>OX457078.1:28462843-29662843 GCA_949752815.1 Conops quadrifasciatus | reverse complement strand
TTAAAAGCAGCATATCTTTCTTGAAGGCACCTGCATCTTGAATTTTTCTTGAAGGCACCTGCAAATAGAATATGTAATAACAAAAAATTACTTTTGGGTTAATGTTCAATATGTAATACATATATCTCTTCGAGCAAATTTATATTACCTCTTTGGTAATGCTTCTTTTCTATCGATGGATCGCTTAATCGTCTTTTATTTTCCATATTACGACGTTAATAAAAATTAGAAAAAAACTCAACCGTAAAACTAAAAAAAATTATAGCTTGAACAGGTGCCATTAGGCATTTCAATTAAATTAGTGTATTAAATTTTACTTACGGTTCCAAGAATAGTCCACCTTCACAGAACAGCCTACCGTAAAATTGATTGAATTTAGGAATCTATAGAAAGCGAGAATATTTAGTTTTTTAGATTTTGTCGGATCCGTTTCGGATTCGAAATAAAGACGGAATAGAGAAATCGGTTCCGTTTTGAATGCAAAACAGTTCTGACTTCGTTTTGTGTTTTATTGGTAGTTCATTAAAAATATTGCTTTTAAATTTGGAAAAGGTGGAAAGTGTTGCTGCCAAAGAACATACAATACACATATACAACATATTTGTGTGCATACATATATTGTATATATATTCTTTGGTACTACTGAATCTACATTCCTACCACTGTTGTCTACTTATTTACCCATGCATGCATCCATGCATATGCATATATGTATATAAATACTACACCTCTATACACTTAATTACATACAAGCACTTATTTACAATATATTGTATGTTCTTTGGTACAAGTTAATTAAGGGCTATTATGACGCATGATTTACTTTATTATTAGCCGGATATATGTACATATAACGTAAGTTTATTGGTGGTAGATCATCATACCACTTTTTAAAAAAGTATAGCTGAGAAGAATATTCTGGAAACGACATGCATATGTAGATATGTAGATTTCCCTTCTTTTTCGGGAAAATTCTACAAAGATAAATTTTCAAGAGAGAAAGAGCGAAAACACCAACAAACAAATATATACCCAAATTCTCTCTCACCAAATTCGACAAGCCTAAATACACTAGCATAACTACAACTTGTTTTTCATGCTACATTTTATTTGTTTTGAAATTATAAAAATTTTATTTTAATTATAACTACTACAATTTAAAAAGTAGTATTCGATATGATAGTTTATTAGTTATTTAAACGAAAATTTAGAATACAATGGCCTAATATTACTCATTTTAAATATTTGTCTATACAATATCTATCAGTGTGTATTCGTTTGTTTTCAACTTTTTTTCTAGGGGTGACTCACGCAAGCAATATGGTTCAGAGCAGGGCTGCCAAGTATCTTTTTTAGATTCCCCGATTTCCCTCAAAAAATACCCAAATTTCAATTTAATTCCCCAATTCAACAAAATTACTTATAATTGTGTATTTCTTTTTTCAATTTGTTCAGTTAAGTATACTAAATAATTAAATAATTAAATTTTAAAAATTAATAATCAAAGAAAAATAAACAAATACACTAGAAATCCGTAGTACTCTGTGTAACACATTTTACCAAAAAAACTATAGTTTTTAGCTAACTTTGTCCGTCTATTTACTATTTGAAAATTAAAAAAAAAACCTTTATCTTTAACCCAGCAATTTGGGGAATTACCCGTGACTTGGCCACTCTTGTTAAGAGAACGAATTCAAAGAGAAAAAATCAATAACGCAGACAAAACGGAACCCTAAAAAGAATTTTCTGGAACTTCGACTGACTATAAATACCAGTGTCAGGCTCAAGCGTTGGTCATTCGCTTGTTGCAGTAGTCGATTCGACGTGTGGATAGAGTTTCTCTGCAAAGTGGTGTAAAAAATTTCTGTGTGTGGAAAATGTTGGAATTTTTTGGAGAAGGAAATATTGCTGAGCTGGCGGATTGTAAAATTTTCGGGGATTTTGCGACACTGTATTCAAGCAATCAAACAATCAAGTGACAGGAGAAGGATTTTGCTGAATTTGCAAGATATGGGAATTAATGGAAGTCTACAGGAACTAAACTCAGGGAGAGAATTCAACGTTGGTTCATGGGTGTATAACGTCTGAAGAGGATGATTTGTGAAGTGAATATTTAGACAAAAAATGAATCACTGCGAGTTCCACGAAATAAGTAAGGCAGGCTCTGGCGAGAACTCCTTATATTTTCAAGATATTTCCAAAGGTAATTATTATTTCATTCTGTAAAATAAGTGGTTTAAAATATTGAAAACTAATTGCATAAGTTTGTATAGTATCGTATCGAACTGTACCCCGAAAAGTTAAAACGTAATTTCTGGTATTAGTTTTTTGCCAGCTGCTGCTACTCTTCTTTCCGTTATTACGTATGTATATACTCACAGTATTAGTAAATAACGCGTTTAGTACAGCTAGCTGTCTCACTCACAAGTTATATACAGAAAATACGCCATGTATGTACATATTTGCATTTGATGATTGCCCACAGCTCAATTTTTCTCCGTATATATTTCTCCGTATATACATATTAATACATCCGTATATATTAATTGAAATGACTACAAGTTCAACCCAGATTTTTATATTCTTGGCTATTCTTTAGTGCTTTTTTGAACGTAGTTATGTTGTTTTTGTGATGGAAATAACTGTGAATATAAATTTTTAAATTCTTGGAATTTATTCTCAAAATTTCGTGGAGACGAAAAAACGAGAAGATTTTACGAGTCGTATTCACGGTCCTCAAAACAATTAAAATCGATAAAATACTGCAAGGAAGCTCATTATGGCGATGTACCCTCTGAATTTTTTTTTTCGAACCGGTTTCTCCCTTCATATTTGGTTTAATGAGGTGCGACGGAGATTTTCGCCCTAAAAATGCTCATCTAATCGTTACCCTCGGGGTAGCTAATGAGAATTACAAGTCTTTCTTCGTTGCAGAAAGTCTGCACTTCATTTTTCCCTCGAAGGGTGTGGTTTTTGTTGTTTTTTACACTACACTAACATACATATTTACATGCTACTATACATATATAATATATTTACATCTTTAAATAGCTTAACAAAAGGTTTCTTTTCTTTAAAATTTGTAGTTGGCCGTTTTTGTCGTTGCTGTTTACTGTGAGTATGCTTAGGCCACAACGAAATCAAGGCCTTGCATTGAAAAACCATCATGGTCGACCACCATTCGTTAAGCTCGGCCACCACGCATTGTGATACTATAGATAGTGTGTATTATCAGTGGGTGGCAATGTTTTTTTCAAAATCGTAGTGTGTGTGCTGCATTTTAGAATGCCATTGAGCGAACGCTGAGATACGAATCGAAGAGACAACATTGAAAAATCTTGAAATATATACATACGCTAGATCGATCCAAATATTCCTTTGGCTACGTTGCGATGAAGAGAGAAAAAGATTTGTAAAACGAATCCTGTCGGTAACAGTTGCTCTCTCTCTACCCATACTTCCACTCACCCACCAACAACACGAGTATAACATCAACGGTATGACTACTGTCTAATTTCCCGAAGCCAAGGCAGTAATGCGGTATTATTCTATTGTGTTACTTTAGAAACTTAGGAAAGGGTTTTTTCTTGTAATCAAATGTACATCTTAATATTGTTCTTTTAAGTTGCGTGGAACCACTAAGGCAAAAGGCATTTTGGTTCTAGGTGGGTTATTGGTTTGTGTTTTTCTTTCACAAACCTATATTTCAATAAGGTGGTCCTGATGATTATCAATGCATCACTTGTTTATTGTTTGTTACATTACAACATTGGGAGGTATTGATTTTATCTAAGAAGTTATACAACGATCAACCTCAATCTGCTCTGTGGAGCAGACGTATTGAAAGCTCAACTCTCCAGTTAATGAAAATTAAGTAAATGCCATACTTACTTATCCGTCCTGAAATAAACGACAACGATTAAAGATAAAAAATTTAATTAAAAATTCATATTATTTTTTAAGTTTTTAAAGAATTTCAATGTTCAATAAATGAAGATTAACTCCAAATAATTTCAAATAACGCCTAGAAAGCAAAACCGTATAAACGTTACATTACATCGAGAGACTACATCAACAATTCTTAATGCTGACGGCGGCGATAAACCTTTTTAATCATATCTAATCGAAAATGCGCAAAAAACTTGAATAATTTTTTGTATAACAAAATAAAGAGCTCTAAATTACTGTCTAAAATAAGTATATAATTTTTCCTGTACACAATTTCGAAGAATTTTGTTACTTTTTTGCATTAATTTAAAAGAAAAAGAAGAATTAATGAAAAAATAATCAATGAAAACTAAGGGGGAATAAACTAATAAAAACAAGCCAAGATTTTAAATTTTGAAAAGAAAGAAAATTAAAAGATAATGAGGTGAAATAATAAATTACTACAAAAACTCTTTTGAATGTTTTGTCTTATTTAAAACCCACAAAACCGAAAAAATCAATTTAAATAGAGAAAAAATCTTGGATTGCTTGCTCAAAAGACGCCCTTACGCTGTAACCTACTTTGTAACAACTAAAGATTGAGTAGTTCTTCAGAAATTGTGCCGTTTGAACGAACACAGCCTCAAGCCGCTTTTTCTTACGAACACACGGATATCATTGTTGTGTCGTTGTGGGTGACAATACGTAGGAAGTGTTAATTGCGCTAACACCAAACAACAATTAAATAATCGGCGACGACGACGCAACGTGTAAGTAAAAATTTCTTCTAATGAATTGAATATAAATATATATCATATAAGGAAATTATAAAAAAGAAACCACAAATCGTGATACTAAAATGGCCAGCAAATATTTAATTTTAAAGATTATTACAACATTTTTTTTAAGAATTTTAATGAGTCGCTTTAGTATAAAAACAAACTTATATGGTTTCCATTAAACAGAGAAGAGGAAAGAAAGGAAGAGTACACATTAAAAAGTAAAAATAAAAAAGTCTAGCAAAGAAAAAAGAAGTAAACGAAGAAATGAAAAGTACCAGGAAATAAGGTGGAAAAATAAAAATGGCTCTGAAATAAGAATTTGAATAAAAAACGGAGTATAATAATTGCTATTCATTAAGTGTGAGAGCGTCTCTCAAAAAGTTCCTAGATTTTTTTTTTGATAACGCACAACTACAAAAAGGAAGTAATGCATTAAATAAAGAAAACGTATATTATATTTATAGTATAATAATTTATAAGCCAAATTGCAATGAAACTTTTAAATAAGAGCCACTAACACAAAGAAAACATCACATTAAAGAGCTAAAAAGGAAGAAAGATGGAAATAATAGAAATGAAGTCTATAAAACAACACAAAAAACTTAGAAAGATTTTTTAAAAATTAACAAAAAGATAAAAAAGTTCCTTTCGTTATCATAAAATAATAATTTTTGAGCTAGTATAAAAAGGAATGATAATGGGCTTGCAAAAAAAAATCAAAAAGTAAAATCAAAATTTCGAATTGAGAGACGGTTTTTTCTTGATAATATGTACTAACATATTTTTGCCATAACATAATTAAAATTAAAAAATTATTGCCATCAAATTAGAATTAAAAACATTTAAAGAGATGGATGACAATAATCTTTTACTATCATTATAATTCAATGTACTCAATCATCAATTTACTTTTATTCTTATATTTTAAAAAACATTTTTAAATGTGTACTCTCACAAAAACTCTGTCTTCATTCAACAAGTTTTCAACAATTGCTGCTTATAATACAACAACCATCATACACGATATACTTAATAGAATTTAAAAGTTAATCCAAAATCAGTACACGCAGCTACCAAACTAGACTTAACCAAATCTATAAAGGGCGATAAGGAAGCGACCGTGCGTTAGCGTAGCGTGCAATAATTAATAATTAATCTAGATATAAAAATCCCAAAGAACTATTAGAATCTTTAACTAAATTTAACCTCGGATTACTTTGCAAAAGCGATAAAATGATTGATTAATCGTCGTCAGTACAGCCCAAATGGTTTTTAATTAATAATAGTTTCATAAATTTCTATAAATGCATTTAAAATATAAGAACTAAATTACGTTGAAAGACGATTTCCTCAAATATACTAAATTTTCACAAAAACACGATTTTGGTTTCATAAAAAGAAGCATTTTAATCAACATTTCCAAAAGTTTTTGATGCCCACGCTAAAGGGAATCCAGTGGGGCAATAAAAAATATATACATGTACTACTATCAATAAACCTAGCAGTTACTATACATATTTCAACATCTATAATACGTTTTTTATAACTTCATTCCAATATGGGCTAAAAAGTCAATGAAGCTTTATTAAATTAAACTGAAAATATAATTAGGAAATAACTTGGAAATTAAATGATACACAGTAATGAATAAATTTAGAAGTAGTCCTGACCGATTGAATGTTAAGAATACTATAACTATATATATGTATATATATAACCATTTGCGTACCTAGTTTTAATAAAATATAATTTTAAAAGTTGCACACTAAAGTAACAGTAGTTTCTGCTGTTCCTCCTCATCAAGTGTGTATAGGTTTAGTTTTTAATATTTAATAACGTAGTAAATAAGACTGCAAAAATCGTCTCCCTCATTTTCTTTCCGTATAGCATTTGAATGAAAAATATTTTTCTTGTCTATACATTTACAAAATATTATTTTGTCTGTTGTGTTTTGTCATTTAACATTGCTTAAAACGAAAATATGTTTTTATGATAGCTTTGAGAGTAAGACATTGAAAATACTCTAACAAAAAACTTGTCATAATTAAATATTTGTTGGCTCTTAAAAAACCGATAATTTCTGATTTAAATTTTAATTTTATTCATTGAAGAACTAGTCTAACACTGATATTGATTGATTGGTTTTAGAAAACATTTTTATTTTCCTTTTAACGATTTTCATGATTTGCGTACGAATAGAAATTTCTGAAAATTAATTCTTGAATAATATGTATATAACACGGTTTTTTAACGAATTTAATATAATAAGAAATCTTAGCACTTAAATGAGAAAAGTATTTACTTTTTTCTGAGCTTACGTGCCAATTTGTGTGTATAACCGGTATAACTTAAGCCTATTATAATGTTAACAATTTCTTCGGTATGAAGAAATAATGCCTTACAAATTGATAACAGTTAGTGGTAAAAACTTTCTTTCCGACCCTCGCACTTCATATTTCAAGCTGAAGTATTAAAGTTTTTGAATACGTTATTACTCATTATTAAAACGTACATATATTTTACATAACTTTTACATGTACATATGTATAATGTTTAAAAAAATAACCTTTTTTTAAAAACACCCGACCATTATGATTTTTCGATTTGACAATGAAAACTTCTGCTGCGAAGTTATATAACTGGATTTAAACAGAAAGGAGAAAGAATAATGGCTTTGGATATAATTAGGAAAATATTTTAATAAAAAATTTGATTCTTAGAAACGATTGACGAGACGACGGGTTGCGTTACAACAAAATGGCGTCGAATAAAAACAAACACCCCTTCGAAATTAAAATTTTAAAATAATTTTTACCCCCAACAGCAGTAATCTTCCCCCCCCACCTCAATTAAAAAAATAACGAAATAAAATTAAGAAATACATTTGAATAACAATTTATAAGAATTTTAAAGGGCTAAGCATTTGAAACGAATAATGTGTTCCACACACATAAACATACACACCCTATAACATGTCATAATAAGTATGTATACGCTTAAGGAAAATGGAATTTTTAACACCACTTTTGCAGAGTAAATGAAAAATAAAGATCAGAGCAACTGTTAAAATTGGTTTTGTAAATATGAATTGTTGTGAATGGTTTAAAAAATATAATGGGTTTCGTTAATCGAGAAGAATATGCTGGAAGACGTAACGTATACAGCACAAATGAACGTATAAATGAAGATTAAGTCACAAGGGACCGCTAACACATTGTGTACGTAAATGACAATTACATAATAAAAACCCACGAGAAGGGGAAATACCTTGGAAACAATTTTATTCATAATCAGCAGGCTAATCTGATGTTCTGTACCTAATGGTAAGAAGGCTTTTACTTAATATTGCTTTGTGGTTAATTTAATTTTTAAATCACGCAGAAGAGTTGGCAATAATTTCGTTTGCATCTTCATTGATCAAGAATAATTAAGATGGCTAAATTTTTATCATATGCATGATTTAGTTCTGTTACACTAAACGAATATTTGTCCACCTTAGCTAAAAACTAGGGTGCAAAATTTGTTAATGGGCCGCCTTCAGAAGTTGAGAATTTTAAACAGCAATGACGAAAAACTACTAAATTTATTGAGTTATTAAAAAGTAGAATGAAGAAAAGGTACAAATCAATATTACATTGTCTTGAACGTGAAAATTCTGTTGTTTTATTTTTTTACTAATAAAGCAATTTACCGTAGAGGACATCGATTAGATCCCTACTAAATGGCATAAATAAAAGAGATCGTCGATTAAAGTAACAACAATTGGATTGCTTCTAAACTAATTACTGTATAATGAAAAATGAAAATGTAAAAGAAATGAAATCGCATGTAAAATAATGATATGTGCGGATAAGATCGACTAGAATAATTGTTTAAAAAATGCCTCTTTAAATAAACACATTCCTTCAAAATGCAAAAAAAGTAGTGCGGTGCAACTCTTTACTGTATTCTTATAACCTCACGCCTCCTTTGACTCTTTGTTGGGTGACTTGTTACGAAGAGTGTGTGTATGTCTTGTTATTTATTTGCTTTTTCAATTTTTATGAGATGGATATTTATCGCTTGCTGGTTTTGGTAACAAGTTTAAGGTGTTTGAAATCGTTTATAGTGAGATTATAAGCGCTAAAGTATAGTAATATGTATATGGATACGCATTTCACTTTTCGTCCATGCTATTCTAGGATATCTGTGAATATCAAATTGACGACTTCATCTGTTCATAGTTTCGCAATCTCTGTACTCTTTTTCCCCTCGCTTATATTGAAGTAATGGTTATGTTTTTCATTAAATGTACATGATTTTATTCGGACGTATTTTATTAACTTCTCAATAAATGCTTTTTTCTCAATTTTATTAAGTTCTCTCAGATACCTTTATTATATTTTTAAAAACGTTTTTATTTAATATGTATTTTTAACTTTTAAAACAATCAACAACATTTAAGATGCAAATTTAATGAAAGCCAGAGAAATCTTTAAAAATTAAATAATCTAAAATTGAACGAAATATGGTGATTGCGCCACAAAATTTCGGTGTGGTCGCTCGTTTACAGAAGTTGGCAGAAGCCGGGTCGGTTCTTCACTTTATAGTTCAGCCCTTAACCTTTTGCACTAACAACAACTTTTTTCGTTTATACATATCTATTACCATCAACTGTAATCTACAATATAATATCAATATGCATACAATCCTCAACGACGACTATCAAATGTTTTTTGATTCCAATTAATTAGTTTCTTTATTTGTTTGTGTAGCTCAATGTTATAAATTAAATAACGTAATTATTGAAATTATATAGAAACAACAAGTATGTAAAAATAACCAAGACTTAATTGAAATGCAATTATTCGTGAAAACAGAGCTGGTAAATCGGAAATTGTTATTGAAAACCTTCTTGAACAGATTTTACAGATGTATTTTCTTAAAAGAAATAAGATTTTTATGATTTGTTCTTGTCCTGAACTGAATATTATTTGTATTTATGTATATCACCTTTGATGTCATATTTTAATGGACTGTGCTCGATTGCAAAACGCTAAAACTTAATTATAATCGCTATGTTTGTGGTGTAATGACCTCGAATCATTTTTAAGATCCTCATTAAATACGATAAGTGTGGATTGCATTGCATTGGATATAAAAAAAATTGCTAAATCTTCTAAAAATTCATCTGCTCTGAAATGAAAATATTATAAAATAATGCCGACTAATTTTTAAAATTGATTATTGAGTGATCACGACCAATCAATCAATACAAGTTCAGGAAAAATAAACGGACGATGCAGTGCATTGTAAAGGATTGAAAAAGCAACTTAAACGCTGAAAAGACATTGCTTGGACAGAATTAAATATGTAGTATCTCAACTGAATACTGAAAGATGAATTTTTAGCGGAGTTGTACAGAATCATGCAGAGCTCTAGAGAAACGTACTTAGTAACCACTGATTGGTGTGCTCTGTTCTAAATTAAATTACAAATTAACTGGAAGGAAATACATACTCATGAACATGTTTTAGTTATACTATATGAATTGTATATAGCAAGAATTTTGATGAGGTAAGGATTTAAGTCGGAAATACGTCAATCGAAATTGCGAAATCCTAACGTTTCTAACGATATAGTAACAAAAACTCGAATATGTA
Organism: Conops quadrifasciatus; assembly: GCA_949752815.1. Lineage (NCBI taxonomy): Eukaryota > Metazoa > Arthropoda > Insecta > Diptera > Conopidae > Conops > Conops quadrifasciatus. The sequence goes on along the minus strand of OX457078.1, from coordinate 29,652,492 downwards.
TAAAGCTTCGATAATAATTCAAACTTGCCTTCGCCAATGATAGACGGAATTTAATTGATTAGTATGCGTTAACTAATACTGCATTTTAGTAACTAGTATCGGGTGGTAGAGAAATCCCTAATTCTTACAGCAACTTTTCAAGAGCCTCGAACATTTTAATATTTATACCCGGATCCTGTAAATATAACATTTTTTTGTGACGTGAAGCTAGATTTAAATTCAAACTCTTCTACTACTTCTTCTACTCTTACATTACAAACTCTTTCACATTTTTAACAATGCAAGTCGACGACGACAACAACGAAAAATAATGTACTACACCACAGCGTCTAAAGATTTCTACTAAACAAATGCACATTCTTATAGCTCTTTTTTCTTTCTACACTATTAAACATATTATAGAAGTTTTTCAACAATTAAGGCTTTTCGCGTTTTTTCACTCAACAACGTCAACTCTTCACAGCAATCAACACATACGTACATATTTTACAACAATCAATACAATAACATCAACAATCATCGGATTTACAACAGTTGAAATGTTTTAACCTCTTCAGCTTCAGCTTCTATCAGACGATATGTCTGAGACGAATCCAGAGACGGTTTTTCTTAAACTTCTATACCCAGTCTGTGATTATACGATACTTGTAATTTATCATTTGACTTTTCCTACCTTTAGGACATGAACTGAGTGTTGAAATATTACAAAAATACAATTGAAATATTTGTGGCATCTTCAATTATGACAATTTCTGAAACCTCTCTGGGGCATTCCAAATATCAAGTAATATGTTATGTATGAGTATATTGGACGACCTCTTGTACATGTACAAACATGTTTATGACACTAAGAAGGAATCTTTACTTTCTTAGACTTCAGTATATTTGTCTGGATTGTTCAATACAATATCGGGACATTTTTCCGAGAAACGGATACTTTCAGAGGCATAAGACATTAGTGATACTAGTAACACTAAATCGTCGGTCCTGTGCTACATCAGCTATATAACATTTCTTCAACATCTATACTTTCTGACCCATTTTTACTAAACATTTTGGTGAAACAATGTATACTTCAACAAGAGACTTTTTGGCGAGACACGAATATTTTACGAAACATCTAGTATACATCTAGTGTTAAACATCTAGTGTTAACATCTAGTATACTATTTGTTACATTAACTATACCCTCCGTTAACATAATCTATACCTTCCTTGAACATCATTTGTTGTTTCCAACTTCCGGAAGATAAAGCACTGCCTGAGTCGTCTTAAGCTATTAACCGATTTCTTCTCTATAAAATTTATTTTTATCAGTAAACGCGAGTATGAGACAGGAAAATTTTTCGGGACATCTATTTTGAGACCTTTTACGATATCTTCCTTGATTACTATCATCTTGAGATATTGTGCCATATTTAAGATCATCAATTAATTACCTTCAGCTTCGGAAACAACTAGGTTAATACCTTCTAATACATTTTACAAATAACGTCTTGAAAAATAACTTAGAATATATTTAACAAATAGCAGCTATCAAGCGCCAAAATTTTACAAACACACTCTTTAAAATCATCACTTTGAAATCTATGGACACCTTGTCCTCGAACACATCTGTACTTATACAAACATTCTGGCTAACACAAATTATAGCTGCAGGCAATGTGATTTATATCTGCAAGCGGTTTTTGAGAGATCTGTCGGATATCTGTCCATATTATCTTTCTGGATATCTTGAATAAATTATTATTACATTTTGGAGCATTGAAATCTTTTGGAATTGTATGAACTGTATTATATGCATAAATTTGAGTAGGCCAGAGTCTTATGATGATTTTGATAATGTTAATTATGACGAGGTTGATAATGTCGATTATGATGATTTTGATGACCAATAATAACAAGCAATAGAGCAATGAATGATGCATTTGACGAAATGTAGCAAAATTGAATGTCGATTAACTCGTAGACCTCAAAATACTCTTGTTATATACATACATACATACATACACGTACACATGTCATATATAGTACATGCATAAGAAATTTAACTTTGAAATTGCTTGGGTCTTTTCTATGAAAATAAATTTCATTTTATTAACAAATTTCTTGTTTTAGATGAATTAATAATTAATGATGGATTTTGCTGCTTTGCGCATTTTTTGTAGTAAATAATAAAATCGTCTTATCCCTCAATAACTTTAAAAAAATGTATAACTTCAGTTTGGCCAGTGTCGCAACTTAATTATGTTATCTTTTATATTAATAAAATCTTCCTTATACGATTTCTTTGCTTATATATACATAAATCTTGTGTTAACATTATCCAGTTGTTTTTCCATACTCTAGAATTGAAGTTTTTAATAGATATAAGCGTAATAGCAATGCTTATATCTCCACTTTTAGTAATTTTTAGTCAAAGATTTGGTATTATGTCATGTTTTATTATGTATTTGTGGTCATCTACACTTGCAAAATTTGTTTGGTACTAACTGGAACTGGGAAGCTAATAATAAGATGCAAACAATATAATACTTATGCTTGATATACGAATAAAAGACGACAGTATGTAAATATACTTCTTTAAAAATGCCTGAAATCTTACAAAAACTGATGCTTGATAATAGTAATGAATTACATAAAAGCTTGGTCGAATGAGATAATCATATTTTATATCGGAAGTATATTGCAAAAGTTTGTTCATATCTGCGCATATACAGCACACAAAGTACTTATTTGTTTTGCATTTTATTTACCACTTTCTTTTCTATTTTAATAGTATCTTTCTAAAAGTGGAAATTTTTTTTAGAATATTTTACAATTTTTAAAACTTGTCTTTGCATCATCGAAGTTTATGGTACATTATATAAATGAAAGTGCCAGTGTATAGTATATATACGATTATGTATGTTATAGAGGTTATATATACATACATATGTATGTACATCTATAAAAATTCATTTGCTTTATAAAACTGAAATCTCACAACGAGTATGAATAAAAGTTTCTATGATTATAGTCTGATTGCTATTGTGTGTTTAGTATACATATTTTTTTTTTCTGTGTATTGGTACATATGTATTTTTAAAGCGTCAAAGTGTATGTGTATCGCCGAATTCATTGCTTAAAACCCATTTGTCGTATTTTAAAATACTGAGTTTATTTAAACTAATACGTAATAAGAAGTAGGGGCACATATTGCGATACCGCCACAATAATAAGTTATCTAAATCAATTATGTCGATTGATTAGTTTAGGTTAGTTTAGGAGTTATCCGAATCAATATCTTTCATACAAATTTAATAATAAAAAAGCAACATGTACTTACATAAAGATGTAATTTCATCCTCAAATTTCTAATTCTATTTTTAAAACTGTAGAGTGCTTTTTAAGCCACTTAAAACTAAATCTTTTCTGCATACACATTTCGTTTTGAAACATACGAAGTCACATTTAATTTCACATTGATTTAAAGATCACAAATATTTATTACAAAAATTAACACATTATCTCTAGTCCTTATGGCTTAATTGTAATTATGATGGCTATATCTAATATTGCATTGCAGAGAATTTATAGCAGAACAAATCAAATTTTTAATATGGCTATTTTGGTAAACATTTTTAGTATTTTAATCCAGTTGTTTTCTATTAAACAGAATAATTGCAATAAGCATACCTGCTACCTATGTATGTGTAACTTCATGCATGACATAGTAGATTGTTTTTGGTGACTTGTATTATAACTGAATCACATACAAATTTTTGTGTGTATATATTTCACGCAGAACCCTAAAACTTAACAATGGAAAGTATGGTTTTACAACTCAATAATATAGAAGCTCCATTAGAACAATAATAGAATACGCTTTGAACAAGACAAACAAACATCTGTATGGTTGTAAAATTTAGCATAATTTCATTTGCAATTTGTGTAACTTCTCCAAAGTTTTCCCCCGAAACCAATTCGAATAGTAGTATTCCCACAAACCATACGATCTTTACTTCTACTAAATATATTGTTTCCAAGGTATCCTCATAATAATCGATAGGTCTATAAAACTATGCAATGAATCTAGAAAAATATGCCATAAGAAACAAAACTACGTTTCAAGAAAGGAAACTACGTATTTTCTCATTACAACAACACATTGAAAAATACAATATAGTTTTTAATATAATATATCGTAGTTAAATTACAGTACAAAATGAATCCTTACGCGAATAAATCTTCTAAAACCGAAATCTATCGTAACAGTAACAAGAGTAAGATCTGGTAAAGTAAAGCATAAAAGTCAAAGCCATAAATAAGAAGAGTATAGAATAAACTCTGACACGAATTAGTATTAAAAAGCGAAATAGAAATGAAAGAGTAAGAATTGGTAAAATATAGCAAACATAAAAGTTAAACCCATAAATTACAGTACAAAATGGATCCTTATTCGAGTGAGTCTTTTAAAACCGAAATCTAACATAAACAAGAGTAAAATCTGGTATCGAACGATCGAAGTAGAACGAACATAAAAGTCAAACCCATAAATAGAGAAGGTATAGAATAAAGCCTGATCCAAATAAGTGTTGAAAAGCGAAATCTAATTGAAATAATAAATATAATGAACATAAAAGTGAAGCCCATAAATTAGAGTACAAAATGAATCCTTATTCAAATCAATCTTCCAAAACCGAAATCCAACAGAAACAAGAGTACAATCTGGTTTAGTAGAACGAACATAAAAGTCAAATTCATAAATGGAAAGAGTATAAAGTATAAAGTATAGAGTATAAAGGAAAGATAATAAACCTTGATCCAAATAGGTGTTAAAAAGCGAAATCTAAATGAAACAAGAGTATAATCTGGCAAAATATAACGAACATAAAAGTAAAACCCGTAAATTAGAGTACAAAATTAATCCTTATTCGAATAAATCTTCCAAAACTAAAATCTAACAAAAACAAGAGTAAAATCTGGTAAAGTAGAACGAACATAAAAGTCAATTTCATAAATGGAAATAGTATAGAATAAACCCTGATCCAAATAGGTGTTAAAAAGCGAAATCTAAATGAAACAAGGGTAGAATCTGGCAAAATATAACGAACATAAAAGTAAAACCCGTAAATTAGAGTACGAAATGAATCATTAATCGAATAAATCTTCCAAAACTGAAATCTAACAAAAACAAGAGTAAAATCTGGTAAAGTAGAACGAACATAAAAGTCAATTTCATAAATGGAAAGAGTATAGAATAAACCCTGATCCAAATAGGTGTTAAAAAGCGAAATCTAAATGAAATAAGAGTATAATCTGACAACGAACAGATATAACGAACATAAAAGTAAAACCCGTAAATTAGAGTACAAAATGAATCCTTATTCTAATAAATCTTCCAAAACTGAAATCTAACAAAAACAAGAGTAAAATCTGGTAAAGTAGAACGAACATAAAAGTCAATTTCATAAATGGAAAGAGTATAGAATAAACCCTGATCCAAATAGGTGTTAAAAAGCGAAATCTAAATGAAACAAGAGTAGAATCTGGCAAAATATAACGAAGATAGAAGTAAAACCCGTAAATTAGAGTACAGAATGAATCCTTATTCGAATAAATTCGAGTAAAGTAGAAGGCACATAAAAGTCAAATTCATAAATGGAAACAGTATAGAATAAACCCTGATCCAAATAGGTTTTAAAAAGCGAAATCTAAATGAAACAAGAGTAGAATCTGGCAAAATATAACGAACATAAAAGTAAAACCCGTAAATTAGAGTACAAAATGAATCCTTATTCGAATAAATCTTCCAAAACTGAAATCTAACAAAAACAAGAGTAACATCTGGTAAAGTAGAACGAACATAAAAGTCAAATTCATAAATGGAAAGAGTATAGAATAAACCTTGATCCAAATAGGTGTTAAAAAGCGAAATCTAAATGAAACAAGAGTAGAATCTGGCAAAATATATCGAACATAAAAGTAAAACCCGTAAATTAGAGTACAAAATGAATCCTTATTCGAATAAATCTTCCAAAACTGAAATCTAACAAAAACAAGAGTAACATCTGGTAAAGTAGAACGAACATAAAAGTCAAATTCATAAATGGAAAGAGTATAGAATAAACCTTGATCCAAATAGGTGTTAAAAAGCGAAATCTAAATGAAACAAGAGTAGAATCTGGCAAAATATAACGAACATAAAAGTAAAACCCGTAAATTAGAGTACAAAATGAATCCTTATTCGAATAAATCTTCCAAAACTGAAATCTAACAAAAACAAGAGTAACATCTGGTAAAGTAGAACGAACATAAAAGTCAAATTCATAAATGGAAAGAGTATAGAATAAACCTTGATCCAAATAGGTGTTAAAAAGCGAAATCTAAATGAAACAAGAGAAGAATCTGGCAAAATACAACGAACATAAAAGTAAAACCCGTAAATTAGAGTACAAAATGAATCCTTATTCGAATAAATCTTCCAAAACTGAAATCTAACAAAAACAAGAGTAAAATCTGGTAAAGTAGAACGAACATAAAAGTCAAATTCATAAATGGAAAGAGTATAGAATAAACCCTGATCCGAATAGGTGTTAAAAAGCGAAATCTAAATGAAACAAGAGTAGAATCTGGCAAAATATAACGAAATTAAAGTAAAACCCGTAAATTAGAGTACAAAATGAATCCTTATTCGAATAAATCTTCCAAAACTGAAATCTAACAAAAACAAGAGTAAAATCTGGTAAAGTAGAACGAACATAAAAGTCAAATTCATAAATGGAAAGAGTATAGAATAAACCCTGATCCGAATAGGTGTTAAAAAGCGAAATCTAAATGAAACAAGAGTAGAATCTGGCAAAATATAACGAAATTAAAGTAAAACCCGTAAATTAGAGTACAAAATGAATCCTTATTCGAATAAATCTTCCAAAACTGAAATCTAACAAAAACAAGAGTAAAATCTGGTAAAGTAGAACGAACATAAAAGTCAATTTCATAAATGGAAAGAGTATAGAATAAACCCTGATCCAAATAGGTGTTAAAAAGCGAAATCTAAATGAAACAAGAGTATAATCTGGCTAAATATAACGAACATAGAAGTAAAACCCGTAAATTAGAGTACAGAATGAATCCTTATTCGAATAAATTCGGGTAAAGTAGAACGCACATAAAAGTCAAATTCATAAATGGAAAGAGTATAGAATAAACCCTGATCCAAATAGGTGTTAAAAAGCGAAATCTAAATGAAACAAGAGAAGAATCTGGCAAAATATAACGAACATAAAAGTAAAACCCGTAAATTAGAGTACAAAATGAATCCTTATTCGAATAAATCTTCCAAAACTGAAATCTAACAAAAACAAGAGTAAAATTTGGTAAAGTAGAACGAACATAAAAGTCAAATTCATAAATGGAAAGAGTATAGAATAAACCCTGATCCAAATAGGTGTTAAAAAGCGAAATCTAAATGAAACAAGAGAAGAATCTGGCAAAATACAACGAACATAAAAGTAAAACCCGTAAATTAGAGTACAAAATGAATCCTTATTCGAATAAATCTTCCAAAACTGAAATCTAACAAAAACAAGAGTAAAATCTGGTAAAGTAGAACGAACATAAAAGTCAATTTCATAAATGGAAAGAGTATAGAATAAACCCTGATCCAAATAGGTGTTAAAAAGCGAAATCTAAATGAAACAAGAGAAGAATCTGGCAAAATATAACGAACATAAAAGTAAAACCCGTAAATTAGAGTACAAAATGAATCCTTATTCGAATAAATCTTCCAAAACTGAAATCTAACAAAAACAAGAGTAAAATCTGGTAAAGTAGAACGAACATAAAAGTCAATTTCATAAATGGAAAGAGTATAGAATAAACCCTGATCCAAATAGGTGTTAAAAAGCGAAATCTAAATGAAACAAGAGTAGAATCTGGCAAAATATAACGAACATAAAAGTAAAACCCGTAAATTAGAGTACAAAATGAATCCTTATTCGAATAAATCTTCCAAAACTGAAATCTAACAAAAACAAGAGTAAAATCTGGTAAAGTAGAACGAACATAAAAGTCAATTTCATAAATGGAAAGAGTATAGAATAAACCCTGATCCAAATAGGTGTTAAAAAGCGAAATCTAAATGAAACAAGAGAAGAATCTGGCAAAATACAACGAACATAAAAGTAAAACCCGTAAATTAGAGTACAAAATGAATCCTTATTCGAATAAATCTTCCAAAACTGAAATCTAACAAAAACAAGAGTAAAATCTGGTAAAGTAGAACGAACATAGAAGTCAATTTCATAAATGGAAAGAGTATAGAATAAACCCTGATCCAAATAGGTGTTAAAAAGCGAAATCTAAATGAAACAAGAGTAGAATTTGGCAAAATATAACGAATATAAAAGTAAAACCCGTAAATTGGAGTACGAAATGAATCCTTATTAGAATAAATCTCCTAAAACTGAAATCTAACAAAAACAAGAGTAAAATCTGGTAAAGTAGAACGAACATAAAAGTCAAATTCATAAATGGAAAAAGTATAGGATAAACCCTGATCCAAATAGGTGTTAAAAAGCGAAATCTAAATGAAATAAGAGTATAATCTGACAAAATATAACGAACATAAAAGTAAAACCCGTAAATTAGAGTACAAAATTAATCCTTATTCGAATGAATCTTCCAAAACCGAAATCTAACAGAAACAAGAATAAAATCTGGTAAAGTAAAACGAACATAAAAGTCAATTTCATAAATGGAAAGAGTATAGAATAAACCCTGATCCAAATAGGTTTTAAAAAGCGAAATCTAAATGAAACAAGAGTAGAATCTGGCAAAATATAACGAACATAAAAGTAAAACCCGTAAATTAGAGTACAAAATGAATCCTTATTCGAATAAATCTTCCAAAACTGAAATCTAACAAAAACAAGAGTAACATCTGGTAAAGTAGAACGAACATAAAAGTCAAATTCATAAATGGAAAGAGTATAGAATAAACCTTGATCCAAATAGGTGTTAAAAAGCGAAATCTAAATGAAACAAGAGTAGAATCTGGCAAAATATATCGAACATAAAAGTAAAACCCGTAAATTAGAGTACAAAATGAATCCTTATTCGAATAAATCTTCCAAAACTGAAATCTAACAAAAACAAGAGTAACATCTGGTAAAGTAGAACGAACATAAAAGTCAAATTCATAAATGGAAAAAGTATAGAATAAACCCTGATCCAAATAGGTGTTAAAAAGCGAAATCTAAATGAAACAAGAGAAGAATCTGGCAAAATATATCGAACATAAAAGTAAAACCCGTAAATTAGAGTACAAAATGAATCCTTATTCGAATAAATCTTCCAAAACTGAAATCTAACAAAAACAAGAGTAACATCTGGTAAAGTAGAACGAACATAAAAGTCAAATTCATAAATGGAAAGAGTATAGAATAAACCCTGATCCAAATAGGTGTTAAAAAGCGAAATCTAAATGAAACAAGAGTAGAATCTGGCAAAATATATCGAACATAAAAGTAAAACCCGTAAATTAGAGTACAAAATGGATCCTTATTCGAATAAATCTTCCAAAACCGAAATCTAACAGAAACAAGAATAAAATCTGGTAAAGTAGAACGAACATAAAAGTCAAATTCATAAATGGAAAGAGTATAGAATAAACCTTGATCCAAATAGGTGTTAAAAAGCGAAATCTAAATGAAACAAGAGTAGAATCTGGCAAAATATAACGAATATAAAAGTAAAACCCGTAAATTAGAGTACAAAATTAATCCTTATCCGAATGAATCTTCCAAAACCGAAATCTAACAGAAACAAGAATAAAATCTGGTAAAGTAGAACGAACATAAAAGTCTAATTCATAAATGGAAACAGTATAGAATAAACCCTGATCCAAATAGGTGTTAAAAAGCGAAATCTAAAGGAAACAAGAGTAGAATCTGGCAAAATATAACGAACATAAAAGTAAAACCCGTAAATTAGAGTACAAAATGAATCCTTATTCGAATAAATCTTCCAAAACCGAAATCTAACAGAAACAAGAATAAAATCTGGTAAAGTAGAACGAACATAAAAGTCAATTTCATAAATGGAAAGAGTATAGAATAAACCCTGATCCAAATAGGTGTTAAAAAGCGAAATCTAAATGAAATAAGAGTATAATCTGACAACGAACAGATATAACGAACATAAAAGTAAAACCCGTAAATTAGAGTACAAAATTAATCCTTATTCGAATGAATTTTCCAAAACCGAAATCTAACAAAAACAAGAATAAAATCTGGTAAAGTAGAACGCACATAAAAGTCAAATTCATAAATGGAAAGAGTATAGAATAAACCCTGATCCAAATAGGTGTTAAAAAGCGAAATCTAAATGAAATAAGAGTATAATCTGACAACGAACAGATATAACGAACATAAAAGTAAAACCCGTAAATTAGAGTACAAAATTAATCCTTATTCGAATGAATTTTCCAAAACCGAAATCTAACAAAAACAAGAATAAAATCTGGTAAAGTAGAACGCACATAAAAGTCAAATTCATAAATGGAAAGAGTATAGAATAAACCCTGATCCAAATAGGTGTTAAAAAGCGAAATCTAAATGAAACAAGAGAAGAATCTGGCAAAATACAACGAACATAAAAGTAAAACCCGTAAATTAGAGTACAAAATGAATCCTTATTCGAATAAATCTTCCAAAACTGAAATCTAACAAAAACAAGAGTAAAATCTGGTAAAGTAGAACGAACATAAAAGTCAATTTCATAAATGGAAAGAGTATAGAATAAACCCTGATCCAAATAGGTGTTAAAAAGCGAAATCTAAATGAAACAAGAGTAGAATCTGGCAAAATATAACGAACATAAAAGTAAAACCCGTAAATTAGAGTACAAAATGAATCCTTATTCGAATAAATCTTCCAAAACTGAAATCTAACAAAAACAAGAGTAAAATCTGGTAAAGTAGAACGAACATAAAAGTCAATTTCATAAATGGAAAGAGTATAGAATAAACCCTGATCCAAATAGGTGTTAAAAAGCGAAATCTAAATGAAACAAGAGAAGAATCTGGCAAAATACAACGAACATAAAAGTAAAACCCGTAAATTAGAGTACAAAATGAATCCTTATTCGAATAAATCTTCCAAAACTGAAATCTAACAAAAACAAGAGTAAAATCTGGTAAAGTAGAACGAACATAAAAGTCAATTTCATAAATGGAAAGAGTATAGAATAAACCCTGATCCAAATAGGTGTTAAAAAGCGAAATCTAAATGAAACAAGAGTAGAATCTGGCAAAATATAACGAACATAAAAGTAAAACCCGTAAATTAGAGTACAAAATGAATCCTTATTCGAATAAATCTTCCAAAACTGAAATCTAACAAAAACAAGAGTAAAATCTGGTAAAGTAGAACGAACATAAAAGTCAAATTCATAAATGGAAAAAGTATAGGATAAACCCTGATCCAAATAGGTGTTAAAAAGCGAAATCTAAATGAAATAAGAGTATAATCTGACAAAATATAACGAACATAAAAGTAAAACCCGTAAATTAGAGTACAAAATTAATCCTTATTCGAATGAATCTTCCAAAACCGAAATCTAACAGAAACAAGAATAAAATCTGGTAAAGTAAAACGAACATAAAAGTCAATTTCATAAATGGAAAGAGTATAGAATAAACCCTGATCCAAATAGGTGTTAAAAAGCGAAATCTAAATGAAACAAGAGAAGAATCTGGCAAAATACAACGAACATAAAAGTAAAACCCGTAAATTAGAGTACAAAATGAATCCTTATTCGAATAAATCTTCCAAAACTGAAATCTAACAAAAACAAGAGTAAAATCTGGTAAAGTAGAACGAACATAAAAGTCAATTTCATAAATGGAAAGAGTATAGAATAAACCCTGATCCAAATAGGTGTTAAAAAGCGAAATCTAAATGAAACAAGAGAAGAATCTGGCAAAATACAACGAACATAAAAGTAAAACCCGTAAATTAGAGTACAAAATGAATCCTTATTCGAATGAATCTTCCAAAACCGAAATCTAACAGAAACAAGAATAAAATCTGGTAAAGTAGAACGAACATAAAAGTCAATTTCATAAATGGAAAGAGTATAGAATAAACCCTGATCCAAATAGGTTTTAAAAAGCGAAATCTAAATGAAACAAGAGTAGAATCTGGCAAAATATAACGAACATAAAAGTAAAACCCGTAAATTAGAGTACAAAATTAATCCTTATTCGAATGAATCTTCCAAAACCGAAATCTAACAGAAACAAGAATAAAATCTGGTAAAGTAGAACGAACATAAAAGTCAATTTCATAAATGGAAAGAGTATAGAATAAACCCTGATCCAAATAGGTTTTAAAAAGCGAAATCTAAATGAAACAAGAGTATAATCTGACAACGAACAGATATAACAAACATAAAAGTAAAACCCGTAAATTAGAGTACAAAATGAATCCTTATTCGAATAAATCTTCCAAAACCGAAATCTAACAGAAACAAGAATAAAATCTGGTAAAGTAGAACGAACATAAAAGTCAATTTCATAAATGGAAAGAGTATAGAATAAACCCTGATCCAAATAGGTGTTAAAAAGCGAAATCTAAATGAAACAAGAGTATAATCTGACAACGAACAGATATAACAAACATAAAAGTAAAACCCGTAAATTAGAGTACAAAATGAATCCTTATTCGAATAAATCTTCCAAAACCGAAATCTAACAAAAACAAGAGTAACATCTGGTAAAGTAGAACGAACATAAAAGTCAAATTCATAAATGGAAAGAGTATAGAATAAACCTTGATCCAAATAGGTGTTAAAAAGCGAAATCTAAATGAAACAAAAGTAGAATCTGGCAAAATATAACGAACATAAAAGTAAAACCCGTAAATTAGAGTACAAAATGAATCCTTATTCGAATAAATCTTCCAAAACCGAAATCTAACAGAAACAAGAATAAAATCTGGTAAAGTAGAACGAACATAAAAGTCAATTTCATAAATGGAAAGAGTATAGAATAAACCCTGATCCAAATAGGTTTTAAAAAGCGAAATCTAAATGAAACAAGAGTAGAATCTGGCAAAATATAACGAACATAAAAGTAAAACCCGTAAATTAGAGTACAAAATTAATCCTTATTCGAATGAATCTTCCAAAACCGAAATCTAACAGAAACAAGAATAAAATCTGGTAAAGTAGAACGAACATAAAAGTCAATTTCATAAATGGAAAGAGTATAGAATAAACCCTGATCCAAATAGGTTTTAAAAAGCGAAATCTAAATGAAACAAGAGTAGAATCTGGCAAAATATAACGAACATAAAAGTAAAACCCGTAAATTAGAGTACAAAATTAATCCTTATTCGAATGAATCTTCCAAAACCGAAATCTAACAGAAACAAGAATAAAATCTGGTAAAGTAGAACGAACATAAAAGTCAAATTCATAAATGGAAAAAGTATAGGATAAACCCTGATCCAAATAGGTGTTAAAAAGCGAAATCTAAATGAAATAAGAGTATAATCTGACAAAATATAACGAACATAAAAGTAAAACCCGTAAATTAGAGTACAAAATTAATCCTTATTCGAATAAATCTTCCAAAACCGAAATCTAACAGAAACAAGAATAAAATCTGGTAAAGTAGAACGAACATAAAAGTCAATTTCATAAATGGAAAGAGTATAGAATAAACCCTGATCCAAATAGGTTTTAAAAAGCGAAATCTAAATGAAACAAGAGTATAATCTGACAACGAACAGATATAACAAACATAAAAGTAAAACCCGTAAATTAGAGTACAAAATTAATCCTTATCCGAATGAATCTTCCAAAACCGAAATCTAACAATCTAACAGAAACAAGAATAAAATCTGGTAAAGTAGAACGAACATAAAAGCCAATTTCATAAATGGAAAGAGTATAGAATAAACCCTGATCCAAATAGGTTTTAAAAAGCGAAATCTAAATGAAACAAGAGTAGAATCTGGCAAAATATAACGAACATAAAAGTAAAACCCGTAAATTAGAGTACAAAATTAATCCTTATTCGAATGAATCTTCCAAAACCGAAATCTAACAGAAACAAGAATAAAATCTGGTAAAGTAGAACGAACATAAAAGCCAATTTCATAAATGGAAAGAGTATAGAATAAACCCTGATCCAAATAGGTTTTAAAAAGCGAAATCTAAATGAAACAAGAGTAGAATCTGGCAAAATATAACGAACATAAAAGTAAAACCCGTAAATTAGAGTACGAAATGAATCCTTATTAGAATAAATCTCCTAAAACTGAAATCTAACAAAAACAAGAGTAACATCTGGTAAAGTAGAACGAACATAAAAGTCAAATTCATAAATGGAAAGAGTATAGAATAAACCCTGATCCAAATAGGTTTTAAAAAGCGAAATCTAAATGAAACAATAGTATAATCTGACAACGAACAGATATAACAAACATAAAAGTAAAACCCGTAAATTAGAGTACAAAATTAATCCTTATCCGAATGAATCTTCCAAAACCGAAATCTAACAGAAACAAGAATAAAATCTGGTAAAGTAGAACGAACATAAAAGCCAATTTCATAAATGGAAAGAGTATAGAATAAACCCTGATCCAAATAGGTTTTAAAAAGCGAAATCTAAATGAAACAAGAGTAGAGTCTGGCAAAATATAACGAACATAAAAGTAAAACCCGTAAATTAGAGTACAAAATGAATCATTATTCGAATAAATCTTCCAAAACCGAAATCTAACAGAAACAAGAATAAAATCTGGTAAAGTAGAACGAACATAAAAGTCAATTTCATAAATGGAAAGAGTATAGAATAAACCCTGATCCAAATAGGTTTTAAAAAGCGAAATCTAAATGAAACAAGAGTATAATCTGACAACGAACAGATATAACAAACATAAAAGTAAAACCCGTAAATTAGAGTACAAAATTAATCCTTATCCGAATGAATCTTCCAAAACCGAAATCTAACAGAAACAAGAATAAAATCTGGTAAAGTAGAACGAACATAAAAGTCAATTTCATAAATGGAAAGAGTATAGAATAAACCCTGATCCAAATAGGTTTTAAAAAGCGAAATCTAAATGAAACAAGAGTATAATCTGACAACGAACAGATATAACAAACATAAAAGTAAAACCCGTAAATTAGAGTACAAAATTAATCCTTATCCGAATGAATCTTCCAAAACCGAAATCTAACAGAAACAAGAATAAAATCTGGTAAAGTAGAACGAACATAAAAGTCAATTTCATAAATGGAAAGAGTATAGAATAAACCCTGATCCAAATAGGTTTTAAAAAGCGAAATCTAAATGAAACAAGAGTATAATCTGACAACGAACAGATATAACAAACATAAAAGTAAAACCCGTAAATTAGAGTACAAAATGAATCCTTATTCGAATAAATCTTCCAAAACCGAAATCTAACAAAAACAAGAGTAAAATCTGGTAAAGTAGAACGAACATAAAAGTCAATTTCATAAATGGAAAGAGTATAGAATAAACCCTGATCCAAATAGGTGTTAAAAAGCGAAATCTAAATGAAACAAGAGTAGAATCTGGCAAAATATAACGAATATAAAAGTAAAACCCGTAAATTAGAGTACAAAATGAATCCTTATTCGAATAAATCTTCCAAAACCGAAATCTAACAAAAACAAGAGTAAAATCTGGTAAAGTAGAACGAACATAAAAGTCAATTTCATAAATGGAAAGAGTATAGAATAAACCCTGATCCAAATAGGTTTTAAAAAGCGAAATCTAAATGAAACAAGAGTATAATCTGACAACGAACAGATATAACAAACATAAAAGTAAAACCCGTAAATTAGAGTACAAAATGAATCCTTATTCGAATAAATCTTCCAAAACCGAAATCTAACAAAAACAAGAGTAAAATCTGGTAAAGTAGAACGAACATAAAAGTCAATTTCATAAATGGAAAGAGTATAGAATAAACCCTGATCCAAATAGGTTTTAAAAAGCGAAATCTAAATGAAACAAGAGTATAATCTGACAACGAACAGATATAACAAACATAAAAGTAAAACCCGTAAATTAGAGTACAAAATGAATCCTTATTAGAATAAATCTCCTAAAACTGAAATCTAACAAAAACAAGAGTAAAATCTGGTAAAGTAGAACGAACATAAAAGTCAAACCCATTAATGGAAAGAGTATAGAATAAACCCTGATCCAAATAGGTGTTAAAAAGCGAAATCTAAATGAAACAAGAGTAGAATCTGGCAAAATATAACGAACATAAAAGTAAAACCTGTAAATTAGAGTACAAAATAAATCCTTATTCGAATAAATCTTCCAAAACTGAAATCTAACAAAAACAAGAGTAAAATCTGGTAAAGTAGAACGAACATAAAAGTCAAACCCATTAATGGAAAGAGTATAGAATAAACGCTCACCCGAATTGGTATTAATAAGCGAAATAGAAATGAAACAAAAGTAAGACTCTGGTAAATTTTACCGAACATAAAAGTTAAACCCATAGATTAGAGTACGAAGTGAATCCTTATTCGAAAAAATTTTCCAAAACAGAAATCTAACAGAAACAAGAGTAAAATTTGGTAAAGTAGAATTAACGTAAAAGTCAAACCCATAAATATATAAGGTATAGAATAAACCCAAATCTAAATAGGTGTTAAAAAGCGAAATCTAAACGAAACAAGAGTAGAATCAGGTAAAATATAACGAACATAAAAGTAAAACCCAGAAATTAGAGTACGAAATGAATCCTTATTAGAATAAATCTCCTAAAACCGATATCTAACAGAAACAAGAGTAAACTCTGGTAAAGTAAGGCCAACGTAAAAGTCAAACCCATAAATAGAGAAGGTATAGAATAAACCCTGATCCAAATAGGTGTTAAAAAGCGAAATCTAAATGAAACAAGAATAGAATCCGGTAAAATACATATAATGAA
The DNA here is from genome assembly GCA_949752815.1 of Conops quadrifasciatus. Classification (NCBI taxonomy): domain Eukaryota; kingdom Metazoa; phylum Arthropoda; class Insecta; order Diptera; family Conopidae; genus Conops; species Conops quadrifasciatus. The sequence goes on along the minus strand of OX457078.1, from coordinate 29,635,516 downwards.
CCTAGAAGTAAAGCCCATAAATTAGAGTACAAAATTAGTCCTTATTCGAATAAATCTTTCAAAACTGAAATCTAACAGAAACAAGAGTAGAATCTGGTAAAGTAGAATAAACATAAACCTCAAACCCGTAAAAGTCAAACCCATAAATAGAGAAGGTATAGAATAAACCCTGATCCAAATAAGTGTAAAAAAGCGAAATAAAAATGAAACAAGTAAGTAAGACTCTGGTAAACGAACGTTAACATAAATTAGAGCACAAAGTGAATTATTCGAATAAATCTCTTATTCGAAAAAATCTCCCAAATCTGAAATCTAACAGAAACAAGAGTAAAATTTAGTTAACTAGAAGAAACTAGAATGAACGATCATAAAAGTTAAACCCATTAATTAGAAAATTAGAGTAGAAAATGAATTTTTACGTAAATAAATCATATAAAGCCAAACCCATAAATGGAAAGAGTATAGAATAAAGCCTGATCCGATCCAAAGAGGTCTTGAAAAGTAAAACTAATTAAAACAAGAGTAGAATCTGGTAAAGTATACGATCGTGAAAGTTAAACCCATTAATTAGGTGTTAAAGAGCGAAGTGGAAATTAAATAAGGGTAAAAATCTGGTAAAATATAGCGAACATAGAAGTCCAACCAATAAACTGAGAGTACAAAAACCCTAACCCCGAATTTGCTAAAAATAGCGTCCGGGAATGCCGGAATAGCCGTTAAATGGAATGAGTATAGAATAAATCTTGATATGAATTTTTGGAAACATAATCTGAATGATATAAGAAAAGAAGTGCGATTGAGAAATGAAAGTGGTGTGAGGAAATTTGAAAAATGATCGGGACTGAAATAATAATATAAAAGATCAATGACAGAAAGGTGGAAAAGGTCAGATCGCAACAAAATCGGAAAAAGTTGTTAGTTTGAGAGGAATATATCTATTAAAAATCCTGGTAAAAATTTGCAAAAACTAATTCGCAAATATAAGTTGAAAGAGAAATTTTTGAGCGAAGAAGTGAGTGAAAATCCGGAAAATGAATGTTTGAGTAAGTAAAATATTCCAAATGTTTAATGATAGAATGTCTCGAAAAAGGTAATTTCGAAAAAGTAAGATTTCTTAAAAGAAGGATCAAAGTGACTAAAAGACGAAGATTTTTAACAACTATGATGTGGGGAAGTCCAAAGGAATGAAAATTCGGTTAGCTCCAAGAGAGATATTTAAAAGTCTGATGTCCGGTGTGACTAAGTCCGAAAAAATTACCAGGTTGAAAAAGCAAGATTTTGCAAATCATTCTATAAAAAATTCCGAAAAATTTTCAGGCTGTAACAAAATGAAATGTTCAAAAAGTAAAATAGAAGAAAGTTTGGGAAAAAAGCACAAACCGAAAAACTAAAATTATAGAGCATTGATGTGATATACTCAGAAATGGAAAATAAATATTAGGAAAGTCTTGATGTGAGAAAAACTGAAAAGTGATTATTTGAGAGAGAGAGAGAATGATATGAGAATGTTAGACTTTGGTGTAAAAAAAAATTTGGAAGTTATTAGATTGAAACAGGCATATTTAAAAAAAATATAGTCCTGGTAAGTGAGAATTTCCAAAAATTTATCAGGTTGAAGAAATAAGGTGAAAACCGTGTTGAGAATGTGAGAAAATTAATAAATGTTTGGGTTAAAGAATAAAATATTCCAAAAGCAAAAAGCTAAAATAAAAAGCTTGAAGAACAAATAACATTTTATCATACTACAAATGCGAAAAATAAAATATTAGTGATTATTATTATCAATGTTGCTTTACAAAAGAGAGCATGCAAAAATCATGTCGAAAGAGTAAAATATTGAGAAGCATGGAGTTAGAGGAGTATGGTTTTGAAAACCCTTTGTGTAAGAAAATTTGAACGAGTTCAGCTTAAAAAAGGAATATATTTCATTTCATTTACATAAAGAAGCCGCGGTTAAAAGAATTTGTGAAAAAAGTCTGAATGAAAGAATGTACATATGTATGTATGTAAGAAAAGCCCTGGAGTGAAAAAGAGTGGAAAGTTTCAAAATGGTAGGGTTAAAGGGAGTATTATTTTAAAAAACCTTAAAAGATCTTGTGAAAAAACCAGAAAGGTGATGAAATATGATCAAAAGGTGAAATATTTCGGACTCTGATAAGAGGAAATCCGAAAAAGGAACTAGGCTGAAATAGTAAGATTTTAAAAATACTGGAAAGAGTAAGTCCGGTTTTCGAAAACTGTGGTGTGAGCAAATTTGAAAAAGTTCTTATCTGTATGAAAAGTCTTCGGAAAGAAAAAAAATCTGATAAAGTGAATAGTTAAGAAGATTGTCTTAAAAAAAGTAAAACCCGTAAATTAGAGTACAAAATGATCTTAACAAAAATCTTAAAGATTGTCCGAAAAATTATCGGGACGTAAAATAATATAGTACATGCATATTACAAAGCCTTGCTAGAAGAAAGGGTTAAAAAGGATCAGGTCAAAACTCTTGGCGTAAAAAATTATTGGATTGAAAGAGTACGATCCTCTGTTAAACCTTCAAAAACTCCTAAAATTGATTAGGTTGAAAGGGGAATATTTTGAAAAATCCCCTAGCAAAAGTAAAAATTAGAAAAACTTTGACAAATCTGGTGTGAGGAAATCAAAAAAGTGTGAAAAATATGTTGTTTGGTTGCAATAGTAAAATTTTAACGAGATGGTGTCTGAGGTTATCTGAAAGAATGATTGATCAGGTTGAAAGTATAAGATTTTAAAAACCCAGAGTGGATTTTAATGAAAGAAAGATTTTTATGAACTTAATGAAAGAAAAGTGGTGAGTGGTAAAAGAGTATGATTTTGAAAAACTATTATTATTAACTAGTATTAACTAGTATTAACTAGTTAACTAGTATTAACTACTATTAAATATGAAATATTTAATTAAATATGAAAAATTTTTAAAATATGAATATTTTGAAAAAGCTTTGTGGTGTGTGATAATTAATCAGGTTAAAAAAATAAAGTTAAAAACCAAATTTTTAAAAAATTCGAAAAATGGCTTGGTTGAAAGATAAATTTGTTCCTAAAGTACAAACCTGACTATAGAATAAATTTTTATTAAAATTAAAGAATGGGCAGCAAAGACGGGATAAAAGAGAACTAGTTCAGATTAAGAATGCGATTCTGTTAAACCTCTGTGTAAAAAACATTCAAAAAAATGGCCTAGCGAAAGAAATTAAGTAACCCCGTATAAACAGGGTAGTAATGTTCCCAAAAAATGCCGCGTTATGGGAATTGGTTAAGCGAGACGAAGAGCCGGACTAAAAAATCAAGTCACGTTCTAAAAATTCGAAAAAACGTACAGGTAACCACCATATGAGACGGTACTCTTATAAAACGGTTTCGCGCTAACACGGTTGGTGAATGGGGGAAAACCCTCATACAACACGGGCGGTTTCACCACACGTTTTTTCTAATTTTTGGCATGTGACTCAATTTCCTCGCACTAGTTCTTTGTCTCGTTTAACACGGATTCGCATAGCAGGAATTTTTTCGGAACTTGGCTACCGGGGTTATCTACATACTGAAACCGTCCGTGTTGTATGAGTGTTTTCCTCTATTCACCAACCGTATTAGAGCGAAGCTGTTTTATAAGGGTACCGTGTTGTGTTTCTATTCGGGGGTTAGGAATAAAGTGTGAAATGTTAAATAAGGTTTAGAGAGTTAGTGTGTGATTTTAAAAAATGTAGAGAAATTAATAAAAATAGCCGTAAAAGTAAGATTTTTAAAAGACACGGAATAAAAATAGACAACTGAAAAAAGGCAACTGAAAGCATGATAAAGGTTAATAAAAAAGCATGTGTTGAAATCAGAAAAATTGTCAAGTTCAAAGTAGCTCCCGTGTAAACACGGTAGTTTTGTTACGAGAAATACTGCGGCGTTATATGAAGTCGTGTTAAAGGATACAAACAAGAGCAAACAACTTGGACAAGTACGAAAACTTATTAAAAAACTAAAAATATTGGTTGTCTGGAGTTTTAGAGGGTTGTAAGAGGCCCTTGAGCCAAGGTCTTGAGTGTAATAGTCGAAAAGAAACTTGTAAACGTGGTAAGCCGGCCGTAGTAATTTTTTCTTGATTAATTTTGAATTTCAAGTTTAATCTCATTTGGTCTTAAAGCACGAGTTGTAGTTAATCAGATAGGTCGTACAGTGAGGATTACATGTATTAAAAAATTTTAATGGAAGGAAGTGTAAAAGATTTAAAAAAAAATGTTGAAAAGAGCTGAGATGGAAAAACTACCCGTTTTCTGATTTAGGTTTTAAGTTTTGGTTTAGGTTTTATAAGTATATAAGTAGATAAAGTATATAAATATAAAGTATATATATACTATACTAAAGTATATAAATATAAAGTATATATATACTATACTAAAGTATATAAATATACATACTTTATCTGCAATAAAGACTGATCAGAAAAGAAAAACAAAGAAACAATAATAAACCCGATTTGAGAAGACCTGATGAAAAGCCATTTTGAATGAGTAATATTGAAAGAGTATTTAAAGAGTAATTGAAAGAGTAATTAAAAAAGTAATACTGAAATACTGAAAAAGTAATACTGAAATAATATTGAATATTGAATAATATTGAATACTGAAATAATATAAAGTAATAATATTAATAATATCAAATATTAATTCAATATACCTTTAATATATTAATAATAGTAGAAAGTAATATTGAAAGCGCAATTACTGAGAGTAATACTGAAAGAGTAATAATATTAAAAGTAGTATTAAAAGGGTAATACTGAAAGTCTTGAAAGAGTAGTAGTGAAACAGTAGTACTGAACGAGTAATATTCAAAGAGTAATATTTAAAGAGTGTAATAATAAGGCAGGAATATTGAAAGAGTAAATAAAAGAGTAATTGAAAGAGTAATATTGAAAGAAGTAACATTGATAGAGCAATATTACTTGCTCTATCTATCTCTATCTCTATTAAAAATTAGACTCCTAATTTTTTTTTACTCTTCGAGAACAACAATCATTGTTTAACCTAGAAAACCAATATTTTTTTAAAAATAAGCTTTACCAGAAGATTTTTTATTCCTTGCATTGCTGATTTTTGTCAGCACCTAGGTCTTTACTTAATTGAGCATTAATGCGAAATCATTTCTGGTGGGGTTTCTCTAGAAGTTAGTGCTAGGTTGGGATACATTCCCTTACAAAATAACCCCACCGCCAAATACATAAACAAAGAGATAAAAATCTGGTAATTCAAAAATAAACCGAAAATGATTCGGTGAAGAAGAAAAAAGAGGAGACCGCTAGAGATTCTGCTGAGAAATCAAGAAGATTCGGAAAATACTTGAAGGTGAAGGCTACGCTACCATCATGGACTACCACCATTCTAAAGACTCTGAGTACCACCAATATCCTGAGGACTTTGTGACCACCATGCTGATGATTCTGAGAACCATAATTCTGAAGACAGAGTACCATCGCCTTGCGATAAACGATGGGACTTCGAAATCTTGATGAGCGGAAGGTGATCTAGAGGCGATGTGAAGGCTTCGTTTTTACCTGGCATATGATGCATTAACTTTGAGGCGGCATTCAATGATGAAAAATGACTGACAAGAAAGAATGTTGGTATAACAGCTCTGTTCTACTGTCATTTCGTAGGTTAAAACATTGTTCACTAACCTCATACTTGTGTATATGTACATACTTATATTCTTCCAGGTTATTTGAGACAATCATACAGAGAAGAGTGACTGGAAAACTTATTAGGATTTTCAATTATTTTTCAAATTGTTTTCTTATAAAATCTTTTATTAATTAGCAGTAACTAATTCACATTTTGTAAAGCATACTTCGTAAAACGTGTTTAAGTCTAAATTAATCTAAGAGTGGTTTTGCGTAGGAATTTTTCCGGATCGAAGTTTGTTCATACATATTTTCCTGCTTTTTCAATAATCTTAATAAAATAAAGTTTTTCCAAATTAATCCAAATTGTTTTGGATTCTTTTGGATCTAATCTATGCACGATGGAACATCAACTACACGGTCCTCAATAAAAAGTGCGCACAAATGATATTAAGTCGTTCATTAGTGACTCATTCATTTAATGACTGCAACAGCAAGTAATCTGTTTGTTTACACTCCTGCATTCTATTATTTAGTCTTTTAGGACACTTTTTCATTGTATATTTATCGTGCAGTTACCCGACTGACATTAATTTTTACTGCGTAATTTTTGCTGGAGGACCTAACGCATATATATTTTCGCGAATTTTTTCCCTCTGTTGCTCCCGCTGGCTCCCGCCATAATTTTGAGCTCTTGTGGTTGCAAAGATTTTTTATATTTACTTCTTCTCCATGGTAAACAGGATTTTTCAAATTTCCAGAAAGCTTTCTTCACTTGATTTCACTTAACTTTTGACTTTTGACAAAAGTTTTCAACTGACAATTTTACGTAGTTATTTTTTAAATATAAGATTTCGAAAAAAAGGAATAATTCAGAAAACAAACAATTCACAATGGAAACCGATCTATGTACACATTTTTCTTTTAAAAGAAAAACAATTATCAAAAATACAATATTTAAGACTTAAGAATATTTCATTATTTATTAAAATAAAATTTATTGTACATTTTTACATTTGTTAGCTCATTTCTTCTATCTTTTACATGTTTAAATAAAACAAAAAATATAACTACGTATTATATATACTATACTTAAATTTTTTTAATCGAAATCTTGCACTTTTATAAGGAAACGGCAGCTATATAGCACACGACGGTTTTGAGCAAAAAAAACCAGCGTTCTCGTCTCGTCCCATGGATTGTCAGAAAGACGAGTAAAGACGACGTAATCAACGAGTATCAACGCTGCCTCGACTCTTGGATTAATATTCTTATGGAGCTATGATCCTTTTATTTAATGAACAATTTAGGGGGTTATTCCTGAACGCCCGGGCCTTGAAGGCCCAGGAGTGACTGGCGAGTCCCATCAGTCAAAACATACATATTTTGAGGGTATGGGATGATTTTACGTAATGATTTTTGTTTATTTTTCTTTGTCTGTCATTTGTTGTATTTCAATATACCAACTCAGACGAAATATTGTTACCAAGCTTGAAGTATTTTACATATTTCTTTAAGTAATTTTTAAAAATGTAAAGATTTTGCAGCGAAAATTCGCTTTAGTGGTATCTGGTAACATCGGTTTGCTGACATGTCTTATCAGCTATGTTAGCTGGTATACAGAAACCTAGGTGTAGAAAAGAGACTTCAGTGGAACTTTGTTTCGGCTGTGTTCATGGCTATAAATAAACGCGTGAAAAAGAGATAAAGTGATCAGAGCTAATGTCGAAGATTGTTGTTGGTGAAAAACTGGCCGCCTGTAAACAAAAACGTGCCTTGAAGCATTTTTTTTGGTGGTGCGCAATTTAGGTTAAATTCTTTTTTTATAATATTTTGTGCATATTTTGCAAAATACATTAGATAGAAATGCAAATTGAAGTAATAAAGTGTATCTAAATGTGTTTTTATAAGAATTTAGAAAAATAATGCACAAATTTTTGGATAGTTGTGTGCAGACGCATGGTTTTGCGATGGGCCTTGTATGACATGTGAGAGACGCATCACATCAGGTTCTAAAAGTGGTTGAAATTCGTATGTTTTCATCTACAGACCTGAAAAGCATGTAAGAAAACCAACAACATACGTAAAATCGGGACTCGCCTGCTTGTTCTTCTTTTTCAGAAAGCCAAGCATCTGCTCAGCGAAAATAACAAAGCATAATTGAGAAGAATTCATGGGAGTTAAAGGCCCGGGCGTTCAGGAATAACCCCCTTATTTTATATGGTCTTATTTAATTTTAGCTGAACATTTTCTGAAACAAATTTTGTATAATGTTTTTATATTCTAAAGATTATAAAAAGAAATTTTTATTATAAAACATAATCCAAGCAAAATAAAGTACATTACAGTGATTGTTTTATTAATTCGGGGTCAGTATCTTTAAAAAAATTGTTTTCCTTATGCGTAAGTACAAAGCTTTGTTATTTTTGACGGTTTAACGTTGGAGCCATCAACAAAATTTTCTGTATATGTACATACATATGCATAGGTATGTATACTATATACGTACTACGATTTGTAAATTCTATATACTATATACGATTAGAATAACGGAATTAAAATCAAGTACATAATAGGGTTAACTTTGGCCTGGCCGAGGTTCATATACCCTACACATCTGTCGAAGTGAGGATAAAAAGTGGGCGGGTGACGCCCACTAGTATGGTATAATAATAGTATAGTATGGAATACTAGTGGGCGTGTCACGCCCATTTTTGGTGCGATGACTAACTAACATGGTAAACGCGGCACTGAAATTTCAGCTTCAGATCCAGACTACAAGCTGAGGAATTCAGCCCTCAAATTGGATGCATTAATAAAGGGTGTTTTTTTAGCTTAGATAGAACTTTCGATAGGGACGACTGTTAATACAAGCTGTCCTTCTGACTGCTTTTGTTGTTACCTAGGTTCAGTATAGTCTGGCAAATCATAATGAATAGACTCACGCTTGAACAATGCTACCAAATTATTTAAAATTACTTTGAAAATCAGTCGTCGATTTGAGCAACTTATAGACGACTTCGTGAATATTAATGAGCAAAATTGCCGCATATACACCTTTTCCAATTGTAGTTCAGAAAGCGTCAAATGTATTTCAGAAATGGTCATTTTGATTTCAGAAACCGTCAAATGTATTTCAGAAATGGTCAGTTTTATTTCAGAAATCGTCAAATGTATTTCAGAAATCGTCATTTTTATTTCAGAAATGGTCATTTTTATTTCAGAAATGGTCATTTTGATTTCAGAAATGGTCATTTTGATTTCAGAAACCGTCAAATGTATTTCAGAAATCGTCACTTGTATTTCAGAAACTGTCGAATGTAGTTCAGAAACTATCAAATGTAGTTCAGAAATTATCAAATGTAGTTCAGAAACTGTCAAATGTAGTTCAGAAACTATCGAATGTAGTTCAGAAACTATCAGATGTAGTTCAGAAACTATCAAATGTAGTTCAGAAACTATCAAATGTAGTTCAGAAACTATCGAATGTAGTTCAGAAACTATCAAATGTAGTTCAGAAAATTTAAATTGTATAGGGTGTTTGTTTTCAGTTGCCCTATTGATGAGCTAATTTTTAAAATTCCTCTGTATATGAGTATGTAGAAAGGAAACACCATTGAATATTTGCTAATTCATAGAATTTATTGTTTAATGTAAATTACAATGTAACAACATGTAAACAACAAGTAATGTAATTTACAATGTAAAACAACATTGTTTTATAAATTACAACATAGTATGTATTTTTACTGCCCTATAGGCATATCTTCTAATGTTAATGCCTTATTATGAAAAGTTGAGCTGTGCTGAGCTGCTCTTGCGCAGTCACCGCCTGTTACTGTGGCAACCGCCCGGTCAATTATGTCTTCTAAATAATTTAGTCTTTGTTCTGTCAGTCCCGGTCCGTTTGTCGATGGAATCCCGATTTGAGACCTGGCAAATGTTTTGATTTTGGACCATATAGTTTCAATGGGATTTAACATTGGTGAATATGGTCCAAGACGCAAAACCTTTGCCAGGTCATTTGAATGAGACGCCACTGCAGATTCCATTGAAGAGTGACAGGGCGCGTTATCGCATACAAACACAAGCTCATTCAGAGCTTTGCCACTGTCCTGCCACTTTTGGATAACAGTCGCTATCCATTCATTGGCAGTGACAGCTCTGAATGAGCCTCTTCTTCTGTCCATAGTAACTACCTCGGAGGCCGTTATTGCACCTATTAAATGTACATTTGGCCCCCTCGACGCTGGTAAAATTTGGACGGCACGATGGCCAATTTTGGAGCGACCTCTAGTGTGGCGACAAAACAAATTAAAATTTGTTTCATCTATCCACACTATTTGTTTGCCAGCCTGAATATATTCATTCAGTCTGGCAACATAGGTCGCTCTTTTTTCTTTATTTTCGAAAGAATTTTGAGTAATGGGTGAGGGGTGTACATTTTTTACAGAATACAATTGGCCCTCGAGATAGTTACCAATGGTGGATAAGGCTATTTTTTTTTGGAAATTTCGCTCCAAACACGCCGCTATCTTCTTCAACGAAATACTACAGTCGCGCTCAATCCAATTCAGGATTTCCTGTATTTCGTCTGGAGTCAACGCTTTCGGCTTGCTTCCACCTTTGCTCTTGAAGTCTGGACTGCCTGTAGAGACCCAGGTATAGGCAGTTTTGTATTTCACTCCCAGCGTCGCTGACAGCCCAACCCAATCTTCGCATCTGTTGGCGGCATCCACTATGCGCCTTCTGTCTTCAGCACTATTTCTATTGTATAATTTTCGGTTTATTAAAACCTTTCCTATAAAGAAAATACGAAAGTGATAAATATAACCATATAACATGTTAAATATTATGTAATTTGTATACCCTACACCTACATTATCTATGTATAAGTAAAACAAAAATATGCATCACTTTTTTCATCATTGATTCCACAGATAAGGGTGTAAGGTATACGTACATACAAATAAGCTTCGGCAGTTCGTAGTTAACGCTCTTCCTTAAAAAAATGTCCAACTTACCTTCAATGGGCCGACTGCACATAGGGCAAACTGTGTCGCTAACCAAAATTGGCTCCAGACATTCAACATGGATTAGATGCCTGCATGCTGTGAGCTTATATACGGGCTTACGGAGCATTGGCCCTAAGCAAATGGAGCAATCGTCGCTTAACTGCATTTTTTAAATTGTTTTTTTAAATCTCTCAAAAGATTTTAACGAAGATTTTATTGGATTTTTATAAAATATTTCCTCACTGTTTCTATGAATAATATTTTACTATGTAATATTATTCATGGCATTCTAATTTTTATTTAAAATAATATTACATAGTAATAGAAACAGTAAGGAAATATTTTATAAAAATCCAATAAAATCTTCGTGAAAATCTTTTGAGAGATTTAAAAAAAGAATTGTATAATTGAAAACAATTTAAACAAGTAAATTTAGCTGAGAAATTAAGTTCTCAAATTTGATTTCATTAATATTATAAAAAAAAGTAGGCGTGGCAATGGTTCGATTTTCTCTATTTTCGATATTAAAGAGCATTAAATGGAAGAGAATATTCGTGGCAACTTTTATGACGATACCTCTATTCGTTCTCCTTTAATCGTGATTTCCACAGACGGACAGACAGACGGATGGACATGGCTAAATCAAATCAGGAGGGGATTCTGAGCCAGAATATATATCCTTTTCTATACCTGCCACGCATCCTTTAATGCGTTACAAACGGAAGAACAAAGTGAATATACCTACCCTCATCCCTTCGGGTGTAGGGTATAAAATTGCATTGTAATTTACATTAAACAATAAATTCTATGAATTAGCAAATATTCAATGGTGTTTCCTTTCTACATACTCATATACAGAGTAATTTTAAAAATTAGCTCATCAATAGGGCAACTGAAAACAAACACCCTATACAAATTAAATTTTCTGAACTACATTTGATAGTTTCTGAACTACATTCGATAGTTTCTGAACTACATTTGATAGTTTCTGAACTACATTTGATAGTTTCTGAACTACATTTGACAGTTTCTGAACTACATTTGATAATTTCTGAACTACATTTGATAATTTCTGAACTACATTTGATAGTTTCTGAACTACATTCGACAGTTTCTGAAATACAAGTGACGATTTCTGAAATACATTTGACGGTTTCTGAAATCAAAATGACCATTTCTGAAATAAAAATGACCATTTCTGAAATAAAAATGACGATTTCTGAAATACATTTGACGATTTCTGAAATAAAACTGACCATTTCTGAAATACATTTGACGGTTTCTGAAATCAAAATGACCATTTCTGAAATACATTTGACGGTTTCTGAAATAAAAATGACCATTTCTGAAATACATTTGACGCTTTCTGAACTACAATTGGAAAAGGTGTAGAGTGAAACGAATCCACAAGAGACTGTACAGACTCCATTGCATCCAGAAAAATGCACCGTTTGGTGCAGTTTACATGCTGGTGGCATCATTGGACTTTATTTCTTCAAAAATGAGGCCGGAGCTCGCGTTACAGACAATGGAGATCGTTACCGCACCACGATCAATGATTTTTTGTTTGAAAAAATGGATGAAATTGATCCAAACGAAATGTGGTTCCAACAGGATGGCGCTACCTGCCATACGGCGACGACAGCCATCGACTTATTGAAATCAAAATTTAGCGAAAAGTTGATTTCGAGAAATGGACCTGTCAATTGGCCTCCAAGGTCGTGCGATTTGGTACCTCTCGATTATTTCCTGTGAGGTCACGTGAAGTCATTGGTTTATGCCGATAAACCAGCAACAATTGACGCTTTGGAGGCCAACATTATCCGTGTTATTTGTGACGTACGGCCAGCAGTACTCGAAAAAGTGACTTAAAATTGGACCTCCAGAATGCACTTCGTCAAAAACAGCCGCGGTGGCCATATGCCCCAAATCATTTTCAAATGTTAATGCCATGGGTTGATCTTTCGAGTGAATAAAACAATTTTTTAAAATTAAATTGTTTTTGTTATTTTTTACCATTTGATGTTCTATCGGGCTTAAAAAAACACCCTTTACAAAAAAGGCGTCTTATCGTTATAAATTCTCTAATAATTGTAAAGAACAACAAGAAAGACCGTAAAATTGGGCCCGGCGGAAGCTTATATACCTTATATCCTCAGCTGTCGAAGTGAAGATAAATAGTGGGCGGGTGACGACGACCTTGATTTTAATTCTATGTAAATAGTAAATTTTACTCTATTAACTCATTCACAAAATCGCTTTTGTCAACAAATGCCTTATATAGTATGTTAAATAAGTGGGCGTGCCGCGCCCATTTTTGTGGGCTTCCGCCAATACAGTCACGCTGTAACGATCATAAATCGTTACAAATTATTTCTTAATTGTTAACCGCTTCATATTCAAAGAGTTTCATAGCCTAGTGGCTAGAGTAGTCTACTCACGACCAAAACAGTCTAGGTTCGAACCTCGGTACGAACAACATTAAAAACACATTACAATTAATTTTTTATAATAATAAATATATTCCGTCGCCATATAATTGGTAAAAATTATAAAAAATACTAACTTTGAAAGGAATTGAAATCGTACCATCGATTTCTCACAGTGCAAATAAAAACATAAATCAGCACACAAACAGGTACATATAGACGAACATACAAACAAATAAAGAGACGATTACAAACAGATGCACTTTTCCCTTTTTGCTTTCATTTTTGCATGAAGTGCATATAATTCCTGACCAGTTTAACAAGCTTAATACTCTTAAGACACGTTTTTGCGCTCATCCAACAACCTGAGAGTCTCCGCACAACCAAACATCGCAACGTCTACAGTCAACTTTTCAGTACGATTTGACGAGAGCTCTGACGTTAGAAGTTAGAAGTCACGAATGCTTCTATTCAATTCTCTCTTTGACGTCGAACTTCCACTCGTTGTTTTTGAGAAATTTTTGTTTGTATTGCAGAAACGTATTGCCACCTTTCATCGAAAAACCTTCATTTTCACTCAGGTTTTTCCTTCGTTTCACGAAGTGGTGGAAGTATTCGCTCATTTTGCTTGTGAAAAGGTTGGTGGAGGAGGATGCCAGGTACAGAACGGTTGATACATAAATGAAAAATGTGAACAAACTTCGCTAACGTTTTGCGACGTTTGACGTTGCGAAGTTGGTTGTGCGGAGGCTCTGAAGCTGCTAACCCAATGGCTGGATCCGTGACGCGACCCAAGTTACCCTCATTTACGCTCTTCATAAGAGCGACTGTTGCAAGAGAGCTTTTTCTTTGTTTCTACTCAAAACAGAGAACCACGGTTGAATAATTAATTAAATTTTTGTGGCTTTACGGGCGAAAAATTATTATAAGGACGTGAGTGGGGTAGAAGTTGAAAACTAGATGTTTAAAATAAAAACTTGAAATATATCAATTCTTTCAAGTAAAAAGCATGCTAGTTTATATCTAGTTATCCGTTATCCGTTAAATCATTAAATCATTAAACTGAAATTTATTAGTTTTTTATTAAATAATTATAAATCCTCTTTTATCTGCTTTTTGTGAACTAAAATTAAAAAGGGTTTTGGAACAAGTTAGTAATAGGTACCTTTTTTTTAAATGAATTTTTATTATAACCCTAAAACGTGCTTTTTTGTTATAGAACGCACTATCACATATGCTCAAAAATACAAAACATATCTAAACATATTATATACCGTTTGAAAGGTAATATTATGGGCTATAAAAATTGTGATTCTATTTTATACCTTCATTGTCATTTAAGGAAGAAAAAAGTTATTTTGTAAAACGAATTAAAAATTTTTTTAAAAGTTAAATTATCTCCATAATAGTAGCAGTAATCAAAAAAGTTCTTATTAGATAAAAGAACTGCCCTGAAATATACTTTTAAACGGCGCTAATTTTACGTTGATATCTCAAATCGTTTTGAAGATATAGCACTTTATTTTTTGGCTATCCAAGGCCTATAACTTCTAAACTACACGAGAGTGGTAAAAACTTTCATTACCTTTGGACTAGAGGCGATGAGGGTTATACCCGAAAAATTTTAAAAAAAAATCGGAGCTGGGAACCTATTGTTTACTTATACCAAATTAATTTATTTTATAATTCTATATAACAGTAAAAGCAAAGAAGACATTCTTAGTTAAAAGCGCATATTAACCTTGCAATATTTTACAACAATATTTATTTTACATTTATTTTGTAATTAAAAATAAGTTCAAGACAAAAAACGCAACACTGCTTCGTTCTTTCTTTATTTGACGCAAAAAGCAACATTCTTTAATTGGTTCAGAGAGAAAAGTCGGAATATTTTGTAGTATTCTGCCCGAAGCTCTGCCAAAGCTCTGCCGTGCTGTTTGTGCCTCTCGAGCAAGAAAGCAAAATAGCTCCTCTCCATTTTTCCATAAGAAATACACGTAATCTGCTCTTTTTGTTCTCTCTGGCGCGCTGCAATGCCGTTATGGGTTTCGGCCATGAGCTCAAGACAAAAACTGTCATACAGGTGAGATGGGTTTATAGCCCTCCACATGTAAATACAGAAGTTTCCTTGATACAGGTTCAAACCCGTATCCGTTTACGAACCAGTTCGCTGGGGAGTTTTGTGGTCCTGTGACCAGTTCTTTTTGACTTACGAACCAGTTCGCTGGGGAGTTTTGTGGTCTTGTGACCAGCTCTTTTTGATTTACGAACCAGTTCGCTGGGGAGTTTTGTGGTCCTGTGACCAGTTCTTTTTGACTTACGAACCAGTTCGCTGGGGAGTTTTGTGGTCTTGTGACCAGCTCTTTTTGATTTACGAACCAGTTTGCTGGGGAGTTTTGTGGTCTTGTGACCAAACTCTTTGTGGCTGTTACGAACCAGTTCGCTGGGGAGTTTTGTGGTCCTGTGACCAGTTCTTTTTGACTTACGAACCAGTTCGCTGGGGAGTTTTGTGGTCTTGTGACCAAACTCTTTTTGACTTACGAACCAGTTCAATGGGTAGTTTTGTGGTCTTGTGACCAGCTCTTTTTAAACCTTTTTTTTGTAGTATATAAGAAAACCGTATTACTATAAGAAAAAGTATTAGTAACTCGCTAGAAATTGTAAGCAACCGTTAGTTGCCAGGCACTCTGCCTGTCTATAGAAAACTCCTGTACTCCTGCATTTCCATCCTTTGTAAGTGACCATCAGTCGTCGGGCATTCTGCCCGTCTCATAGGAAAGTAAGTAGACTAAGTGAAAAACCTTCTGCCCCGTCCGAGCTGAGCTACCAGGTAGCCAGTGAATTGATTTACAACCTAGTCAATCGTGTGAAATTCGGTAACGGTGGTGAACTTCCCGGAGGGTTACGAGATCCCTCTATAATAGACACTGGGGCCACTGAGGATACCCCGGCTCTAAAGAAAAACTTGTTGCAACGCAATGAAGTTTGAGCTTTAAATCAGAACTGCAAGCTAAGAAATTCAGTTCTCAAGTCAGAAGAATTGATATTTAGTAGGCGTGGCCGTGGTTTGATTTTCTCCCTTTTCGATATCAATGACCCCTACAGAATATTCGTGGTGAATTTCATAACAACGCTTCTCCTCGTTCTCCTACAATCGTGGTTTTCGTCACCAGTGGGCGAACCACGCCCATTTTAAAAAGTATATTTTAGTCTGGGACGGTGGACTCGGAAATAAAATTTTAGCTTCAGATTAACTCCAAGCTGAGAAATTGCGTTAGAGTGTCTCAAAACAAATTTTGTTTCGATATCCCCTTGTCGACCTCGGCTATAGACCATGAACCGGTCTTCGTTAGAACAGACAGACAGACAGAAAGATACAGATAGACGGACGGACGGACATGGCTAAATCGACTCAGAAGGCGATTTTGAGCCGGAATATATCGTATATCCAGCCAGTTTCTATACCTGCATATACCTTCTATACCTGCCACGCCTTCTTTAATGTGTTGCAAACAGAAGAACACAGTGAATGCAGCCTCAAGAAATCTTGTCTTTGAAACGAGTAACGAACAAACAATTTAGGAAATAATTTTGTACTCTCTTATTTCAAATTGTTTCGCAATTAGTTACGTATTACCTTATTAATTTTTCCACCCATAATTTATTATTTTTTTAAATTGATAATTTTTTGTTTTTTGCTTTTAATGTTTTTTTACTTTTCTTAAAAATGAGATGTTCTCTTACTTTTCTGATTTAAAAATGAGAATAAAAACATACATTTGTTATTTCGTTTTTTCCTGCTCTTCCTCTTCGTCAATAATAAAAGATTATTACGTTTGTCGTTAAAAACAAATTCAATAAATGTGTGTATAATTGAATTATTAAAAAATCTACTTAAAAGCTATTTTTTTAGTATTCTTTTGTTTTTGTGGGTATTTATTTTATCTTTTTATGATGATTTCTCTTATCTTTTCATCATTAAATATTCTTATTTGTTTTTTTATATTTGTCATTTGTTTTTTATTAGTTACAGACATTTTAATTAAGTTTTTATTTTTTTTTAATAATAACTTAAAATTAATTTTTTATTTGTATCTTTCGGCTTTATTTCCAAAAAGAAAAAAAAATACACAAGAAAGAATTTTTTTATTTAATACGATTGTAAATTGTTTTGCTTGTATGTTTCTTTGTTTGTTTTATTTTGCTTCTTTGTTCTTTTCTTATTAATTTTTTTGAAAGGGATAAAAAATGTAATAATATTTCCTTAAGTCATTACTTCTTGCATGGCACACTTGTGCGATGTGTACTTGTATGTATTATTTCCTATTTGAATTAATCGAATTTGCCATTAGTTTTGTTTTACTATTTTTTGCTTTTATTTTTGCTTAAGACCAATAACTTTGCTTAAGACCAATTATAAAGAGAGAAGATATTTATTTAATAAATTAATAAATTTCTTCTCTCATTGTCTTGATTTTTTGCTTTAATTTAAAAAAAGTTTCAAAAATTTTTTTTTTATTGTGTACTTGTTAAAACGTCTATTATATTTAAATTGTCATATTTAAATATTTATATAACAACATATTTAATCTGTTTTTTTAGTTTCGGTTTTTTTATTAAAACTTTTTGCATATACTTACTCCTGTTTGTACACGATACATACGTTCCAGAGAATATCGTGTGCAAAAATCGTGTAAAAAAGACACAGTATGTGAAAATGGGAATGGGAAAATATTAGATATCTTGATTTTAATGTGAACGGACTTAGCACTTTCAAAATAAACGGTTCATATCAAAGAATAAAAAAAAGAACAGCTAAATTCAAAATAAATCAAATAAGATTTTTATTTGTTCGTGTAAAAACAGGACAAGTTTATTTTTGTCGACCGTTTTATTTTAAAATCGTATAAAAAGAGTGTGTAAAAACAGGATTAGATGCCATAAAAATTGGAAATAAAAAATAAACTATTAAACGTATTACTTGGCTTTTTTAAAATTTAAATTTAATTTAATGACTGCAGTAGTGCTTATTTTTTTAATCTTTTAATTAATATTGATTTTAATTCTGGATTTTTCAAATTTATTTTTGTCATTTAATTTTTCATTTATTTCATTTATTTAAAAAAAAATTTAATATTTTATTTTATTTGTTTCATTTCGTTTGGTTTTGTTTTTCAATTCTTATTTTATTAGCTTTTATTTTTCTTAATTAATTAATTTTTTAAAATTCTGTAAAGTTTTTATGTTTGAAATTTAGAAAAAAAATTTATTTTATTGTTATTTCACCACTGAGAAAAACTTACAAACTTTAATGTTTGTTTTCGCCATCCTTTTATGATTTTTAAATATTAGTTTTTTAGTTATTTCATGTTATTCTTTTAATAATTGATTTTATTAAATTTTTGTATTTATGTATGTGTGTTTTTTTGGATTTTATTAATTTTTTCTCTACTTGTGTTTATTTAAAATTAATTTGAATTTTTTTGTCTTATTAATTATTTAATTTTTTATAATTAATTCTTTCACTTTTTAATTATTTATTTTGTGTTATTTTTGTTTGTTTTTAGTTTTCGTTGTAGTATTTAATTTATAAAAACACAAATAAATAAATAAGTCGTAAGCTTTGTTTGTTCAAATGCACTTTATTGAAATTGTTTAATTTATGTCAGAAAATCAAAATTTTAACACTAGTCCCAAATTTTATTACAAAAACTAACTTAATATAAACATTAATGAACATAAGTTGGGTTTTACTTTATAACATAATTTGTTGAAATATGTATATGGAATAATCTTCAAATTAAATTCTAATTATTATTAAATATTTAATAATGAAAAAGTAACTTTTCGCATTTTCAACATTTTTTTTATTTTAAATTTAGTATAGATTTTAAACAATTTTTCAGTGTAGGAATATTTTTTGTATACAATTCTTTGTATAAAATCTTTATTTAATTTAATTTTTTAGGTTTTCTTTTTTGTTTATGTGTGAAGTTTTTAAAAATTCATTTAAATTTTTACAGTACATATTTTATTTTCGTTTATATTATGCAAGTAGTATTTTGCATTATTAGTTAATTGATGTTTAAATTTTAATTAACTTTTTAGCATAAATTAATTCTTCAATTTTAATTATTTTTTTATTTAAAATTTTTTCATCGTCCTTTTAATTTTCTTGATTTTTGTTTAAGATTTTAATTTTTTAAATATTTCAAATGATATTAATTCTTAAAAAGGGTTTTTATTTTTTGAATTTTTCAATTAACACAACACAATTGAAAATATTTAATAATACGAAATGCAAAAATGTGCTTGTGAAATAAAAAAATTAGTTGCGCTTTGTTTTTCTTAACAATTTACTTTGAATTCGCATTTCTTAATTACGTGTGTTTATTTAATTACAAATTTTTTATTTTTCATGTGGGTTGATTTTTGCTATTGCTTATCTTCTAAAGGGTTTTTAGTTTTTACGATTTTTGTTTATAGTTCTTATTTTCTCATAATAAATTGTTTTGATTTCGTAAAATGTGCACAATTTATTTAATTTTTTTTTTGCTTAAGCAACATTCACACTGATTCTAATTTTAGTTAATTTTGCGTCTTCATTTTAATGCTAGTGAAGTTTTAGAGGCTTTTTGAAAACCTCTTTACTCTTAAGAATTAAATAAAATTATTACTAGATTTTTACAAGGGGTTTTCCGGCCCCAAAATTTAGTTTTGGATTTTTTTTTTGTTTCTTTTCCGGTTTTCTTTTTTCTTGTTTTTATATAAGATGTTGTTTTTAATTTATAATTTAAAAAATTATTTTGTTTAATCTAATGCTTCTAGGCGTTATAATTTTTTTAATATGAAAAATTAAAATTAATTACATTAATTACAATTAGGATTTTATAAATACACACTAGAGTAATAACAGCAAATAGTTTATAGTGTTTTAATGC
This sequence comes from Conops quadrifasciatus, assembly GCA_949752815.1. Lineage (NCBI taxonomy): Eukaryota > Metazoa > Arthropoda > Insecta > Diptera > Conopidae > Conops > Conops quadrifasciatus. The sequence continues at coordinate 29,615,499 of OX457078.1, read as the reverse complement.
GATATAGTTTTTCTTTTTCAAGCTTAATTTTTATACATATTAGTAATTATTTTAGTAATAAATACTTTTTTAATAATTAATTTGTGGTTTTTTACTCAAAAATATTTTTTATTTTCTAGCGTTTAAAAGAAAATAAAATGATTTCAGGTTAATCTATTATTTTGTAATGAGTTCGTGTGTGTATGCATGTGTGTCTAAGTATGGTATAGTTTTTTTATACAAATTATACAATCTTTTTGAAAATTTTAATATTAATGAACTCATCAGCTTTTACACATTTTTGTTGAAATTTTTTAGCATTAATTTTTTTTTTTATAAAGAGCTTTTACGGCAAAGTATTTCTTTGTTGTTTCTGCTGTTGTTGTTGTTATATATTTATTTGTTGTCTCTTGTAAATTAATATTGTTTTGCCTGTAATTAATTAATTATAAGTTGTTGCTGTTGTTGTTGCTCCTTATTGAAGTCATCTCGTCGTTGATTGTGTTGTCTTCAGTGTGTTGGCATGTGAGTGAGTGAGTAGGCGTGTCAGCATCATTACTGCCAATAACATCGTCCACCAAACATTCGCAGAAACCGCTCGCGCAGCGCTCTTGTCGCCACATTTGCCTGAAAGCACAAAAGAGATAGCACGGTAAAAGACGATACGATTTTTGCTCATTCTTACTAAATAAATTAATTTGGGTAAGAAAAATTATGTATGTATGTATTTTTGATGAATAAAGAAAAAATTCTTTTTGGAGAGAAATAAATATTCCTTGTGTTTATTTATCGCGGAATAAGCAATGCTTGTTCTTGATCTTGAATATACTTGCTGTCATAATTTTGTGTTTGTGGTTTTTGTTTATTTTTTGCTTTTAATAGTAATAAAATCAATAATAAACAAAAAATAAAGCTCATTATCTCTAAAGCGTAACGAAAAAACATTTTTGTTACTAATTAGTAAAAAATCTGCGAATAAATTTGTATTAATTTATGATATAATGCTCTAAAATTTATTGCATTAACGTGGGTTGTTGGTTGGTTGCTCACACGCTGACACGATCGGACGCTCGCTCGGTTTGGTTGCGTTGATTTTGAAAATAATTTTCAAATTTTTTTGAAAATACGAGTAATAAGCAAAATATGTACATAATTGGTAATATTTTAACTTATTATTATTTACAATTCAGCATTGGATAAATAATTATTTTGGGGGTCTTTATAAAAGAGATAGAGAGAGAAAGCAAATTGTTTTTAATAAAGCTAAAACCAAGCCACGGTCAACAACTATCAATTTATGTGTGTTTCGTGTACGTGTGTGTGTGTGTGTGCGAGTCTGTTTGTGGTAAAATATAATTATTGTATTTATAACACACACACAGGAACATACAAGCTAACAATCTGTCCAAAAAAAGGCGGCGGCAGTAGTTCAAAATTCATTCATTATAAATCGCTTATGAATCAGCGATGAAAACTAGTACATGTTTTCGTACGTTCGAAAGACTCTTTATTTTTAAACTTTTCTCTTTTATAACGACAATTGCCTCAAAACTCGAGGACTCGAGAGAGAGAATCTCCTTCATCGATCGATCTATCTGTTTGTGCTTCCACCAAGACAATTCTCTAACCTTCACTTTTTGAGTCGAGCAAGTTTGATTTAGCTTTAAATGACTATTTAACTAAAACTTTAATCGAAGAGCTTAGTTTTCGATATTGCTTGACAAAAATTAAAATAAATTCCATAAGCCGTGAAATTTCAGGCCAGAAGTTATTACTTTTTATTTATTATTCTATTGAAAATTCAATATTATTTGATATTTATTTTCAATATGAATTTTAAAAACAGCAAATTAAGGCCCAGATCGTGTATACACACACAAAGCCAAACAAAGCCCGGCAAGCGCTTGACAAAGCTATACAATACAATACAATATTGTCTAGCCAGACTTTTTGCTGTATTCGATTGTCTTGTCTGAAAAGCATGTAAAAACAGCAACAACATATGGTTTTATTGTGAAGCTTTTGTCATGTTTTTATATGGTAGCAAGTTATGAAAACAACGAAAATAACAAAGCAAAAACCTGAAGAATACGATTGTGTGCGTATACACGATCTGGGCCTAAACAAATCTTTTTAAATTTTATAAAATGTACAAAACGCGCAGTCACTAAACATTCCTTTGATTCAAATTCACCAACCAGAATCAGTTCAATGCACGACAATTTCCTTAGCAATCCCTTTTTGTTTCACTAGCGACAATTCCGTCATCGATCATCGAAGATATTCTGGATTTTTGTTTGAAATTGACATAATTGATTTGTATGGACAAATCGGTACGATTCATGCACGATGGTGATTCGAGTCATGCGTGATTCGTTTATCTTCGCTTAAAGTCATGAACTCTTGGGCACTCATTCTTCAGGCCCTATTACACAATATTGCATGCTTTGAGGCATATCGAAAAACTGTGTAAATGTTAGAACCTAAAGCTAACACCGCGTCGCTGCTTCATGCTGTGGTTTCAACGGTTATCAGCATTACGATAAGGGTAATTACAATTTTATTGCAGAGTTAAAAAAATAAATCTAAAACCGCTGTCAAAAAACATACCAACACAAGTAAATACTTTAATTTTAAATCCAGGAAAAAATCAAAAGAATTTCAAAAACAAAATAAAGAAAATGAATCCATAGAGAAAATATCACTTACCGAATACCGTTAAATTAGCTACCAAAGGATGATCGGGGGCAGCTGGTGTTGCACCACGATAACAGGCATCACCAACGATTAACTGAGCGGCTGCTTGTTGGGTGCCCTCCAGGGGACGATAACTGATGCAGACGCCATGCTTGGAGCCTTTATGACGGGCAATGATGTAGATAGTGCCGTTCTCAGCCCATGAACCGTGGCACGAATACTCTGCAAATAAAAATGAGTTATGACTTCGAAGAAATAAGAAAATAAAAGGCAACGGCAAACTATTTAATGAGAATATTATGGGTTTTATAATTATTTCGGTTATTATTGTTGTTGTTGTTGTTGTTGTTAAAATCTGTTAAGTGTTTAGATGTGACGTAGCTAGAGTGAGTAACACTCGAGGCGGTAGTTGCTAGTGTTGGGAACTATCGAGCGATTTCAACTATCGATAGTTAGTTACTATAGTTGAACTATCGAATGATTTTTTTTACTCATTCATTTATTTATTCATAGAAAAAGCGCTACCATTTGTATTTTTCGTTATTTTTCATATACATTATACAGTTGTAACGAATTAAATATTTTTTTTTTTGGTTTTTGCAAAAAATAGAATATTTATTTATTGTACTTTTACTTGAAATACTACAAAATACTGATGTAAATACTGATGTAAGTTTTTATTTCCATTCATGTTTGTTTCACTATTTAGTGAATATGTACGTGTTTGTTGGCTACGAGCAACTCCAAGTCATGTGAATGAGATGCAATTACTAAAAAAAAGAAAAAACATGAGTGTACCATTCGATAGTTTTTAGTAATTACTAATTTTGATGAAACTATCGAATAAATGAATAATTTTTAACTATCGAATAACTCGATAGTTTTATTTCGCTAGTTCCCAACACTAGTAGTAGTGGTGTCATCCCTATACAATATTTTTGGCGAAGTCAAAATCCCGAAAGGACAAAATTGCGACGAAATCAAATTCCGAAACCAAAAACTTGCAATTATTTTGTAAGTCCCAAAATGGAAAAATTTTATTTTTCACAGTGATCCCGAAAAGGTGTGATTTCAACAGGATGGCGCTACGGCATGGCGACGGCAACCATAAAATTATTAAAATCAAAATATGGCGATAAGTTGATTCAGAAAACTGGACCTTTCGATTGGCCTCCAAGGTTGTGCAATTTGTCAACTCTCGATTATTTTCTATGGAGTCCCGTGAAATCACTGGTTTATGCTGACAAACCAGCAACAATTGATTGCTTGGAGGGTTCAACAGTACTAAAAGTGGCCTAAAATTAGACGTATAGAATGCGATTTATCAAGAATAGTCGACATTTTTCAAATGTTAGTGTTATGTTATGTTGGAGTAGATAATACATTCCAATTAAAATTCCTTTTTTTTCGTTATTTTTCACAATTTCAAGTTTTATCGGTTTTAAAATCACATCCGTTATTTCCGCTTTTACTTGAAAATTACTCAATAAATGTTTTTGTACTGTTAATTTTTCCTCTCGGGTGTCACCCCTATATACTATACGCAGCGTTTAAAGATAGTCCTTATTGCTGCTTAATGTATAATAATTTATATTGTGCTTGATAGATTAATTTTTCTGTTCGGGTGGCCCCCTTAAAATACTAAAAAAACTCTTTTTCGCGCTGTTTATTTGCTTAGTTCGCTCGGGTGTGACCCCTAAAATAGTGTCACTGGGGGCGGGCCGCCCCCGCCTCTCCCCCATAGCTACGGCACACAGGGCAGAACCAAAGAATATACAGTACAGTACTTACATATTATATATTCTTTGGCAGAACGCTCTGCTCTCTGTGAGCTTAAAAAACGCACGGTTTGAGGTTATTTTTCGTGTAGTCGTTGCTTATGTTGTATTTGTTTTCTCTGTAGTTATTTTCTATTTCTCTGTTTTCCAAATTTTTTAGCATTGAGTGTGGAAAGCAGCGATGGTAGGAAGATTAATTGGTAGTAAAGGGTTATGATTTTGTAAGGACCCCTTCGGTTGGCTGTATGTTGGTCGTAGAACTTTCCATTGGATTGCTAATGGAAAAGCTGAAGGTGATCCGAAAGCATCTAGTACGCTTCAAAGTGCATTTAAAATGTTGCAATGATTAATCGTTTTGAAATAAATGAATCCACAGAGATTGTGTGTGTGTGTGTGTGTGTGTGTGGGAGCGTGTGTAAATACATAACAGTTTTCCTGAGGCACCGTGGTGATTATACCAAAGAATATGTATTGTATACAATACATATTCTTTGCTTTAACATTTTTGAGTTGCCTTAAAGTATGCAATATATAATTCGGGTCACTGCACAATAATCAATTCTAATGCGTCCTCAGCCCTAGGTTGGCTGAGTTTATTTATTTTAAAGGACAATGTATAGAATTGAGACTAACTTTTATATCTCTTAGTTTTACGCCTCTCTTACGTCCACCCTTCTATAAAAAAACTTTTCACTACATCCACCTTTCCAAAGTTCTTTTTTTTTGCAGACGAAATATTTTTGTTTATATAAAATATTATCATTAAATTTCTCTACTGTTTTCGTTGTGGTTAGTTTTTAATATATTTAATAAATATTTACAAAATATTGCAATTTGCGAAAATATTTGTTTAATGAAATTTTAAGCCGTTAATTAATTAAAAAACTTCTCTGCGTTGTTCACTGAAAATTTTAGAAGAAGAAAAAACCAAAACAATCGGTTTATATGGAAAATTTAATTAAATGGTTATTTACGAAAATTAGGTAATGCAGTTATCGGTGATTTTCAACAGATGCAGATTCACAAAAAAAAACAATCTATTTCGTTTATGGGTTGCCAAACAGAGGTGTTCAGTTCTAGGCAAATAATAAATTAATATTCTATAGTAAATCTCTCGTTATATTTTCATTAATAAATGAATTTTAGTGAATTATAAAAGATTAAAATTTATTAGTAATTAAATGAAACAAAAATTTTTAATAAAAAAATATCTGCTTATCACTGCTTATTTATTAAAAGAGTACCAAAAAAACTATAAATTCTAAAACAAAAAAAAAACATTCAACATGGTAACAATAGGATACTGTTGAGATGTATTTATGCATATCAACATTTTAAATTAATTCAAAAAATTAAAAACTTTACTTTTCACTACACACAAAACTTTTATTATTATACATTTAAATGGAATAATTAATTTTTACTATAAATATTAAATGTTAAAAAACAGAATGTATAGTAGTAAAATCTACGAGTATTAAATGGCTTTTTGGAATTTAAAATTTTTAAATTTTGGGATATTTAGTGTTTTTTGTGGGAAAAAATAGGATTATTATTTTGGGAGACAGTCAAAATCCCGAATTACAAAATCCCGAAACGACAAAATCCCGAAAAATTTTTAATATCGAAATGAGAAATCCCGAAAATCACGAAATAAAATTTGAAATTAATGAAGAAATGAAATTTTTGAATTGAAGAAACACAATTTTTTCGGAAGCGAAGTACGCGCCTACTTGCCTTTTTTTACAATGGAAGAAAAGCAAAGTTGTAATATCGACTGAATTTTGTTGTCTGAAGGTTATAATCCCTGCCACGGCGGAGGCCGCCACGCATCAAGACTTTTCATGCGAAAATACTTTGCATTAACGAGAGAATTTTGTTGTCTGAGGGTTATAATCCCTGCCACGGCGGAGGCCGCCACGCATTAAGACTTTTTATGCGAAAATACTTTGCACTATGGAAAGAGTTCTTTTGTCTGAGGGTTATGATCCCTGCCGCGGCCGAAGGCCGCCAATGCGTGTAAAAACCTGTATGCAAAAAACTTCACATGACCGCGTGGATTCTGCTGATTGAGGGTTATGATCCCTGCCGCAGCCGAAGGCTGCCAATACTCGGAAAAACCTGTATGCAAAAACCTCACATTACCGAAAAGGCTCTGCTAAAATTTTTTTAATAATGTTTTTTTTAATTTTTTAATAATAATTTTAGAGAAGTAAAATGAGAGGAATTTTTTATTTTTTTTTTGGAATTGGAAATTTTACACGCCTATATCTCTAAAACTATAAAAGATAAAGATAAAAGATAAAAGATATCCGCATAATATAGGTACTGTTGTAAAGGTATCTATTTCTAATATCTTTCATTGGTATTTTTGGATACAGGCCGCATAGGAAGACCCTATATGAAAAAACTTCACATTATCGAGAGAATTTTTTTGTCTGAAGGTTATGACCCATGCCTCCTGATAGTCGCTAAATTGAAGTTTGCTAGTGGTTTTAAAATGTTCAAGAAGATGAAGAATACCGAAAAACTAGTTTTGTAATATCGGGATTTTGTGGTTCGGGATTTTGTCGTTCGGGATTTTGTCTTTCGGGATTTCGTTACCAACCCATTATTTTATTTTTAATAAAAAATTCAAAATTGACGAACTCTTATGAATGAACTGCGTGAATATGATGAACGCGAAGTAATTAAAAATTATTTCAAATGGTTTCTAATTCTTCATGTTAGGACGTAAAACTGCGGCAGTTAAATTGTACGAAACTTCGAAGCGCATTCTCTTAATGAGTCCATAAAAAAAATTTGCAGTGATGTGAATTGATCAAAGAAGATTTTTTAATTGAATTAAACTCATCCAACTTATAACACATACTCGTAAAAGCTTCTTCTAAGCTTTTAGGGATATGACATAATATGATGTGGGCATCATTTGAAGGCATGTTTATTATCTTTATATTATATTAAGTATTTTTTGGTAAAGTATTTAGTTTTCCAGATATCTTGATTTTTAATTATATTTTACTGAAAATAATTAAACGTGTAAAGACTCGATACAATCTTATGTAAAACCGGTTTTATAACTATCATTTTATAGTAAATGTATGTAATATTGTGTAGACGATAATAAGGCCATATTGTGCGTCCCACAAAACATTTTTTTAGTATTATTGACAGAGAAGCCATCCAAGCTTATGAAAGCAATAGCTTTTGTAGAATAGTGCATTTCAAAAAAGCTAAAAGACCATGCTCTCTAATATTTTTACCAAAAGTATACTTTTATCTGAGATTTGTGTTATGAAAAACCTTTTAAAAATTGTTAATTACAGATTTCGAAGAATGCTTCAAACGATAGCCATACCAAGCTTATGGCTAGTACAATTTTTTAAATGTCTACCTCATATTTTCAAATTTTAAAGGACTATAACTACTAAGCCGGAAAAAGCAGATATCGGCATGCTAAAAATTTTGCCAAACTGACACGAGCTTCCGGCCTTATAAATTCTTGAACTGTACTTTGATTTAATTAATTATTCAAATTAATTTTTTTAATTCACAAAATGAACCATGAGGAACGATGCCGTTTTTAAACGTAAAATAATACCATGCCTGCGGTGGTATGTTTTAATGCGATGGAAATGAAAAAAAAACCTGAAAGAAGATCCAGTCTGGTGTACTGTAAAAAAGTCCCAACAGTGCATTAGTAAAATTAAAATCGAATACGAGTATGCGCAAGATGTACAACTAAGAGGTAGTTGACTGTTTTCATCGGGTGCGTCATCTTTTTTCGGGTACCTCTTTGCTCAAAACGGTGGTGGCGCCTCGTTCTGGCCCTCTGGAGTTGCTGCCACGCTCTGAAGTAGGTTGCTTTAATTAACCAAATTGAGCAAGTTGATGGTGGGCATAGAGGTTAAGCGGTGGTAGCTCATTGATGGCATTATAGTGGGAGGAGGAAAGTTAAAAAAGGGGTACAGACGTACACACTACTAATTTAATAGAGCATGTGAAATTCTTTTACTTTTTTGCTCTATTGCTTTTTTTCTGAAGCTCAAATGCGAAATTTTCATCTGAAAGCTTTTCAAAATCCATATACACTGAATACGAATAGAACTAGACAGACAGACAGGCTTCTATTCCTGCCTCGAAGCATTCCAAATCATTGATAATAGTCTTAATTGTGGAGAGCAGTTTGCGATTGTTTTCGAAGAGCTGGAAAGAGCTTGTAAATCAAAGTGTAAAAGCGGTCGTATCCGCTCAATCCTTTAATCAGCAACTCAGCTATCTCTTTCTACCTCTGCCTCTTACTAACCTCGTTCTCCTTTTCTTCACCTAACTCTTGATTTCTAAAGTAATCAGTTGAAGGATGGTACACTTACCTTCATCACCATCATCGTTACACTGCGGCCGCACATCGATCAAATTTGGCGCCGTGCAACCGATCCACAGCTGCCGCTGCGCCTTGTAGTTGGCAATACAGCCGGGCGCATCCCGTCGACTGCGCTGCTGCACGCCCGACGCAACGAAGGTAACACGATTGCTGCCGAGTAGTGAAATCGCTTTGTTGCCCACAACATCAGCAGAAGCAGTTCTAGAAGCGGATGCTATGCCGCCATCATTGACAACGCTAACAATACGACCATCTTCGTCATCAACAGTTTCCAATTCTGTTGTTTCTGTCCATGCTCCGTCCGCTGCATTCGCGACGGCCTTTGCTCTTCCTGCTGAAGTGGCGAATACATTTTTTTGTTGTTGATGCAATCGCTCTTGGTGTTGGTGTTGATGAGGATGATGTTGTTGTTGTTCTTGTAATTGGGATTGTGTTGCTAGCAATGATTTTGATTTCGTTGTATTTACTTCCTTCGTCGTGACTGTTACTGCTGCTGCTTCTGGTGCTTTTAATTGTTTGTACAACAATTTGTTATTCGTCATCGTTATCGGAGTCTTCTTCTTGTTCATCTTCCTTTTCCTCCCATTGCCATCATTAGAATGATAGTCGTAGTAGTATTTGTTGTTGTCACTGTGGTTGTTGTTGTTGTTGTTGTTATAGTTGAATTTACTTGTGGTTAATTTCGATAAAGGATTTTCATCATCAATAATGAGTTCTGTTGTTGCCCTTCCAGCAGCAGCTGTGGCAGTATGATTATGCTTGTGCTTGTTGTGCTTCTTATTGTTGAAGCCATCATTTTCATCCTCATTGTTCGAACTGGTTGGAGAGTCTATTGTATTTACAGTGGCTCCAATGTTTCTCATCAGTTTTATTTTCACAGTTTTATCATTTGTTTCCTCTTCATCATCCTTATCGTCATGAGCATCACTACGATCATCCACATCCACATGTTCTTTAACGGTGCTTGCGGCATCAGACCCCGTTGCCGCTGCATGGCGTCGTCTTCTAACCGGAAGTCCCTCATCGCGTGCGTTAAGCCACGCGCTGAAGTCAGTTGCCGCGGAATTGTGGATGTTTACAGTGTTGCGTCGCCTTCAAGTGGTATGGAATGCGGAATAGAAGAGTTTCCAGGCAGGATTTCGTTCGGTTGGTTTAGTTTATGTTTGCAGGAGAGTGAGGTTAACATTAATTGATGATTGAGTTTGATGTTTTGATTGGATCAGACGATGACATGGAAAGAGAATCAAATAGAAGAGAAGGAAAAATTAGGAACGTAGCTCAGACTGCTGTTTTTTTTATAAAAGATTAGTTCAAATAATATGTAATTTTAGTTCATGATGTTTTTGTCCTTGGAAGAAAGATTCGGAAAGATTCGTTGTAAAAAAATTAGAGAAGTAGGAGAGAAAACTCATTAGTTAAAATTACATAAAACAAAAAAATAGTAAGGGATCCATTAAAACTGTGAGTTAAGCGAGAGACCAGGACACTATATTGAAAATTAAATCATAATATTGATGGTTGCTTTTACTATTTTCATAATCGACTTATAGTGATGCTTGAAAGTTTTACTATTTTCACAGTTAACTTAAAGTTTATGTAATTATTTTTACTATTTGTCCTGTAAATGTACATTTTTTATAGTTATTTTTAATACCTTTTACAGTTTTGATAGTAATCTTCATTGTTTTACAACTTACAGTTTTCGTGGTTATTACCACTACTTTTGCAGTTAACTTATGTGAAACTGCTAACTGCAAATTTGCAGTTTTGATAGTTATTACAGTTAACAGTTGCAGCTCTGATACTATTTTTAACAGCTCATTTGCAGTTTTATGGTTATTCTAATTATTTTCACACTATTTTTATAGTTAGTTGATTTATAATATTTGTGGTTATTTTTAGCATTTTTTTCAATTAGAGCAACCTATGCAATTTTAAGCTATGCAATTTTTTTTTCTATGGGTACATTATACTCGTATATTATCATCATTCCCTTTTCATTTTCTTATCATTCCATCAGTCCTTCCAGCTTTGTTGAATATTAAAAAAATGTCTTTCAGATAAACTTAAAACTTTATTCCATGAAGTTAAACTAGCAAAGCTACTGTCAATATTTTTCTTGGCCGATGAACTTTTTTCTTAAAACAAAAAAGTAAAATTCTGACTTGCTACTTTTTTGTTTCAACAGATACTTCTTTTTCTCCTTAAAATAACTTTGAACTCACTACAACTCGTATAACTGCTGCTGTTATTATTCATTGTGCCACGCCCACTACTATTTCGTCTCGTTTACTTTGCCGGCACACTCTTCAATTAAGTAGTAGTCCGTTTAATTAAATTTCCTGGCGCTTTTCCTGCCGGTTCACAACAAACTTACCGCTTGTGTCCGAAAGCGTTTCCGCCGCTGCCAATGCTGCCGTCATTCATGCTCACGCCCATGCCCATGCCCACACTGACACCGACACCGGCTCCACCATTGATACCACCAGCGCCAGCACTACCCGCATTGAAGTCATGCTGCAGATGATGATGTCCATGTCCGGTATGCCCTTTGTTGTTATTGTTGTTGTTGTGATTCCTTTTGTGACGTGCCGAGATGTGCGGTGGTCCGATGGCGCCTCGCAGGTTGTATAAGCCTTCCAGGGGACAAATTTGCGGATCCGGGTTGTTGGCTGCAAAGACAAAAAGACAAAGCAACAAAAGCAAAGAAGTAATTAATGAAAATTGCACAAAGCAAGCGTAGAAACGACAACTAACTAAAGTGAGCCATACAGCCGGGCGGGGCCAGACCCAGACAGGACCTCAAAGTTGAAAAAAAGAGCGATAATAAAGAAAATGATGAAAAAAAATACAACAAAATCAATAAAAGATTAATATTAGTTGCGCAAAAGAAGAGGCGGCCAGGGGCAGGCGGTATAAAAATGGGAACATTTTTACAAAGAGGCACAGCAACCGTAGAGCGACAAGGGGGCGGGGGGGAGGGAGCAGAACGAGGCGGAGTACGGAGTGCGTGGTTGTGGCCAACCATTAAGCCAGTGACCGAACCGAACCGAAGTGATTAAAATGTTCTGGAAAGTGTGCCACAGCAAGTCACACCATTAAACTGATCACTGGTCAATGAGGCCAAAGGCAGCGGTTTCTCGGTAAAGCAGACTCTTGTCTTCAGAGCCTGTGAGTAGAAAAAAAGAGACAGCGAGGAGGCTGACGAGGAGTAGAAGATAGCCGAGGAGTGAGGGGAGATTGTACTGTGAGGTAAACAAACCAAAAATAGAGCAGCTGTGGATATGTTTGTACCGCTGAATGTTGAAAGCGTGCTGCAGGTTGAGTTTGTGGCCTACTTTTAGCAAGATTACCGAGCAAAAACGTGCAAAGCAAGCGGAAAAGTGGTAGTCTGCGCGGGGCAGGAGTATGTGGACGAAGAGGAGAAAGAAAGGCTCTTAGAGAGATGGGGAAGAGCGAGAAAGATTGACTAGTTGTAGTGAAAATAAGAGGGATGGGTAAATTTTAAGGTTTTATGGAAACCATCTTTGCTTCTTTGCTTAAAGCCCTCATCACGTCAATAAATCCTTAAAATTGAAAATTAAAATTGAAATTAAGAGAAAATATTATATCTTTTATCATATTCAAAGAACTTACAAATGGGCTAAATATGAGCTAATAATCTCAAAAAGCTTTGTATAATATTTTAATGCTTCGGAAAAACTCTATTTGAATGTAGAAGACCTTAAAAGCCTAAAAGTGCTCTAAACATTTTATCTATGCATCTTAAAATCATAGTGATGAATTTGAGATCTTCTTCCAACTCTTTAATTAAAGAGATATATACTCTCTTGTATATTGAACTAAGACAATTCTGAGCGCTGAAATAATTAATCAGCTCGCCCCAAAATATTGGGCAATAAAAGCTTGCGTATCTTGTGCAAAACCTTCGCTTATGGCTACGTCCGTATCTCGGAGGAAGAGTAAGCCTCAGGAATAAGTTCATGCTTTTTAATCGTACATTAAAAGCACAAAAGAACTCTCAAAAAGCATTTTTGTGGGACTTACTGATGTTTATAGACATCAATTAATGACATAACAATGATGATGCTTAGAAGCCCAAAAAGAGATAAGAGATATGATTTGAGCTTTATGAATCAGGTTTAGGCTTCTTAAGCGTAAATGAAACTTTTAAAGAGCATATTCCTGGAGTCTCATGACAGGATCATCACTGTCCTGTTATGAAAAGCCAAAAGCGTAAAAATACCTTTACATAATTACGGAAAATTGAATTGATCCTAAATCTAGTTTAGGCCACTCTAAAGGACTACTTTCCTGGGGTCTCATGATACTTATATCACGAAATCACAAAAAAAGATAAGAGTAATGAATTGACCCTTAAAAATCAGGTGGAGCTTTTCTATCAAAAATATATATCATGCAAAAAAGTGATGGTGTAGCTACTTATAAAAAACAAAAATAGGAATCTATTTCAAAGCGTGTGCCGGGTTTTTGTTCGAAAGCCCCTTTTTTGAGAGACTGTTTGACAAAATAAAAAAAAGGTATTAAATAAAATTCATAAGAAGAAAAGCAAACCTAGAAAGTGGTTGGTTGTGAAGAGTAAAAAATAAAGAATAAATAAATTTAGGGAGTTTCAGCGGCAAAGCTTTATTTTGATCTTAAGATTTCAAAAAGTCCTGGTTTATGGAAGTAAAAATGAACAAGAATGAAAGCGATTGTAGAAAAAGAAAGAAGGGCATTTTGAATAAAGCACTAATTCTAATTGATGTTGTGTTTTTTTTTTTGTAAGAGAAAAAGGATTTTACAGCAATTTTTTTTTTTTAAATAAAAAGTGCATTTTATTCCTAACGTTTTAGAGACATTAATGGTGACGATCAGCCAACATATCGTACAATTTTTTTTGTGCTAACCAGCAACGTCGCAAAAACTCTTTTCCACAGACACAAGCGCTGGAATTCTGGGGACGTAGCTTAAAGGGCATTTCTTAGACAATTAAAAGAAAAGCAAGAGAAAAACGTCCGAGCAAATAAGCTAAAATTTCTGTACAAGCATGAAATTAACATAAAGTTGGATAACGCGCGCACACACACACAAACACACAAAATTACATACTCACACACAACCCACATGCATACTCTCTCACACACACACACACACACACACACACACACACACACCAAAAGACTAGTCGGCCGCTCTTCGTCGCATTCTCTTGTGGACCAACTTATTTTATGTACGGTGTAAGTATGTATGTATGTATCGTACGTTTACGTTTTTAAAAAAAAATACAAAAACCAAGAACTTCAGACGAATATAAAATACAGACTAGAAAACAAAAGAAACAAGAGCAACGGCAACAACAAAAACAGCAACAACATAAGAGTCAGCGAAATACTAGGAAGAAAAGCACAGAGATTAAGGCTTTGCTATGATTTAAGCCTTGTACGAGCACTGAAGATCCGAGTGAACATTGCTGTGCATGTTGCTGCCATCAACAACGGCAATAACAACAACATTGATGCTAAAAGCCATTGCAACAACAGCATCAGTAGCCGCCAAACTTAAGCGGTATCCGAGAGTTAGTTGAACTCGAAGCGGAAGGTACGAGTATAAAGATAGAGAGCCTTAGAATGTACTTGAAAACATTTGGCGCAGTGACGTTGACACTGATGGTGAAGGTAATGGCGGTGACGGTGGCAGTGGTGATGGTGATGGTGACGGTGACAGTATTACAATACATACATACTCTCCTTTTTTGGTTACCACAAAATTAGTATTCAGGAATAATCAGAAAAGCAAAGCAAAAGTTTTGGGTTTTGCGGTATACGGTGAGAACGCATTTATGTGTATGTACGAGTATGTGCGAGTGAAGCTAGACGTACATATGTAAGCAGTAAGTAGCAGTGTTGATGGTGGCGTGTGAGTCGGTGTTTGTCGCGCATTGCAAAGAAATCCCTCCATAAATACCAGCTCAAACATGGAATATTCCTTCGTTAAAATATACCACCTGAGACACGCTGAAGGGATTAATATTGCATAAGTATTTAGTATCATTGATTATCAGAAGAAGGCCATTTGCAATAATGACATCTACTTACTCGCATATCGCAGAACTTTTCTTTTATAGAAAATATTAGTTCTTAGTAATAAAACATTTTAAAAAATTTCATCTTCATTTCAGGTTAATTAGTTTTATTACTGCAGAGTTTTCACAAGAATTCAAAATACGTAACTTCCAAGTTGAAAAGTTTGAGTAATGAAGCAAGTTTTATGAAGAAGATTGGCTCACCCATTTGGTTCTGTTGTACCCAGAGCGTGTACCCTAGAGCGATATCTCTTTACAAATCTTAAAAAATAACACCAACCGAAGAAAATAGTAAAGTAAGCATCAAAACTTTAACTGTAGGAAAAGTTAGGTACAAATTTCGCTGTGTAAATAAATATTGAGCTATAATTACATACCGAATTGTACTTTAATTACGATTAACTAAAACTTCTGATGGTTATTTTCACTGCTTTTATTATATACGGTTAACGTACAGTTTTGAAGGTTACTTTTACTTATTTTGGAGTTAATTTAAAATTTTTATGGTTACTTTTACTATATTACAACTAATTTACCGTAGTTAGTTTAGTTATTTTAGTTATTTTTATAGCGAAATTATAGTTGCTATTGTAAGTTTTTCTACTTTTATGTGTGTTCATAGTTATTTTAGCCATTTTTACAATTAGCTTACAGTTTACGTGGTAAATTTTATTACATTTTTACTACAAGGGCGTAGTAGTCAAAGAAGAGTCAACACTCATTCTACCATTCTCCGAGGAAACAATAGCTACGAATAGCTTCACAGGACCATTTTTATCAATGATTGATGTTTGTCAATGATTGATGCTTCCGATGCAGAAATACTTCACCCCCCGCGCTTTGCAAAGTAAAGTACAATAACGTACTTGTACAAAGTACAAACTCTTTCTTTAACTGTTAAGACTAACTTTCAACAAAATTTTAAAATCAAGAAAAATTTTAAAATCAAGAATTTTCTTTAGGTTTGTTGCCTTTAAGTTGTCTTTAACTTATTTTTGTCTTGTTATATTTTTTATACATACATAAGTTCATATCAAACTGAAATTCATATGAAACTGCAATTTTTTGGATTTACACCATAATTCTTTCTACTCTTTCTCACACTTTGTATTTTTTTCTCGAGCAACTTTCTTCTCTACTCATACCTACCCATTCCCACATCATCAACGTCGTTGTTGTTGTATACACTGATAAAAATCTCATGGGTTAATTTAACCCAGTTAACTTGTTAACTGTTGCGATAGTTAAATTTACCTGGTGAGAATTTCTAAGCTGGATTTGGGTAAAGTAACCAAAGACAAGTAAGAGCGTTTACTTCGGCCTGGCCGAAGCTCATATATCCTCCTACACCGCATCTGTCGAAGTGATGACAAAAAGTGGGCGCAGGCGTGGGTTTCGGTTTATTTACAGGTAGTTTATTTTGATCGATTAACTCATTTACAACACCGGGTTTCTCAACAAACACCTCATTATATGGTATGGTATATCAGTAGGCGGACCACGGCCATTTTGGGGAGTATATTTTATTTACTTTTCTATATACCTGCCACGCCTCCTTTAATTCCCTCATCCCTCATCCCTTATCCCTTTCGGGTGAAAAATAGTAACCCAAAATTTGGGTTAGATTTACCTAAGGTATTTTGTGAGTGTAGCAGCCGATGCCAGAGCCGCAAAAACGTTTACAACAGCATCAGCGAAAGATTTTAATTTTCCAACCGAGGGCAATTAAAATGATTGTTCAGAGCATGGCGGCGGCAAGCGCCCTAAGATTATGCTGTACGCGATTTTAAGACAGCTTCGAGGCGGCGGACGGCAACAACATGGCGTCGCTCGCTTAGGGCCCGTCGATGTCGATTACTACGATTATCTTTACTTTTCTTCTCTAGCGTTTTCTACAGAGAATTAGTCAGCAAGAAAAGTAACAAACAAAGCGAAAGAAATAAATGGAAAACGCAAAAGAAAATGCTTTTCTGCGACTAAAACTGCTGCTGTTGATACTTCGGGGGGAAAGAGAGTGGCGCGGTGGATATGGTAGGAAGGGGAAGGCAAAGGAGACTTGATTTTGTTTGCATATTTTTATGAATATAAGTATTTTTCACAAGCACAGCATAAAATTTACATATTTACAGAAATTTGAAAAAACTTTTTTTTGATCATTTAACATTTAATTTTTTTTAATGCAGGGCAAGAGCAATTGTTAAAATGATGGCGAGGGTGGAAGTTTTATATAACATGAAGACGAGGGTGAAGGAAGGGAGAGTCAAAGAGGGATAGTAGTCATGGAACTTGGGTTTTTGCCAATTTGAAGTCTCCATAAAATCAACAAAATGTGGCCGCTTTTCGCTGAGAAAAAAAGATTCAATTATTAAACTTGAGCTGTTCGTTTGATGAATGCAAACAGATTGTTGATGGAAATAAGAATAAACACAGCTAAAGATAAGACAGCTCCTCTGTTTCAGTCAACTTAGACAAAAAAGTTGATTGACTGCTAGATCTAGAAAGTACGGATACCTGCTCGTATAATGAAAATTCACTATAAAAATTCATTGTGAAAATATCATGAAAACAGTTAATAGAGCTGAAGTAGTTCATAAAACAGTTCATAAACACAAGACCTTCCGGGGATGTACAAGCAGTTCGATAGCTAGAGACCAAGTCTTATCCTAGCGTAAAAATTTTTAACTTAAAAAGTTTTGTATACAAATCTTATTCAGAAAAGATGGCACTTTTTGAATTCAAAAATTAAGTACTGTAGAACTGTACTTTTATGAAAGAGTATAAAATGTTTAAATTGCAAACGATGCGATTGATTTTTTCAACCTTCCGAAGTTGAGAATTTGAATTTTGTTCTCGAGAGTTCTAGAATCGATTACAGCAAAATACTTCTTATACTTTTACACGATAAACTTCTTCTGAATCATAAACTTATGTACCAGTATATTTTATATTACGTATACTCAAAGATCTATTACAGAAAACATAATTTAGAACTTGCCTCAGACAGTATTCGAAACTGGACTCATTTCATAGAAGGCTGTAACGTTAGTTTCTTCTTGGCTGAGGTATCACTCAGGGCTGTCCAGGCTTCATCACAGAAAATTTATATTTCTGGGACTATATTCAAGGAAAAGATTCTTCTTTATCTTTTACTGTATTTTTATTGTCAATTATTATGTAGAGAATATCGATTATTCTTATTGGCTATGTGGACTGCAACCAATTAACATTTGGTGGTATGTTTTCCTTTGTATGTATTCCTATGTATGTATTCCAATGTACGCTCTCCCTATTCGTACTGCATGTTGCGAAGATCACTGCCGCGTCGTCGATATCTACGTTCAGCCAGTGCGGACCAATTGCACTGCGCCTTTTGTCTACCTGCTTATGATCAAACGCGATTCGTGGGTGATGCGTCTTATCACCTCTTGCTCGTGTGTTGCGGTTCTACTACGCGCTTTATATATATACTATATATTTTACTTTAACCGCCTCTCTGTCCACCGTGAGCACTTTCAGTACATAGATTAGGAAGGATATAGATGGGAAGCAAGGATAATTGCTAATCCCCGGTTGCCAGTGCTGCTTCAGCTCTTACTGCAACGCGTGAATTGAGCAAACCAGCACAAGGCTTGTGTTGACAGGACTGCTACAGTCCTTACTTCAACTACAAGGATCGCGCTTAGCAATAGGATAAGAGGAGTAAGGATATAAAAGGAGTAAGGATAATAGCTAAATCCCCGGTTGCCAGTGCTGCTTCAGCTCTTGCTGCAACGCGTGAATAAAGCACAACTTGGCACAAGGCTTGTGTTGACAGGACTGCTACAGTCCTTACTTCAACTACAAGGATTATGCTTATAAGGAAGGATAGGAATAATAGGAATAGAAAGGACTTACCACGCTTGGAGCTAGAGAGAACTGATGGGCTCGACTGCCCCGGAGGAATCTGAGTAAAACTAGTCTGTGCACGCTCTTTTATACCCAGAGCGTTGGTGAACTGTAGCAACCAAACTGTCGCGTTATTGGAGAACTGTTGCCTTATGATAATCTATCTGTTCTCGTCACGCCTATTGCAAAGCCCCAATCTAATTGTAGTTTCAAGTGTTGTTGCCCACGCTTCACCCCTTTTATTTCTTATCTGTCCGTCGCTATCTCGTTTATTCGTATTCGCGAGAGTCGCTGGTGATTTGTAGCTCTTGTTTTAACAATCCCTTTGTCCTTGTTATTTTCATGTTCAATGTTATTTGATTGCAGTGTTGCTTAAATACTACTTAAACTACTACTAAATATATATTATTATAATATAAAATATATATGTGGCGTCTAAATTTATTTGGGCGTCACATCCCCTCCTTACTTCGCCGAAATTAAGAACACCTTAGCGCTTCCTGACCTATTGACACGTACGCTGTAGAATAGGTTGTCCACCTTCATCACGAAGCGTTGCTGTTTTCTTCTCAGCTGCAGATGTTCAGCCTGTGTTGGTCCTGCCCTCTGTCGAACTAGTTCTGCAGTTTTTCTCTGGACTTCTATTGGTCTGGCTGTAGACTCGTCTTGCTTGAGCACATTTACGTGAGCCGTCCGAATGTGCTTATCTCCCTTTCGTCTTATCTGAGCAACAACCGGTGACGTAAGTCCTATCCGTATTTGGTGTGGACCATCATATCTAGGCGCTGGTTTGGCTTTAAATCGCTCCGCCCTTTTGGATATATGGTCGGTTCCTACCCGAACTGATTCTCGAATTTCTGGTTGCCTATGTCGTCGTCTATGATTGCAGTATCGTGCCTGGTCCTTTGCTGCTCTCGGTAAATTCGGTGGCACGATTTGGAACACTTTCTTTATTCTGTCGGCTCTCTTCTTCGGTGATTGGTTTACCTCTGTTTTGCCAATCGTGATTCGTGATTTCGGCAATCGTGATTTATAAAACTTGCAGGATTCACACTTCTGTACATGTTGCCGGATTTCCCTTACCATTCCGGGCCAATAGTAGCTCTTCATTATTCGCATCGTAGTCTTTCGGATTCCTAGATGCCCGGCTGTTGAATTATCGTGATTTTCATTAAGCACTTTTAACCGCAATGGTTTCGGCACACATAATTTCCAGGGAGAGCAATGCTTATCTCCTACACTCTGTGGAATATACCGAAACAGCTGGTCGCCTTTTATTAAATAATCGGAGAATTGTTCTGGATTCTGGACTATTTCCTGTCTCTTTCTGTTTAACCAGGAACAAGTTACTTCTTCATTATTTTCTACAGCTCTCCTAGAAATGATCGGTCTCTCACAATCCTTATTTCCAGTCTTTCTGATTGGACAAGTAGCATTAACAGGCATATCTCTTAGTGTAATTGTCTTTCCACCAATGGTTAGTTTCGCGTTCATCATTGAAAGAAAATCTAATCCAAGTACTAGACAATCAATAGCTCCAGGAAGTATCAACAATGGAATTCTATGCTTCTGGTTGCCGAACTGGATTGTCGCATTCACTGATTTTGGATTCTTTCTTGTGTGACCATCTGCTAATCGTACGGCCACATATGCTGTTTGGGCCGTTCCATCTTCTTCTAACTGTCCTGCCAGTTCTTCGCTGAGGAAACTTCTTGATGCTCCAGTATCAATGACAGCATCCACTTCTTTTCCGTTGAGACGAACAACTGCAGTAACGCGATCGCTACCTTGACTTAACGTGGAACTTGTTTTGAAGACATGTTTCTCGTACCTTGTCCTTCTTTTCTGGTTGATCCCGGTGGGGTTTCCCTGTTTGCAGCACTCGTATGACTTCACCCCCTCTTTTCCGCATGTCCAACAAAATATTACATATGGATTTCTGCAACCATACTTCAAATGTCCTTCTTGGCCACAACGACGGCAGGCTCTCTTCGGGTCTCTGTAAGCTGGCACTACTTGCGTTTCCCGATGTTTAATTTCTTGCTTACGTGAATTAGTGGAGGAGGTACTTGCTTCTTCCAATTGGAGACACTCCATATCCTCGGCCAATGCCATTAATTCACTTAAATTGCTGAAATCCTTTCGTTTGATATAAAATTGGTAATCCGTCTTGCAATTTCGGAAGATTCGTTCTAATTTCTCTGCCTCGCCATAATTGGTATGTCGCATTAGATCTTGAAGGGCAATTACGTATTCTTGAAAAGATTCGTTTGGTTGTTGCCGCCTCTTTCTAACCTCGTCATCGAGTTTTTCAAAATACCGCGCAGGCAGGAAAAATTTGAAAAAGTCCGCTTTGAATGTGTGCCACTGTTCCCACTGACGATTATTATTTCGATACCAAATCAGTGCTTTATCCTTTAGGAGTTCTGGCATTGTTCGAGGAAGAAGATCTATGTTGAGGTTGTATACCTCTGCTAACTCTTCTATGCGTTCGATGAAAGCAAGTGCGTCGCTACCTCCGCCATATTTTATGGACCATTTTCTTACTTTATCAATAACCGCCGTGTAGTCTTGTGTTGCTGATAATACCTCCGCTACTTTTCTTACGTTGGTCTGTGTTGCTACAGCTATTGATACATCTGATACAGCAGGTGTTCTTTGGCTCCTACTGTACATGGATTCCAGTTCTCTGAGACGCTCTTCTGTAGTACTGTCATGTGCTCCACTTGTTATAAACGTAGAAAGACGTTTCCTTAATTCTTCTGCACTTCCAGTGTCAGCCAAACGAAATTCCTGTGCCGTCTGCTGTAGCTCTTCCTTGTTCAAATAGTATATCCACGTTGTTCTTGTCATGTTGTTATACTATCTTGGTGTACGTATATCGATATTGTTCTCAATCTGCGTTCTGGTGCTTGTTTCTGCGTTGTTTTCTTTGAAATTATAGTCCCTGCTCGGGCGCCATCTGTAACGTTAGTTTCTTCTTGGCTGAGGTATCACTCAGGGCTGTCCAGGCTTCATCACAGAAAATTTATATTTCTGGGACTATATTCAAGGAAAAGATTCTTCTTTATCTTTTACTGTATTTTTATTGTCAATTATTATGTAGAGAATATCGATTATTCTTATTGGCTATGTGGACTGCAACCAATTAACATTTGGTGGTATGTTTTCCTTTGTATGTATTCCTATGTATGTATTCCAATGTACGCTCTCCCTATTCGTACTGCATGTTGCGAAGATCACTGCCGCGTCGTCGATATCTACGTTCAGCCAGTGCGGACCAATTGCACTGCGCCTTTTGTCTACCTGCTTATGATCAAACGCGATTCGTGGGTGATGCGTCTTATCACCTCTTGCTCGTGTGTTGCGGTTCTACTACGCGCTTTATATATATACTATATATTTTACTTTAACCGCCTCTCTGTCCACCGTGAGCACTTTCAGTACATAGATTAGGAAGGATATAGATGGGAAGCAAGGATAATTGCTAATCCCCGGTTGCCAGTGCTGCTTCAGCTCTTACTGCAACGCGTGAATTGAGCAAACCAGCACAAGGCTTGTGTTGACAGGACTGCTACAGTCCTTACTTCAACTACAAGGATCGCGCTTAGCAATAGGATAAGAGGAGTAAGGATATAAAAGGAGTAAGGATAATAGCTAAATCCCCGGTTGCCAGTGCTGCTTCAGCTCTTGCTGCAACGCGTGAATAAAGCACAACTTGGCACAAGGCTTGTGTTGACAGGACTGCTACAGTCCTTACTTCAACTACAAGGATTATGCTTATAAGGAAGGATAGGAATAATAGGAATAGAAAGGACTTACCACGCTTGGAGCTAGAGAGAACTGATGGGCTCGACTGCCCCGGAGGAATCTGAGTAAAACTAGTCTGTGCACGCTCTTTTATACCCAGAGCGTTGGTGAACTGTAGCAACCAAACTGTCGCGTTATTGGAGAACTGTTGCCTTATGATAATCTATCTGTTCTCGTCACGCCTATTGCAAAGCCCCAATCTAATTGTAGTTTCAAGTGTTGTTGCCCACGCTTCACCCCTTTTATTTCTTATCTGTCCGTCGCTATCTCGTTTATTCGTATTCGCGAGAGTCGCTGGTGATTTGTAGCTCTTGTTTTAACAATCCCTTTGTCCTTGTTATTTTCATGTTCAATGTTATTTGATTGCAGTGTTGCTTAAATACTACTTAAACTACTACTAAATATATATTATTATAATATAAAATATATATGTGGCGTCTAAATTTATTTGGGCGTCACAAGGCGACCATATCATTTCATTTCGCCTTGTACGATTTTGAATTTGACTGAGAAAATAAGTGTCCTACTTTCTTTGATGTACAATGTTTTTCCCATAATGTTTCAGTTTTTTTTAACCCAAGTTCAACTTGAACCTTAGAAATTTTTGCTTTGCAGTCTAAATTTAACTAATTGACAAGGCTCAAAACTTCCAACTTAACGGGTTGAAACTTTCAACACAGTGATTATGAAATATAAAGCTTAGCAATATAAACAGAAAACGTATAAGTTAAAAATTATGTATATATTGCTATCAACTATGACGATACATATAAAACTGCAACTTGATTTTCTTGTGAAATTCCTTATGTTATTTAAATTTAATTCCTTTTTAGTTATTTAAAAATATTTTTTGAGTTTCAAATTAAAGCTTCAGCGATTTTCGCTTCAGCAAAAAGAAATTACAAATTTCCATTTACTTCTTTATGAACTTTACTTCTATGTTAAAATCGCTAGAGTAATGTAAGCTGCAAGCGCATTCTCTCAGGGACCCCCAAAAATGTCTGAGGTAATCTAAATACATACATACATATACTCGTATGTATGTTAAGTAGAAATTCTTAAGAGTGACGTTCTTCTTAACATAACCTTCCGTAAGAAGTTGTGAAAAAAAATTGTATTAATATTATAATTTTTTTTAATTTTGGGGCCTACTTTTTGATGCCTCAAAACGAAATTCACGTTTTGTGGCTTCGGTGAGGCAAAAAGAGAGCTGATAATGAGTAAAGTTTTTGATGTCAATGATCGCGATGTTTTGTTACGAAAAAACTACAAACTCATACAGCAGAGAAACTCATGGATACACATAGACACACGCACCTATCACGGTGCTGCATACCGCAGAGCTTTTACTCTACGCGACAACGAATACAACTACGACGTACAGTGTAACAATTCCGTACAACGGGCGGCAAAAAATAGAAAAAGGCATTGTATAGTAACGAAATTTGCAAGCTTTTTTGTAAAACTAAAAATCTAGGGCAAAAATTCAATTAATCGGCCTATAATATAAACACACCCTCCACAAAGCATATTGATAATTTATTATATTGACCGCAATTGAAAACTCCTATATCTATTGAAAACGCAGCTATCCGCATCTAATTTTTTTTCACGCTCTTTAAAATGATTTAAGCAAACAACGGGAGAGACCTTTTGTGGTCTATTTTAGAAAATCTCCACCGGAAACTGCCAAATTAAAAAAATCTCTTCGTTGAAAACAACGTTTTTAAAATTTACTAATAAGACGCTGTTCTGTTTACTAATAAGACTAATAAGAAGCTGATAAAAAAAGCCTGAAATGGTATTGTCAAAAAATAAAAAAAACTATATTTTCGTTATGTATGCATTTTATTAATGTTGCTTCGTAAACAAAGAAAATATAATACTTACAATTACTCACAAGAACAATGCATTAAACATGCATAAAAAACCTTTTTAATGTAAAGTTTAAATTCGATGGAGTGCTAGCTTACATAAAAGAAATTTCAGAAAAAAAGGATTTTTGTTTTTTCTTAGTTAAAGTATTCTCTTTCTGTCTGCATTAAAATATGTATTTGGAAAAATTGTGTTTTCCTTTTTTTTATTTTTGCTACCTCGTTACACTGTGCGACGTGGGGTGAAATTGCGCTGAGGACAAAATAATTCTCAGTATAATTTAATTCTGTAAAATATTTCGGCGCACACACACACACACACACACACACACACACACACACACCTCCAAACGTGTTCTCAGACAACAACTAACGCAAATAGAATTAATTAAATTTTTTTTATAACCATCAATTTGGTCGCATGTCAACGCTACGCAACTCTCGAGTTGAGTCGAGTCGAGTCGAGAGTTGCGTTGTGCGATGTCGCTGTCACGAATACTGACAACTGTTAGTTGATTGCGCGCCTAAAAGCATGCAACGTGCCGAACATTGGAACTAGTTTTTAAACTTAAAGCCCTGTCTCTTTCTACTGTTGTTGTTCCTCTTACTGTTGTTGGTGTTTTTCATTGTCATTCCTTTTTTCTGTTGACAGCAACGAATATTGATCAAATAGAAAAACATGAAAAATCACGACAGAGCCAACAACAACAACAACAACAAGAACAGCATGAAAAACAGTAATGAAACAGGCTAAAGCCAGCAACGGGTCACGCTGAAAACTAAGCTAATTGAAAACGTCAGAGCTGAAACAGTTTTCACAATTTCTGTAGATTTGTGGAAGCAGGAAGAGTAAAAGGGAGATAGATAGAGAGAGAGAGAGAGAGAGGGGTAGAGGAGAGAAATTGAAACAAAGGGTTAAGAGTTCCTCTTCGAGTGTCAAAAATTGTATTGTTTTTTCTCAATTTAACAGCTTCTCTCTGTCAAATTATCAGAGTTATGGCTTAAGGAGAGTGAGATTGCCGAAGTTGCGGAGGGAGGGGGCGGGGGTGAGTGTGCTGAGGAGGGAATGTGGTGGTAGAAGGAGAGCATATAATTAGTTTTCAATTTGATTAATTAGAGAAGAATCCAGTTTACCTCAATTTTCTCTCTTTAGTTTTTTTTATTTTGTACCCTCGATTTTAAAATATTTTACGATAAAAAGGTATCAGTTCATCCATTAAGTACATACTAGTGTAATACTCTTACTGGCTTTTACGCTGCCAACACCTCTCCTTCCTCCCTCCCTTTTCCAAAAGTAATTAGCAAAATTGAAATAATTTCAGCAGTTACGATGTGATGATTGCGATTGCAATGATTGTGACTGTGACTGGCTTTATTGTATTACTCCAGTATAAATGATACTCGTATTAATCCCAATAATTGAAGTGAAACTATGACGTATAATGACGTCGGATATCATTTTGTATAGCATTTTTAAAGTGAGAGTTCTGTTGCGGGGTATGATTTTGTGAAAAATCGATGCCATTTGGTTGATTTTATTAACATTTTCAAGAATCATATTTATTTAGTTCCTGGTATATTTAATATCTCTAAAAAAAAATGTTATAAGTGCTTAAAAAATATTGTTAGTAACGATATAAAAGAAATAGTATGCATCAGGGCTGTGGAGCAGCTCCGGAGCCGGAGCTCGGAGCTTGGAGCAGTCGGAGCTGGTCTTTTTGAAGGAGCCGGACCCGGAGCTGGAGCTTTAGTTTAGCTACCTCAAGGAGTTGGAGCCGGAGCCGGAGCTATCACATTTTTACCTGCTCCGCCGCCCTGGTATCCATTCCAAATTTTGCCTTCGGTTTCTGGGTTAGCATTCGTGTGTATGTTTTCAACATTTATTGTATACGATGGAGACCAAGCTAGCTTTCGTCCGTACGTCCATCCGCCGGTCCGCTCGCCCGTTCGTCTAGCTGTCAATATGCACAATTAGCGTGAACTGTTTACATGACAATTGTTTGCGCTCAACACTGCGCTTCATTGAACAACTTTTCATACATATTAACAGACAGACGGAGAGACAGACAGACGGGCTTCCATAGAAACGCTTGCCATCAATTAAACACACCGCGCACACACGCACACACACACACACATATATATATACACATATATGCCACACAATACGAAAAGCGTTCAAGTTGTGGAAATAGTGTAAAATAAGTTGAAAATTGGCGAGTGGCGTGGTAAAGGTTTAATTGCGCGCACTCACACACACACACACCAACCCACAAGCACACACACCCACACACAGGCGTAGACACATACCCTCATGCACTTACTGCCATCATTCATTCCGATGGAATGAATGTAAAGTTTTATAGAATAAAGGCATTCTGTGCTCGCGGTTCTTGTTGTTGTTGTTTGCTAAAGAAAACCAAAACAGCCTTCAACAATTTGTTCAATTGTCCAATTAGTGATAGGGTTGCCAGATAAAAAGTAAATTTTGTTAAAGAAAAGCAAAAACAACAACAACAACAACAACAACAACAACAAACAATAAATAAATAAAAACATAAAGCCGTTAATGAAATACGTGCAAAATATGAATAAAAAATATTTATTTTTTTAAAGATTCTTTATCGAATGATCTGAAGCCTCAGAAAGTTCGGGACTATGCGAGTATTATCAGACTTGGATGGAAAAACTATGTTAGTTGGTGGTTCGTGGTTTTGTGCATTAAAGGAAGTACGTAACTTAATGATGTTTTGGGGTTTCAAAGGGGTAAGTAATTGGATTCGAGATTCGCTGTTTTAATATTCAAAGAGTTCCCTACATCATGTACACTAAGAGGTTCGAAGAGTGTTTTCCAAGATTCTAAAAGAGCGCGGTTTTTATGGTTTGAAGAAATCGATTCAAAGATTCAAACATTTTTTATTTTTTGTTAATTTTATTAAATAAAACCAACTGTTCCCTCAAAAAAAAAAGCGTTACTGTTAAAAATAATACAATTTAACCTAAAATAAACTCAACTTCGTGAGGTCATATCGCATAAACTATACACACATTTTGCATTAATAACTAACATATTTTTAAAAATCCACAATTTTTAATAAACAATTTCACTTTAATTTAAAAATTCTTACTAAACCCATTAAAAAGCTCCGTATGTTTCGACGTCTATACGATATGATAACTTCAGTTTGTGTGTTTGAGTATTTGTGCATTTACACGATACGGCATCGCTTATGCAAGGTTGCTGTTGTTGTTTGTTTTCCAATTTTTGGAAAATTTTGTAGATTGTAAAAATTTAAATATTTTGTAAATTTGCTTTATTCCCAACTGAATTCACACCATTTACTCTCCGATAATCTGAAACTGTATGTACATACATACATACTCATACTCGTATATATACAGATGCTGTGTATTTGTATATTGTAACATACATACATAAATTTTTAATACATTTGAAGCCATCCGTGCTCTATGAGAAATTTCGAAAAAATTTTAATTAAATTATTTTCTTTACAATTTTTACAATACTTTACGTATATACTCGTACAATATTTCTTAATAATTTATGGTAATTAAAAAATTTATAGTATATTTGTACTATATTGATGCTATAAATTTATACTATATACTATACTCTGCTATACTATTTATACGAAATTTAGACTATATTTATACTATACTATTTATACTTAATTGATACTATATTTATACTATAGTAGATAGTATACTATTTAGAGTATATAATATAGTATATAGAAATAAATTCATAGTATACTTTTCTATAAAAAATCCAGTCAAACACCAAACAGACTGTTACTAATTGACCTATTAGTCAACCAGCAGACTATTTGTTAACCACCATGTCAGCCAGTAGACTGTTATTCGACCATTAAGACTGTCAGGTAACCACCAGACTTTTAGTCAACCAACAGACAATCACCAGGTAAGGCTAACTCATACACTTTTACAACTCAGACTGTTAAGACAGCTACTCAAGGCTGTTAGCAAACCATGCAGCTTTGTTGTACAAGTTGACAGACGGTCGGTTATCAGTTATACAAACGTGATTGCATTATGCCATTATGCCTTGCACCTGCCTCATAGCGCATGGTCGCTAAATTTGTTGTCTGCTGCCGGTGAGCACTGGAACATCCATTTTGACTATATAAGTCAGTCTCGTCAACTGTTAGTAAGCTACGCATTTTGCTAGTCACCTACGTAGACTGTCTAAGGATAAGACTCTTAGTTAGCTACCGAGATGGTTAATCAGCTGACCAATTAGTCATCGAATCAATGGTGCCAATCTTTCTTCTGCTTAGCGCATCAATAACTGTTTATAATAATGTAAATAAGCGATACCATTAAATGTGAAGAATTTGAGTTGAGAACATACTGGATTAACAGAAAAATTTTCATCATCTAAAGATTGCATCATTTCATCATCAGATCATTAGAAAATCAGATGTAAGTGTGGGTACAGTTCATAATTCAAATGCAGCTGTTGACAGTAGAGTGAAGTGTGTACATGACAACGGTAGCAACTACACAACACAACGCAACGCAACAACAGTAAGGGCAACATCAAGAACAGAAAATAAATATGTATACTCAAATAAAAGAGTATCATGGATGCATAAATAGCTATGTATGTATGTATATACTGTTATCTACAAGGTGCATTAATTAACTATTGTACTTATTTCATCACCTTAAAAACTTGAACTTCGTACGTACGAACTACGTACAAGCGATGAGAGACTGAAAATATATGTAATAGAGAGAAGAAGGACCGTGAAACAATGAGATAAAGGGAAATGGAGAGGGAGCAGAGAAGATTTGTTCGTTTGTCAGAGTATTTGCATGAAAGACTATGCTACAACAATTGTTGCTACTTCTCTAAACTGTATTTTTTTCTTTGCCGTATTCTTCTTCTTCTTCTTCCTGTTCTCCGTCCTCTTCTGCGTTTGGCTTATCCCTTTTCAAACGGTTACTTTCCTGCTCATACTCAACACATTTGCGTTATGGTAAAAAAAGCAAAAACCTGTGATGAACAACAAGGCATGCGTAGATCGGTGTGGGGAGCTTTCGGGGGGTTAACATAGGCGAAGGATAATGTCAAGGAGTAGTACTCTCCTTCTTGGAGACGGCGATGCTTTGGTCCTTTGTTTTGCCACGTTGCCAGTTTCATATTACGAACGAACTTAGAACGAACTGAAGTCATTGGAAATGCGGTAATTTTAGTTACAGTTGTTGTACA
Source organism: Conops quadrifasciatus (assembly GCA_949752815.1). Lineage (NCBI taxonomy): Eukaryota > Metazoa > Arthropoda > Insecta > Diptera > Conopidae > Conops > Conops quadrifasciatus. Next base: position 29,585,750 of record OX457078.1, on the reverse strand, counting down.
TATATGTTGTTGTTGTCGCGGTAGTGATTGTTGTTTTTGCTAGCGGCCTGCTATTGTTGCTGCTGCTTGTGCCATTTGTTAGTTTTACAGTGCATATTTTTAGGCGCAACGCACTTGAGTTTAATGTTGCAACTTTAATGTTGTTTGCTAGAAGCGAGCGTGCGTATGGCAAGTATGGATGTGTGTATATGCGTGTGTGGCTGTCCGTCCGTGCGTCTGTGTTGAGGAAAGCACACACATATGTTTGTACGTACGTATAGATAAAGTAACTGCACTTTACTACAGCAACAGCAGAATCGTAAAATGCACTCTTTTAGAAAAGTATGCAAGGGAAGCATTTTGAATGGGTTTGAATATGTTTGGAAGGATTGTGTATGCGTGAATGTGTGAATATTGGTTGCTTTTAGCTTCTTTTTATATGCATACGTACTCGCATACACTGAACATTTTCATTTTACTTTATTTTCTCTCAAGTAAAGTGCGAAAAAGCAGGGCAACAACGCCACAAGCTACAGGCTAGGGTTAATGCTAGAGTGGGTGTGTGTTTGTTTGTTCGTGCACGACTGTGAAGTGTTACGCGTGTGTGTGCCTGTGTTTGTACTTCTAAGTGTTTGTTTGAGATGGTGTGTAGGGCATTTTCTGTTGCTTGCTTCAGGGGTGTTTTCGTTGCTTGCAGTGACATGCACTTTTCGTAGCATGCACTAGAAAATTTAAAAATCTTGGACATTTTTTACCGTTTTACTAAAAAAAAAGATAAAAAAAGTACTTATAAAATAAAGATTTCCTCAATGTAAAAAAATCGCATATAACTTATTGTCACCAGAAAACACATATTTTTTGAATTGAATTATTTACGGATAAGCTTCTTTATTAAATATATGTTAATACATTTTTCCCAGGTTGTGTATTTCTGATTGTTATAAGCTTTAGCAGCCTTACGAATTATGTTCTTTCATTCGCATGAAACTTTTTTAGCTCTTGATATCGCAGCTCTTTAGAAAAATATATTCGTTTTTTTTTTGGGATTTCATGTGTTTAAGGGTGTGCGGTTGTTCTCGTTGTGACTTCTTATGCAAATGCGAGCTCCTTTAAAACAATTAATACCATGAATTGCTTTCTTTTCTGCAAGTCTTTTGCAGCCTTGCTTGACGCCATCAACACCAGCAATGTCGCCAACCTCATTCACTCTTGCCCTCCCACCATCCCAACGTCCATCCTCCTCGCATTCAGCTCGCTAAACTCTCCCCTGCTTTTCATTCTTATGATCCATAAAACGAGTTGCGTGGCATGGCTGCTTCCTGGCTTTATTAGGTTTCGTCATTTCATTCAAGCACGATATGCTTCAATTTGGTTTTTCAAATTAAATATTTATGCCATAATGTGTGTGTGTGTGTGTGTGTACTCGTACGATGCGGTGTCGTTACCGTTACCGTTGTCGTTGTCGTTGTTGGTGTTGGTGTTGGTCAGGCGCGTAGGCATGTGCATGCACTAGTGGCTGCTGTTGTTGTTGTTGCGTTCTGTGAGTAGCTGCATCTGCGTGTTTGTGCGGGTACATAATGATCCATATAATGAACGTAACCGTGACCAACATCACATTATCGTCACCGTTATCGACACCACATCATCGTCATCATTATCATCATCAACAGCATCACCGTCATCACTACCACGGTAATCAATGAAATTATAAGCCATCAACACTCATTCACTTAATCCGATATCGCTTCAAGCTTTAAGTGTTTGACGATTAAAATTTGTTCATAATTTCTTTTTAATTTATTAAATGTTGTATAATATAAAACCAACACACATTTGTATTGATTTTAAGTGCTCTTCAAAAGTTATGTGAATGATTTGAAATGCCAACTAAAATGAGAATCAAGTGTAGACAGAAATAATAAAAGCCAACCAAAAAAAAATGTTAAATAAAATGTTAAATAATGGATAATAAGCATACTGATGAAAAGAACATTTAAAAGAAAAACAAAATAGAAGAAAAACAATCAGATTTTTCTATGCTCTTCATCCATGAAGGATGGAAATTTAAAAACACTTAGAAAGTCATAGACTGTTTAAAAAACACTGCAAATTTTCGAGCAAGCAGTAAAAATTACTGTCGGTCGCGTAAAGGCACCACAGTTTTGTTATTTACTGCAATTTTCATACGACAGTCACAAAACAGCAGTCCTGTCGATTTGTGCCTAGCTCTCTTCAAAACGGCTTGTGCAGCGCTCTAGTATATAAAGACGGAAAGTACTCACAACTGAGAAGCAAAGATCGTCCATTATATACAATGCCAATGTAAAAAAAATTAATACAATTTTTAGATCTGAAGTAAATCGGACAGCAAAGATATAACTATCAAAATTTCGACAAGACCGACGATATTACTAGTATATTGTACATATATACAAAGTGTTTCTTATTAAAGGAAGTAAATAATAAGAGTTTTTCATACTTTCATACAGACTTGTTGATTTCATGATATCCTGACGGAAAATATGTGCATTTCTTATAAAAATTACAAATTAATAAGATTAACTTTTTGTTTCATGACAATAAGATTTTCTTTATAAAATTAATAAGATTTCTTTAATCTCTAAAGCAGCATATTATTTGTATGTTTTGATAAAATTTCACGGTAAACTGGTTCAATAAGGAGATCTTATTAGTTTTATGTGGTCCTTTTTTTTCTTTGGGTGTTAACCCATTTTCGGTCAATGGCGTTTGCGCAGCAAGACTTTTATTGATCATAGAACCGAAATGGTATATGCTATGAAAAGTAAGGAAAAAGTTTGGAAATATATGTACATATATTCATGGTTTTTCTTACGTGGCAAAGCTAGACTTAGAAATGCATTGCGTGTAACTTTTCAACTTTTCAAATAAGCAAAGGCTTAGGACTGACTTTGATAACTTACAAAAAAAAACAAACTACAAAGTAAAAATAGCATTTAATAAGAAAACACTATCGAACCAGCTTCTAAATTTTCTGTTAAGTTCTGGATATATGGTACATACACGTACATATGTCCAAATTAGAGACTTCATGTGAGAACAAACATGATATTGCGCTAATATCAATAACGGCCGGCAGTGTCTACTCATGAATATTTATACAAAACACTGAAACTTCTTCTAAATTATACTCATATTTTACTGCTAGGAAATTAAATCTATGCAGATGTACCTAATTTAAAATGGCTTTCTGTCTAAATGCGTGCAAAATGTACATATTTGAAGATTTCTGCTGACTGGTTGTCTCGTGTGTGCAAATGGTAACAAACCAGTTACATTCACAAAGCCCTCTCCAGCAGGGTCAGATTTTCCTCTAAAGTTTTTAGTTATAACCTGCCTCTTGCTCTTGCCCTATCATGGTCTTGTTGTTGTTGTTGTTGCATGCACGGGTAAAATTCCAATAAGCCAACCAAGCGACCCATCAACCAATGAATACATTTATCGATTCATTGAGTTGAATAACATGAAAGTTACACGCAGACTTTTAATTTTCGTTACTGATTCATGAACGATTTGTCATGAATGAACGATTTGAGGACTGCTAAGAGACAAACACGACAGTTTTTCCAAATCGAAATGCACATTTTTAGCGCTCGAGAATCGAAGGATGAAAATGGGGGTGGTTGTTAGGAAAAGGAAAGTGGGAAAGAGTGAGAAAGACGGAAAGTGGGGAACAGAGAGAGTCGTTTGGAATTTTACGGTGAGTGTGAGTTTATTGATAAAAGGGTTCGAGGTTTTGAACGAATGTGGTTAGAATGAGTGTCATGGCGATCATAAATCTATTGAGGGCATGAATGAAAATTGAATAAAATGCAGTTTCCTTTATTCAATTTTTGGTTTTTTGTCTCTTCTGCTTCGCAAGCAATAATCGATAATAAACAATGTCTTTCGGAACTATTTCACAACTTCTTTTAATGTAGGGATTTTATTTTGGTTTCTAGGGCTTTGATTTTGTATCTTTACAGCCTCGTTTTTAATGCTTTTTACAAGTTATATGCGTTTTAAGGCTTTATTATTAAGGATTTAATTTGGGTTTTGTTTTAAAAAAACCTTTGGTTTAGTTTTTTAAAGCTTTGTTTCATGTCTTTTATGTCTTTGTTCTTGTTTTTGAGGTTTTAATTTGGTTGTTTGTAGGCCTTTGTCTTCCTTTTTTAAGTCTTTTGTTCGTTTAAGGCTTTGTTCCTTTTGTTCTTTAAGTTTTTGATTTTGTTTTTTAAGTTTTGTTTTGATTTTTATCCTTTGTGGTAATTAAAAATATTTTTTTTTTGTTTTTTAGGGCTTTTTTAAAGCTAAAGTAATTTCTAAGAGCTAAAAATCTATGTACCTATATATCAATAAGGAAAATTTTAATGCATTACTTTTACGAAAATTTTGAAATTTTTATAAGATAAAATGAGATAAAGAATTGATTGGTAATGCATTTTTAGAGAATTCTTCGAACTTACAATATTTGCGGAATGCTTCTCTCTCACGAAATATTATTAAAAGTGAAACGAACAAAGAGAAAAAATGTACGTAAGATGAAAAGAGGCAAATGATTTTGGGGTAGGGTCGTCTGAGAAGGCACTGTTTTTTTGGGGTAGTGTCTTCTGAGAACTTTTAAAAATGAATAATGGAAAATATAAAGCAGAGTAAGGAGATGGAGTAGACCTCACCGTCATGCTTTTAAAAGGGTATCTTGTTGCCGTTATTGTTGTTATGGGTTTTATTTGTTTGTTTGGTTGTTTTTATGGTAGTGATGACGGCAACAGCAGCAATAACAATAACAGATATTTACAACTTTTCGAAAGTAACAATTCTCTTTTGTCAACCTATAACTATACTGTTTCTTTTCTACCCCTTTACCGCTCTTCTTACCGTCGCCTTACCCCTATGTCTCTTTCTCACCTTTTCGCATCCCTTGATTTTTTCTTCAGACATCTTTCTTTCACAATTTTTTGAAAATCTTAACAAAAGCTGACAAATTGGTTCGGGATGCTTTTTAAAGTATCGTAAGAAGAAGAAGAAGAACACTCAGGTCCAAATTATTCTTGAAGGTCATTTAGAAAAGTAGGAGTAGAAGAGTTGTTACAATAAAAAATTTGTATTGCTGAAATCAACAAACAACGATGGCAGGAAAGAGTGAAGGACAAAAAGAGTACCGAGCAATGAGGAAACGTCAGCTGCCGCAGTTCGCATTTTCGTACAGACGCCATTAATGTTTTTCAATAAAGATTATTAAAAAAATATAACAATGAAAGCAACAATAATTTTGATAATAAACAAAATCATTATTATCAAAACTTTTCTAAAGTTTGAGAAGTACTGAAAATAAGAGAACATTTTTCCGAATTTTCAATTTCAATCGAATCACACTTTTCGAACAAATTTGTCAGATTTACCAACAGTAAAAAACACACAAAAAAAAACGGGGAAACAACTTAGCAATATTTATTGTGTCAAATAACTTCCGGTATTTTTTTCTTTAGACGGAGAAAACCCATTATGATCATGATTTGGTTACACTAAAGTCCAAAAAAGTTGCCAAAGTTTTTAATTTTTTTTTTGTTTGAAGTCACGACAGAGTCGTTTCAAATAATCACGAGAGACATGCCATGCCGCCGAAGTACCGGAACTATACAAAATGACCATATTGAGGGCAGCAGCGGCATCTCCATGGTTTAAAGTGCCGGAAGTTGGCTTCACGCATATGCAAGCACATCCACATGCACCCAGACACACGCACACAAATCACTGGGGTGATTTCCTTTTGTTGCGGCATGACAAACAACAAACCTTTCAAATCCTGATCACAGACTTTGCCAAGCATAATAAAAAAGTATGTATTGCGAATAACAAAAAAAAAGCTAAAGCACTTCCGTTAAAACGCTGCACATAAATCCTCACCAAAAGGATAAAAAGGACAAAAATATACGCGTACATAATAAAAGAAAAAGGAAGAAAAAAGTGGCAGAAAACAGATTGAAAACATTTCTGCAGATGGGCACAATTTTTATCACTCTACCTCTTGAGTGTGGATGATGATGATGTATAAGTATTTTTTTGTGTGGCAGCATTTTTTCGATTTTCTTTTCATGGTTGAAAGAGGTTTTAATATGGATTTCTGTTATATTAAACAATAAAGCTTTCAGTTGGCTCCCACAAAAAGAAGAAGAAAAACAACACAAATGAGTTGCGATTGAATAGAAAGCAATCATCATTCTTGAATTTACTCGTACTTACCCAAAAGCGTGATATACGGCATTCGATTGATATCGAAATGGTCGGGAGCGCAGGCATCCTCCAGCCGCGAGGCTTGTTTGCCAGTCTGTATCTCGATTACATGCGTATCCCGTCGATAGAACATCATGCACATGAATCCCGATTGGCTGTGAGGACACAGCAAGGGATGGATGGAAGGGAGAAAGAAAAAATATTTTGTATTGTAACGAATAAAATTGGAATAGACACGTTTTTCATTGTACTAATAATGAGCAAGTGGTTTTGTGGAGGACGTAGGTACATACATATTCCTGTTATCAGTGAGAAGGTCTTCCTGCATGGGAAGAACTCTGTAAGTTTGAATAGAACTTGAATCGGTGGGCTTTGACTCGGATGGAAAAGTGATTTTCACCGAGTGAGAACTCGGGCACGAGCTGAAGGAGTTTTCGGCATTTGTTTTGCTTTTCATACTGGAATTTGTTTATTGAAAAACTATTCGTTTTTTTATTTTCTGGTCATGGCTCGCTCAATGAGTATAAATATATCATTTCAATACAATTTCACAATGGCAACAATTTTTGTGGAGTTGACAAAGTAAAAAAAGAAGGCGCAAGGTTTTGATTCGAGTGTGACAGAATTAATAATGACAGAAATTTATAAATTGAAATTTTTGAAAAACCTTATTTTTGGTTAAAAATTTTCCCAAAAATAAGGAGGAGGACATGGAGTCTATGATTCCCAACTATTTACAACCATATTGTTTTTGAAACCATTTTCAATTATTCGTTAAATTTTAGTTTAAAAAATTGTTGATTCATCCATTCTTCAGCATCGATACAGAAGCGATCGATTGAGCAATGGTCGATTAAGTCGATATCCATTTTTTAGAAAACTTACCATCCTGTTGTATAGTGTACCACTGCCATCATCTCGGTTGAAGTTTGTTTATTGATTTGTTCACAGAGAGCACGAGTTTCCATGTAACCATTAGGTTTGATGATGTGCATTGAACCATCACTAAAATGAAACGAAGAAAAAAGTGAAAAAGAATTTAATCAAAAGAAAGAAAATAGAATTTCAATAAGAATAAAAACAAATATTAAAGATGTAAAGATTGATACCGATTATATAACTACGATTATATAATAACTCTCTCTCTCTCACTTTCTCTCTCTTCTATAGTTATTTTTATTATTATCACTTTTTTAAATATATTTCTTGCTTTTTCATCATGACTAAGCATTGGACATTATTTTCTTTTTGTCTCCAGTTGGCAAATCATGATCCTCTCCGGAGAGTATTTTATTCTATAATTAACCCTTCAATGTATAGCGATATGAATACGAATCCTTATACGTACGTTCATCATCGCGTATTATTTGAAATAAATGCTATGGTTCTTTCAAAAAGGCGGTGCCATTTTTTGGAGTGTGGACCCATATCGCAAAAAACTCTGAGGTAACATCATATTTAAAATGTTTTTAGCCTATTCATCATTTTCCATAAGACGACCAACTGATTTTTATATACATACATTTACATATGTCCGAGCAGATAGCAGTTGAAAATGAAGGAGGAATGAATATTTTTAGTTGATCCAAACAGCCGGACTAACACTAAAGTCTTTCACTAACTTGTCCGAAATGTCGAATTTAATGATTAGATTGACTATAGTTGTGCAAGAAGGCGGACGCTTTACGATGAAGATGAGAAGCCGTACGAACTTTGAGAAGTGTGTCCACGACATTTTTTTTGTGAATTTTTAGAGCTTCAATCAATTGATTTTACGGATTTTTGTTTGTCTACTGGTAAATTACATCACAAAGTCGTCATACTGACAGTTAAAAATAACGCGGAATTTAAAACAAACCCGAAAAACTATCACGTCTCTTTTACTATTGTCTAATATCTCTGTGAAATCTAATATTTAGAAAAAAATTGCTTTGGCATTGAAAGTTCGGCGGTGTAGAAAAATGTCCGCATTTCCCCAACCGCGTTGTGATATTTGCTGTTCGTATGCATTTAAGTGACTGACCGCCAGGCAATTTGTTCCCTTACGTTGACCTAAGTTTTGTTGGGCAATTTGGAAGACAATTTGGACCACAAAGTCCTTGAAATACATTTTGGGAGTAAGTAAAGCGAAATAGTTCGGCCAGGAAAATAGTTAATAAAGTTCAAGCTGATCTAAAACAAATCACAACAGATTCTTAGATTTTCTTATAAAATAACAAATCAAAATTTTCCTAGAACAAGTATTTCTATGAAATGTTTTGCTAACAAAAAATTATACGATTCTTCTATTATATTTTTTAAGTGGAAATTCATGCACTTAAGTGTTAAAAATTGAAATGGAAAGAAGACAACAACAAAAACCGAAAACTTGAACAACAATGTTGTCATACTTTCGCATGAATTTATAAGCTTTTATTGTTTTCGTTCTTCCTCTTCCTTTTTCTATGCTATCTATGCTGGCTTTTCGATCGAACAGTTTTATTCCGAAATATCGTTCATATTGTTATTTTGAAACAGAGTTGCCAATGATATTTTTGCTGATATACGAGAAGAAATACATAAACATATTAATTTTTGGAGTGTTTTTTTGGTTGGGTGTCGCTTTTGTTTCCGTTTCCTCGCTGACCAGCGGAATCATTGTTGTATGTATGTGCTTGTGCCTGTGTGTTGGTTTCGACATTTGCAATTCATCAAAATCAAATCGAGAACCATGTTTTTGTTTCGAGTTTTTATTTCTTCGAAAAATAGAATACTATAATTCACAAACTTTGCTTCAATGTATCAATATTTTTGCAGTTTTTGTTGTTAGTGTGATGCTGTTGTTGTTGATGTTATTCAATAGCTTTATATGTTGTAATATTCTTGTTGTTGTTGTTGTTATTGAGAGAATTTATATTTTTGTTAAATATGTAACACAATAAACCATAAATTTTTTGTTTATTCTTGATACTTTGTCATTAGTTTCTGTTGTTGCTGTTGTTTTTGTTTGTTTTTTTTTGTTTTTGTTTTTACTGTTCCATGTGGATGCGTCTAAGCGGATTTTTCCAATTTATGCACCGGTGCATCGTATGCAACCATACGGTATATAAAAATTCATAGCACAAGAAAATTATTCGATTTGCACGATTTTGGTTAAAAACGATTAAAAAATAGTGAAAAGAAGCACTTCTTTTGAACCAAACCTAAAATTTTTAAACATTTGTGTTTTCGGAAAAGAAATGACGCATGTTGTTAATGATTACCAGAATAGAAGGCATAGATTCGTTAAGTTTTTCAACAGGCTTCGATGATGGTGGGTTTTTGAAAGGAATTTCTGTCATATCTTGTGAAGTATGGGGTCGAGACAAATCGATTTTTTCCATGGCCCATGTTCAGTGTCTTCAATTTCTTTGTAAGCGTAAAGAAATTGTGTTTTATTACGATAACACGAAAACTCACTGAAATTTGCCGACGTGACATAAAATATTGGAATTGCGACCTTGACCTTGTGGCAATCGACTGCCCTCCGTTGAGGATGTACAATACATGCATTGTTCATTAATTTTTTTATTCGTTGTATTAGTTTTTATTCGTCAAAAATAAACTTTTTAAAACATACGTCATGACTTCTCCGACCACTTAGTAGAAAATATTTTGTTAAGGGCTTTTAAACAAATTCTCTTTCCTTTATCTTTTACCTCATTAAAATACTTCTTAGAATACACAAATTAACACTTTAGAGACCAGAAGCGTTAACTAAACCTCAGTGAATCCCCCCAAAAAATGTATGCATGTATTATTGTTGTTGTTTTTAAAAATCGATTGAAAAGGATCCCTCACTTTTTCCTTTTTGTACAACACTAAGTTCATTGGGGCTTGAAAAATCATTGAGTAAAAAAAGAAAAGAAATAAATCCAGGAAAAAAGTAAAGTTTTTATTCCTGTTCTTGCTTGCATACGCTTCTGTGCTGTTATTTTTTGCGTAATTGGAGCGGAATAAATTTTAATAAAATCCACCAAATGGATTCAATTCGGTCCAGTGACTGCAGACGTGTTGGAGGTACCACCGCAAAGTCATCGATAGGCAATACATACCAAACGAAAGTTTAAGAAAAAAATAAAAAAAACAAGTAAGAGCGTTAACTTCGGTCTTACCGAAGCTCAAATACCCTACATTCGCATCTGTCGAATTGAAGATTAAAGTGGGCGGGGGACCCCTACTTTCATCTCACTTGCAGATAGTAAATTTTCTTCTGTTAACCCATTTACAACACCGCTTTTCTTTACAAAGACCTCATTATATTGCGTTGTATACCAGTGGGCGTGTCACGCCTATTTTGTGTGGGATGACTTTCACCAATACGGTAAGCACTGCAATGAAAGTTGAGCTTCATATCCTGACTGCGAACTGAGAAATTCAGTTTTCAAATCAGATGTATTAATAATAATTAAAAAAGTAGGCGTGGCAGTGGTTAGGTTTTCTCCATTTTCGATATCAAAGAGCTTTACATGAGAGAGAATACTCGTGCCATATTTTATGACGATGCTTCCACTCGTTCTACATGTATATACTTTGCATACCTGCCACGCCTCCTTTAATTCGTTACAAACGGAAGAAGAAAGTGAATCAACGAACATCCCTTCGGGTGTAGGGTACAAAAGGAGGAAAATATTAATGGCACGAAGAAAAATAAGAAGAAGGAAAAGCTTAGAAAAAGCTTGTAGGAGAGCGGACTGATTGAAAAAAAAATACTATTCATTGAAAAATTGAGATGATGAGGATGTGAAAAATATTTGAGGGTTTACACCTGTCAAGTGGTTAAATTGAAATTTGCAATGAAATATGTCAAGACTGATGGAGAAGAAATAAAAAATAATAGAAATGCAATATTCCAAAAACTGAAATATATATAAATTACATCGCACTTGCGAATTCTGAATTCTGAAGTATTCATGAATCTGTGAAAATCGGAACGAGAAGTTTCTGAATCTCCTAAATAATGAGAGAGATAATCTGAAGTCAGTAATGAATCCTTTCCAATTATTTAACTTTCAACAAATAAAATTAACTATTAATTTAGATTGCCCATCCTTTATGAATGCACTGATTAATTAAAAATATTTGAATCAGTAGTTTTACTAATTTATACCAGTGTAAATGGTTAATAAAGGAATACAGACTAAAAAGGATAAAGTCTGTATTTTTTGTTCAATAGACTGATTAATTCTGTCACAGGATTCATGATTTAATTCATAAGTAATTTAAATAAACTTAAATTACTTCATAAGTAATTTAAATAAACTTATAAATTTTTTTAAAAGATTTCATTAATAATTTTGAGAGTACTTTTCTAAAACACCTTTTTGGGAAATAAAAAAAAAACAATTTCCTAATCTAGTCCTTGTTGTTTTACTTATTGGTAAATTCATGAATTCTCTCAGGATCTTCATTGGCCAAAGCCAGAATGAAGTTTAGTCTTGCATATTTTGAGGAGTTTATTTAAAAAAGTATCATGTATGGCATTGATAAGAAAATAGTAAAGAATGTAATGCATAATGAATCATATTAATTTCGGACAATGAGTAATTTTATGAGCTCAGTAAGAGTAATCATTCTAAATGAGCTTCCGATATTATAAAATGCATTCATTATGGTTTTTTGAAAGTTGAAAATCGGCTGTCTATAGTGTGAGCTTTTAAATAACTAACCAATTATTTTAGGATAATAACAATAGCAGCAGGAATACAACGCAGAGGTTTCTTCGTTCATTCAAATCTGAGCCTCTTTTGATTTGAAGGAACGAAGATTTTCAACTGAACGAGCCACTCACTATTTATCTCTTGTATATCACAACAAAGTGAGTTGTTGCAATTGTTGTTGTTATATTGTTGTTGTTGCTGCTGCTTCTGGGGCTGCTGTTGCTCCATCTCCAACTATAATAATTTGCGAAACTAATCAAATCGGATTGCATTGCAATCATCATCATGCTCATTATTATCGATTGCGACCGGAATGCGTTAAGCACGCAGCGACGAAGGAATTGTTAGAATGATGAAGAAGAAGAAGAAGCATGAAATGGTTGAAGAAGTAACAGCTTCATGGATAAAAAATTAAGAACAAAAAAAATAAAATAAATAAATCATGGAAAAAACTCTGTATTTTCTTAACACCGAGAGAGCACTCAAGGTTTTACGGTAGAGTTTCAATAGAACGATTTTTTTCTTTTTGCTTCTTTTTAGCTAAGCTTTTTCATAGTATTTGTATTGTACTGTGTTTTTACACAGTTTTTTATTTCCTTTCTTATCCGTCCGTCTGTTATCCGTCTATTCCTTTCGTTCGTATTTCATGCTGCTGCAATCAACGGTGCAAAATATTTAAAAGAAATATAAAAAATTAAAGAATAAGTAAATAAATGAACGCTGTATAAAAAAGCACAAGAAAAAAAGACAAAACGGAAAGACGGCCAGAGAGAGAAGTTAAGGGAGAGTTGCAGAAAATTAAAGAGAAAGAAGGCAACAAAAAGCAGCGGCAGAAAAAAACATCTAACTTCTACTAACGAGCGTATTTTTCCACTTATGCAATTGCAGTTACTTGTTGTTTTTGTTGTTGCGACACTTTTTCCTTCTTTTAAGAATGTGCTGTAGAAAAATTTGCTGGTTTCTTTAAAAAGAAACTGCAAATTGTTAGTGGAAGAAATAAAGACGAATAAGGCCTTTACTTCTTCAGCGACAGACTTCAGTCTTCAGACTTCAATCTTTAGGATTTGCTGAAAGAATACGCAATGTTTACGTTAGCAACGTTAACTTATGTCTTAACTTGCCCTATAGCAGCTGATACTTTTTCTGCAGCGGTTGTTGTTGTTGCTGCTGCTGATGTTGTTGATGATAACTTGGAGAATTTTCCTTTAATGATGATCAGATTAAAACAATTTGGACAGAAGAAAAGTAAAAAAAAGAAAAGAAAAGAAAAGATGTAACGTTACAATATTCTAAAGACGATCAAATACGAGCACTAGCGTTATTTGGTCCCTCGCTACATCCTTTTACTTTTTGCAAGTCTCTATTTCAGCGTCAGTTTAAAGATATTTAAATCAAAAGAACATTTTCTACAAAATTATACCTCTAGTGGCGCATGAACGTCATCGAAGACGTGAAATTGTATAATTTCGTGAAAAGTCTCCCATTTTAGTGTCGTTGCACGTGTTCCGCCATTGAGTGGTGTATGATTTCATTAAAAAATGACACGGAAGACATAAATTGAAGATATCAAAAAATGGTCATAAGATGTATTTGGATTAAAATGAGTATTTTTTTCCAAACAACAACTTCAGATAGATTAGTTTTCATAACGTTATTTTAATTCTTCACTTTCCATTTATCTCCGTCCTCTCTCATTCCTCGGCTTTAAGGAATATGTGAGTGCCAGTTTCTTTTGTAAAAGAGGGCTCACCAAGGATCCCCTTGATGCACGAGTCACACATAATATATTTAAATTCATTTAATTTAGGGCATTTTTTCTGCTTTTGTATAAAGGTTTGGAATTTGGAAACGAAAAAGCTAAAAATGATGAGGTAAAGAGCAAGAACTATCGATGAAGACAGTCCTTAATTGATTGACATTTTAGTTGCTTTTAATTTTTCCAAAACCTTCTTAAGGGCAATGATTTGGATTTGAACCTTACCAATGTTATTGCTGTACGATTAGAAATTCATTTCACATTCACATTCACATTCATTCGATCTTTTCAAACTATCGAATGAGAGTATATATAAAACATACCGAATTAATTTTGAATTCATTTTATTTTTCATTCTCTCTCGTTTATTACAGAGACGTTTTGATTGATGCAGAGAAAGACGGAGTGACACACACACCCACAGTTTTGTAAACGGACAGACACATTGATTTTAACAGACAGACAGATTGTAGTTAGTTTCCGAATCTTCCTCAATGCTTATTTTACTTTTGTATATATCGTTCTGTTATAGTACTCTGCTTTACCAAGTTGATTGTGCAATTTCACTTAAGATTTTTCCCTTTACGCATCCCTATTCCGTTTCCGTTTCCGTTTCCGTTTCCCTTTACAATGTACTGTTGTTTCATTGTATTCCTGAATTCATTAAATTACATTGTATTACAATGAATAGTAATGCCAGTGCATTGCATTTCAATTTATTTCGCTTGATCTGAACTGAACCGAACTGAAGTAAACTGAGATCAGTTTGAATTTTCGAAATGAAAATAATATAATAACATACTTATACATACCATCGGCAGTATGCGGTTACATTGAGAGAAGCTCGGACTCGGTGGTGCTAGATCTTTAACCGTGAGGCTTGTTAGAAAGGTTGGTGATATGAATACTTTGTAATTACGAATATCTTTCGATTGATTTTGTACATTGTTGCACCGTATAAGAAATAAAATATTCAAGGAAATGTTATTATGAACGATATTAAATTTTTATAGCAGATATTTCAAGGGAGAATTAAGATTGGGATGAGCGGGAGAAGGAGGCGGGAGGATATGAAAAAAAACAAACATTAAAAATATTGCAGTCTTTTCTTTTTCATGTTGTTTACTCGACTTTAAAATCTGTTTTATAATTTTGTTGCTGTCGACACCGCCGATAACGAACACAATGAGCGGCATCGACAATGAAAAATTCACCTCAGTAATTGAACATATCAACTCTCGTAGTATTAAAATTCGACTTCTGAAATGACCACATCATACTTTTTCAAATGTAAATTTCGTTGTTTAAAAAAAAACTGTTCTACCTTATTTTTCAACAATTATTATATAAAAATCTAACTAAATTTATTGAAATAATAAAGGATCAAAAAATCTAGCAGAATCTGCAAAAACTTCTGTTTTCTACCACACTAAAAAAAACTATAAAATAACAGCATCTATTAACTGTTTTCATCAAAAATGCACATATTTAGCATTTGTTGTTTTTTATAATAAAAAAAACCTGACGTAAAGATGTTGAACCCTAAATAACTTTTCTTCTTATCAAAGAAAACAACGCCTTCGAAAGTTATAGATTTTTGGCCGCTTTATAAAAAAATAAAATCTGCGACTATGCGACGATCGTAACGACTCCGACACCAATACACCAACAACAACATCGGCAGCAACATCTACAATAATAATAACAACGACTTATACGCAAGAGAAAAACACTAACAACAACAGCCGTGTTGATGAAAGGAAAAATGAAGTTAAAGGAATATAATTCGTGAAGTTTAAACTACAAAAAGTCACACACGCGATATACGCAGGTAAACACACACACACACAAACACACCTACAGTCTCCGGATAAAAGGATGCCAACAGGAAGGATGGACGACAACACAAATAGCAGAAAGCAAAAAAACAACCATAAGAAAGAAATGTTTACGCTGAAGAAACGTTACCGGGCAAGAGTAAGAATGAGTAGAGTTAAAAGTGAATTTCCAGCCAAGAATTGGTATGTGCGTGAGTGTGTGTATGTACATATGTATGCATATACTTGTACGTATATAAGCATCTATGTATATGAGCTCAAAACACATACAAGTGAAAAACGAAATTAATTTCTTTAATGAAAATTGTGATTTCAAAGTAAGGAATAAAAAAATATTGAAATAAGAGAATACTCTCTGAACAAACTTTTTAAAGACCAGTAATCGTGAGGACCGTAATTGTTCATTTTGTTTTAAAAAACGTTTTTGCTGCTTATTAAAATAATTCAAACAAAAATTCAAACGCTGCAGAAAGGTTTTTTAGAAACTAAATATTTTTATTCGTTCTTAACAAATAAATTTAGTTTTATAGATATATCTACCCAACCAAAGATAAATTTATGACAGTTGAGAAATGAAAACAAACATTAATTTAAAACCTTTCTCTAGACTTTCAAGAAATTTAAATTACAAAATTAAAATTTCTAAAATGTTTAATTTTTAAAAGCTATTCAATTCCTTTTTTCAGAAAATTTTTATATTTACAGTTGATTCGTTGATTAATAATACTCTTTCGTCGCGTAGAACTCTTACAAGGTCACGCTATAATGTACTTTATATCAAAGTCTAGTAATTTTGTAAAGAGCTCGTCTTCTGCTCCTCTTCTTTGCTGCTGCTCGCGTAATTACGAACTTTGTAGTACTTTCTACTATTTTCAATTACGTACGCAAATTTTTTTTAATTACTTTGACAGTACAGGCGTACAGTCTTGAGTGGTTGAATACAATTAAAGAGACACAATTTACTCAAGTCTTGTCGACTCTATACGCCTCTCTTTCACCTCATGCCGCTCTCTCCTTTTCATTTTCTGGCAGCAGAGCTTAGAGTACGAGAGGTGCTCTTTGCTGAGCTTACAATCAATGCATTTTGAACTCATTAAAATTGACTTCATCTATTTTAATGACTTTGGCAAAAGTTTTCGATACTTAGTTTATGCAGAACAAGAGTAGGTGAGGGCGGAGCGGTGGAAAGGGAGGAGTGTGGATATATATGTGTGTGTGTTACACTCTTACGATACGTTAGCAAAATTCAATAGAATACCGAATATTGAAATAAATGACAGAAACTTTATGGATTATTTATTAATTAGTTAGTGACTTTGCTGGATGGAGTCGTTGCATTTCTGATGTCATTACCTTCAGCACTATCAACAACATCATCATCGTCGTCCCAAGCTTTAATAATTTCTCTTTTCCGTGGCAAATATTAATTGTGTGAAATTGCTTCTGGAATCCTTCTGATTTCTATTTTGTTACGTTCTTTTCGTTTAATGTACATTCTCTTACTCTTAAGCTTTGAGAATTCATTGCGTTGGAACTGTCAGATGACGATTGGTTCTATGTTCGGTGGTTCCGGAGGTTCGTTAAAGCTTTTTTGTAGTTTGCCAAAAGTTTGACGGTGGTAGGCGGAAGGTTACCGCTGGAGTTTGGATGATGGGTGGTTGTAAAATGATTATCGGTCCGAAAGTGGTTGGATGGAGTTTGAATAAATGCGTGCGAAAGCTTGAGTTTAGGCTCGATTTAGGTTGACTTTAGGTTCAATGCTTCGAATGGTTCAAAGGTTCGATGGAGGTTGACTTGAAGTTCGATGAAAGTTGACCTTAGGTTCGGTGGAGGTTGACTTTGGGTTCGATGAAGTTTGAGTTGATCCTCGATGGAGGTAAGCTGTACCTTTGATGGTGGTTTGATTGTGATTGGTTGGGAGTTTGATAGTGGTTGAATGGTGGTTGGCAGTAAGATAGGCTAGATGTCTGGAGGTGGTTGGATGGTGTTTGCATGAATTTGGGAGGAGTTTTGATGGTACACTCTGTAGGTATTAACACCTTCAACATTACATTTGATATTTTTTAAATAAACTACTAAAGTAGAAGTAGAAGTAGTACATTTTTAGCATGCGTAGTTGTGCGTAACTTCAAATTATTGCTGGAACAAAGCATTAGCAACAATTGCGTAATTGCGTGTATTTCAGCTGGCCACGTGTGTATGTGTTAAAAGTATCCAACACATTTATACACGTACATATCTTTATATAAAGTCATATCCTATAAAGGCATGTATGAATGTATGTATGTATTTTCGTGATATATTACTGCACCATTCATACCATTCATTGCGTTATGGCTAAACAAATCTGCATGTATGTACAGTCGTTGTTGTTGTTGTTGGTGTAGTATTTAGGGTTGGCGATTGTTTGCGACTACTATTTGTATGCCTAAGAATAATCCAATGATTAAATCTTTCTATTGTCACGAACCATTCTAACGATGTTATAAATCATGCTTGACAGTTAAATCGGTGATTAAGTATAAACAGACCGAAGCTAATTATTAATGGAAATTAACACTTTAATTAAAATAAAAATGAAAACTATTCTGATGACGTCAAGAACACCAAAACCCAGCCAATGCAACGGACTAATAACTAATGCTTTGTGCTTTTTTGATGTTTTTTTAAAATTTATTATTTTGTTAATGTTTTATGCGTAAAACAAAAACACAAATAAAGCCAATAGTTTTACGTGTGAAAACATGCCGTGGCTTACTCTACCAGAACAGTTTCCTACAAAGCTTCATTATTAAAAGGAGTTCTTATGCGAAAACAACAGTAGCATTGTTCGCATGCCGAATTTCGGTCTATCAAAAAAGCAAGCATTCAGATAGCAGCAGTGAGCTTTCCGATCTCACAAAAATATTTCACAATTTTCAACATATGGCAACGTGGGCACTGTCGCGGATGCTGTTCATTTCTTGCAAAAACTGAATTAAAATAAAATAAAATGAAATTAAGTCAAAACGAAGTAAATAAGTAAATACAAATACGTAACAAAAAAAAGCAGAAAATTATACATATTTCATCGCATTTTTCTGAAAAGAAACAAGGAATGAATATGTTTTGATGCGAAAGGAAAGACAGAAGAAGAGTATACTCGTACTCCTTACACATGCACACACACGCACGCAAATGCTTGACTTTTTTAGAACCGAAGGCACAGTTTGAGTGGGTGTGTGCGTTTTCCCGAACGTGTCTAAAATAAATCAACAGTTTTCGACATTTTTCGCTGGTGGCGGTGAAAAAAGAGTATGAAAACTTCGTCGCTCTGTGGAGAAGAGAGGGGAGGAGGTTTATCCACGTTTGCTGTGCAGACGTGTGTGTGTGCCATTATGTTCTGGTATCTATTATTCATCTGCATTTGTTTCTATTATGTATTTTTGGCGCGTTGCCGACAAAAAATGTATGCTTGCGAGGTCAAAAAAGCAACAGAAAACAACGAAAGGAAACTCCAAACGAAACAATGAAAAGTTAATATTTTTCGAATGTGCGGATTATTTTTTATTTTTGGGGAAAGTTTTTCCTAGCCCCCTTCTTTGGGGGATGTTTTTAAATGTGTTCAGTTTTGTTGTTGTTTTCGTTGTTGACGATGTTTTGTTTTGTCGTTGCTGATGTTACATTTTTTGTTTCTGTCATTTTCCTGCAGCTTCTTCCGCCGACGCACCCAAACACCATTAATCATTATGATGGCAGTAGTTGACATTAAAAATATTGCGAAAAAAAAATTAAGTTTTGGATTACGAGTATATCCGAACTACTCCCGGGAATAATCGTAGGGAGTTTCCGTAATACCAAAAATGTTATCAACGCATTCTAGGGTTTGAAGCAGAAGACACAAAAGCTAGTTTAGTACAAAATTCAAGCAATGAATGCAAATTTCAGTTAAAATTTTAAAATAGTCGCAAAAAATAACGATTTTTAGAGAATTTTTAGTGAAAAGAGGTTTTACTGTACGTGTAGTGGTGCATATATGTTTTTTTGTGGACTTCCATCGCCAGCGAGCGTGGTTTTTGCCCTTTGTGCGGTGTCGTACGCTCTGCAATCGTGGAGCTCAGAGAGCTACAACTATCACGACCATCCCGACCACTGCACCGATATATTGTTCTCATGGAGTGTACACTCCCTTCCATCTCCCCCTCTATCACATTCATCAAACAAATGCCAAGGACAAAAGTCCTTGCGAGAAAAGTTTATTATTTTTTGAGGAATTTTTTTAGAGATCCTCCTGCTTTTGTCTGCTTCTCCTAATTTTTTTTTATGTTACACTGGTAATGATTGTTGCTGTTGTGTTTGTTGGTGTTGTTTTTCGAGCGCCTCTCGGTTATCTCTATTTGAAAATAAACGCCAACAACAACAATAACAACCACGATAACAATCAAAACAGCCCAAAATAAAAACGTTGGTTGGTTGAAGACTCAAGAGTGAGTGCGTTTAGTTTTTTATTTTGGTGGGTTCCGAGTTTGATTTTTCAGGGGAGTGAGCGGGGGGAGGGGGGGGGGGGGGGTTAAGTAGGGCAGGGTGTGCGGGATGTCGTGAAGTAATTTCAGATAAGAAATTTTAGAATATTTGCATAATTAAAAGAAATAAGTGAAAAAATTAATCAATGCACAGTGCATTTCTCTTCAACGGGGTTGGCTGGGTGAGGGGGGGGGGGGAAAGAAAGGCTATGAAGCGAGCTTACACGTATAAGCCCGATTTCAATATCTGAATGTGTAGAGCAAAACGAATCCTTTGGGAAAATTAAAAAGGGATACCCCAAAAACCGAGAAAGGCGTCTTTACTATATGCTAAAAAAAGAATAAAGAGAATAAGTTTCTAAGAACCACAAGGTGCCCCTTCTATTCATTTCATCTTTATAGATTTTTAGGTTGGTGTGGACCCCTGGGAGTCCTCTAAAAATGTCCCTGGCGAATAAGCAAAAAGTTATCGTTTATCACAACGTTATATTTTAATACTCTTACCATTTATGTTATTGATTGCAATTTTTTTGAAGTTATACTACATTTGTACTGTCTTAAATTGTACTGTCTACATTTGTACTGTTTTCTATTTCCCCGCTGTTAATTTTCCTTCTCCTAGTTGGTTTAATGCTCTGAAAACGGGTCATGTAGACTTTAGATATCATCTACACTAAAAAGAGAGAATCTCCAGTATAAAAAGGAGCACAGCGCCTTTTACCGGAAAACTTTTAAAACTGTATAGAGCCTACAGTACTCTCGTTCGACCATATCACATAATACCGAAAACCGCATTCAAATCCGTCTCGCGGTTCCGGAGTTCTCCCAAAACAGACAAACAAACATTAGTTCAGCTTTATTTCAAAATTTTCAAGAGTTACCACCGTCTCGACTTATCATTTCATAAAAGCTTCAATTAAAAGAGTATTAGATTTTTTCAACAGAGTTGAAACTTTATTTTTTCAACCGAAAGTTTTCATCCAGAAAACTTTTTAATAAGTCCTGATTTTCTACGGCTTCGATGATAAATACTACGAAAATAAAAAAATAGATCTGTAATCATCAAACGAAACTGAAGAAAAAGAAAAAGGTAAAGAAAATCGAAGCGAAAGTCGTTGACCTTAGTCAAGAGCAAAGAAGAAGAAGAAGAAGAAGCATCAACAAAACTTTTCAAATTGCAGTCACTCAGAAAAAAGATGCTTACGCGTATAGCAACGCGTTTTTGCTTACGTGGCAATACAACAGCTGCTGCTGCTGCTGCTGCTGACTCGCTTCCGCTAGACACCCTTTCTAAACTCTTTCCTCACAACTAACTTCAACTCGCCTCTCTCTCACTCACTCTCTTTCTTATAACAAAACTTTTAAGCGTCAGAGTTGCAAACTGTTTTGTTGCACCTACTTTTTTGTTAGTACTTTTACTACCTTCGTTACAACCTTACGACGACAACTACTACTACCGTCCGTGCTGCCACCTCGTTTTTTTCTTACTTGTTCTTCTTCTTTGCCTACCTCTTTGTCACAACTCTTTAACAAACGCTGAACTTGAAAGAAAAGTTGTCCTGCGTTGTCGTTGTTATCGTCTTGGTATAGAAAGAAAGCGGTAAAAGTTGTTGTAGTTGTTTTTGGCTTTGTTCTTGATGTTGTTGTTGCTGTTTCCTGTTTTTCTTATGGTTTTTTGATTGTAAATCACAAGATTTCACAAGTCAGAAGTGTTGCCAGAAATTTTCTGCTTTTTTGTATTAAATACACTTTTTTCATTTAGCTTTTTTCACTTTTCTTTATTCCCTGTTTTGTTTTGTTTTTTTTTTGTTTCTTTTTTTATTGATTGTTGGAACTTGCGCCTTTTAAGTTTAGCGGATGATGGTAAGTTTTCGTAGCGAAGAGCCATATCAACAATAACCAAGATGTTGGCCGAAAGTCGTTGTCGGCTGATCCCTCCGAAGTGGACTCAAGGGTTCAAAAATCTTACGTACGTTGACACATTTGTCTTGTATATTTTTCGTAAAGAGTGAAGAAAAGTACAATAGAAAAATACTATTGTATGAGTGAAAAAGGAGTAACTGCAGGTACTAGCAATAGTAGTGGAAAGTAGATGAGGGAAAATAGTAGTAAGAAAAATGCTGAAATGGGAAAGTAGTAGTAACAAAAGAAGAAGAAGAAGTAAAAAAGGAGCATATTTCTAAGAGGTGAGTAAATGATTTTAAGCGCTTTACCCAGACCATTTGACTAACTCGGTAGACAGAGATCAAGTAGATACTGTGAGACCTCAAGCCCTCACTAAAACACTGCCAACCACTTCGACCATAACTCACTATCCGTCTGTCGAGCGTATTCAAAGCAAACTATAAAACTGTTTAATCTGTATAAAACTAGCAAACTGTAAAGAGTGCCATCGGCTATATATAACTTAAAAAATTTTTCGGTGGTTGGGGCCATGCACCTTTTTATAGAAAGAAACCTAAAGATTCATATCTCGGCAGCGGGGCGCTATATTTTATTGCGGCTTCCGGCATTAAATCACGCATGTTACCTAAAGTGACATTGCTTAAAAGCGCCATATGCTGTAAAATCTATCGCTGGAGAGCGCTTTTCACCTTTTGGTAAAGGTAGAAATAGTTTTCATTAAGAGTGAGATCCGACTGTATTTAACTTTTCGGTTTTTCCTTCTCACGTAAAATTCGTGGATTCATAAATGCGGGAGACGATGGGCGGGTGCTCTATTAGTAAAACATACATATGTACGATACTATTGTTATTGAACCTTGTTTCATACAACTGGTACTGAAAAGGCGGTATTTTGCACCATATCTCGGCAAGGAACTGCACAACAATTATGAGGTTTTTATAGCGGGTATGATTTGGCACTGCTGGGCTTCTGGCATACTTATCTCATTTTCGTAAAAACTGCGCGTTGTGACAGTCTTCTTGCCGGGGTGCGATATGTCTTACAGATCGGCAACGTTTTTTTTAAGCCGTTTTAAAAGAAGGATAATGGTAATTATAGTCTATCATTTCGCAATTGGTCAATAAAAAGTGGTTTATTAGACTTATTTTGCCTTGATAATTGATGATGTTTGACAACTTTACGAGTATGCTTAGTTTGAGGGTAATTCTACTCACGAGCATGAATGTTTCATTGAACGACTCCAATAAACGACTTAATTTGCCTTGACGATTGACGCTTTGCGCATAAAAATAATGATTTTGAAAACAATTGGACGATTTGAAAGAATTGATGATCTTAAAATTATTGACCCCTCTTCAGGATTTCAATGAGCGGTTTTTTCAACCTAAAAATGTTTCTGTCGTTTCTCACTCTTCGCTTCGCTCGACTGGCGAATGGCTAAATTGATATCGGTTGTTGCTTCGGGAGCACTCGCTAAACTTGTGGCGTGTTTGATTTAACATGCCCCACAAAACATAAAAAATACCCACTTTCGAAAAAGGTTCAAATGAAGTTGGCTGCATCAGTAACACCGATCCCTCGCAACCCACCAAAGTTTCAAAAATACGGAAAGTTGTACGAGAGTGGGACTAATAAGGCCTAGAATTGAAAGAACTTATACGAATGAATGTATTTACCTACGTATATGAACCATAGTGTATAAATATGCGAACGACAGATTCCGCGCGGTAAGTGCGGCTGGATTCGTTCAGTGTATTATGCAAAAAGAATTGAATGAACCGTTAATGAAACGTGGTTTTGCACCATATCGACATACAATTTCTGTGTTATTGCTGGCTTGTAGAAGTTATCAGAGGCTTGGTTCTTCACATTATAAGCCTGAGCTCTATTTTTCCGTTAGCGGCATAGAAACAATCGACGTCCGTATATTTCTATAAGAGATTTCGAAGCCTAAGGCCACCGATTGATTCATTTTTTCAGTTCTCAGTTTAATAATGGCAACTGTTTGCGCCAAAGTGATTCTTGTTACGGCGTACGTTATCACATCATCGTATCGATGATTTCCTATCTTTATTGTCATCATCATTATCATCATTTGTCAAATGGAAAAAATTAGCTTTAAAATAAATTTAGATACCCAGAGCGACGACGTGACAACCACACAAGTACACTCATAAAAGCGCTTTGTACTTACTTGGAATGATAATTGTATACAGCGTTGCCCATCAAAGCGTGCCAATGACGAGGACCCTTAAACCAGGCTGGAAAATCACAACGCTCTGCTGGCGGTGGTTTACGTAATGACATAATGCGCGAGCCGACCTGAGAGAAAATGTAAAATGGAATGAAGAAAATATCGATTATAGAAAATTTAAAAACAACAAAGAAGCAAGAGGATTATACCCATAAGAGATATAAAATATAATCGTCAATATAAAGATAAAATTCCATTTTTTCAAGAGGAAATGGAAAATACAGATTGTCTAGAAAGTAAACGGATTTCTACAGAAAAAGAAGTAGTGAGCTTAAGAGCTGCTCAATCATTCTCCTGCCATAAGTTTAAGCTGACGGAGAACATTGTGGAGAAGAAAGTCGGTGGATTTTGTTTTCTTTTCTATTTAATGTGAACAATTCGATCTTGTGCAATGCTTAAAATTCTTATGCATTTTAAAGTGTTATTGATTTCGCTCACAAAAAAAAAGTTTTAGTGAAGACGCAAACCATAATCTTGAACATTCTTCGACACAAGTTGGGAAAATTTGTCACATTGCTGTCAATATAGCAATTTTGTAATTTTCCCATTCAAGAAGTGGAAAAGTCCAGCGAAAACTAAAGCAATAGAGATACTATTGCTGGAGCTACTCGGCAGCAGCAGCAGCAGCAACATAAGCAACAACAACAACAACAATGCTTTTCTTGACACTGATATGAAGTGACAGGCAGCACTACAAACCCGAATAAGTGTAGAGGCAAAGAATATATGTACATTGTACATTCTTTGGTAGAGGTGTACAAAAATAATAATAACAACAACAACAACAACAAAAAAGCGACTCAAACATTGTCCGAAAAACAACAAAACTCTGCAGAAGAAGACGAAAAGGAAGTAGAAGAAGAACAGGAGGAAGTAGAACACTGTCGTACATTGTCGTAGAGCGATTTCAAACTAATACAACGCGAAGGACAAAAGGAAAGAAGCTTTCTAGAAACTATTGCCAAGTATTCGTAGTAGTGAGAAAGCAACTGAATTGAGAAAAAAGGAAAGAAAAAAGAACAACAACAAAATAAATGAAAGAAAGTCAACCACGTGTAACATTGTATAAGAACTTAGACGCAGCATGTTGACAGGCTTTAAAGATATAATAAAAGCGTAAAAAGTGTAAAAAAGAGTAAACCGAAAAATACCAAGAAATAGTGAAGAAAGTAAGTTGAGAAAATATTATAAGGACAATGTTAAAAAGTAGTCAATGTGTTCTCTAGTAGCGTAGAAGAAGAGCAACTCCAAACATTTTTAAATTTAAGAAGTTGATGAAATGCAAAATTTACAAATTTAAATTAAAACGAGCAAATAAATTAAAGAAAATTAAAAGGCTAGGATGAAGACGACAAAAATTTAGGCGCCCAAAGTTTTAGTCAGAAACAGTTAGAAAAAAACAATGACTTAAAACAAGCTGCAGATGCAACGAGGCGTGTCTAATTAAACTTAAACGTACAAAAGGAATACACAAGGTATAAACCTCCACACGCACACATACACGCACCAATACCTTCAAAAACAGCTTATACATATATACGCACACGAACTCACTCACCAGAAATAAATTATGTATACGTATGTATGTGAAACCGCCACACGAACTTTGGACATTTAACAACTCTTTCCCTTAAACCCGCAAAGCTGTCTCAAGTAGACCTTTCGGTTTCTCAACTGGTGCCGACAAAATAAAAAAAAATTGGAAAACGTTGCATATTTGTGCAAATCTCGTTCAAATAAAGCGGACAAAAAATTCTAGTCCTCTTATTTCACCCCTCTTTATTTCATTTCTGCGGGTTAGGGGTTAGACTTTTACACTGCCAAAGTTGAAATATTCAACTACTGAATGTAATTTTCATTTAAAAAAATTGAAAAAATGTTTTATCAACTCAAAGGTTAATTTTTTATACTACCGAAGTTGAAATGTTCAACTACAGAGTTGAATTTCCCAATTTAAAAAAAACATTATCAACTGAGAGGTTGAATTTTTATAGTATGCAAATTGAAATTTTCAGCTACTCACTTTAATGTTTCGATCTTAAAAGTTTAAAGATATTTTACTGATTGAAAGGTTGACTTTTTACATTAAGGAAGCTGAAATTATTAGCCACATCAATTTTTCAAAACGTTTTTTTCAACTAGTTTTTATAATTCCGTAGAAGGATATAATTCATAAACATCCGTTTTAGCAATCTATTGTGTAGAATTCTCGAGATCGCTTCAATTTCAACCTCGTTAGGTTGAAAAAGTCAAACTTCCGAGCCATTGAAAGCAACGATTTCTGAGATAATTCGTGGACTGAGGGAAGTTTCGGAGAAAGATATTTGTAAAGAGGATAATTTGAATTCAACTGTCCATTATAACATTAGCCTGTACGTCTTCCTTTAGGGTAAAAAAACTATTTTTCTAAGCTTAAAAAACCATACTCGCAGTAGTAAAATCTCCGACCTAATTTTTTCACTCAATTTTCTAACACATCCTCTCTCTTCTCCGATTCGCTGTTCCTCTCTCACTTACTCAATGGATCCTCTGCAGCACTGCCATTTTTGTTTGCTCAACTGCTGATACTTTTGCCTCCGGAGTTTGGCAGTGAGAAAATCCAATTAAAAACATTTAACCTTTGATTATGCTTGCAGGTTTTTGTGTTCCTTACGGTTGCTGCTGAAGGGCCCCTACAGCTGCAGCTACTTTTCAGAAGAGCCATTCTATGAGTTTTCTTCGGCCCCAGCCCCCGCCTGCCCCAGCCCCCGCCTGCCCCTTTCTAATATGACAATACTATAAAAGAGTTTTGAGTTGTGTCGTTCGCTGGTTTGGGGGGAGGAGATGAGAAGATGAGAGGCGAACTGTGCGCTTTTTTATTTCAGACCGTTTTTGGTAAAATGGAAAATGCAAAAGTTTTAAAAACCAAATCTTTATTTTTTTGCTGAGGTGCTTTTTTCACTTGATTTCTTAACAAAATTGCGGGAGAGGACGAACATGAAAACGACGGAAACAGAGATAAAGAGAAAGAAAGAGAGAGCGAGACAGGGTAGGAAGGAATAAAAGAGAGCAATGTATGAGAAAAGAGAGGCAGTGGAACGAAACTGCAGTGAAAGCTGTAAAAACTACCACGAGCTTCGAGCTTCGTTTGGCAAAGAAAAACATTTCATTAGAAATTTTCTGCATGCTGCAGTTTATACAATATTTTTTGATCAGTTAGCATTTTCTCTTTTATACCCTACACTCGAAGGGTGTATATACTCTTCACTTTGTTCTTCCGTTTGTAACGCAATAAAGGAGGCGTGGCAGGTATTCATATTCTGGAACAGAATCACTTTCTGAGTAGATTTAGCCCTGTCCGTCCATCCGTCCACGCCTACTTTTTAAGTAAATAAAAAATGCATCTGATCTGATTGTAAGTAATAATGCATCTAATGCATCTAGTCCGGATCTAAAGCATAAATTTCAGTGCCGTGTTTCCGTATTGTTGAAAGTCAGCTCACAGAAAAATGGGCGTATCACGCCAACGGGTATACCACACCATAAAAGGCGGTATTTGTTTAGAAAAGCGATGTTGTCAATGAGTTAATAGATGCAAATTTACTAGGTATCTGTCTATATATAATTTACTATCATTTATGGGCGCGAGGTGTCACTTTTTACCGTCACATCGACAGATGAGTATGTAGGGTATATGCGCTTCGGCCAGGCCGAAGTGAACGCTCTTACTTGTTTTTTGTTTTGTTCAATCTTCAACCATTCGAAATTCTTGCTCTATTCAGTTCAGTTCAGTTCTGTTCTCAGTTTTGTTTTATTCAGCAGAGAAAATAAAAATGAAAGGAAAAATACTTGTCGACAAGGTACTGAATTCGGTTTTGCATGCTGCCACGGTTACTGAATTTATAAAAAAAACATTGAAGTTGTTTCATTGCGGCAGGTCTGCCAACGTTCTACAAAACAGTGCAAAGTGAAAATGTACGAAAAAAAGAAAATGGCCAAGAAAAACTTTAATTAGCCAAAACAAGCAAAGAAGCTGGTCGGAGCGATAGTAATACAGAAGCAGGAGAGGAGACAAAGATACGTTGGTGAGACGAAAAAACAAGAATCGACCAAAAATTGAAATATGTGTAGAGTGATGAAATGTGGTGAAGGGAAGATCGGTGCAGGGTGTGGAGGGTGGGCGGGGGGAGTAAGTAAGATAGTTGGTGGACTGTAATTACGGTTAAGGGGAGTGAATAGGTTGGCTATACTTTTTTCCTTACTTCTGCAGAAATCAACGAAACGAGTCGTTACGTACGGATGTCCTTCGAGCGCAGAGCTTGACAAAAGTTTGTGCAAATGCACAAAAGTAGAGGAGAAGGGGAAGAGGAGAAGAACGTCCCCCGTGGAGCAAAACGGAAGATTTTTATGAAGTTAATAGAAGAGGCCTCGGGGGGAGAATGGAGAAAGTGGAACGTAGTGAGGAGGGTTAATGTAAGCTGAACTTTGTTTCTCTTCCTTCCTCTACAAGTAGCACTGATAAATGACATTTCGTCCGTCGAGCGCCTGAGGACAGTGGCAGCTTAACCTTGTTCCTCTTTTTTGCTGTTTCTTAATTTTTCTTTTTTTTTGTTACAGCCCAGGAAAAATTTCCCCTTGCAGTAGATTTGAGCAAATCATCAAAATTTAACCGTAAAGTATCAATATTTGTTTTTACGAATGACTAGTTCGAGAAATGCTTTATTTAATTTATCTCTCCTAATTTGTTTAGCGCAGCTTTTGTTTGATTTTAATAGTTTTTATAAAAAAAAAGTTGTCCAGAGAAAAAATTTGCCTACCAAAATAAATAAAAAGGAATTTGTTTGAAAAATATTCATTTGAGTCGAAATATTCCCTGTGATCTTCACGCCCCACCGACTTTATACAAATTCAGTTTCATGATAAGAATTTTTACGCGATTGTAATAATAAAATTTTGTTGATAAATCACTTTAATATGTCAGCCCCCGTTTTTACATTACATAAATTTCCTATAGCTTTGAACAATAAAATTTATTTTGTGTTATTATAGGATAATTTTCCCATTCCCAGTTAGAATGGCATAATTTTGGGGGCACTTCACCCCCTTCGATCTTAACCAGATGTAGTTACATGATATACCCGTATGTATATTTCCTAAGAAATATAAGAACACTTTTCGGACCCCCGACTAAGTGCGGGGGAAACTCAACCCTTAACCCTTTATACTACTAAATATTTCCCATCCTGGATACAATTTTTTTATATTTTTTACTACTAAAATGTAGGTTAATGATCATGAGGGAAGGAAGATAACGTAAGTATTTTAACACGAAGGAGGAGCAATTAAATCTGTCACTATTAAAGATTTTATTTCCTTTCATTTCGTAATATCATTAACTAAACAATGGATATAATTTACCTCAGCACTGTCCAGCCCATTACATGTAGCATCACCGGATTGAGCCAGTTTGTATTCAGCATCTTTTGAACTGGTAATACCAGGACCACCTAATGTTTTTAAAAAAAGCATAATTATTACAGTAAAAGGGAGGAGAACCACAGAAATGCAATGAAAGTGAAATAAATAAAATGGAATGTTTATTATAAAAAGACGAGGATTATTTTACCCATTAATGAAGAGATTTTCTCATACACAAAGCATCGATAACGTTCCTCATTCGAGATGGCATGATGATGCGAAACTAGACCGACCAAATAGCGTGAATTGCCATCCTTCCAGGTCGCCAGACAAGTCAACTCTTCCACTGTTGAGCAAATGGATCGATGGAAACAAACTTTAGTTAATTGAAATTCTTATAGAACTGAGATTAATTAATAGTAGTATTTTTTCTGATGGAGGTTTTTATTGCTATGGATTCTGATAGATTTCTAAAGCCTCTCTTTGCACATTTGCGAAGAAACGAAAACGTTTTGTACGAAGTCTGGTTTGTGTTCTGGGGAAAAATGTCAGGACTCGAAGATAGAAAATTCATTCACGTTTATTCGTTTATGGATTTTAATTATTGAGCTTTAAGAACAATGTCCAATATTTTATTACGTACCTGTACTTTCTGTACCCTGAACATCGTGACAAGCTTGAAAACTTAACAACAGTCGACTGTCTTCCGTGCAGCTGTCGATATTCGAAACCGGACTCTTACACTCGCCATGACCGCGATTGTAGGTGAAAACAAAAGGTCCTTGAAAGAAAGATCAAACAAAATACATATAATGTTTTTTAGCAAAAAAGCTGGTTTCTCAAACAGTTCACTCTTTAATCTTTTTTACCTTTCAAAGGGCACTTGACTGGTTCGGCGCTCTCTCGAAATAGCGAATACAGTAACGCGTCACCAGGAATCTGATCACAGAGATTTTGTAGGGTTTCACGGCCTTTGCAAAAGTCTGAGGGACATACATTTTTTAAAGATGAAGAAACGAAAAATTTTGATGCGACGAAGTGGAAATAAATGGAAAGAAAATATAATAGATTAATGCACATTGTTTGGAAGAATGGATGGATGGTTGGATAGATAATGTGCTACAGAGTCTGAAAAGAAAAAAAAACATCTGAAAAAATACTTTTATTTTGTTTTTCAGATGCTTTCTGGAAAGTGAATACAAACGGCAATTTTAAAATACGGTTTAAAACACTGTTTACGCTTTTCATTAGACTGATTTTGACTGATTGGTTTTATTGCAAATTACAAAAACAACAATTTCTGCTTTTTTTTTTTTTTTTGTTAGATTAAAGTAAAATCAACGAAATGAAAGGAAGGGAAATGTGAGTAGTTAAGAGATTTAAAATTTTTGTTTTGTGAAGAACTTATGTGAAAAGAAGAGAAAGAAGAAAGGAAGAAAGAAAGAAAGGAAGGAAGGAAGGAAGGAAGGAAGGAAAAAAGGAAGGAAGGAAGGAAGAAAGGAAGAGAGAAAGCAAGGAAGGAAGTAAGCAATGAAGGCAGGAAAGGATGTTGCCACAAAGAAGGGATGAAAAAAGCCTGCATACAGAAAACATCATTAGTTAAAATTACGCTTTCTTACGAAGAAAATAGAGAAAATAACTTCGTATAAAACTGTAACTTAACTGGAGAAGCAGTAAAAACAGCTATTAAAACTGTAAGCTAACCGTAAAAATAATAATGAAAACTGTAACTTAACTTCAAAGTTTTTAAGAATAATTGTGAAAACTGTAACTTAACTGCAAAAGTAGTAAAGATAACGATAGACACTGTAAGTTAACTGGAAAACACCAAAAATAAAAATAAAATAGCAAAAATTACGTAAAAATAGTGAAAACAATCATGAAGAATTGTAAGTTAATAGCAAAAATAGTACAAATAACTGTAACAGTTTTGATAGTTCCTTCGCTTAGTACAGTTTTAACCAATGATTTTTTGATGGTACAAACTTTTAGTGTTTTTTAAAGAGGAATAAGAAAGATGCAGCTAAGAAATAGAAAATTTAAAAAAAATTTCTGGAGAACATGCCTTATATTATATCATGCCTTATAGATTATCAATTTTGGTAGGATATACACTTACAAATAAATTTCTAATAAAAATAAAGTTTTATATTAATTTTTTTAATCATATTTTTAAAATTTCAAGAATAAAGAACTTGTTTTTTTAATTGTTAACAAAGAATTACATTCATAAAATAATTCATACTTTTACGTGTAAAATACGCTTATTTTATGATGGCAAATATCCCATATGTATATACTCTTATATCTAGAATTATGTGCGTACATATGAAGTACCAGATTATTGAATTTGCATACATTGCATTCACTTAATTATTGTTGAGAAGGCTTTTAAGTTCTTTACTTACGAACAACTGTTGAGGTCTCGAAGACTGGCCTGATGGAAGGGAATTGCGGGAGAATAGACAGCGGAAGGGTTACACTGCGAAAGGGAGAAACTGCGGAAGGGAACGGTTGCTGAAGGAAGAAACAGTTGAGAAGGAAAGACCGATATGGAGAATGTGCCTCTACGCAGGCATTTCTTGTAAATTTAATGAAAAAATAATTCCTGTTAATCATACGTCTTTCGTCGCGACGTGTCGTTTTAACGAAACAACAACAACAACAAGTAATAATACTCGTACAACAATCGCAATGTTCAGTGTTATCCAACCAGAATTCAACGAAGTGAAGTGTAGATACGAGTATTTTCTGTTTTTTCATTGCCCCAAAAATGAACTTTTTTCTTCCTCCGATTTTGTGTGCTTGCATACACGAGCTTAATTACTTTATTTACATACCGCACCTTACGTAAGTTACGTAATGTATGTACGATGGCGTCGGCAGCGGCCGTGGCTGCGAGTGTGGGTGCCTTTGCGTGGACGCGCTTCGTCCAGATAAACTGAAATCAACTCAACTCAAGTGAATTACGGACATGTTCTGTGGCTGCATATTAATACCGAAAACAACAAAAACAACATAACAATTGAGACTGCGAATGAATTTAAAATTTTGCAATACAAACAATACCAAACGCATCACCATCACTCTTACCATTGCCATTACCATTTCCATGATTGTCCTCAGTCTCACCATCATCATCATCATCATCACCATCATCGCTACCTCAACCACTACCGCCGCTTCTGTAATCGTACATTGAATGCATTCACCTGGTCCAACACATACATACATACGCACCGGCTAAGGCACGTACGCACGATGCAAATGTTGGCCGCATTCGTGGCTTTCATTCGAAAGTAACGGCTGCAACAACGACTGAACGAGCCAACGGTCAGGTCAATTTAAAAAAAATTGTTTTTTAATTAATAACTCGTTTCGCGCTCGTTCGAGCAACAACAACAGCAACAACACCAATACAAAGCTGTAAACAATAAAACGAAAAACAAAATAGAGGAAGTAGAGGAATAAAATTCTGATGAAGGGTAAACGAATGCCGAAGAAAAAAGTAATGGCAGGACGGGCTGAATCATGATGGCGATAATGATGAAGTTGGCAAAATATGATCAACGAATGATGATCACGACGACAATAGTTACGGCAATAAAGCTTTATTAAAGTCGAAATCATTTGATTGCGTTTTGAAACTATTTGAGGACTTCTTTTAGACTCAAGAATTCAACAACAAGAATTTGCAGAAACTTTACAGAAGCAGCAGCTCAACGAATTGAATTGAAACGAAAGTTCAACGAATTTCTGTTATTACTGTGAAATGCGTAACATTTCAAAATGGTCTAAAAGACATTTGTTTTCAAGAGGATGGATCACATAATACGGCTACGGCTTGAATACCGGTACCGAATCTTTGAACTCCACCTAAGATGGGGCGACACAAGGCCTCTGGATACATTTTGGTGCGCTGTTTAAAGACTATACGGTCTACAACGATAAGCTACGATAATTCTATGTCTTAGACACGCTCTCTTCTTGCTATACGCCACCAAAACCTCGAAAAAGTTTGAGATGATTGAGGTTTCCGGACATAATGTACATAAAGTAATGGAACAAAAAATTTTCTACAGAATAAGAAATTCTACAGAATAGAAAATGACGAAGGTGGTTAAGCCCGATGATCATGATTGTAGTAATAAAAATTGACTGAAGTGATGATGTTAAAAAAAATCTATCGATAGTGATAGCAATTTTAGTTAAATCTGCGATTATGTGCATAATATCGACAACAAAAGCCTGTGTTGATAGAGATTTAATAAAAACTAACGACGGTGATCGTGACGATCGTACGTAGTGATCATACGTTGCGATATACATATATACTAAGTTGATGGTTGTGGTTATAGCGGTGATTATGGTGACTAAGAGGGATTACAGAATTAATGATGGTGATATTACCAGGATTAATAAACATTTTTGATTGTGGTCATGATGTTGATAATAAATGATGGTGTTGATGGTTTAGTGTGAAGTGTTGATGATGATGATGAAACTTAATCGGAAGCATTAATTACGATTTTTTTATAACAGTTTTGATCTCATGGTATTTTCATTGCATTACTGTCATCATGTTGCCTAAAGTTATGCCAGACCAATTAAAAAACGGTAGAGCATGATTTTGGTTATAGCAAAAGCCATCTCACGCTGCAGTTTTTTCTTTTCCTGCTGGGCCTCTGCACTCTGTGGCCTGTAGGTGTGTTGCATTATGCTTGTGTGCGTGTGTGGGCGTATGTGGTTTTGTGTCGGTTGATATCGTTCCAGTCGGTTCAGTTGTTCTCGGCGGTTTAATTAAAATGATTTACAGTTTTGCATGGACCGTATATTTTATAGCTTTTTCGGTTTTTTTAGTTATCTCATATATGTACGTTCTCGCATCCTCTGCAAACACCGACGGATCCAACCACAGACAGCGTTCACCTACACACGCTCACACACGCTCACACAAACAGACAAACAATTATCATCACCGTCGTATGCGCTTGTTTCTGCCTCTGTCTCTGCATGAACAAATAATTTTATTCATTTGTATTTTTACGGTTTTTTAATTACGCGCACTCGCAGGCAGTCCGCCGTAGTCTTCGTATGCGGCGGAGGAAAATTAACAAACAACAACAACAACAACAACAACAAGCAACAGTCGACAACGTAGTGATACGCAGAGAGAGAATTGAATTGATAACCCAAACAACAACAACAACAACAAGAGGAGAAATCATACCGCAAAATTTGTTCGCCATTGTTCACTTCTGCTACGTGCATTATATTTGCCCATTCGCATACACACGCATACAAACACACACACACACACACACACACACACACACACACGTAAGATAATAAAATTGACCGTAAAACATGTCATCATACTACAATCGCTCAAATATATCCTTTTATCCTTGTTCCTTGTGCGCCACAAGTCTTCTTCTTCTTTCGGATTGCATTATAATAAAATTACGTATGAATTTAATGAATTAAATCAATATTCTTTTGCAGCTGATTGCGTTTTTGTAGAGCGTTGAAGTTCTGTTATTCGGGTTGTTGTTAGTTGTTATTGTTAGCATTGTTATTATTGTTATTATGGTTATTGTTGGTGGTGGTTGTTGTTGTTGCAGTGTGATGCAAATTTCTCGTGGAACAGAGAAGATAGTACATACGAGAGCATGCACGCAACGATGTTAATGATTGCCAGTGTGTTCATTTGTATGCATGTGTTTGGCTGGTATGCAGTTTTCGTGTGTGTGTACGTGTGTGTGTATGTGTGTTATTTGTATTTATTGTGCCATTGATGTTTTTGTTGCTAATTATGTTATGCGTCGCATACAGTACCCACTAATTGCATGCGGCAAATTCCATGCCATTCCATTCCATTCCATTCTCATTCGATTTTGTGTTTTAATTCAATTTTCAGTTTTCACAACCGTACAATTTTTTGTCTCTATTCGGTTTGCGTAATGAAAAAAATATTGCCTGCGATTTTAATTAAAATTTCTTGCAATAAATTTTCTGCACCACTCGATTTTGATTTGTTAAATTTTAAAGTAAGAGTGTGTGTGTGTGTTTGTGTGTGTGTGAAGAGAGAGTTTTCATTTGAATTGATATTTGTACATCTGTTGGTGAGTGTAAACCTACCCAGTAGACAAACGAGCGTTGTCTTTCATTGAACATATTGAACATATCATCAATGATGATTACATTCCGCTTGCCCACGGAATGGAACTGGCAAAGCTTACCAGTTTCTGGGAACCATCAACTGCCGTCGATTTGTTTGTGATCTCGTCGCCCGAGCTCCTAAAACCGCGTCTTTCTTATTTCCTGCGTTTTGCTCCTCTTTTCGGTGGCTTTTTTTTTTTAATTATGAAAACGGACGTACAAACAATTGTCAACTGTTTGCTGACTTACAAAACTAAAGATTTGAATATCGTGTCATTTTTTAACTCTCAACATTCAACACTGATATCATTCGACATAAGGTTTTCTTATTGAATTTGCATTTTAATATGACTGTAAATTTCAACCAGATTTTCATTTTTTTGTTTTTTATTTTTATTAAGGCTTCCTGGTTGTTTTTCTTCTATTTTGTCTGGTCTTTTGGCTCTGTGTACATTCCTAGAACATCGCATTATTAAATTCTGTAGAAGCCGTTTACTATCGATGCAATTTTTCTAGAAGGATATTATCGGGCCTTTGCCGGTGAGCTCGTGTGTGCATGTGTGTGTGTGGTTTTCGATTGATTTATTTTTTGACAAAGCATGAGACCTTATGATTGGTTTATATACAATATTTCATACACATCCGTTTTTGTTTGTGTTATTTGTAGTTTAGACTATTTCAATTTAATTATTTTTTCATTTCAATCATTTGGAAATAAGTTGATTAAATAATTTTTTCAATTCAGCTGTAAATAAATTGACCGCATAAGATGCTGAACTAAGTTTTGTCAATTTGTTTGATTGAATTTCTGAATGCAATTGCATTTTTCAATTAGTTTTTTCGAGGAGAAATATTTTTATAGGGTATAGTAGGAAGAAATATCGTTTTTCAAATAATATATATCCCTTAAAAATTTACAGAATAATACAAATCACTTAAAAATCATCTCGAAATGCCGGTAAAATATCAAGTATTTTAAAGATATAATTTATTTTATAGCATTCCTCTAACGAGATATACATATGTTATATCTTGCTTCCAGAGTTAAATAAGCCATGAAAATTGATAAAGAAATAAATGAGTTGTGGGCGGGAAGGTATAAAAACCACCATCAAGCTCCTTTGATGCTCCTTCCGGATACCCAGTATACGGAAGAAATTATATGAAATGGGGAACTCCTATCCATATTGGGGTACATGTTTTTTACTTTTGACTTATGTCAGAAAATAATCATCATACAAGAAACTATTTAGCCTTAGCCAAAAATTCAATATTATAAAATATTTCTTACTTCAAAAGGTGTTTGTTTGCGAAAATTTGTTAGTAAGTAGTCGTTTTAGTAAATTAGTAAGTATTTGTTAGTAAGTAAGTAGTTCTTCTTTTTGTTCTATATATCTGTCCATACATATATCTCTCTCTTCCTCTAATCATAGATGGTTATTATCGTATTTATAGAAAGTGTTGCGGTTGTGATGCAGTTGTTTGTGATTACGAAGCAACATTTAAATATCTAAAGCATATGGAAAGAAATGCGGTCCTTGCGGTCTGTATAACTGCCACAAAAAGTGCACTTTCAGGAGGCAAGAACTAGCCGAGCGGAAATACCACAACGCAAAACATTTCCAGCAACAAAAGGGTAACTTTTCTTCATAGAGAGGGGTGCGCTATGGGCTGTGGTAGAGAACGGCAGCCTAAAGAAAGTGTAGATTAGTGGAGCTTACACGCAAACTTGGTTCGCAACCGCACAGATGCTTGTTATAATACAAGCGAGGAAATAATATCACAGGCCGAGGGTCAATAGTGCGAAGGAGAAGTAGGAGGCTTCACCTCCAGAGGGAGAGAAACAACGAGCTACAGCTAAGAACAACATTGTAGAATAGTGGAAAAACTCGACTTGGCATGGTTCGAGTCGACTTGATGTTTGTGCAATAGTTTGTCTTCGCTGAAAATAACACATACTTAGGCCCTTCCGCATTCGCGTATGCTCGTTATAGTTGCTGCTGTTGCTGTTTTTGTGCTCGTTGGTGTTGGTTTGTTGTTTCCACCCTCGTGAGCGTCAGTGTCGCGTCATCGTCAACATCAGCATTGTTCATTGTACAACTTGCATGTCTTTTGCTTCGTTGCACTAATTAAGTGTTTCTTCTTCGCTTTTGTTTTTCTTGCGCACAGAAACAAATAGAGTAAAATCTAGAAGCGAAAAGTAATCGCCAGGAACTTTTCTCAACTTGTTGCAAAAAGCCTGTTGGGAGGTATCGTCGGTCGCCACCAGCCGACTGACGAATGCACAACAATACTCATGCGGACTGCAATGTGGCCACGTACGTATGTTTCTACGCAGGGTGTTATTGTTATTTGTTGTTGTTGCTATTCGGTACATACTCGTAGAAGCAGAAGCTCGTTTAACGTATGCATGTTATCATAATTTGCAATCTTTTCACATTTAATAACGTCGCGGTATGTGCATTTGTTGTTGTTGTGGTAGTTGGTGTTTTTGCTGCGTTCGCTCTAATTTTACGTGAGAAATCAATTTCATTGAGTGTTGAGTGGTGCGTGTGCGTTAGAGCACTTGAAGCGTGCGAAAAGCACATCAGCGGCCGATGACGGAAGCGCAAGGCGTCTATTAGAAACGGCCACGCTTAAACTCGTCGGTCCCTGTTTTGATGAAGCGTTTAAAAAGGAAGGATTTTCCATGGCGTATTTGGTCAGTGAGAAACGTGGCATATGTCGTGGCAAAGCACGAGAAGAAAGTTCGAAGGAATGGATATTAGTAATTGATGTGTTTTGTCTCATGGCTTTTGGGATTTTCGTGTATGTAATGTGGACAACTTTCCTGTGTATCGGTAACGATCGATTGGCATCATTAGCCTCGAAAATTGTTAGCCAATTTGTTGGATCTACGTAAATATGTATGTATGTATGTTCACATCGCAGAAGAATTCCTTGCTTTTTCAGGTTTATGCTCTCGGAGTTGTTTTAAACGCAAAGTAGTCACGTTTCTAATTTACTCGAAAATTATACTGTGTTATTTCTTCTCTTCATTTTACCACAGCATTCTTTCAGGGATAGATCGATAGAAACAGCCGTCCTTGTGCGTGTTTTGTTGACGTTTGGGTTGTTATTCTGCTGTTATCCGCCTGCTGAAACTGTTATTTTTATGGCTACTGCTGACGTTTTATGTGCTCTAGAGATTCGATCTACTTTTGCATCATTAAGCTTTTAAAATACGCACACAAAAGATACGCACTGCAAATACCTACAGCACAAGCTACGTACACACGCACACGAGCAAACGCAGTCACACCAGTTACGCCAAAAAATAGACTATGGTTTCGTGATGGTTCGCCAAGCTTAAACGCATTCTTTAGCAGCGAAAGCGGCAGCAGCAGCGTGAATTAAAGCAGCGTGACATACCGTAGAATGGCACAGCACGGGCAAATGAGTCTTTGTCTGGCTCTCTGTCTATCTCTGCCAGTCTGCCTGTCTGTCATTCAATCTGTCTGCCTCTCTGCCTCTCTGCCTCTCGTCTATCTGTTAGTCTGTCTGCCTATTTTTGTTTCAGTTTAAGTGTATGTTTTTGGAATGCAAATGAACATAAACACAAAAAGGAAAGAGAAAGAAGCGTCTGTCGTAAAAACGGTTTTGGGTCATTTATCGAATGCGTATCCGGCTTGTTTATTTGATATCCTTTTCCATTCATCATTTTGATGAAACTGTAGCTTAAGCAGAGCAGCAAGTTCTGTATTTCAGATCACCAGACAGAAAGAAAGACAGACAGAAGAAAAAGTAGATGCAGAGAGATAGTAAAACTTTGAGTATGACCGAAGGGCGCTAGGAGTCACTTCAAATCAGCTCAAAATCATCTAGAATCAGCACATTAGAGAAGCAGAGAAAGAGTGAGAGAGAGAGAGAGAGAGAGAGAGAGAGGATGGGAAAAGTCAGCCGGAAAGAAAAAGACAAACGGACAAGTAAAGAGTTAAAAAAGACAGGGATTTATGAAGCGACAGAAAGAAAATGATTGATGCTGCGGATCCTAGAGAGAAAAGGAGGTGAGGGGATGAGAGAGAAAAGAACTTGGAGGCAAAAAAGATAGAAAACTGATAAACATAGATAGAAAGAGATAGACAAACCATGTCTATTTTTGTATATACAATTGTATATAGAATGTTATAAAGATAGTATGACATGAAGTTGTATACAACAACATCAATTCGTAATAACACAAACCGGCAGAAGTTTTTGTGATCTCTAGAGCAGCTATGGCGACAGCAGTTTACTCAACTCTTGTTGTTACTGTTGTTATTGTCAGACTAAGAGCCGAAAAATTAAAAAAGAACCGTATAAGACTGTCCTAAAGAATGTGTATTCGCTTTTATTCTTTCGTTGTCCGAAAGACTTAAAAGGGACTGACCTAAAAAAATTTTGAAAAATAAATCAATGGAAATTATTTGGGCCCAAAATTATGATAATG
This sequence comes from Conops quadrifasciatus, assembly GCA_949752815.1. Taxonomy (NCBI): domain Eukaryota; kingdom Metazoa; phylum Arthropoda; class Insecta; order Diptera; family Conopidae; genus Conops; species Conops quadrifasciatus. Next base: position 29,545,558 of record OX457078.1, on the reverse strand, counting down.
ACCAAAGTCACAGTTCGTTCCGTGCGAGATAGTTATAGGTTTGCGTCGCAGCAAGGACATTCGTTTACGCGGCCTTGAAATTCAATTTATTACAATCTGGTAATACAAGTGTAAGTTATGTATGCATTAATAGTGGCTTCTATTAATCGCTACCGCGTAAATCGCAGTTTATTTATTCTATTGTTTTCCTTCTGGAAAAAAATTAAATTCATTTATTAACACACACACACACATACACACACACATACACACACACACACACACACACATGTGTGCCTTGTGAAATAGACGTGTTTTTAATCGCTCTTAGAATTTGTTTAATTTAAAGTGTTTGTAATTAGCGTTCAAATACAGCGTAGTGGAAAATTAAGTGCGAAAGTATAGTGGTACGTTTGATATATTTCCGTGCCTGCTAACTTGGACACATTCGGTGAAACTTAAAGTACAAATTCAGAGAATTTTGTGTGCCTTTTTGGTTTTAACCGATCTCCCGCGCAACATTTCCTGTGGAACTAAACTTTGTTGTTAACAAAAGGAGAGAAAACAGCTGATCGTCTGCCTTGGGCCCCATTTGACAGGTTAGTGCGATCCGAGTAAAGATTTTGAAGCACTCTTTTAGGCGAGAGTTAAAGTAAGCTGGATCACAGGGTGGCACAAAACCCCGCAAGTCCTTTTCAAAGGAGCAGGTTAATGGAGCGGACGCCACCGCTCACCTGTAAGAATGTCGGAGCCAGCTCACTGGAAAAGCCAGTTGGTATGAATATTGGTATGAAGGAAAGGTCGAGTTCTTCACCTCCAGCTATTCTATCGGTGGCTCATACACCAACATCGGCGGCAGCAGCTGCAAATAACGTTGACAACTCAACAGAAAAACCGGAGGAACAGTTATCCTTCCAGAAGCTCGGGGAGCAGATAAGATCCTTGGTAAACATGCTCGAAGAAAACGATGGTAAAAGAAGGTCAATTCACCAGCCAATGAGAGATACCATCGAAAATATAAGGCTGTTGTATAATCGATGTGTAGCTGAAGAGCACTGTGGCGGGGTAAAAGTAGCACCCATAGAAGGCAAGTCCTCACAGACATCGCCGTGGCTAAAGCAAATATGGCATAACCAGCGAAAATCCGTTGAAAAAACGACAACACCAAAAAGAAAAGCATGCAAGCTCGGAAAGCCTGCAACGAGCGGTAAAATTCGTGCAAAAACTTCAACTCGGCCTACTCCCAAGGTTGGCAAAAACATATCGACTGGAGAGATAGAGGAAACGGACAGCCAGGGCGCTTTATGGACTACGGTCGTTAAAAAGAAGGCCCCAACACGCACTGAGAGGCCAATGAGGGTAAAACCAGAAGCAATTATAATTGCAGCCAAAGGCCAACTTTCCTATGCGGATATTTTACGGCGTATTAAAGCTGACGCCAAGCTTAGTGAGCTTAGTGCGGCAGTAAACAAAATTCGAAGGACGCAGAAAGGAGATTTGCTACTCCAGCTGAAGGAAGTTGGTGAGAAGGCTGACCAGTTCAAAACAATAGTTGGTGATACTTTGGGTGATCAGGCTTTAGTACGCAGCCTGAAACAAACAACGATTCTTGACATAAAAGACGTTGACGAAGTCACCACCAAGGCAGAGGTATACGAAGCTATCAAATCGAAATTTGAAATTCAGAGCTTCTCGATTGAAAGTGTTCTGAGCCTGCGGAAGTCATACGGTGGCACACAAACAGCTGTGATTAGTGTACCAGCTGAAAGTGCAAAGAGTCTACTCGAAGCTGGAAACATAAAAATTGGCTGGGTCATGTGTCGAATACGCGAAAAAAAGGAGCTCACAAAATGCTTTAGGTGCCTCGAATTCGGACATATCGCCAAATTCTGTAAGAGTGGAAGCGATAGATCTAAACGATGCAGAAGGTGCGGTGAAGAAGGTCATTTTGCAATGTTTTGCAAAAGGAGTGCAATGCTTTGCCAAATTGCATGTTTTGCAGGGAGGATAGCACAAAAGATGTGCAACATACTGCCGGCAGTAATAGATGTCCACTGTTTAAGAAGGCGTTAACTTCGATAACAAAATGAAGGTAATTCAGGTGAATTTGAACCACTGCGAGGCGGCGCAAGACCTTCTGTCCCAAACAGTAATCGAAATGGAAGCCGACCTAGCACTTCTAAGCGAACCATACAAGGTTCCTAAAGACGGAACCTGGATGGGCGGCAATGGTGGAAATGCAGCGATATGGGCATGTGGTTCCTTTGCTTTACAGGATGTAAACAATCAGACGGAAGGTTTTGTTAGAGCAAAGGTGGGCCGTACCTATTTCTACAGCTGTTACGCTCCACCGAGATGGACACAGTCCCAATTCCAAAGCATGTTGGATGAACTGGTAGCAGATGCCAGAGGTAGGTCACCTGTTGTCATTGCTGGTGATTTCAACGCATGGGCAGTCGAATGGGGTAGCAAGCATACGAATGTTAGAGGTCGCGCCCTATTGGAATCCCTCGCTGAGTTGAACGTAGAACTGCTAAATGATGGCTCGAAAAGCACATTCAGGAAAGCCGGGACGTCCTCATTTATAGACCTCACATTCATCAGCACGTGTTTAGCCCGATCTACCAAGTGGCAGGTAAGCGAGGAATACACAGGCAGCGATCATCAAGCGATTGTATTTCGGATAAATGTTCAGAGTGGGAATGCTAGAAAGCAACCAAAATTATCCGGGCCAAAATGGAAAGCCACCATGTTTGACAAGGGAATCTTTGAAGATGTAATCGAGTCAGCCAACACGATATCTGGATCTGCTGATGAAAAAGCAGAATGGCTTAAGGCGTTAATCACTACAGCGTGTGATGCATCAATGCCTAGGAGGTCAATAAGAAAAGGAAGATCGCCGTGCTATTGGTGGAATAATAGAATCCAGCAGTTGAGAGCAGACAGTTTAAAAGCGAGGAGGGAACTGCAGCGGTCGAGAGGCCGACCCTACGGTCTACGGTGGCTACGGTCAGCGCACTTGGAATTAGCCGAACACAAAACGGAGGCGATCCTGATCAGCAGCCGGAAGATAGTGGAACATTTCCACGTCAGAGTCGGTGAGAGCACTATAAGATCAAGCTCTTTCCTTAAATATCTAGGTGTAGTGCTGGATGGCAGGTTGAGTTTTAAGGAACATGTAAGCTACGTCAGTACAAAGGCAGCAAAAATACAGGCTTGTTTAGCAAAAATGCTACCTAACATAGGCGGACCGAAGCCAGCCAGGCGGAAGCTGTTGGCAAGCGTAGTTACATCGGTGATTTTATATGCGTCTCCAGTATGGTCGCACGCCTTAGTCAGAACTTCTATCAGAAGACAGCTCATATCAACCTACAGGCTCAGCACCTTGAGAGTTGTTAGCGGTTTTAGAACGGTCTCAGATGAGGCCGCTTGCGTCATAGCGTCAGCGCTGCCTATAGATATTTTAGCAGATGAAATGAAACGTATTTATCAACGCAGACTAAGTGGAAATCGATCAGAGGCTGCCAGGGAAGAAAGAGTCCCTGGCCTATTGCTAAGTGGCAAGCCCGTTGGTCCACAGGGAGGAAAGGGAGATGGACTTATAAACTCATTCCAGACCGAGCCGCATGGTACAATAGACATCATGGAGAGGTAAACTACTATATGACCCAGTTCTTGTCTGGTCATGGTTGCTTCCGAAAGTACCTGCACAAATTTGGACACGATACGTCACCTTTGTGCCCTAGCTGTGTAAATGAAGAGGAAGATGCAAATCACGTGATATTTCACTGTCCACGATTTAAACGCCATTGTGTTGCAAACATCGAGCCACGGCAGGTAGAAGAATTCATGCTTCAATGCGAGGGAAACTGGACTAAACTTGACTCGTGCGTCTCAGTCGTGCTTAAGGAGCTACGAGTAATAGAAAGGAAGCGGTTTGCAGAGATCAGCGAATTACCAACTAGTTATGTGTAGAGTTCTATAAGCGTATATAGCAAGATTGCTTACCAGCCCCCGCGAAGTAATACCTAACGGCAGTCCCGCGGGGGATAGTGGTCGAAGTGCGTTGGTTTGTGGTTTAGTACGTAGGCGCCAACTTATGGCGAATCGTGCATGCCAATTGGGCCGGTCCTTTGGTATCTATGAAGATCCCACAATCCAGGTCGTCATACCACAAAAAAAAAAAAAAAAAAAAACACACACACACACACACACACACAATTGAATGTACGAGTTGTTTTGTTTGTTTGTTGTGTTGTTTTGTTGTGTTGTTATTTCACCGTAATATGAATAATTATCCTTTTTGTTCCATGAAAACAAACTACCAAATAACTACAAAAACCTATCAAAATTTCAACTCAATTGTACCAAGAGATCATTCATTATGCCAATGAATAACTGACCGACGAACGGACCGACCCACTGGCCGACCGAGCGACCAAATGAGCGACCGAGGAAGGCAACCATGCAGGTTTCTGTTGTTTTGCTTTGTATTGCTTTGAGGTTTTGTAGGTTTCGTGAGTGTGTCTGTGTGTATTTGTTAGTCTTATTTAAATAATAAACAGCTTAGAATTAAAATATTGTTGCTATTTGTCAGTATTTTGTGTGGGTGTGGGTGTGGGTGGTTTGGGGTGTTTACGTGCGTGTGTATGTTTGTTGCGTAGATTAAAATCATCTTGAGACTACTTACGACGACTTGAGTATATTAAATACAACAGCTTGGTTTGGAAGAGCCTTAAAAACTAATTGCCATAAAATTATAGCAAGTTGTTGGTATAATTAGTATAATGAAAATAACTACATTTTTAAATGGGATTATTAAAACTTCTAAACCAATGATTAAAGATGAAAAAATTTGTTGGAATTCACCATCGTGTAATTAGAGAGTTATGTCTACGTATAAGAGTGGATATAGATATTTACGAATAGCTACCAATTAATTTTCGTTTGATAAATTTTAAGACATCAAATAAACACTTTTGGCCTCAGCAAACAGATTTTAAGCTGATAAAATAAATTTTATTCTGTCAACCAAGAAATATATCACAAAATAATAACACGCACGCAGAGTCCAATTGAGGGAGAGAGATGGAGAGAGGGAGAGAGAAAGAGAGAGAAAGAGAAAGAGAGAGAGAGAGAGAGAGAGAGAGAGAGAGAGAAAAAAGCACTGTTTATTCCTGTTGAATAGAAATGGAAAAATTAAAATGAAATTGAATATTATCCGGCACCGCCTAAATGTATGCTACACATTTTGTAGCATTGTTTTTCCCACTGGCCACAGTCATCACAAGCATGAATGCCCTGTAGTTTATGTCTTTAAAAAAACATCAACGAATCATGCAAGGCATTACACCATCGTGCATGAATTGTACTGATTTGTCTCCATAAATCATGACTAATTATTTCAAAGAAACGGACAAAGACAATTTGCTTTGATGACACAGTTATAGAACGTGTTTTTTAATATTGCGACATAATAAAAAGGCCCGAAACGTTGAACGCTACACAATATGGAAGACTTCACATTATGCGGCTTTTGGCAGGTTTCAGGCTTGGATCCTTTGCGTGAAAGGATTACATGTCATTCAACTCGCCTACAGGGTGAAGGCGTTGATGAGTTCGAGTCAAAAATTAAAGTAAATTTGCGTTCTAATATCAAAAAATGTAAGAACTGAGGGAATTGTTTCCGCTGACACAAAGTGGAACGCAATAGATGAAGGAATTGTTGTCAATGTCTGAACAATCAGGCTTACGACCAAATTGTCATCGTCAATTGTAAATTGCCCGTTGGGGGAATTGTCATTAAAACTAAAAAAGTAAACTTATATTATTTTAAAAAAGTATATTACTCGAATATAATACTAGAAATTTAGTTCGTATAGTTACTAGAACAAATTCCAAACAGTTGTAAAATAAAATAGTGGAAGTTTAAGTACTTTAATGCGAGAGAACATGGGAAAGAAACGTGACTTGTTAACGTAGCCGTTTTTGGAAGAGAAAGCGCCGACGTGAACGTGCTAAGCAAAAAAGTTTAAGAATGAAGTAAACTAATTTTTGAAAGTGTCTTGAGTAATTTTTCGAAAGTGATTCATGAATGATGTATTCTGAATGAATTCTGCAATTGCTGAGAATGGCTTCCTTTGGTGCCACTACCACCATCGGCGTTAAATTCTAAAGAGTTACGAAGTGTCTAAAGCTTTGTGAATGCAGAACAAGAAGAAGCAGCTGAAGGGGTGGGAGATTGTTTACATACCGCACTTTTTTAAACGTTAAAACAGATACCGTCTGCCACACTGAATCTATACAGTTTTCTGTAGGAAGAGTCCGGTCTGTTTGCGTTTACTCTAGATCAACGTTTCTCAAAGTGTGGGTCGCGACCCGGCACCGGGTCGCAGAAAAATTCAGCTGGGTCGTGGCAAAAATTGTAAAAACACAAAAAATCTGTAACATTTTGCTCTAAATTTAATATTTAGACTTTCAAAAGGAAATTTTAAATCTTTTGAAACATTACATAAATTTATTGACCCATTTAAACTACGATGCAGAAGATTAATTAATATGTGGATTAAAGATCCTTTTTCTGTCGATATTGAAAAGGAAGAAATGCTTAATTTTAGTGAACAAGAAGTTGATAATTTTATTAACATTTCATGGGACACCTTGTACTTAAAAAATAAGTATCGAAACAGATTGAATGTCGAACGTAATTTGAGAATAAAATTATCTTCATTAAGTCCTAATTTGAAATTACTGTGTGATGAAAATCATCCTTTGCACTAAGGTCAAAATATGTAAAACAAAATTTACTTTATTTACTTTAAGTTTTAAATGAAGATAATGATTTTGTTATATAATTACTTTGCAATTTTTGTGTATAAAATAAACAAATAACTTGAATTTTAATTTTTATTAAATAAAATTTTTATAAAATAAAATAAAATTTGTTTTGTAAATAAATGTTGTTTTATAAGGTGGGTCGCAAAAAACTTTAAAATCTCGTACCGGACCGCGGTCACGAAAGTATGGGAAACGCTGCTCTAGATGGTTTCTCATTCACAGGAGGGCCTGTGTGGGCGTTAGGAAGGGCGTATTTGGATTGGTAGCGAATGGTTGGTTTGCGGTCGCATAAGTTGAGCGTGTGTTTGCCCGTTTTTACGGCGTGTGAGTGTTGGGAAATTTTCGTCTAAAATTGTTTATATTTTCCTGAAACTGGCCAAAACTCTTTATTTATTTAGAGATAAACGCATAGAGAACTAGAAACAGTTGAGGTAACATTTAAAACTGAATGGTGTGTGTGTGTGTGTGGGAATGCGTTAGACGGTGTGTTTTTAATTATTACTTGCATAGAAGAGCAACAATGCTTTTATTGCACAATAGTTATTCTAGTTTTCGTTGTTGCTGTTTTCATAGGTTTCACTGTTGTTATTGCGTTGTTTTGTCTCGCTATATTGTTGCATATGTTCTGTTTGCTGCTAATGCAATTATATTGTTGTAGCCTACTTTTCGGCAGGTCGTGCTGAAAGAAATAATTAAAATTCTCTGCAAAACGCAAATGAAAACTCATTTTGCTTGCACACAATATGTTCATAGTGCCGGTGGTCGGTGAAAATGGGAGCGGGAAGGGACGAAGAGATAAGAGAGATAGAGAGAGAGAGAGAGAGAGAGAGAGAGAGCGATAGAGAAGGGAGAAGAGAGAAGAAGAAATACTACTGTACACGTTGAAATAAATAATTTTTTTTTGAAATGAAAACCAATATGAATATAGCGCTATTTATCACGTTCTCGGCTCCTCCAGATTGTGGCAGATCCCCGACTATTTTAACAATGCTAAAATTTGTTTCGATTTTTTAAGCAATAGAAAACTATTACATATGTTTAGTATGTAATACATATGTATGCGTTACGTAGATATGTACATATATATTATTGCTTACATATTCCTTAATAATATTTAGTTAGCATTGTTATTTCATCAACGATTTTGTTAAAGAGTCTTTTATAAATACTTACTCTGTTAATTTGCCTAAATATAAAAGTTGATGAAAATGTTTAGCTGTTAAATTTACAAGAAACATTTTCCATTAGGCATAGTAACTAAGTTTATTTGAACAAAAAGCATGCAAAGAAATTAAAAAAGATCTCTTATCTTTTCAAACATAAAATTGTTTTCAAACATAAAAGAAAATTAGCAAACACCAAAAAAAGGAACTTTTGTGTTTAGAAGTTTATAGTGAATAGTATGATCAGAATAATTGGAAGTAAGAATAATATTTTCTCTAAATACTAAAGTAACAAAAAAAAAAAGTTATAAAAAAATGCAAATTGTTTGCATTGAAAATATTAAAATACAAAAACTAATTTGTGGAATAAAAAAACAAAATGTTTGTATAAAAAATATTTTTTACAACAGAAATTATTTAAAATGACTTCAGGGTCCTCTCCAAGTTAAAATTTCGGTTGTTGTTGTTGTTTTTTTTTTTTGCTTTCGCTTAGAAAAGTGATGATTTTTTATAATTTTTTAATTATTTTCACAATACAAAACATGGCGTATGCACAAGCAGGCAAAAATCTCACGACAAAAGAAATCTGAAGACACACCGGAATAAATATGCACATACCTACATACATATTGTACATACATACACAAACAAAATAAGTTAAATTCTCTTTGATGACACACTCTTTGAAAACTGAGAAAGAGTAAAAGAGTACAAAAGTAACAAATAAACAAACAGTCAAAGAACCACGCACTCACACAAAAACTCCTAAATTGAAAAAGACAAAAAAAGTTAAGCACTAGAAGAACAACACTACAGTTAAAAAGAAAGACAAAAAAGGAGTGAGCCAGAGTGAGAGAGAGAGAGAGAGACCGAGAGAGAGAGGATGAAAAACAATCTACATCACACTTAAATAAAGAGACTTAAAAGTAAATAAAAGCAATACATGCGTTAATAATCGGAAAAGAAAAAAAAGAAGAAGGATAGGAGACGGATGGATATTTATAAAGCGATGAAGACATTGTGAGAGAGAGAGTACCAGATAATAAGAGGCAGATATAAAATTGGAGAGAGTGAAAATGACAGATTGACATAAAGTAAATACTAAAGCAGTATTGAAATTATCGATAGCTAAAAGGAAATAGAGAATGATACAAAGAAAGAGGGTGATAGAGGGAGGAGGAGGAGTGAAAGAAGAAGATATCACAAAACATTGTTTTTGATAAAAACAAGAAGAAAGAAGTGTTAGAGTGAAAAAGAAGCAGAAAAAGATGGAGAGAGAGAAAAGACTAACAATACCATCAACAACATCAACTAATTTTAAACATGTTTTACCAACAAAAACTTTTTAACAAACAAACAAACAAAGAATGATGAAATAAACAGCTCAAATGATTTCAAAGAGAAAAGAAAATGAAAAAAAAAAACAGAAATTGTTATTGTTGCACATTTGACATAAACAAATATTTTTGTTATTTCTTTAGTAGACAATATTGTTAATAACGATAACGATAACAATAACCATAATAATATTAATATAATACTTTAATGAAAATGTTGTTGCAAACAAAGTTATGGAGAAAAACGACTATTGAAAAGAGCGTTATTACAGCGTACACCGGGGTCAGCGGGGCAGCCCATCCCAACATTTTTTCCTTGTGCTCGTCTTTATCCGTGGACGATATCGTTATTAATTTCGTTTACAAAAAAAATTCAGGTTTTATTAATCTTTTTTTGTATTGTTTCAATACTATATCGATCGTATGCGAGAAAATATGGTATTCATATACAATTTATTTTTTCTTAATTTGGTTTTAATTAAAAAAACATCAAAACAAGAAAAAACCAGAAACCTTAAAACACATTCTGAAAACCAATAACAAATGAATGAAATTTTTATTATTTACAATGAAACATCTCAAAACAGAAACATGAGAGGAAAAAATATTGTACAAAAAATATTGAAGGCAAAAAAGAATTGTATTAAAATATTTACAGCATGATTGTCGTCGTGGTGGATTCTACTTAGTCTTATTTTAAAAGGTCGGAACAGAGGATAGGGAGAGGGAGAGAGAGAAACAAACTGTATACAATAAAATAATTGTACACTTCAAAAATTAAATTCTTTTTACAGTTTTTCTTTGCATTTTGAAAAAACGGGTAGAACAAAAGTTAAGCTGAAATTAATACATATTTAAATACACAATATTTTTATTAAAGATTGTTTGTTGGATATTTTGTTTTTTTTTTTTTTTAAATTAGATATTTGAGGCAAATAAAATACACTTGAACGCTATACTTTAAGATATATAAAAAATTGAACGGAAAACTGGATGAACAATGAAATTTGAAATATAATTGCACACGTATTGATTCGAATTCAAACGACAAAAAAAAAACAAAACAACAAAATTTAATGAAATTATTAAAGTATGTAAAATTTTCATAAATTTCGATATGATATTGTCTGACGTAAGGAATACGTTAAGAGCGTTTGTGAATGATTGAAATGATTAATTGATTTAAAAAACTAAAACTAAAATGTTAAAGAATGAATGCATTTCTACTAGCGCTCGTTTATATTCATATTTCCGGCGACGACAAACATTGTTGAAGAAAGCTTCTTTCTTACGTCGCGTCGTCGTCAATCATAATAAGGCTCGGTACCCGAATTCATATTTGGAAAATTTGTTTCCAAATGGAAACATAGTTTTTTTTTTCATCGTAAATAGAATAGAGATAAACAATGAAATTTTAAAAATTTCAAGCAAAACTTTAATACTGTTATGATAAATGGTTTTTATGATAAGAAGTACGATTAAATCAGAAAGAACTCTCATGGTTTCAGGTTGACTTTTAATTGTTAATTTATTTTGTTTTTCAGTATTTACTAAAAAAGCACATTAAACCCGTCTCAGTTAAAAAGGAAAATTATTATTTTAAAAAAATGCCCTCTTCGTTGAAAAAAACATCATCAGAAGCATCAGCTATAAGTTGCAAAAATGTAAAAAGAATTTAGGGTGCAATTTTTAAAAGCCTTTTTTCATTACGATCTGGCATTATTTCATTACTAGGTTGTGTTGGTGAGCTTTTTTAATTTTGAAATAAATATAACTATATTACTTATAATATTGCATGATATCAATTCTTTTTAAAGATCCTTTTAAAGAACAAAAGACTGATCAATGGTGGATCTGTCAAAATCGATGTCTTTCGATTTCAATTATTTCTACTGTGCATTTTGAAATTGGAAACTAATCTGAAGGATAAGTATTAAAATGTGCTGAATTATAAGTGAACAATGGAGAAGCGTTATCAAATCTACTATCAATACGTAAAGGAGGGTGAGACAATTTTTTTGAACCATGTCTTTGATTTTCTATTGTAACATTATACTATAAAAGTATTACGCAATAATATTGTATGCTAAGATTAACGTCGATTATTTTTAAAAACAATATGGCATAATCATATTGCATAATAATATTGTACAATGATATCCCACAATCATACTGCATAATTATATTGCACAATATTATTGCACAGTCATATTCCGAAAAGTATTGTACGACATTATGCACTACTATGGCACAAATTATGAAATAATATTGCAAAACAAATGTGCAAATATACTGCACCGTAATATTTATTGAATAATAGATTTTATTTATTGTATCATATTGTACAATAATTTTGTGTATTGACTATGTATTAGTTTGTAGTAGATTTTTCACAGACTACATAAATTTTATTATTTTGAAGTATCTTTTAATTTTATCCAAATAATACATCCATATATGTATTTGTCAATAGTTTCTATTAGACGCTAATATTTCGTGTTAAAAGAAATCCAGCCTTTTACTCAGTTTTAATTTTGTTATTTAGGGACAGTTTTACAGTACGCACTTAAGCGCAAACTAAGTGCAGACTTTGAAAAAACTTAGCTAAGTGAACTGTGATTCAATTTTCCTCAATATGTTGAAAAAACATAAAAGCTTTCTGACTTTTTTGGTCAAAAAGCAAAAAGCATGTTTTTCTGTCAGTTTATTCTATGAAAATTTTTCAAAAAGAGTAACGTCAAAGAAATTTTTTTGAATTTTAAGGAAAATCTAAGTGCTCAAACTCGTGCACTTAAGTGTACTGTGAGTGTGGGACAACTGTGAAATACTTTTAGGGGCGCCCTAAACTTAAGTGCGTACTGTGAAACTGGGCCTTAGTCTTTGAGTCTCTAAACACTAAATTTTTAAATCTTTTTGAATTTATTATTTTATCTTTTAAGCCTAGAGAAAATTATTAAAAACTCTTTCAAAGAAATTTTATTTCATGTGACTAAATTCTTTTTTAAGCACAATAAAAATTCTATGGGAAGTAGTTAAGTAGTCGAATAGTAGGTTAGTACATAGATCAGAGAAAACTGTTATGGATTCAAAGAAAACATATTCAAGCAATCAATTGCCGGTCAGTTTTCAGACCAACATTTTCTGGCACTCTGTAGTATTAAAACAATTTTTAGAAATTGGAAGTATTGAAAACAGGACAACACTTGATTGACAACGGAACATTGATTGTTCATTACAAAATGTCAAGAATTTAAAAGGCAAAGTTTTTAAAATGGTTTTATCGATATCTATTAGTTCTTTAAACAAATTGAGAAATGTGGAAGAAAAACACTATATCATTTATATAATTTTTTATAGTTCTTATCACGAGATCCTTTGAGCTTTTGAACAGAAGAGGCACATGAGCTCTTGAATATTGGAGAAAGGTAAATTCGATAAATTTTTTATGATTATATTGTAAATCATGGTTAAAATCTAGTTAAAACTGAGGAAACATTTTCACTAGTTGTAAGATCCTTAAATGTAAATTTCGTAGATGTATTTTGGTCGAAGCGATCGATTACTGAATCTATTAATCATTATTTACTAGATATCATCAATATCTTAACTTAGCTTAAATAAATGTTCAAAATTTTTCACATTTTAACAGATTGCTAACGAGATTACTTCATCGAATGAATTCATGTTAATCTTTTCTTTTCTTTTTTTTTAGTCTACACGAAATCGTGTTAATAGAAATATATCGTATATTGAATCGATTAATATGATTATGTTGCTGTTCGTCTAAACAAATTCTTGTGAGGAAGAAAAAATAACTTTCCTTGACCTACCTGATTTTTTAATCATAAGTACAATTATTTAAAGTAAATTTAAGAAAAAAAAATTCATAAGTTCAAAAGAGTGTATATAAGTAATTTTCGAAAATAACTAGATATGTAATTGCTAAAAAATTGTATTTACAAGAGAAATCTTTAAAAAAGACTTTCGCCAAAACAAAACATAACAATCTTTGGAGAATTTTAAAAGAATGAACACAAAAAAATAATAGTGACAATGATAACGATAATGAGAATAGGTTTTCGACTGGGATAAGACGACACACACAAGGAAACACACACATAGAGAAAATATATGATGAAAGAAAGAAGGAAAGGAAATCGATTTTTCATAAAAATTGTATAGATTTGAGAAAATATAAAACTGTAGAAAAAACTGTACAAGTTTTTTGTGAAATTAAAATAATACAATATGAAAATTAGCATATTTTTTTTTTGTTTGATAGCGTGCATAAATGAAAAGAACCTAAACGTAATATTGTTTTAATCTTATAAAAGATTTACTTTATTTTATATTACAAAGAATTTTGGTAAACAAATTATTTATTTGATATTAGTTATTCTTTTATACAATGATAAAATGGAATATTTACATATGAGATGATTTTTATATTATTTATTTTACTTTTTAAGTTATTATTGTCAGAGAGTAAAGTTTGTGTTTTTACGATATTTTGGAAAAGATCTGAAAAAATTATGATTTAACAGATTCATTTGTATAAATCATTGAAATTTGAGTGTTAATAAATAAGCTAAACCGCAGAGGAATTATGCGTAAATGGTTCTAGGAGCATGTCATCAGTATTTTGGATGGTATGAAAGACAGACATACTCGTTTGTATGTACGTATATATTCTTGCGTTGGGTCTAGTCTAGAGGTTGTCTTCTATAACACCTATCTCTATATAGGTGTATAGACCTCTAGGTTATTTAGTCTAAAAATACCGAATATTTAAACCTCCTGTAGAGATTGTCTTGTAAACAGCCTCTAGTGCATAGACTTATTTGCTAGTGTAGACAGTCTTCAGTCTAGACAGTCTCTAGTCTTTAGATACAGTAATATAGTTATAGTTAAAAGTTTAGTGTACAGACCGTCTAGTGTCTAAGCAGTCTCTACAGATACTCTCTAGTGTGAAGACAGTCTGTAATGTAAAGACAGTCTGTAATATAAATACAATCTGTAATGTAAAGACAGTCTGTAATGTAAAGACAATCTGTAATGTAAGATTGTCTCTCGTGTACAGACGGTCTAAAATACAGGCTGTCAGTGTACAGACAGTGTCTAATTTAGAGACAGTCTCTGGTGTACAGATAGTTTTTAGTGTACAGGCAGTCTCTAGTGCTGGGACGATGAATCAATTAACATTTTACTCCAGATTCCTTAGCCTTACATGATTTTTTTTCGTTCCATAAAAACACAAACTTTTTAAATAAAAATTATGCTGTTTTTTTTAAATGCTCCGTGTAATAAACATATTTTATTTTAAAGCACATAAAATTTTAAAATTAGTTTAAAAAAAATTTTTAATCTATTTTTGTGTATATTTAAATATTTATGTTTGCTTTATTAGTAAAAATGATAATAATATTTACAAAATGTAATTATTTACAGTAAGTTAAAACAGAAAGAAATTCTGAAAAAATTATTAAATTAAAGAAGCATTTTTTGCTTTATTTTTTGAATCTTGCTTTTGTTTTTGAGATTTTATAATTTTTTGTTTAAGAAAAGTATATTTTTTACAAAAGTTGGGACGGGTTAATCTGCTTTTCCGGTAATGCTTCTTGTTTTTTGCTTTTTCTCATAGACTATGCCTCGGCATAGTTAAGAGGTTACTTTTTTAACGAATTTGATTTTCTTGGAGAATAATAGCGAGAAAAACATCAAAGTGAGAGAGAGAGAGATGGTGAAAAAGAGAGGACCCTTTTAATTTGAAAAAAACAAACAAAATGTGAATTTGAAAAGTTTAAAAACTCACTCACAAAAGCACATTTTGATGATGTTTTCTTTTTTACTTTAATATTTACAAATGATTTAATAGGGCGAATTCTGTAATTTCATAAAATTGATAAAATATCAAATAAAATATTTTAAAGTATACAATAAAAATTAAGTATTTGGGGTGAAGAATTTAAAATATATCTTTTAGTGATAGCAAATATTTATCTAAATATCGCGTTCGAAATTTATGTTGAAAAAAGTTTGGGTTCTGGCTAAAACGGTTTGGGGAATACTTAAAGTTTATTTATTTGGACATTTTCTTTTGAATTAAATCACATAAGCGTTAAAAAGGGAATATAGTAGTATAAAACGATTTAGTTATTAACGATCTCTCTGTAGTATTTGAAGATCTCTAGTGTACAGACGATCTCTGTACAGACTGTCTCTAGTACACAGACGTTTTCCAGTATGAAAGGGCCTTAGTCTCGAGTATACAACGCACTAGTTGTTAATAATGTCTCTAGTGTTTAAAGATATCTAGGGTACACACCATCTTTAGTGCATAGACCGCCTCCAATTTACATACATTTCTTTACCTCTTTCTTTCTCTCTTTACCTTTATTGTAGACACAACTCTGGGATACGAATATAGACGATCTTCGTTAGGACAGTATTTAGCGAGCACAAAGTCTCTTGTTAATTCGTATAGTCTGTCTATAAAGTACAGTACGCATGTAGTACATAGACCGCGTCTAGTGTACAGACTGTCTCTAATTTGCACAAAACATTAGGGTTCGTATGGAAAAAGTTTCTAGTATTCCGACTGTCGCCGCCTCTAGTAAATAGACCGTCTCTATTGTACAAATAACTCTACGGTACAGAAGATCTCTGGTATTCAGACAGTTTCTAGTGACAGCCAGTCCGTCTCTTAGTGTAAATCCTTTCAGTATCTTCCGGGCGGTCTAGTGTACAAATAATCTGTTGTCCTGGGTATAACAAATATTCTTTAAATTCTACACCTCAATGTTATGGCAAAAACTATAATAAATAAATTTCAATAGTACTAGCATCATTCTTTTAAGGCTTTATAATTCTCCCGGAAATACAAAATTATGCAAAGTTTAAAAAAACAAAGGTTTAATAAAACTCATACAAATACTGAAAAACAAAAAATAGAATTTGAACAGTAGAATTAACACGTTTTTGGAATTTGCGGGGTCGGAAAACTTGTCAAAAAGTTAAAGTGGAAAAAGTGGAAAGTGGAAAAATGTAAAAAGAACTGATGACATGAAGGCATGAAAAACTGAGTATAATATAATACAAATTATGTGTTGTATTTTTGTTTGAGTGCAAATAATATTTTATTAATAAAGAATACTTAATGGTAATTATAATGATAATAATAACGAGAATTGTTGTTTTTGTATTTTTTTTTTTGGTTTTTTGTTGAAGAAACGTGTTTTAATTTTGATTGTAATTTATTTTCACTGACGAAAAAGTAACAAAAAAATTGATACAATAAAATTGTAAGATATTTTGATAGGAAATCTTTAAAGGAATCGAAAAGTTAGCAAAAAAATAAATTTATATAAATACATTTAAAGGAAAACTTTCAGAAATATAAAGAAATAAATTGACAAGACTTTTTACTTTAAAGTATTGATAACTAAAAAAAATAACTGAAACTAACTGATATTGAGAACTGAAGAGAAAATAAAAAAATAATACAACAATAAGTAAAAATAGTAAAGGCACAAGTTTTGTATTGGTGACAGATTTAATGCTTACAATCATTCATATCATCATTGGATCGCATTATATATTGATCCGATGAGGATAGTCGCGAGTGCCCGTTCGAATTGGGATGAGCTCCCGCCCTAGAGTGGTCACCACTCTGCTTCAATACGCTACGCATCGCCATTGCAGATGGATTCGTTTGATGCAAATACATGCTATCACCTTCGCACTCACTTTCTTTATACTGCAGGACATTCTTGTGCTTCTCGTAGATCACCAGGCACCGATGACATCCTTTCCTAGAATTTTATTTGATGGAAAAGTTTTTCAAGTTTTTTAGTTTGTTTTTTTGTTGGTTTTTTGTTTGGTTTTTGTTTTGTTTTTTTTTTGTTTTTGAAAAACAAAAAGTTATGAGGTGTTATGATGGTTTGGTTTTTTGTTTTTATAAAATAATAGATTTAATAAGAAAATAAAAAATAATAAAAAGACTGGAAGAAGAAGAAATTTAAATAGAACATTGTATCATTATCATAGAACATTTTATCAAGGAAAAAAAAACTGAAATTATAATTTTTAGGTAATATTTTATAACGAATATGAAATTTACAATTTTAATTTTTATCTTATTGTTCAAGTTCAAGAACCAGCATTTCATTAGCCCTTAAAGCGATAATTTATTTTGAGTTTAGTTTTTATAGTCCAGTGCAGCCCATTTTATTTCCGAAACAACGAGAATTAAGATTTTCAGTGATACAGTCAGTTATCTAATCATACGTTTTCAAGGAAATAACAATATTATATCACTTTTATAGGAAAGATCAACATTTACTTCAAAATGTTTGTTCTAGTCCAGTAAGTGTCTATATCCCATTTTGTTTTAGAATCTGTATCTATAATGACAATGAAGATTGCGATGGTCAGTTTTAGTGATGCAAGCTTTTATGAGATCATACCAGATCATAGATCTGGATTCTTTGCTTAATCATATACGCACAAATATGTTTGCCAATATTTACTTTGGAAGATTTCTTATAGCCCAGTGTAGTGCACTCCAGAATGGAAATGAGGATTGTGATAACATAAGGGTAGTTTCAGTGATACGCGGTTATCGGAGTATACGAGTACTCGAGTACTTTTTGACCTTCCTAGAGGTGTGTTCCATCTTATTACAAGAGATACACATTTTAGAGATACACGTTGTTATCAAATCAGATCATACCAAGTTTACTTGTCCAAGTCTATTTTTTAGGGCTTTTCTAATAATCCAGTTCATCTATTCTTATATTCTCTTAGACTCATATCCATATCTATGGATTTTTTTATATTAAAGTAGTATATATTACAAGTAGTATATTTGCCTGAGGTAATAGCGGTATCGAGAAAAAACCTACTAAATCGGTAATGTTTTAAGTTTGATCACTTTTAGTACGGTTTGGTGTTATCGTTCTTTGAAAAATGCAATGCAAGGTCATCAGTATAAAATCTTTGAATTAATTTATGCTAAACGCTTTATGAGACCATTCTTTCATTTCATAGGACCTTTTCTTTTTTTTGGAAACAATGTTTCCTAGAAGATGAGGGTTTTCTTATTTTACATTTACGTCCACCCCATTTGGACCAATCATTTCGATCATTTTTCCGATTTTAGCAATTTATTTTGACATCTTACTGATAAGTATAGTAAGAAAAAACACACTGGGTCTTGCTATTCTATAACCTTTGTATATTTTATGTAATATATACAGAGAGTATATTTCCTTTATTTATAGCGTTTCTTCGTGCGCAAATCGTTGTAAATCGTTTAGAAGTCATCCGTTTGAAGAGTTTTTATATGAACTTTCGAGGTTTTTAGCTTTCATTGAGTTAGGATCCATCCATCGTCGTTATACATATATATCGTATATACATATATATTATACATGTGTATTATATACATACATATATGTATATGTATATAAATACGAGTACTTATATATACGAGTATGTATATATTTATAGATTGTAGTATATTTATATTTAAAATACTCGCGTTATGACTTTTCTGACTAAATTGTCATTGTTCTCGTTTTCGTATTTATCTTCTTCTGTAAAATACATACATATACAGATTTTTTGTTATAGTTTAGAGAAATTTTATAAGGAATATGAAATATGAAAATAAATGAAATAAATGCTAAAACAATGGTTTTCTGGTTTTACTATCTTAATAAAAAACAAAGCGAATGTAAATAAAAATATTTTGTAAAATATTGTTCATTGCGTGTATATGTATAATTCACACATAGCTTTTGGCTTTTCGTAGGTGTTTTTTTTTTGAAATTTAATTTTAGGAAGAACACGAAAATTAACAGCTTTTAGTACATTTTTAACGAAAAAAAATTGAAAAACTAAACAAAAAGAAGTGTGTTTTACGCATAAAGAATTAAAAACTCTCAAGAATACACATCAGCAGCTACAAATAAAATTTTTTGGGCTTATTTTCGGTTTTTAATCGTAACTTACAACATTCGCAAATCAAATTTTTTGTAAAGAAATGTAAAAATATTTCCAGATAATTTAAAGTTTAATATAAATAAATGTTTTGTTTTATAAAATGTTCCTTTAAAATATAAAACGTCAAAAAAGACACATTTAATAAGATTATTTTTTATTTTTGTTTTGTTAATAACAGAAAAGAAAGAGATGCTTTATTATCTTTTTCATGTGATGGAGTAAATACAAGTATTTTTTTTATTTGAAAAAGACAAAAATTAAAAACTCAAGAATTTATTTTGAGTTTCTTTAAATTGAAACGATAAGTACATATGTATACAAAGAATTTCATAGATTGATCGACATTCATACTAAATTCGTAAAAATAAAAAAATTAAAATTTGTTCAATTGTCTTTAAAATATCAATTACAGTTTTTAGCATTCATTCAAAATTTTTATTACAAAAGAAAAATTTGAGAAATTAAATTAAAAAATATTGTCTAAATTTGAAAAAGTTGGAAAAGTTTAGTACTTACTCATCAACAATGAGATATTTGTTACCATCCGAGGCGGCACATTTGCCTCGATAACTGAATTGTGAACCCTTGATGTGTATCGATTGTTGATAACCCGATAGAAACCATGAACCCTCCCAGCGGGCAGGAAACGTACAGTTCGAAAGTGCTGAAAGATGAAATATTTAAGTTTATATTTACAAAATTATTTGTAGACAAAGTGTTCTTCAGTTCTTAGGTTTGGATCTCTAAGGAAATCTTTGAAAGTTCTGGTGGTTTTTACGAATCGGGCTATATCTGTTTTTGTGCGTTTTACTGAAACTGCATAAGAATATTCTGAAATTTTAAGGGTAGTACCGCTCTAAAATGAAATAACTCAACAAATTATAAAAAGAAAAATTACTCAGAGAATAATTCAAAACCTCACTTATCGTACAATTTATATATGAACAAGCATATTTTCTCTAAAATGTCTTCGTATTTCTTAGTTTTTATTAGATTTTATCGATTACAGTTACTTGGATGGACATATTTTGTAACCGCACAAAAAATCACCCAAAAATCATGCTTCAGCTCACGGAAAATGGGATATTTTTTGTTTTTCCCATTAATATTCTCAAAAACTGTTTAATGCGGCAACTCAATTGAAGCATGGCGGTAATTTTTTTTATATAATTTCTGCCATTTTACGCCATCGCTCCCCCGTTTTCGAAAATCTCTCATCCCGTCTAAAAGGGGGCGAAAACGTGGACAGAACATATAATTTCTTGTTTGCGACAAAAGAGCAATACATTCGCATAAACAATATAGCGATTTACAATAGCAACAACATTGTCAGAAATAACGGCAACTACAGAACGGAAAAACAACGTACATTTGAAATATGTACGTAACAATTCCATTGAATCGAATTCGTAACGAACGCATTGGAAAATATAATAAAATCAATTGCTCTAACAACTACAATGACGTAGTATATACGACAACAACAATAAGAGAAACGTCATCAACAAAAGCTCATAATAATAATGCGTTATGGTTTTTCATTTTGCCTTCATTCCAAAAATGTTAATCGAATACAAACCATTCGAATGGTGATGATGTTGACTCGAGGGCAAGAGGAATGGGATGGAATGGGAGGGGGAGTGGCTGACAAGACCACTTAGAGGGTTGAGAAAATTGGCACTTTAATTGGCCATTCAAAAATCAACAATGGCTGTAACAACAACAGCAACAGCAACACCAAACAACAACAAGAAACCACAGCACTAATAAAAACCGTCTCAAACAACATTCAGCCGAACTTCGCTGGCTGAAGAGGAGAGGAGCGGAGCAGGTTGCTGCTACTGCTGCTGCTGCTGTTGGCGCTCGTGTTGCTCTAAAGTACATGCGCGTAATTTTTCCAATTGAAGAGCTTTCATACATATAATCTTTTTTCCGTTTTCGTTTTTGGTCGAAAATGGTTTACTGTGGGGGGAGGACCTGTGGAGGTAGGGGTTAGGTGGAATTCACGCATGTATGTACACCCATTCGCAGGCAAACAATTGAAACAGACGCAGAATTCATTCAAACCATCTCACTTCCTGCATAAGAATGGCATATGCGTGTGTGTGTGTCCGATACAAACGAAGTGTAATCAATTTAAAGTTTTTGTGTTTCTTTAGTGGTGGTAGTTGCATACAGTGGCGTATTTAGGGTAGTGGTCCACGGGCCAGGGCCCTTGTGCATATCAGAGATGATAGCATGGTAAGTGACAATAAACGGTATAGTGGTAAAACGAAAGATGCCCAGAATTCTTTGCCTCCAATTTGTGTACAATGCCCAAAGGGTTAACTTTAGACCACAACATAAAAAGCCTTATTTACTGTGGAGTGTAAACGTGTAAACCAGCTCGAATAGAGTTTCGGGGCCGTGAATGTTCGTGAATGCACGTATTACCAAAAGGAATGCATTACATTCTTAGAACGTCGCAGTATTAAATTTCACAGCGGTTTTGGAAGATTACCTCTTCGTTTATCGATAAAATGTATATGAAGGAATATTTTGTTGACTCTTTTCTTCTTCTACTTTTTTTCATTCTTGTTTTTCAGTTTTTCTTTGAGTATATTTAATTCTTGCTATTTTGATACTTTTAATTTGTGTAATGTTCTTTTTATGCTATAACTTTTGTTGTTCTTCTTCTTGTTGTTGTTGTTCTTCTCTCATAAATTGCAGCCTCGGGATTGGCACAACATTAAGGGCACCACATGGTAAGAATATGTTTTTGTTTCTAGGACGGTGGTGGGTGCAGGGAGGAAAAGGGAGAGAGGAGGATGGGAGTTGGCCTAAAACAAAATTGATTGCATTCAATAATTGAACACAGAAAAAAATTACAAATAAGAGCTAAGGCTACAATAATAAATAAATGGCTTTACGGAATGGCTCTCAAAAGAGGATGCGGGTAAAATGGTCGGTGGAGTGTTGGTTTGATGCTTGTTGGTCGATGTCAAGGTTATGACATTACATTTTATTGCTTGGCCTTAATGGCTTAATAGGTTTTGGCAGCGTTTAGACCGATGTAAAGGAAAAGGAAATGTGTGTAAGATTCGATGGGTTTAAAAATCGACAAGAAAAATGAAAGTGTTGAAAGTATTGAACGTTTTTCGTGCTGCAAGACTTACGAATCCTTATAAATGCGGTTTAATAATAATAAAACAGTTCTTTCTCACTCCGTCTTTCCTAATCTTTCTTAATCTTCTTAATCTACAATGAAAACAATGAGAGATATAGGAAAAACGTTTCAAACCAAAATAGTAAGAATTCCAATACAAATACGTTTCAATATGAATTTCTTTTGGTCTCCTGTTTTTTCCTGCGTTCAATTTCTCTCAAATCTTATCATGACAAAAAGGAACGAATGAATTAATGGTATTTTCGGAATACATTTTGATTGGTATCCCATTTTGCCGCTACTTCCTCTCTCTCTCTTTCTCTCTTTCCCTCTATTATTAAGTATCGTAGGAATTACATTTAATTACATTACATTTAAAAACAAGCAAATAAAAATCGAGACGATTCCATTCGATGGGTATCCCATTACATCTTTAACTCTCTTTCTCTCTCTTTTGCCTTGCTAAGATAAAGCTAATGAGATGGAAGAGAAATTGATTTGAAAATCCAGAGAGTTCGTTCCCTTTTAAGTGTAAAATTATCACTTTGGATTGGTATCCCATTTTACCTCAACTACGTCTTGCTGAGACAAAAAAGATGAGAGGGTAAAAGATACAGTCTGCATGCCAAAACTATTAATTTCTATCAGTATTCCATTTTCTCCTCCTTCCCTCTGGCGACAAAAAAACAAGACACTTGGAAAAGTAATTCCAAAAACCAGAGCGATAGAGAGAGAGAGAGAAAGAGAAAGGGCAATATATTACAACGTCGAGAAAGTGGGCTAATAAAACCGTTTAATTGTAAAATTTGTCATACCGTAATCATCATCGTCATCATGTATGGAAACATTTTGGATTCACTTTCTTTGCATTCTTATTTAATCGTATAAACTCATTTTGTGTATGGAATCATGTCCTATAAGACCACAGACCATGGCCATAGCACAATATTTTCATTATGATTTCGGTTTTATTGCGATTTCACAGAAATCAGAGAAATTGAATAATAAATTGAATGCGTGTTTAATTGTTGTTGTTGTTGTTGTTTTCTCATATGAATTGCCTCTATTATTAGTATTGTTTGTTGTTTTTGTTACAAATGGCAAAATCGTAATTATTGTGGGCGAAGGAATGTGAGAGATAGAGCGAGAGAGACAGAGGGTGAGACCCATTTCGTCGAAATGAGTTGGCGATAAAGTTTCATAAATATTGATTATGAAAAATTGCTAGAGAAATAATCTTGATGAAAACTGAGGGATAATAGAAGGAAGAACCATGACTAGTTCACACCAGCTATCGATTTCACTAAAACATGGGTAAATTTTAAAATCCGTACTTAAAAATCGCCTACAAATTGCTCGAGTAAATTTATATGATGTTTCCACAAAATGGTTTTGGTTTTGGTTTAGGCTTTCGAATATCGATCAATTGTCAAATGTTTCCATACAAAACTAGTTTAATTTTTGGTTCTGTTGGGTTTCGCCCTTGCTGTTGTTGTTGTATGCAAAACCCATGTTTGCTTTTGTTGGGTAATTTTGACGAAAAATGTTTCTGTACAATATTTATCTTTTTCTACCATATAAAGTATAGAAAGAGAGGCTATAGCGTCTAGTATTTCGAACTTCGAACAGGGCTGAAAACTGCTGAAACCAGAAAGCTTTTTGGTTTTGCGCTAAACTCGCAACAACAACTTCACTGAAGATTTTCTGGTTTTATAATGATTTTCGCTGTGAAAACCAGTTTTGCGCTAAACCGGAGCAAAATTGCTTAATGGAAACACCATATTAGAGTTTCTTCAATTGATCGGTTTTGGGTTTCTGCAATTCTTCAGTTTTTTACTGGGAAAACATTTCAGCAAGTGCTTCGAAAAGATTCAGAATTTAAAAGGTTTTTTAGCAAACCTAGACTAACGATGCCATTCATCGTGCTCATTATAGTTGGCATCAAAATTATTCCCTCTCTTCTCACCCTAACTTACGCTTCCCTTCCTTCCTCCCTTCCTTCCTTTCTTCCTTCCTTCCTTCCTTCCTTCTTTCCTTCCAAAAGTCATCTTGAAAAGCTTTTGTCTCAATAGACGCGGGCGGGAGCTCCTTGACTGATTCCATTCAAATAGTTTTCGTCGCTCGAGTGTCACTCACGAACCCAACGGAGTGGCAAAAATACAAGTGGCAGGACAGCACAGAACTTCAGCAGCAGCAGCAGCAGCAGCAGCAGGACCAGGACCACTTCATCGCAACCGCAGACGAAGCATCATCTTTGCCCACATCGCTCAACATCGAGTGGAAAGACAAATCAATGAGGACACCAAAAGTACCTTCGGCTAACAATGAAAACAGAAAACTACGAGTTATCTGAAAACAAAACAAAAAACCACATTTTTCGAGCACGCTCACAAGGAAGCTGATGGAAGGGGGAGGGGTGGAGCAAGGGCAAAGGAAGCTACAAAGAAGTAAAGGAGCAGCGGACTGGCCAGCAACACGTCCACAACGACGACAATCGCAATGGCCACCATTTTTCACATTAATGACAATTTCACGACAAGCATACAAAAGTGCCACAAGAAACCGCACTCAGCCACATAAACACACACACTCTAAGGGATGAGCAACCAAACAAACGACAATTTCATTTCCGTTTCCGTTGCGGGGCGCTTTCTTGTTGGCTGCTGGTAGTGCCTCGGACGCTTGATTTTTTTGGGTCTTTCTTGAAGTATTGTTGTTGTTGTTGCTGCTGGTATTATCGCCGTTGTTGCTGTTAACAATGTTGTATGGATAAGCTTGTATTTTTTGCTGTTACTGACATTGTTGTTTGGCTGCTGCTTCTGCTGCTTCTGCCACGAACATTGTAGTTAGTGTCTGCAGTTGTTGCTGCTGTTCTCATTGCTCTTCTTCTTCTTGTTGTTGTTGTTGTTGTTGTTAGTGTTATTGTTGTTGCCTGTCTACTGGCAAATGACGTTTGGAAAATGCGAATGTCATGAATACGAATGAGCCGGAATCTCACGTAACGTCGAGCAGCGCACGGCAGCGCGTCGCATCTCTTCGCGTAGCCTCGCGGAAGTTATGTTGTGTTGGCATTTTGAGTGGCATCCATCTAACCTGATGCAGGGTTTCCCAATTGCTAATCCGCGAAACAACACACAGAGTTATTACTTCCAACAACGACGGCGCATGTATTTCGAAGCGAAGAAAATACGACTTGCACCACTTTTGTAATCACGGTCACATACACAATGTATATGTGCGTATATAAGGAAATGCTGGTAACCACTGCGCTGAAGTACATATGTATTGTCGTTGTTGTTGTTCTGGTTGTTTTTGTGGTATGTGTTTCAATTGTTGTGGCCGTTGTCGTCGTTGTTGTTTAACTTTTAAGACGAAACTTTTGATTCGTCGCCTTGATTGGTCTGCAGGCCGGCTTTAAGACGACGTAAATCCACAGCTTCTCCGCACTGCTTAAAGAAGAAGAGCATTCAACTACGCCAACGCCATTCATTCTAATGACGTTGCTGTTTGACGTGCTTTAATGGTTTTCCCCTTCAATGCTTTCATAGGTTCAGTACTTCAGAATCATCGGTGCTAGTGCTCCTTCTCCTCCTTCTCCCTCCGACAACCACACTAAAATCCTGTACAATGCCATAAATCAATAAAATTCAATTAATTTTTCGAAACTTGTTCACTCATTCATCCATTTTGAGTGGTTGTTGTGGTATTGTTGTGTTTTTATGCGAGCACCCGCGTTTTCGTTCTTCTCTTTCCTCTACGTTCGTCTTCGTTTACGTTTTTCCGTTACGTTATGTCGCACTTGAAGTATGCTCTTGCGAGACGACTGGTCTCTTCTTGTGGAGTGTTTGAGTCGATTTCACTGAGTGTAAAAATTTAATGAAAACTATTTACTGGTGGTGCATTACATAGTTCTTGTGTTGTCAGTGTTTCTAGTAAATGGAATTTCCATGCGCCATTTTAGACTTATTCCTAGACTTATACTCAGGCTGTGCGACTGTCTGCCATATTTTTGTTTAGTGTTGCTTTATTTATTGTTTCCACTCTCGCCAGTTTTTGGCACCTCCATTTTATAATTTGTTTTCCTTACTTCTGAAATAAATCAAATTAACAGGACACGGAACTCTTCCAAAGATAATTGCAGTACCAGAGAGAGAGTCATAACAACAGTGAGAAATAAGAATCTTCTTTTAAACAAACTCTAGAGATGAGAGAGAGTTAGACAGTTGGACAAGAGGCAATATAATCATGAGGAGAAGAGAAATGTTTTAACATACAATAAAAAGAGAGAGAGAGAGAGAGAGAGAGCGACAGTAAGGAAGAAAATTAGACGATGAATAAATATGCCGTGTAAATTCAAATCGTTCAATTTGAATGCAGTTCGTGTAATACAATGTAATATTATCAATGTTGTTGTTGTTAATATTATAATATTGAGATTACTATCACTGTCAATATTACTGACATCATTATTAACATCAATGCGTCTAATTCTTAACGCAAATTGAAGTACGTCAAGTTCCTTCGAGCTGCTGGAAAGTAAATAAACAACTTTTTAAGTCGAGAGAGAGTGAGAGAGAGATGAAGAAGAACAAGCATGAAACCTGTCAAAAAACAGCTCGAACCTTTTCTCCGATCTAACTTTTGACAGCCAAGAAAAGAAAATGACAAATATATCTAACATCAATAATATATCTAACATCAATATTATTGGCATCAATATTACTGACAATCAATTAGACATGAATTAAAGGAAGTACAATTTTGTATCGTATGTCAATAGGTTGATTCGATAGCGTGCTTGCTAGTACTAGAAAACACAAACTTTTAGTTTTTATACTACAACTCGTTCGAAAACTGAGAGAGCTTACGCAAGTGAGAACGAAAATCATTTCCCCTTCGTGCTCTTTTTGACTGGCAACATTTCGTCTAGTAGAATTATAGAATTTGTGAGAGTGAAACATTAAATTTTTTGTTTACTTTTAAATGTAAATTTTGGCATTATTCTATTTTTTACTATCGTAGAAACTGTTTGATAACTGTTAAAGTTAGGTTACAGAAATCGCACAATTACCGACGTTTTCTTGTTTTGTGTAGTAATCATTTTCAAAGTATTTTTAATTAATTTCACTTTTCAATGGAAAATTTCGAAAGGTTGAAATTCAGTTTCCTTCAGAAGAATTTAATGTTTAGAATTTTGTAGGCGTGAAGTTATTTATGGAAGCAAAGTGTGCACGTATATGGTAGAAATAGTTTTACAATTCAGTTTGTGATGAGTTTTCATTTTATTAATAGGCAGGAGCACCATCACGCAGCTACGCCAGGAGCGGCAGAAGTAACAAATGCAAAGGCAGAGACATAGACAGGGACAGAAACAAAGACAACTAATTACTAACTAGTACAAATTTTTTTAGACATTTTAAGAAAAACGGGGCAAAGCATTACTCAAGCATTACTTTTTGTTCTTCAAGGTTTAAAATCTTATTAAATCTTTAATTAAGCCTTGAAGAACAAAAAACTATCATTAGTCAATAAGATTAAGAACAAATGGAAATATGTACTTTTAAAAAATAGTTGTTTTTCTGTAGATAAATATAAAATTTCGTAGACAAGTAACCCTTTGTACTCACAGACGGGTGCTGCTTTGAAATTTAATCCGTACATTCGTCGACCTCAAACATTTCATATCATCGCATTCGTATATAATGACAACAACAACAACAACAACACTTAGAGCAAGAGTCTCGCAAAGATGAAAGAGTTGCGACGAATACGAAATACCAGCACGCTACTCTTCGAGCATTCACCAAATGTGAACAGCATTCATCGTGTCGGTGAAGTGTACGGCGATAGAGTTCATGTAATTTTAATCTTCGGCAATACCTTCCGGCGTTGAGCGAACCTTGCAAATGGTTTTCAAATGAATACAAAGTAAGATTCGTATGGATCGAATGCTGACCGCAAACACGTTTGGTACCACGTCGGTGAAAATCAAATGTAAATGAGCGGTTGTGTGAGTGAGTGTAAGATAGTGTGGGTGGTAGTGATGGCAATAAGTTAGGGAATGGTCAGCAAACAGACGAGTACATGAGTCCCTTTCGACATTTATGAAATGAACGTGATGCGAAAATTTAAGCAGAGCAAAAATGAGAAAATTAGTGTTAGATTGATTTTCGGACATTTCAGTGATTCGATGATGATAATGATGATGATGATGATGATGTGTGTGTGTGTGTGTGTGCGAACACTTGCGTTGGTGTGTAAAAGTAGTTTAGTACTTGCAAGAGTATGAATGAGTATAATTCACGACGACGTTTCGTTTGTTTGTTTGTTTGTTTGTTTGTTCTTGATGCCATACCTCTTTGTTGTGCATGTGTGAGGTTTTGTGTGTGTGTATTTGTTGCATGAGTATGAATGCAATGTAAAGTGCTGCGGAAGGAAGTGCAAACGCAGTGAAACAAGTTTTCCTTTGCCTACGCCACGATGTTGATCCCCTTTGAAAGCTACACTTGTTTTGAATGTACGTATGTGTGTAAGTATGCATGTGTGTATATCTAACGCAGTGTGCATTTCTGTTTGTGTTTCATGTGCCTGTGTTAGACCGTTCGGTCTATTTGTGGTCGTTTCTGCTTAAGGATTATATCAAAAGAATATTATGCAGCCTGACGCCATGCCGGAAGAAGGTCAGGAAATAGGATTAGACACGGACTGTTTATAATGTACGAGTGTGTATCATGCACAACGTCAGTGCAGTCCTTTGTGAACCCGTGCGCGTGTGTGTGTGTGTGTCTAAGTTTGATTACATGGAATGTGTATGTGTCTACAAAGAATTGTGCCTGAATAGTAAACTAAGTATCTTTTTCCCTCGGTTCCTGCCTGTTTTTGAGTTGTTTGCGGCCTTGTTATAAAGGCACGTCCGCTACTCCGGTAATGCCC
Source organism: Conops quadrifasciatus (assembly GCA_949752815.1). Taxonomy (NCBI): domain Eukaryota; kingdom Metazoa; phylum Arthropoda; class Insecta; order Diptera; family Conopidae; genus Conops; species Conops quadrifasciatus. The sequence goes on along the minus strand of OX457078.1, from coordinate 29,516,159 downwards.
AAAATGTCATAAACTCTCTTAATAATAACAATAACAATAACAATATATATATATATATATATATATATATCAAGCATAGTTTATAATGTTTTCAGAGTTTTTTAGAGTTCTTTATTTCTATTGAGTTTTTGTTTTCAATTCTGTCTGTGGAGAGGATTCCATGGAGAGGATTCTGTCGGAAACTCTCGAAAAAAACACGATTGAAACCACAATTGAATATCTCACAAAATTTCACAAGGCAGTGTCCACCTTAAGTAATTTTTCCTAAAAGAACTACTTGTGAATTGTACTTGTATGTATTGCTCGCCATTTGCCGGCAACACAAACTCATTCCTCACTTGCTGCGTTTTGTGCTGGTGCTTGTTTATTTCTCTATATTTATTTGTTTGCATTTTCCGTATTTTTATTATATAATTTTATGTTTATTTTCCTTTTTACGTTCTGCATTTATTATATTCTCGATATTGTTGTTTTCATGTTCATGCTGACTGTCTTGATTTTGTCTGAAATTATTCAATTACGATGTTATTCCTCATTAAATCTTACTTTATGAAGCTCACTCAAGCTTTCAAGACTCGAAGAAAAGGATAAGATAATCCTCATCGTTTTATGGTTAATAACTGAAATGACAGGCTTGATGATTAAATGCTGTTTTTGTTGTCGTTGTATTTGTTATTATATCATTCTGTATTGCTAATTAGTTCATAAAATATGATGTCAATATTGCTTTTCTCTTTCCTTTACTCGTAGTACTTTATTCAGTCATTGTTATAATAATAAGATCACAAGAAACAACAATAACAACAATAACAACAACAATGATGACAACAGCCGTAACCATAACTATATAATCATTTAATTATGCAATTTCGTTAACCATGGCCACAGAGACTTAAGGAAAGATTGGTTAATTAATTAGTTCTGATATCAATTTGAGATTATTAGAGCAATGGAGGAATGTATTTAAGTTCATTTCAATTCTGTTCTGTGGTGGTTAATAAATTTAATTAAATGCTATACAGCTTCAAAACGGAACAGTTTGAGGAGAAATCAGGAAATTTCTTTGCTTTCATGAAGAATTTCACTTTGTTTTAACAAAATTTCATTATTCCAAATCAGTTAAAGGAAATTCTCTCACTTTCTGTGTATGTTTTTCTTATAGATGAATTAAATGGAACTCATATTGCAAACGTTCTCTAGGAATTTCCATTGATAAGTATACAAAGGCATAAAAGGCTTCTACCTTTTTCTTCATTTTATAAAGCATTCGAAAAAAAGTGTCCATTATATGTAATCATTAAAAACAAAAATGCTCACAGACAGATATGAAAAACAAGTAAGAGCGTTAACTTCGGCCTGGCCGAAGCTTATATACCCTACACCCGCATCTGTCAAAGTGATTATAAAAAGTGGGCGGGATAAACCAACTTACATTTCATTTACAGATAGTAAATTTTGATCTATTAACTCATTTACGACAACGCTTTTCTCAACAAACGCTTCATTATATAGTATGGTATACCAGTGGGCGTGTCACGCCCATTTTTTGTGCGATGACTCTTACTGACAAGGTAAACGCGGCACTGAAATTTCAGCTTCAGATCCGGACTACAAGCTGAGAAATTCAGCTCTCAAATTGGAGGCATTAATATTTACCTAAAAAGTAGGCGTGGCAGTAAACCGTTTTTTTCCATTTTCGACATCAGTGAGCTCTAAGAATATTCCTGCTGAATTTCATAATGATGTTTCCACTAGTTTTCCTGTAATCGTGGTTTTTGTCACCAGTGGGCGGACCACGCCCATTTTTGGGAGAATATTTAAGTCTGAGACGGTGGACTCGGAAATAAAATTTGAGCTTCAAGTTCGCCCTAGAAGCTGAGAAATTGAAAATTCATATTTGCTATAAAAAGTAGGCGTGGCACTTGTCCGATTTTCCCCATTTTCAATACCAAACAGCCTATGACGACAAAGAATATTCGTGCCAAATTTCATGGCGATAGCTCTATTCGTTCTCCCGTAATCGTGATTTCCACAGACAGACAGACAGACAGACAGACAGACAGACAGACAGACAGACAGACAGACAGACAGACAGACAGACAGACAGACGGACGGACATGGCTAAATCGACTCAGGAGGTGATTCTGAGCCAGAATATATATACTTTTCTATACCTGCCACGCCTCCTTTAATGCGTTACAAACGGAAGAACAAAGTGAATATACCCTCAACCCTTCGGGTGTAGGGTATAACAAGTGCGACTACATCATCATACCACAAAGCAGTTTTAGTATTTAGGAAATGTCGAACGAAGGGTTGAAAAAGGAAGGAAGAAGTCCCTCCGAGCAACAAACGGCAGGTAGATACTCTTTCTATACCTAATCGTTATGGTATCAAATTCAGATTAATTTTATAGAAATGAAGTAATTTGAATACGAACCCCTTTTCTGCAGACACCCTTTTTTCATTTACTTCTGAAGAGGTAAAGGCGGGGTAAATGAAAAAACGGCCATTTACCACAAAACCACAAAATAATCGTAAAAAATCAATGCAGTCCTTAAGAGCAATTATGATATTAAATTGCAAATGCGATTATACGGAGAGACAACGAAGCTGAGGGGTAGTATCATGCGCAGCGCAGTAATGGCCACATGTGGTATTCGTAGGAGTGGAATTGGCTGGCTACTCCCCGATCTCAACAATCCAGAGATACTTCATTCTCTTCTTTTACACACCTTGTAAAAATTTTATGCATAGAGCTGAAAAGGAATCGATATTAGCCATCATAACAATACAATCAATCAATCAGTGCGACACAATAGAAATACCGAAGACAAGAAATTTACCTCCCTTTTTTTGTTTTTTCTTCTTTGTCAAGCTTTCCTTTATTTTCTACACGGTGAAGAAAATACAAAAAAGTCTTTAAAAATTTTAATTGAAGAAACCTATTGTAAGAATATTTTTTATTTTAAAGTGGTTAGAGTTTAGGTTTTCGGAAATGGAGCCTGAAATATTGGAAGAATGAAAAAACTCAATCTTTTTCATTTGCCGGAGGAAGCAAAAGCAGAGTCAACGAAACTGAACAGTTCTAAAACTTAAACTTAAGCATAATGTCTACAGATAGGTCCTGGCCAGACCTATAGTTACATTCAAATTACTTTTTCACATAGAAATATTTCCCTTAACACCTCGAAGTTCCAGTTCCAAAAGTGCTCCACACTGTCGTATTTGTTTGCTCAATTCAATTGTTCAATTGCGTCAGTTATACAAAAAATTATCACCAAACAAAACAGAAAACGGTACACAGCATTTCACAAAATTTTTAACTATCTAAATATGTTTAAAGAAGAATATAATTATTATCAAAATCTCTCTTTTTTTTGTATGTAGAAATTTCTTTCTGTTGTTATAGAATCAGTAAAGAAAAGAATAAGTTATGGACGATAAGAGCATGATATTAATTACTACAATATAATACGTATATATCGGTGAGGTATATGTTAGCTGTTACTTTCAATTCTCCTTCAGCAGTACCTAAAATGATGGTGCTTAACCGGTTTAATATTTTGCATTGCAAGCGCTTTATCTTATTTATTTTATCCGGTGTCGATAGATGGATGGCTGTATCGTCCGCAACTTATTAACGTTTTGAAATGCATTTTTGAAACTTAAATTTAAAAAGCATATTTGAAATACAATAAATATTTTACCACTCGCTGATGATTTTATTTCAATCGGTAAGTAATAAAGATTGATTTCTCATGGATTTTCAACAATCGAAAGGGCTTTTTTGGCTTCAAATTTTAATTTTATGGGGTCGAATTTCATACGGAATTTTATAGTAAAATCTAAAATCCTTAAGCCTAGCGATTTTAGGAAGTTTTAAAAGTTACGTTTGGATTCTTTTGCTCTCGGGATAGAATTAATTTATTTTAGGCGGCAATTAAATTGAGAGGAAAAGAGAAGATATATTTGCTAATTTCATTTTTATTGCTTTCTTGTTCGTGTTTATGAACCTTATGAAGTATTCTCGAAACAACGAAAGGACAAGAATCATTAAAAACCAAGGCAATAAAAAAAAATCTTACACCACAACGAAAGATGTTATAAAAGGAAAAGGTAATGCCTTCAACTATTAGCGGTGTGCTATTGTGTTTTGCCTCTTTATTTCTTTCTTTCTTTTCTCCCCTTTTTTTGGTTGTTTGTCATTTAATGGGTCAAGTATTAAATTTTTTATAACTACAAAAGTTAATTTTATTTCACCTACAGAAGGTTCATTCTTGGATGTATATTTAGACAGTGTGTGTGTGTGCGTTTTGTGTAGCCTTTCAATCGTTTTAGCTCCGTTTTTTAGGTCACTTGAACCATAGCTTTTTAACTGCGTAAGATTCAATAGAAGCTATTTTGATCCTTCCACAATCCCTTTCTGAAGCTCGAATTATCTCTTTCTCGCTTAGTTTGTGACGCTTCGCTCTCTCTCTCTCTCTCTCTCTCTATATCTATCTGCTAGTAACACCTCTCCATGCTATACTGCGTTATTTTTATGACAATGAAATCCATTTTGCAACGAAAACAAATAACACTAAAAACTGTTTTAATGTGTTCTTGCTATGGTTATTGCCATAGTTGTTGTTATTGTTATTGTTGCTGCTGCTGTTGTTGTATTTTACACAGTTCAACAATAAAAAGAAAAACAGCAGTTTTTCGCAAATTTTTAATTTTTCTTTTCTCATGAACAAAAGTTGAGCTAAATTCTTTTTTGTTGTGGTTGGCACGATGGATGGTATTATTGTTAAAACGTTTGTTATGTTGTTGTTGTTGTTGTTGTTGTTGTGGTGTGTGTATGGTCACAATATCAGTCTCAGGTTCAGTGAATTCAAACAGTTTTAGTGCAATTGAGAGAGTCTCGTATGAGAGTATCACAGAATGTACTTACGGAGGAAGTACGTAGGAGTACGTTTCAAGAGGAATTTCTTATACTTGTAAATGTTACGAGTATTTGTGTAGAGTGAGTTAATAACAGACTATGACGACGTCATAAAAATTATTGGGCGTGAAGTGAGTTAAAATTTCAGTGTGTTCGAGGAAAAGTCTAAGGAAAGTTGTTGATATCATCCCATGGTTTAGATATCATCCCACTTTAAAACACAGAGACAATCGAAATATTCTGCAAAGCAAAGGTCTCAAGGTTAAGGCGAGGGAGAATTTTAATGAAACTCAATGCATATTAATCGCAATTGTTATTATTTCAAATCGACGCTTTTCGAACCTTTTAAAAATATCTTACGTACAGTCTACACGTAGCCTCTATTATTGCTTTTAATGCTTGCAAAAGGCTATCAAAATTATGGGTTCTCATAATATATACCTGCCATATTGCCGTATCGGCCAAATTGCTTTTTATATACTTATATTTTGGTGTATACATATTTCCATCAACGCAACGCATTTTACAACCCCGCGATATACGATGCATGGTGGTCCTTCGTGGTCCACCTTTGCATAATGTCTGAAATGCACGCAAGCGTCATAAAATTTTAATGAAGCATTCGTAATGCCACAACCACAAGGACCATCCAGTGCGCAATCCTCGCAATCACCCTCGATTTGAAATGAATTCTAAAAGAATTATACAACTAATCATTTCAACATTCCTCCCGCCCTCCTCTCTCATTTTCTCTCTCCCTTACCCTCTTCACCACTCCATGATCATATAGCAATATTTTAACCTTCTAAATGAGAGTAGTTTGCATTTAGCGCGCTTCGTGACCGTTCCGAAGTCATCGTCGTCGTCCTAATGGTCTCTAATAAGCAGGTGCTACAAAATTACTGCAATTTAGTGGAGAGTATCTGTTAAGCTTGTATAATTCTATTGGGTTTTTCATAAGATATAAGATATAAAAAGATATAAGGTAATTAAAAAATGCCTTCAATATTCGTATGTGGGTAAAACATTAACATGAACTTTAATTTCGAACTAGATACGAGATCGAAAAATTCAGAAAAATAGACTATTCAAAAAACAACACAGAAATACAGACGCAGATACTCGTACCTTAACAAACCCACAGCCACACACAAACCCTTTTTGGTCCTACGAGTATTTGCATTTAAAATTTTACATACTTTAAGCCAGGTCTAGCCAACCCAAATGGTTTTAGGGGCCACTTGGCGGGAATATTGGCGAATATTATTAAAGAATAAAACTTTTAACGTGAAGGGACGCGTGTTGCCCAAATTTGCTTTAAGCAACAATATTTTTCTTTACTTTTCTCTGGAAGCACGATGAGTTTTAGAAATTTATAACAAAAGAATAAAAGTATATAGTACATATGTATATATTCGGTACGAAAGCACACCCACCCGCACACAGAAAATGCAATTAAGCTGAAATAAGTACGTTAGTTTTGAGAAAATTAAAAGAAAACATGCGCATAATATCATGCATCTTCTCGATGAATGAAAATGTTTAATGGAAATAGGTACTTTTTTCAACTTGAAATTTTTTTTCAAACTGAAAATAATTGAAGAATATTGAGTAAAAACTAACTAGACAAATGGATAAAAACCAGTTTGCGGTCGTAGATAATAAAAAAATAAAGATTTTTGAAAGAAAAGTTTTAAAAAGTATGAAGACAGAGAAGATAAACACTCGTAACGAGTACAAAGAATGGAGAGTGTAAGAGAGATTTACGTTTTGAATTTGTAAAAATCAAAAAAAAATTATCTGAAAACGGACTGAGTGAGGCCGAATAGTAATATCATTAAAAAATAAACGAATCTGCTCTGCATTTCAATTCTTTAACAAAACATAAACGAATCATGCAGGACATTTCAACATTCAGCAAATGACTTCTGACTTGTCCATCATATCATAATTTTCGTTAATGATTCATGGGCGATATGTCGTGAATGAATCTTATAGCTGCTGGATGTTTGTGAATGTGAATATGTTGGTATCTGTAGGACATGGTTTGTGTATTTGTTTGTGTGTGTACGTTTGTGCTGATGTATGTATATCTTTTTCTGCTGCTTCGTGTCCTTTTGTCACAATCTCTCAGTTGTAAAAAGTTATACGAATATCAGCGTCGTCATCGTTTCAGTTCTTGTTGTTGTTGTTGTCCCCATCTCTAGTGTTATTGCCGCTAGCTTCATCATTTATACGATACCACTTTTTGTAAGTTGTTGCATTTTTAAGCATCGAATAAATCCATGCCATCAGTTTAAGGGTACGTTCGTTCATCTTCTCGCACACCAAGCCCAAGCCCGTTGTGTGCCCATATTTGTATGTTTGTGGATGTGTGTGTGTCTGTCTTTTTAAACAATGAAGTGGAAGTAATTTTAAAGGCTTGGCTGCTCGTTTGACTTTTTTGCGCAGGACCTTCTTTTTTGCAGGATATTTTACTAAAGGAATATTAAAATTTTTTTAAATACCTGGAGTATCTCGTGATAAGCTTACTTCGTAAAGAAAACATATGTACCTTTTTATGAAATTTGTTTTCCATAAAAGTAAAAGGCAAACAAGATAAAAGGAGAGCAGCTCTACCTGCTGAAGTATTAATAAGGTAAGATTTATGAATGTGCTACTTCTGGTACGTTAAATATTACGAGTAGATTCTATAAAATATTCATAGTTAAGAAGCTTTTGTTGAGGCTGAAGAAAATTACTCATGTGTTTTGTGTTTCCTCTTGATTGAGAATATTAAATGAAACAAAGGGTAAACCTGATTTATTGAATGATCGATAACTGTGTTAAGCCTTGTGTCGACAGGCATGTACGTACGGTCAGTGGGGCCAATTTTAAAATTATACGTAATTCTACAAAATGATATATGTATGTATGTGCACCCGAGGGGCTTATACCTCTTAATCCTAGTGTCTACGAACATGTGCATAGGTCTGTCCAGACCTATAGCTATATACATACGTTCAATATTTTTTCACATGGAAATATTTTACACAAGACAAGACAATAATTTTATATTCTTTTTTATTTATATTTAATTTCCAAAAAGGAAAAAGGAGCATAGTTTCAGGCGAAGATATCTCGTAATAAGGTTCGTGTCAATGATTTGCTGACTTCATAATGGAAACCTATTTCTCTTCAATCGAAGTCTCCAACAAACGCCTCTGAAATTCCCAAAAAAAAGTGCTAACTTCACACCAGTATTTCATTACTAAAAGCTCTAACCAAGAAGTAAACATATGTATATGGTTTTAAAGTGTTTAATCTAAATAGTAATATATGTTAAGCCATTGTCATTGTTTGATATGTATAGTTCCACAAATTTAAATTTCTCTAATCAAGTCTATACTCACAATCTTACCGAAATCAAATCAAAAATTATTTGCTTTTCTAATTCACTTTAAAAATTATTTTTGTTTCTTCTGAATCAATTGTTTTGTCACCAAAATAGTTTTCGCAACTCAATTTCTCTTTTATGTTTCTCGCAAGTTGTGCATTTTTCATTTGTCTTGTGTCTAGACTCTAGACTGAAGTCGATACGTCTCCTTTGAAGAGGGAGTGAGAAAGAGAGAGATAGTGAGAGCGAGGGTGAGTGGAGAGAATGGAATTTGAAAGTAGGGCGACAACGTTGACGAGATCCTTTATATATGTAAGTAAGTTTTTTGAAATAATAATATTTTTTAATAAAAAATAATATTTTTTTTATGTGGAAGAATTAAAAAGAGATGAAATATATCTCTATATTTTACAGTAACAAAATGATGTCTTTCTTATAATGCATTTGCATATTTGTAAGTTCTTGCATTTTTATATACAATATTTTTTTACTGGCTTGTGGAAGAAGTGTTGTAGTTTCAGTTAATAAGATTAATTAAATGGTAGCCATCCATTAAATCTATCTGGAAGCTCAATGCTATTTAGTTTTACGATCAATTTATGAATTTGAGGATTAAAGAGTTCGAAGCAGCAGCACCACATATGCGTAGTCACATATATGTACGTAGTTTTTCAAGTTTTTTCGAGAGCTCAATGGAACATTTTGCTGAATTCGGTTTAGTGCTTTGACGTTGAAAGTTTTTATGGCTTTTAAGGTTTTAATACCTAATTTCTAATTTCTGCTTCAATGAATGTTGCAAAAGCGCAAGGTGAATGAAATCCGTATAAGATTTTAGTGAATTAGTAAAAATATTTCCCTTAACAAATTATTTTCTACATAATATTGCTCCTTCCTGAAATTTCTTCCGTTTATTTTTTTTTGTGTCTATTTTCAAGAAACTTTTTTGAAAAATATGCAAAATGCCACGCTTTGGACGACTTTAACCCACTACCCCACCACGACTTCAGCATCAAAGCGCCGTAGAGGGAGACTGCTGTATGCAGCATGCAACACACAGCGTTGCCATATTTCATGCTCTTCATTTGCTTCGTTGAATTTTAATTCAGTTCGCGACGGCAAAATACCAAAAATGAAATTCTTACAGCAAAAGGATGAGAGCGAGCTGCATGATATGCATATGCATACTCGTATGTACGTTAACGTATCCATATGAAATGTACACAAACACGCACGCATACACACACCGTGGCGCGTGTCTATATACTCGTATGTTCAGACACAGGCCGGCTGTGATGTGTTTAACATGCTTCCTTGAATTATTCGTGAATCCAATTCTTCTAACAAAGTATTTTCACACAACCCGACAAAAACCAAAACAAAAAAACAAGCCCTGAAAGAAAAAAATAAAATAAAATTTTAAAAAAAATTACAGAAACCATTAAGGGTGAGGCAGGGCGAGGAGGAGGAATAAAAATTGCAAGAAAAATGCAATTTTTAAATAAACGCAGTTGAATACACATACATACATACATTAGTATTTTTGTATGTGATTGAGCGACCTCCCCTAACATTCTTTCCCCCCACACACATCTCTTTTCATCTCACCCTCCTCATTTATCCATTGGCTTTAACATTCCTCTCACTTGATTTTTGGGAGGGTCACATTTTCGGTTTTCTCCCTCAGAGTGGGCCGGAGCGGCTCCCGCTTTGTTTTTCTGCATTCGTAATGCCTCGAATTTACAAATTTTTAATTATTAACTTCTAGTTGTCGAAGTTGTTGTTTTTGCTGTGCTTTTGCTGTCTTCGCTCTACTGTGGACGTAACGTTAAAAAATATGTAATCATAAAATAAAACAAATGGCAACCAAAAGAAAAAACCAAAAAAAAATGCGGATATTTGTTGGTTTATTGCGCTGATTTATTCAAAAGCGTGCAGCCATTGCATAAATAATTTCTTATTTCATGATGATGAGGATTATGATGATGTTGTTGTTGCCATCATTATAAAGGAGGTGGTATAGCTCCTTTTTTTGTGGTTGGTTATTACACTTCGAAGGAACCGTGTGTATTCTCTCAAGCGAATTTGAATTATTTAATATTTTTTTACTAAAATATCCATTTTTATTTCTTTCTTTTATCCTTCCTTTCATACTAAAGCATCTTTTTGGTTTGTGGAATTAAAGGTTGAGAGTTTGGAGAGAGAGTAAAGTAATCATGATTTGGGTCATCACGCAATGTAATAGAAAAAAAAGTTGATATTAAATAATAAAAAATACCTGCAGAAAATATGTTTCTGTTACAATTAGGAGAATATAAAATAGCGAAATACATTCGAAATCAACAGCGCGAATAGTAATGTAACATTTTTGAAGAAGTAAGGTCCAATGGAGCCACCTGCATCAAGTATTGTTGTAATGCACCAGACGGCGAATTTTTCTGGATATAATGGAGTCTGTAGTCTCTTGTGGATTGGTCTCATTCCATATACGGCATTTCTGCTTATTACAACACCCGTTAAGCCAAATAGAAGCCCCAACGCTAAACACAATTTTCTAAACACAATTTTGCTATACAAGTACGGGTCAGTTGCCAATTGCTCTAGAGCCCGATCGGCCACAGAACGACGCATATTATGGTCTCGTGGCTTTAGTTCCGGTACTAGCTGGATCTTATTCGGGTGTAGGCTAAGATGTCTGCGCAAAATGTCAACTTAAAAATTTCAACATTTTCATAAAAATTAAAATAATGCAAATTTATTTTTGTATTTTAACATATTTTTGAATTCAAATGCAATGGACATTGTTGAAAGAGAATAAGATTTTTAAACAAATAGTAAAGTGTTTCAAGATTAAGTGTGTCTGTCATTGTCGTCAGTTCTATTCTCGTGCATAGTTAACGACGACATCGTCCTTGCCCCATCCTACATGTATAATATACAATAGTTCAGCCTGCACGCATATGAATAATCTATTTTAAAATTTTAATAATAACGTTTTTCTAGAGTTCTTCTTCTTATGTTCTCCTTATATCGTATTGTCCATATTATCTCCATTTGAAATCTGAAGTCCATTACACCAATATAAAATTAAATCGGAAAACTTTTTTGCAAATTAATCAGTAAGAGTAGAGAAGAAGCAGGATAAATACATTTATTTCTTGATATGGATCATTGTAGGCTGTTCTGTAGGAAAATAAGTTGCTGGAGGAAACAACAAATTATATAATTTTTTAATGTATACGCGTTAAGACACGTTCATCATGTTGTATCTTAATGAATGAATGAATAAATGAATGCATTTTAAAGAATTTAAATTGTTTTACAAGAGGTATACTCGTATACATACATACATAAGTTTAAAAGGTTAATTTCAATGAGAACCAACAACAACAACAACAACAACAACAACGCAAAATCAACGAACGAACGAACAAGTGCACTTTTTGTATTTACTCATTCATAAATCAAAATCAGTTTGATCTTATTAAAACCGCTCTTCAATTTCATTTTATATTTGCATATTCAAATTAAGTAGATATCATTTACCAACACAGACACACACGCACACACAACGTACACTCACATATGTACATGCATGGTACATACCCCGCAGGAAACTTTCCTTACAATGCTAATTTTTTATAAAGTAAACGATTTATACCAAAGTAAGATTTATTTCTTTATTAATATTTATTTTTAATCAATTATGAAATAAAATTTTTAAAATTAGTGCCTTAAATATATAGGCACTAATAACTAAAGGTCTTCGGCCCAAAAGTAAGATTGAATTTTTGTAATACTTTTGCTTTTAAGTTTACTTCAGATTTATAATTCGTATTCATTTGGTTTACGTTGGCAATGTGTAACATATAATGGACGATATTTGCTTTTCAATTGCATTTTTACGGCTTAGAATAAAATAAAATTTATACATATGTATATACATGAGTAAAAAAAATATATAAAATGATTGATATATGATATACATATCATATAGTGTGTATCATATACATATATCGTATTATATGATTTTCATATACAATAAAAATTTTCTATAGTATAAAGTCAATAAAAAGTATAAAGTATAAAGTTTATACTATAAACTATATAACAAAATTGATGTAGATCTGTATGTATTCTATTTTGGAATAAATTGCATACCAGAAATTTTTAGAGAGTACTACTTCTCGTAGAACCAAATGAGATAGAAATCAAAACCAAATTGTTCAAGTAAAATTCTAAATAATTTGAAAATATAAGAACGTTTTCTTTGCAAGAGAGCTAAAAACGAAAAAAAAAAAACGCTAATAAAAGTGAAATATTAAAAAAAAAGGTAATAACTAATAATAAAGGCCAATACCCGTAATTCTGAACAAGATGGGCGAGAGGAGGATAAAGTGTTTACGAACTCGATAATTCAGAATTCAGTAAACTCGAATATCAGTGCTAAAACCAGTGGAGAGAGTAAGCATCGTATTACCGCTGAAATGACTGTTTTCAATTCAAATTTAAATTTAGGTTCAAATCAGGTCTACAAGTGTTAAACAACTCACAACTACGTTGAGAGATAAAACCGTCGGGGTACTGCTCTTTCGATGTAAATTGAGGTAAAAGCTAGAGTTTTGAACTAATAGCAGCTACGTTCATCAATGCATGCCTATATTTGTATGTACACTCCTCGCTATAACGCCAGTTGCCGCTCTTGTTCCTCATCTTTCCCTGATTCTACAAGGCCTCGATAAGGCCTTGAAATTGTTTGCCTTTTGTGTTTGATAAATGAACGCATAAAATTTCTATTTCGTTTTCGATCTATCTGTTCTTTCAATATAAATACGACCAGCTATTGCTGACCACATACGAGCTCACCATACTCACGCTTTCCTACGAGGATACGATTTTTTCATCAGTGGTGCATATACATACATAGCTTTTTGGGGCAAGTTCAAAGTAATTTCATCTGAGAAAGTTTTGAATGTTTTTATAATTAAAAGAAATTAATGCAGGGTTCCAGACCCGTCGATCCCACCAAATATGCCATTGTTTTGCATACTATCGTACAACGTTACAGGAATAAGAAATTTAAATTCCGGGAGGAAAAAAATTAAAGAAATTCACATACGGTGAAGAAAAATTGCTCGCTCTGCTCGAGTATACTCGTATGTTAACAAATGGATAACAGCGCGAACTCAATTCGCTTTTTCAGACCATTTCCACTTCCACTCTTCTTCATCCTGGCCTCCTTCCCTCCTAACCGAAATACTTGCTCTTACTCTATTCTGGGTTTTTGTGCCCTGAGGGTGGAGTAGAGTAGAAGTAGGGCGGGGTGGAGGTGATGGATTGGGGGGATGAGATGTATGGAGGGAGCGACAATACTGCTGCTGAGGATTCATTGCGGCCAACGAATGTCAGGAAAGTTAGTGTGTCGCGCTGGTCGGTGAGAACGAGAAGTTTGGATTGCATTGCAGATGAATATTCTGTCTGTCGGTTGGTTGGTTGCTGTAGCGTTGAAAATTGTGCAATCCATACATGTAAATATTAAAATTTGCTCCTGTTGTTGTTATTATTATTATTATTATTATTATTATTATTATTATTATTATTATTATTATTATTATTATTATTATTATTATTTTGAATTTGGTTGTTTCTGCTGTTGCTGTTGCCTGTGCAGCTATGTATCTGCTATTGTTGGCATTGAGAGTGTTGTTGTTGCTGTTGGTATGGGTTTTATTTTTGTCGTTACTGCTATTGCTGTTATTGTTATTGCGTGTGGTTGTTGCTTTTCGTGTTGCTGCTGTTCCAGTTGTAGTTGTTGGTCTAATTGTTGACGAGTGTGTACTTGGCAATGCTGTTTTCGAGCACTGTTGCGCCCATACCGCAGTGCAGCAGTCTAGCAGTAACTCTTTTGTGACTACTTCAGTGTTTTTTCGTTTTTGTGTTGGTGGTTTATAGAAATTGTAGTGGTTTGTATTGTTGTTGCTATAGTTGTTGTTGTTTTTCAAAATCCTTCTTGTTGTTACTGTTGTTGTTGGGTTTATTACAGTTTAGCGTTGCGTGGCGTTGATTTTCAAAATAGCGTTTATATGAAAAGTTGTTAAGTTGTTGTTGTCACCGGTCTTTGTATAGTTGTTGCTTTTGTTGTGTTTTCGCAGTTGAACTTATCTGTCCTGACCATTAAAACTTTGAAATCTCATAAAAATCTATGCTTATGAATTTTTGGAGAAATTTCCCGGAATAAAACAATTTATTCAAAACTGAAAACAATTATTCGTAAAAAATGCTTGCTTGCTTCGCTTTCTTCGACTTTAAAGTAAGCAAAGTCAAAATTTACAGCAAACAAAATATGTAAGGCGAAATGTAAAATATTAGTTTGTTTTCTTTTTTTTCCAGTTGTGCATAACAATAAATAAAATACTATGAAACGGAGTACTTTGGGAAAATTGTACTACGAAAAGGAGCAGAAAATTCAAAAAATCTAGAACAAAAGATTGTGCTTTGTATCAGATTATCAAAATAAAGAGTCATTTGTCAGCGTGCATTTGGTCTTTCTGCGTAAGGTTATACAAATTGAAGAGAGCACGCTTTGAAGCAAAGCAAGCCGGCGTGCATTTTAAATTCAGCTTAAGCGTATTTGTAAGAAAATAGAGGCGGTGTTAAAATAGGATGTGACGGTGTTTGCGATCGGGGGTCAAATGCTTTGGGGGCTGAAGTCATTACAGGAGGAATTGTAAAATGTTTTTAAAATTTAGAATAGAAACACAAAGTTTTTCTATTGACTTGCGTTGCAGATCAATACATACTCTGTTTAGAGGAATATTGCGGGTTTACTTCCTTTTTAAAAGGGGAAGGAGCGAGACGGTCCGTATCCGTCCGGATCCCTCTCTAAAAACGCCAATAGAGTCCATCTGTGTAACATACCGATGTTGTATTTGTAAAGTATGACGGTGTGCGAGTTTTTCTTATAGAAATAATAATAGCAAAAACATTAGCGCTAGCTAAAATAATAGCAGCAGTAACAGAGCTTCAGGAGAAGGACGTTACCAAGTCCAAGCGACTTCAAAAATAAGTTTAAATTTACGAGGTAAGCCAAGGAAACAATGAAGGAAGGGGAAGAGTAAGGGACCCTTTTTACATGCCATTTGTATTTAAAAATATTAAAACAATAGTAACAAGAGAACACAGTGAGATATACGAGTAGGGTTGTCTAACAAAATACCATAATAACCATGAGAATCAATACGGTGTGCGATGCACCGTGCAAATAAAAATTAAAATAAAAACAAAACAGTGTCAATATTAATTCCACCAAATGATTCTCCCCACAAATGGCTTGGGCTTGGCTTGGGGGAAAATATCCACAAAAAAAGAATATTTGTGAATATTGATAAAGTGTTCATTATCTCTGCCTTAAAAAATTGAATTTAACAGATAACTTCTAAGTCATTAACATTCTTTTTTGCATGGTACTTTGGTTAGGAAAAGCTGCTTTAATGAACGATATTGGGGCTAGTGAAATTAAGAAAGGAGATAAAGAAGTTGTGCCCTCTCGTACTCTATTCTAGGAAATACGTTTTTGAAACAAATTTTCCTTGAAGTAAATCCGGTAAACAATATAAACTCATAACTTTAGGCGCATTTCAGATGAAGTTAAACTGCTTTTAGCACTGGCGTTGAATCCTACAAACAGATTTTAAGATTTCATAAAGTGAGCTGTTTGTAGAAAGTCATTGTATGCTTTTAGGCGATTGTTGTTTATTTGCATAGTTGTTTATTTGCACTTGGCAAAGCATCATTCACATATACATGCACACGTTCAACACACACACAACCATTAGCCTGTGCCATTAGCACTATACCATTTGCTTGTATGGCTTTTTATTCACGCCCATGCGTAGGAGTATAAGGTTGGCCGTAGGCGCGGCAGTTAGTTAAAATGATGACTTGTAAAATGCATTAAGTGTGGAATACTTACGGATGCCTTTGTGAAGGCATGTAAATATACATATGTATGTATGCATCTACCCAGTAGGAAAGTTACAAAAGTTATTCTGCACTGAAAAGCATTTTTCTTCTATTATGGAAAGAAAAACTATTTTATTTCAAAGTAATATTTTGGAGGCTACTTATCTGCTACGGCCTGAGTTTGTGGCTACAATGCCCAGAGGTAACAATACAAAGGTTTCTTAAAATAAATTTCCTTAGTTCTACACCTCATAATAAAGTAAGAAAATTAATAATGAAAGATTCTTCAATTTCTAAATTATCGTAAACAAACAAGAATCTGTGCTTAATTCTAATGTATCTACGTTTGTAGGTAAAAGATTAGGTAACAGATAAGAATAAGCCTATTCTGTTGTCTGACGCCGTACCATCATTCGGGACGGGATTCCTGTTTTTGCTTTGTTATTTTCCATTGTTGTTGTTGTTTACCAAAAACCCGAAAATGAACAAAGCAGAATCGACGACAGTCGTCTCATGTGTGTATACCGAAGAATACAGTTAATATGATAAAAAATCACTGCAATTAAGCATACTACCAACTAATGTTCTTTTTTCTAAACTTCAAAATTTTTTCTTTTATTAAACTAGGTATATTTATTTTAGGGTATAAACTTTAACTAATTATTATTAAACATAGAAATTAATATAAAACCATACAATTTGTATAGCAGTGTAACATAAATAAAAACGAGCCTAAAATTATGCTGTGATTTCAACACGTTTAAAGAATAGTTTTGTTGCATGACAAGAATCATATGAGATTATTAATTTTCATTATCATTGCAATTTTTATGCACACAAGAAGATATTGTTATAATAAAATCAGATATGATAAACGTATCAAAATTAATTAAAAAAAACATTTTTCCTTTTGTAACTTCTTTTAACACTTACTTCTTCGTCTTAATTGACAAGTATGGATTTACTAAAAAAAATTTATAATAAATCATAATCTAAATGCCTTTAACAATGAACGGGAAACAAGATGGTTGCCAATAAAGGGTTATATACTCGTACACATAGATGTGCGTGGAGTCGAGGCGGGCGGAGGGGGAAGACTTTCTCATTGCAAACAGACGCCGCGAACCACTGTCAATTTAACAAACATGCGGAAATGGAAAATTCATGAAAATGACAAGTATCGCATCAAATACTCGTACACCGATGATAATCGAACAACAGAGACAGACAGACAAATACACAGACAGCTGACTGACTGACTGATTGCAACGGACGACCGAGAGGGTAGTCAGGTAGTGAGTCTTCCCGACTGCAAGAGACAGCTAGCTGTACATATAAACCCATTGCGTGAATGCGCTTGGATGCTTTCAAAGTTTTAAGGTATTACTGAATTAATGAAAAGCTTTAGTGTCTTTTTTGTAGGCCTTTGTTTGTTGCTGCTTCTTTATTTCTTCACCTCTCCCCACCCCGTCATTCTTATTTCTGGAAATGCATTGAAGTCGATAATCCATGCAATGATAATGCAACGAAACTTCAAAGGTTTCCACATTATTAAATTTGCATAAAAGAAATGTGAGAAGAGGTTCTAGGGAAGGGGCGTGATAGGTGTAGGCAGAGGAGGCTAGAAGAAGCCGGCTAGTTGGTGAGAGTGGTTGGTGGGTTTTTCAATTAAATTTCAAACTCTCATTACATACCTCATTAATTCGAAGTTATTTACAGCGATTCAAGGAATGACTGAGTGAGTCTGTGGCGTGGCAAGATAAGAGACATGAAAAGGTAATAGCTGGATAGATACAAAACGATGTTTATACATATGTACATACATGTTTTTCTTATTTCATTTCAAATCACTGGGAAAACTTAAAAACCTACTTTCTTCATGCCTTGTTGTAAAAATTTTCGAAAGTAACATATCAACAAAATGTCTACTTTTAATTTCATATTAACAATTTGATATTGACAATTTGTGGGAGGAAATTTGCTCTCCGAACTAATGACCGTTATTATTTATTCGGCACTTTTTCTCTTCTAACTAAGAAAGTATTGTAACTCACAACAACTTTGTTATACTTTTTGCGATTACAGCCTTAAAAATTCAATTTAAATAAATGATGATGAAGGTTTTGAAGTAAAGCTCAATATTCTGTAGAGAATATAATTATTTCATTTCATTTTATATTATACTTTTTTCTTATTTGCTTTTATTTTACTTATTTTTAATTACATCTCTAATAATCTCTATGAAGTTAGTATAAAATCTTATTCTACCGAATATTGTCGACAGTATGTTAAATGTAAGAATACTTTGGCAAACACACAATTCATAAAATTTTTGTCTGGGACGCACAAATAATATAATAAACATATGTACATACGAGTATACATATATGAATATAAAATGACAGCTAAGAATTTAAACGATAGACCCTCGACTCTTATTTTCAATAAATTTTACAAGAAAAAACTAAGATTCATGTTATTGGGAAAACTTTATATATTTGGAAAAAGTACTTAATTATATAAAAAAAATCAAACGTGTCTCATATCATGGATTTATTTTTAATGGTTTAGAGAATATATGTGTGATATTTTTAAAATTTGAAAGGCTATAACTTCTAACCGGATGAGAATTTAGTAATGCATTTTTTAATAATTTTATTCGTAATGGCATAAGGCATGCTTAGTACCTAAATTTCTAACTTTGTACATAAATTGTTCTATTTATAAGATCGATTTTAATAATTTTAATAACACCACTCACTACAATTTCCTTGCAAAGACAAGAAAGTATTTCAGCAATTCTAACGTGTATTAAACCGGTGTAACCGGTAAAACTTCATAAAATAAGGAAGTACCAAATCAAAACTGTTTCAAAAACTTCTTGAAATCTCGAATTGGGTGTAGAAATTATTTTCTAAAAAACACGCTGAGGTTTTCAATTTCAGGCAGGGACCGAGGACGCACATGCGCGTCATTAAAACATTTAGTTTTGCTTTTATTTTGTTTTATTTTCTTATTTATTTAATTAATTATATTTTTTGTGGAATATTATTCCTTTTTTATAGTGGTTTTTTTATTCTATTGTATATTGAGCTTTTTTATTTTTAAATAAATTTATAAATTTTATTGTTGCCATTCCATCCATCCTGTTATTGACATTCCATCATTTGGGTACACAGAAAAGAGAAAATTTTGTTCAAGTGACGGAGGGCGTACTTAACAGCAAATACCTAGAAGCATACCGTTGTATTGTAAATAAATACATACATACACACAAGTATACACATAGGCATATACAAGCATTCGTGCATAAATTCTTTAGCTATTGAAATATCAACTATTGACAATTGATAAAAGGAAACAACAGCAACAATAGCAACAACAAAGCATTGTTATTATTTTAATTATTATTATAATGTTGACATTTCACAATAATGAAATTATGTATAAGAAGAAGAACAATAAGAAAATTATAACAACTGAAACGAGAACAATAACCATCGGTGCTGAAAGTTGTGACCATGTTCTCCAGAAAGTTTTGAAAGTGTGGTGACCATGTTCTCCAGACTGTGTGTGTGTTGTTTATTGATGCATATATTTGTGGAATATTGAAGTATTTTGTCAGCACTCCCAGAAATTATTCATGACAGATCGTTCATAAATCAGTGACGAAAGCTCATGTTTGTACACAGTCGAAAATTTCGGCTTAATTTTTCAACCCTTTCATTAGGTTGAAATTAAAAAGTTTATCATTTCGATTATAAATCTCAAATTAAAATTTGGCAAATTGTAAATGTGAATATAATAAAATGTATGAATAATCCTTTAGATTAAACAACAACACTAAGCATCCAGAATTGCTTTTTATCGCTGTTGCTGTTGTTGTTATTGTTTCTTCAATTTATTAGTCTTACTTTAAAACCTTTCCGCTCTCTAAAGTGAAACAGAAATTTCACTTTTATTCACTTATTCATTCATCCATTAATTCTCGGGCATGCATCATTTGTCTTCAATAGCAATTATAAATTGTTTATTTTCATTCGGTTACGTTTTTCTGCTGACTCAAAGGGTTGGAATGGATCGATGTGGGCATTTTGTCGAGCAGGCGCAATTCTTCAAAGAGTTGCCACAAAAATAATTGCAATATTTTGAGCTTCTTAAAATGATACAAATTGAGTTAAAAATGCATTGAGGTTTATTTTGTTTATGAGGAGGCCAGCAAGAGGCGCCAGAAAGAGAGAGAGCAACAACGTGTAGACGAAGAAACAAGCAGTACAACAACAAGTCTGGCAAATAAGCAAGGAGGCAGAGATAGACAACTAAACTGGTAAAACACGTAAACATTAGCACCATGACTAGTAGCAGCAGCAGCGGCAACAACTTGTTTGTTTGTAGCAATTATTATAAATTGCTTGTAGTGCTAAAGAGTATGCTGCTGCTGTTCTGTTGCCGAACAGAAATTTCAAATTAGTTTCTGATAATCTTTGGAACTGTTGCAGAAACTTCAAATTATTATTATTATTGCGTATTACGTACTTCGTATTTGAGCAGAATTATGATTTTGATTTATTTATGACCGATTTCTGTTGGCTCAGCCTTAGATGAAAAGATTAATTAAAGTATTCAAAACAAATTTAATATAAATGACCCCTCAATTGAATAGAAAATTACTGAGTATTAAAAGTAAAGGACAGTTTCATGGTAGACAGTTAAAATGTAAATTGATTTAGAAAACAGAGTTAGTAACAGATTCGGAGGAAAAAGTGAAGTATAAGAAATCTTGATATGAGTTAGAGAGATCTTTAGAAGATATATTCGAAAAAAAAATATATATAGAAAGGTTTAAAAGATTTCAATTCAAGAAAGATCAATTAGAGAGATGTTTAGAAGCGTTCAATTCAAGAGAGATCAAGGGTTCAATTAGTTAGTAGAGTAGAGTTATCAAAAAGACTTCAATTCAAGAGAGATCAGTCTCAACAACTGAGAGAGATATTAAACTGAATTAGAGAGATGTTTAAAACTATGAGAGATTATGAGAGCAAGGGAGATATTTAGCTTAGTTCGAGATCATTTATAGAGATGTTAAGATCAGTTAGAGCAATGTTGGAATAAGTTAAGTATAGGTTAAGGGAATAATAGAAATAATAGAAAATAGGGTTTAGTTTTTCATCTTCTGTTGAAAGTTTGTGGCTAAAAACAAAAAAAATTTCAGTTCCAGTTTTCGGTTTTTCGAACTGTTCAAACTTAGGGAGCATCATTTTATCAAATCCGAATGAATTTTATATCTAACATAAGGCTTGAATATTAATATAAGTACAATATATAAAACTTTAAATTTAGAAGTTGATTTTGCGAATGTTCAAATTGTCAACCACTGAGTTGAACTTTTTAATGCTAAGATTTGAATTCAATCCCGAAATCGACTCTTTCTTTATATTACGAAAATTGTTTATTTCTGAGTCGAATATTTTAAGTATTCCTAATACATATTACATACATATAGATAAAATCTAAACCGTGTACTTGTAGATATTTAAAAACTAAGTATTCCTAAATGTATTCCATTAAACTTTTAGAAATTCAATAACGCATACTGCGTAAATTGTAAAAAACTAACACACGTTTCTTCCCCTTCCTTTTCGCTTCCTTCGTGTTCGAGGACGATGTTGTTCAAACCGAAGAAACCACTGAAGACTAGTAAGACCCATTTCGTATAAAACCCACTCAACAACTTAAGGTGTTCAGCGCCTTGCGGGGCACTTTTGAAACTAATGATTGTTAACGAGACGAAAGTGTCGTCGTATGCAGCAGCAGCAAGCAAATGTTCAACAATCGAACGAACATGCTGTTTTACGAACATGTAGAGAAAACATGCTTATTTGAAGCCATCAATACAGAGTCTCCGTGAATGCAGTGGATGGACGGACGGACGTACGGCTCATGCGGTTCAGCTGGCGACAGTCATTCTGATGACAATTTATTGACATACGCTGTTGACGCCTTAGACGAGGTTGATAATGATGAAGATAATAATGGTGCCGATATTATGACAATCAATTTTTCTAGTGTCGTTGACCGATTAAGAAAATGCGCGGTTCCTGTGGCGTTCGCTTTTGGTGCGTTTATTTGCTTGTGTTTAGTTTTCTATAAATTTCGTAGGCGATGTAATGAATATTGACCTTTGCCAAATAAAAATAATCACTAAATAAATATTTTTGTATACACTCATAAGGTTATTGAGGAGAATTAACTGAAGAGAATAAAGAAAAATATATGAACAACATATTAAAAGAATAGAACGTTTCCGAATTCTTTTTAGGCGATAAAGGTTTGGGTTAAAGTAAACACAATTTTTCCAGAGGTCAGTTTAGGGTTCAGTGAAGTTTATTTTTGTTACATAAAAGCTAAGTGTTTGGAATATGTTGGTTCTAAAGCAAATTAGTATTTAACAAATAATCTTAAAAAATATTCAGCAATCAATATTCCAGAAACTAGTCATAATTCGTCATAGACAGCTGCGATTTTGGTCAATGATGTACGGCTGTAGGGTTAATCAACTGATCTTGACCTTTATCGATTCGTGTTGTAGTAAAATATTTCTTCTTGTCTCTAAAACATCTGAGACGATTAGTCTCGAACGAAAAGTGTGTTTTTGACAAAATTTTTTTTGGCAAAACGATTGCGAAAATTTCAATGGGTTGTTTCAGTGGGTTGTTTTTCTTGAAAGTAAGTAAGCGTTCATCTATTCATCCCCTTCATTCTGTGGAAGCTTCTACGGGAGAGGGGTTGAGTAGTTAAATGTTCATGTACGTCAAAATATTTTTAATTAATTTTAAAAAGAAAACTTTGAAAAAGGCAGTTGAAAAATCTGTAAACTACGTACATTCTTGGAAAACAACGTTATGGAGGAAGCACGTACTTCTTATTTTGAAATTAAACGTGAAATTTTTACGGTTTGCAATGGTTTTAAAAAATGTTCAGTTCTAAAATTTTGTCTTTTTTTGATCTATTATGCAAAAAAAGTATATAAAAAAAATAAAAAAGGATACAGTATCGTATGTCATGAGTGGTTCTTTTAACACAAGGGGTCATTTTGAGTTTTGCGTCATTTTTTGAACTGTCAATATTAAACTGTCATGGTGTTGTGTCATGCCATTTTACAAACAAAAATTAAAAGGTTTTAAGATATGAATCTATTCACTACGAAGAAAATAACGTGGAAACAGTTCGTAAATATCGTACGGCCTTGCATCGTTCAATATTTTTAAGGGCTACGTTAAAGATAGGGACCGTCAATGCCCCCGGCAACGCTTCAAGCAGTCAAAAACTATAGTAGAGCTGATATTCAAAAAAATACTGCCGAAATAATGCGAAAACATGTTGACAAACTTCATCAAAAGATTGATTATTTCAGGAAGAGGAGCCGGGAAGCTCATATTGTATTCTATTACTAATCTCTGAGATTCTACTTTGTTTTAAAACAAAAATATCACCACTTTTCGTAAAAATATTCCGTTTTTAGTGCAACTGGTGTGCTAACTTTTTATTTTTTATAACAAAGATTAAGAGTATATTAATATTTAGAGACGTACTTACTGCTTTTGAGGCGTAAGAACTTATAGAAGCTGCGGACTTCTAAAAGCTACATTTGAATTGAAAAATTAATGCTTACCTGAAAAGAGAAAATAAATTTGGATTTATACTAATTTCAAATAGATTACAGGATTTTAGGAATAAATCTTTAGAAACTATAGTTTGTATAAGAAATGAATATACTTTAGCGTGTATAAAACAAAACATACAATTATAGAAGATTTACTCGTAGTTTTTCCGATATATATTTATGTAAACCATGGTAAAAGTTAGGGAAAAAACATTTTTGTGAAAAGAGCTTTCAGTAAATTTTGTGTATTTTTTAATTTTTTCTGGCAAGGGCAGAGTGGGGAAGAGATAGAGAGCGTCCAGCATTTCCTTCACTGCCCCTAAACAAATTGTACCTGTCAAAAATGAATGCATCATTAAATTTCCATAATCGTGTCTGCCACGTACAATCATCTCCACAAATATCCATTATTGGTCCAGACAAATTAATAATGACGTCCATCATTGAGCATTTAACATTTTACTGAACACTATTGAACAGTTTCCACTCTGGGAGAGTGGATACGTACCCACGTGTCGTCTCTCTATTTCATTGTTTCTACGAAGAATGAAATGCAGAAATTGTTGTAGTTGTGGGTGGTTCGTTGGCGAAGGGTTGTGGTGGGAGAGGGAGGGGAATGGGAAAGAAGATGAGTTCGTACAGAATGTTAATATTCAATATAGGAAAAACGGCAATGAATCATGTCGACAACGGAATATGTGTGTCGACATTTTAAGGATAACATGTGTGCCCTTCTCCTATAGAGCTACTACTATATATTCGTACTTGTATGTACTCCTATTTATAAACGTGCCCTGTAAAACCCTGTAAGCTCTTGTCTTTAGGAAAACACAAACGAATCAAGCATGACGAATCATTCATCATCGTGCGCGAAGCATGTGGGCCAGCTTCTATGAGTAACACACAAAGAGTGGCCAATGAGGAAATTGCAATGCTTTCAATCGGTTCTGATTTGATTTTGAATAAAAGGTACGTTGTTTAAAATTACTTTAAAATTAGTGAGTAAAACAATGGGTCTTAAAGCAAAGTGAAATCTCAGTGTTTCGAAAGCCTCATGTGTGTGTTTTCATCAGTGATTCATCAACGATTCGAGTTGAATTAATTTTTGGAAATGCTGAAAGATCACAAAATGTGTGTGTGTGTGTGTTTGTAAGTGTGTGTAAGTGAGGGAGAATAAACAATTGACAGACTAAGTGCGGATGGGTCGATTCACTCAAACACGAGGTAGATCGAAAAATGTATGGATATAGAAAAATATTTAGGATTCGTGAAAATCGTTGGTTAACGTATGAGCTTTAGTCCTTTTGAAGAAAAATGGTTAAACATGCGAAAAACCTGTGTATATTTGGTTATTATATCAGTTTCGAAAAAAAAATAAAACGAGAGCACAAAAATATAATACCATACACAAAAATATTTCATCTCATGCAAATTGACATTAAAATGGCAAATCACCAATTTTTTCCACAAAACAAATTTACAATTCTTTCACAAAACAACAGAGATAATTCTTATTTTAACGACTATTTTATACAAACAACGATTTTATATTAAATAACTCCTAAACTCAGGATATAGCAACACTGCAAACACTTTAAATTGAAAATACACCCAAACCTGGTTTTACATTCAATTTATTCTATCAAGTTAAATTTAGACAAACAAAAGAAATTCCAAGAATTCCTAAATAATTCCTTTTAAGGACAAAATAATAAAGAAATTGGTTTTGCAGGAAGAGAGAAAACAGACTACGCTCTCTCGTATAATTTACGAGTTTAGTATTAAATGGAAATACATAAAGCACAAATTTCTATATGTACATACGAGTATCTCATCATGTAGATATCAATTTTCACAAGCAACAACTACAACAAACAAATGCTACAAACGGCATCAGGTTCCAAGAGCTTATTGCTAGCAATATTGGCAGATTTATGGCCAATATACAGAACCTGGCCAACAACCAACGACGTTGGGTGGGCGGGCTGGTTGGTTCGCTCGTTGGTAACTGCTCGGTGGCAGCGGTACCGAACGATGTGGCCTGATGTGGCCTGGCTGACATCAGGTGTTTTTCGTGTGCACGAAAGATAATGGATTTAAAGTTTGCTACACTTTTTGCTACTGGTATCGTTAGTATTTTCATCACTCGTTGCTGTTGTTGTTGTTGCTCTGGAGTAGTCGCACTCGTTGTTATTGCACGAACGTTGTCGTTGTTCATGTATGTTGCTCTTTTATTATGGGCTGGTATTGTCCAAAAGCTTTTACCTCGTCTGCATCATTTAACTATTTAAATATTTAAAATGCATTGTCAGCTCTTTCGGTCTCTGTCCAGCCCTCTCTGGTCTCCCGGTCTCTGTGGACATTAAAAGAAGATATTCGTTCTTGTTGTTGTTCTTCGTTGCTGTCGTTTTTCTTGTCTGCTCTGGTGATATTAGCTTTCTGTTGTATTAAAAATTTATATTTTCTGTTTGAATTTCTTTGACAAATTTGTCTTTATTAGGTTGTCTTTTTTCCATGGTTAAATAAATTCGTCTGAAAAACTCTGCCTCGTCTCGAGAGCTTTTTGGGTTCTGGTCTTGATCGAAAAACCATTACTCGTCTTGTATCGTTTTTGGATCTCAGCTAGACTGAAAATAATTGTTTCATCTCGGGGTCTTGTCTCGAGTGAAAAACCATGACTTGTCGCTGGGTTGTCTTGACTAAAAAGTCCTTGCATCAGAATACCAAGACGAGCTCAATAATTTTTTCATCTCACGCGCATCAGTCACGCGTTAATTTGCTGCTTGCCTTAAATATTCTTCATCTTAATTTTTTCTGTAATTTATAATTTCTTTTCCATAAGCTAAAATGAAAAGGTTTATAATCTCCAATTTACTCAGTTCGGCGAATTATTACAAAAGGCTTACGCTTTGGCTGAGTTTGAAGTGTGATGAGTGTGGAATGGAGTGTTCCTAACCCGAGTATAGCACTCGTAAATACAATGTTTTATTATCTTAAAACCAACCAAACGAAAGAAAGGCAGGCAGCCCGAATTGCTTTCAAAGAGCTCAAATTAGTTGTGGTTTCTTTTATTTCTTAGACGAAATGAAAAGGACTGACTCCATTACGGTACGGTACACTTTTGGGTTCGCAATAAACTCTTTGAAAAATATGTTATAAAAATGTCAGAGATGGTGAAAATTGTGAAGTTTTTCTGCTTCGCATTATTTGCTCTTTGTTTTTGATCTTGCCATTAAGCTTCCAGAAAATGGTGTATTAAAATGTTAGAAAGCCATTATTGTATACGAAAAGAATATTTTTCTTCAGTTCAAATTAGGAAAAAAAACACACTACAACAATGGAATTCAGGATGGCGAAAAAGCTAAAGAAATTTAATTTAAATTAAAAGAATTTGCAGAAGTTCTTACGGAATGCATTACAACCAAAAAAACAGAGAAAAAAATTAGCTTTATGAACATACAAACAGCAGCAAACAATGCAGGAAAAAAAACATTAAAGGCGAGGCATTGCTAAAAAAAATTAACCTGAATGGAGCAAGTGAACCACCCACTGATTTGTCTCAGCCTTTGCTGCTGCCGACGCACTTCCCGGTCCTTAACGAACAATCTATTTGAGAAAATAAATGACCCTTTCGGTAGAAAAGAGCCAATTTCTATGGTAAATACAAGGGTTTTACGAGGGTTTTACTGTTTCCTCGCTCTACTTCTCAACCTCTTCCTCACTGTGTCTCTCTGCAGGAACCGACTTCAGAATCATGGAAGTAGTCATAAAATGAAGTCAGCAGGAGCCAGAAGAAGAAGAAGAGGAACCAAAGGGGCACAAAGATGAAGCGGCAGTAGCAGAGGCAAGGAGGCAGGGTTCAACGTCTGCTATGAATGGACTGCTGTCAGCTTAAATTTGAAAATATGGCAACGAAACGAAACGAAATGAAACGAATTGAAACGAAAGACTGCACAAGAAAGGAAGTATGGATGTACAATAAATATATGCTGCACCAGAAAAGCTTTTAGTTGGAGAAGAAGAAGGGGAAGAAGCAAAATACATGACTAAAAATAAAAAGCTAGTACGAACGAACCAACTGAATGCAATTTTGAGGCGTGCAAGAGTCCCAAAAAATTTAAGACTGGTGGCGCGGGTAGAAGGGCCAAGGGGAGGGGGTGCAAGAGATTAGTTCCAAAACCCCACACAAAAAACCACACAAATGAACTTAAAGATGGAAACAGAAATTGAAAACACTTTGCTGAATGCACACGCACCGACACAAAACCATGGTCTCTCCGCGTAGAACAAAAACAGAAGGAAAAGAAGGACCAGAGATTAACATTCTTAACATATATAAATTAAAACGTATACTCTAAGCTCACACACACACCCGAACACGACATTAGACAGAAAAAAACGAATACGTGTCTAGATTCTAGAGAGATGATAGAAAATTGGTTGGTTGGCTCAAAAACGTTAGAGAACGTCGTAAGGCAAAGAATCGAAAATTCAAAATCATAAAAGGAAAATATGTTAGTAACTTAAAAAAGTAAAATACCTTCCAAAAGAGGTGTTATTTTAAAATTACGTTATTCGTGAACTGTTAACGTTCAGTGTCATAGTGATCTCATTTGACAAGGAAAAATCGGGCGGTTTAGGTTAAGATATGGACCGACACCGCTTATTACTCTTACAACAAATTGAATTAATTAGATTTCGGTTTTCAGGAAAATAAAGAAATTTTACTCTTTCTTGACATTCGTTAAATTTTTACTCTGATGCAAGAACGCCCAAAAATTTATTAAATATATTCAATATATAAGGCGTTTTCTTTGAAAGTGACGTAAGTACACTCCTTTTTATTTCGAGATACTCACAAAAGTTTTGAAATATTTCAAATAATATTTTTAAATATTTTGAAAAGATTGGTCTCTAAATTTAATAAAATTATAAGGATCATACCAGAATAAAAGTTTTCTCATCATTAACCCAATTTTTTCATGAAGTGGACTTACACCACTTTGAATGAAAACGCCTCATGCATATAATAAACTTTTTATAAATTATTTAAAGTTTGATTTTCAAAAATATTTAAGTCTATCGTCATTTTTTAGGCATCGGCTACCGGTCAAGTTTTTTAAACGCTGGAGCTTAACAACCCGAAAATGCTTAATAGATAAAAAAGTCTGTAAAGGATAGAGAGTGAGAGAGAGAGAGTGGGAGAGGCAGCTCAGAAATAGCTTCTAAACAAAACAGAATGAATCTCCAGAAATAAAAAAGCATTTTTTATTCTACGCATAGTATAGAAACGTGTCCGTAAAGAACCAGCTGAAGTGAATCGAACCATTGCTAATGGGTTAATGGAATGGAAAGTTCAACTTTTTGGTCAGAAGGATGGCGGACGACAATCTTAAGAATGAGTTGTTAAAAGCACAAAACCGAGAACAAATTACATTTCGTGAGATAGAAAGAATAAGCTAGAAGGAATGAATGGGAAAAATCGATGACGGCGAGATTATAAAGCTCTCGTCGTCGAAAAAGGGCAAAAAAAGTAAATAAGAATGAATGTTAAGAATCACAGAGTCATTTAAGTTCACAATGATTAGAGAAGAGAATAAAGAGTGGAAAATTAAAATCTCAAAATAGAGAACAAAATTTGGAAAGTATTAAAAAACTAAAAGACAAATTGAAAAAATATAGTAAAAATGGGCTAAACGTGAGCGATGACAGCACACGAACAAACTTTAGTGATGGAAGAGAAGAGTCAAGGAGAGGAGTGACGAAAAGAAAAGAGAGAAGAGACACTATGCCTTTGTCATGGAAGACAGAGAGAGAATTCAATAAAGGCAACAGTAGAAGCAGCTGCATGTACAACAACAACAACAGCAATGACAACAACAACTTTAACAGGACTAATATGACAGGATGGCGCAAATCCCTAAAACAACAAATAAATTAACAGCAAGAGAAACAATGAAAAGTGACAACTAACAAACAACAAAAACAACAACAACAGCAACAATTTCGTTGACAAAAAAACGAGAAGAAGAAGTATATTAACAAGAAAAACAACACGAACAAAAATAACAATTTCCTTGGTAATAATTTTATTCGAGCTCGGCAACAGAAGTTAACCCTTAAGAGTAAACAAAAGTAGGAAACTCTTGAAAACCTACCAACCAAAGCCATCAATATTAACCCATCAACGCCTTTAGATATCGTGAGCCTAAGCGATGATGGCGGAAGTGGTAATAATGGCGTTGGGGAGATGATGGTTGTGTGGATGTGGGTATGTGTGCGTGTAAGCAGGCGATTTTAAATACTTGAGTCATAAGCTTGTAGAAAGTTAAGAGAATGAATGAATACCCGAAGGACTGAACGAATGAATGAATGAAGGGACCTACAAATGAGCCAACTTAATTAGCAAACTCTCTTGATGGTAAATTCCAAAAAAACCTAAACAGCTAAAGAACAACAGAAACGAGCCAAAGACAAGCGAATAGAACAGAAACAACAACAACATACAAATAATAAAAAATTTTCTTTTCTTTTCGAAATCGAAAAGAGCAACGACATCGAAAACAGCAAAACCAGTAGCAGTAACAACAAAAGCAACAACAACAAAAACAATAATAATAATAACTAAAACAACAATCAACCAAACAAATAATGTCAACAGGAACAAAAACGGCAGCCGTCAGTCTCAAAATGTGTTTTCAGAGAGGTAAAAAATATATTATATGTACCTACGTAAATATATACATAGACATACTATGTACATATAAATATAACATAATACATTGAAATGGAAACAACTCAGCGGCCCAGGACAAGTTTTCCGAGCCAACCGACTTCCCATGCGGGCGCTTGTTTTCGTGATCGTTTTTACTCTCAGAAAGCTTTTACTATTTGGAGGATTTCCCACCAATCTGATATCTCGAAAACCAGAGCTAATTGCAAAAAAATCTTCTGAAAAAGCATTTTCTGAGCAAAGAATTAGTAGTGTTTCTTTGAAGATTATTTTCACAAATAATGTTTTTGTATTGGGTTTTCCAGAGTTACGATTTTGACATAAAATATTTTGCAATGACAGCAAAAAGAATGTTCAAAATGAGAGCTATAAGATACATAAAATTTGTTCGGTTTTGATACCTTGCGATATGTTTCAACAAAAAAAAGATATATATTCAAAAAATATAAAAATTTATTCTCAGGAAATAAAAATTGCGATATTTTAATAAATGTAAGAATTTTTAAAGAGGATTTTTTAATGTTACTTTAATGTTTTTAATGTTTTTTATAAAAGTCAGTTTAAGTTTTTTGCCCAAAAAAATGCTCTCCACCTTTTTTCCCTTCTTCTTCTTCTTCTTCTTCTTCTACAAAAAAATTGAACTTTATGAGGTTTTGATTAGTTTGGAAGTGAACGGAATTGTTGAAATGGGTTAGTTGTTCATAATGTGCAGCAGTCAGCGCATTACGAATAGAAACCACATAAAGGAAGGCTAAGAGAGTAAATGGGTTTTTCCAGCTTACATAAAAATTTGTGCCACTCGAAACGAATGCAACCGCAAACTACGAGTATTTAATGACAAATAGAGTGAGGCTGGGCGGTGTTAAGCTTCCCTGGAAAACCGCGAACTAGTCATTTAAGCAACCCACTGGTACCGAGACGGAGGAGGAGGAAGAAAGCGTTGGAGAAGTAATGGCTGCAACCATTCCACGCCAACACATGACATGAAAATAGTAATAATTTTATGCCTGCTTAACCTAAATACATACATACACATAAACGCGATGTTGGTGAGTGAGTGAGTGAGCGAGTGCGTCGGTTGCTGCAGTTCAGCATCAGAGCATATTTCCACTTTTCTTTGTTGATCGTAAACTAACAGCGGGTCGGATTGAAATGCCTTTGAATTCTATAAATCGTGGCCTTTCGCATACTCTAGAGCCTTTTTCTTCTTCTTCAATCCTTAAGTTTAGGCTTAAACTCAAACACACCAACCGACCAACGACCTTCTTAAGTACTTCCAGGCGTCATTTAAAATGCTTTACATGCGTAGACGTAGAAGGAAGAGAGAAAACAGAGGAAAATGCGTTTGCAGTGTCATGAAAATGTTGGGGGAGCCTGAACCTCACCCCACTCCACTCCACCGCCTCTAAACGACCGCATTTCACATTCGAATTGGTGTCAGTGTTGGCAAGACCGACGTCGTGGCCGGAATATGTCATGCCAAGCGTTGTTTGGTTGGTGGGTTACTCTGCTGGCAGTAAGCTCTATCTCTATCTCTCCACCACCACCCTCACTCTCACTAACAACACCGCCACCGACTTTCTGGATTTAACCATTTAACGATTACGATCCTCACAAACTCAGCTGGATTTTATTACGACCAAAGTTGTTTGCATAAATAATGGAAGGAAAAGCATGTTTGCGATTGAAGAAGATATTAAAATATTTTAGGAGTAACAAAAGAGACCATATTAAGTTAAGTTGGTAACAGTCCTGCTAAAAAAGCAGCAGCAGCAGCTCCGGGTTCGTGTTGGTATCAACTGAAAGTTGAAGATACTTTAATGGCGTGCAGAAATTCTAACATTCAAATCATTAAGACATAAGTCATAAAGTTGTACTTAGTATTCGTATGGTATATGTATATGGTTGTTGTTTTTTTTGTGTTTTTTTTGTGAAAGAGTTTATGGACACAATGAAAAAACAATCACAGTTATTTCCAAAAGAAAAAGATATAAAATTAGGTCTTCAACACCATAAAGTGAAAAGGATATGCAAAAGGGTCTAGCAAATTATTAGCGTTCGCACGTTATGCTAAATATACTCGTAGGTTGCCAAATGTTGCTATAAAACGCACGAATGATTGATGATGATAAGACTTAGCGAAGTGTATTGACAGCTTTTCTTCCCATTTTCCGTTCTATTCAGTTATTCATGAGGAAATATGGTAACTGCTGTAACATTTAAGTGCTTAAGGAAGATTAAACAACGCATAAAAGCAAGTGTCAGGATTTGCTCATGAAACGTTATCTCTTAGTACCATTAACTGACCAATAAACCTTAGTTAAGAACTGTTATTATTTTCGTAATGCAGTTATTAGTAATGCTATGACTAAAAACAAACCATAAATACCATATTTCGAAGGAAGAGTTACTTCTTCGGTAATTAAAAAGAATGGTAAGTTTTGGTTGTTTGAAGAATAACAAAGAAATAATTATCATGGAATAGTAATCACTAACAGAAAAATTTCTTCAGCATGACTTTAACTTTAATGGGTCCCTGATTACCCAAAAGATTGCTGGCTAATGCCAGAGAAATGAAGGCCTAAAGTAATGAGTAAGTAATAGACGTAATGTTCGTAGGAACAAAAACATGCATGGGCTCGTTTTTGATTTAGATTAAAATACAGTTTGAAGACTGAAATCGTGAATGCATGACTACATAATAATAATGGGTCCTTCAACAAGAAGTAACTACCCGTCTCTTTTTTGCTGTCAACATTCAACTGTCATTATGCCATCATTTGACATTAAAAACCTTCGGGGTTTTCCTTGTGGCTCGATACATACTCGCACAACGAATGTAAATAGTGAGAATTCACAAAAAAAGGTGAAAATATCGCAAACAGTCTTCTATTCTTTGGGGTTACGTTTGAAATAAAGTCTGCGCCGTCATCAAGTTTGGTTTGGAGACAAAACCAGCCATTTGGTTTCGAGGTTTGAGCGTTTCAGCGTTTTATTACTAGTAATTAAATTGTTCAAGGTCTATCAAAACGGATTCTCTTAGTCGAAGAAAATTAATCTTTTCACTTTCGAGTGTTATAAATTATATTAGCTGACATCAAGAAAATAGTTTTGAACCTTCTGAAGTTCAGATGATCGTTTCAAAAGCACCAACGCGGTATGAAGGTATCTCTAGAGGTAGGAAAACTCTATAATGCGTGAAAATATAAAAGAAGTGAAATATTAAAAGAACAAAAAAACTCAACAGCAGCAACAGACACTATAAAACTTGTTGGTGGCGGTATATTAAAACTTTTCTCCCCAAAGAGCTAATACCACGCTTAGACGATAAGATTGCAGCTTAAAGGTGCGCTTATATTGCCGTCAACAACATGCCGTTCTCGACGGCAGTGACCCGGGAAAAAAAGATGACTGAAGAGGTCAAGGCAGGGAAGGAAGTTCTCTTTAGAGAGACCTAGAAAAAGTAGTGTGGAAAAAATGAGGAGAGTTTGGTCAACAAACGCACTGCCCCATTGATCTGATCTCAGGTGGAATGATGCAGGGCGGCGTCCAGTACCAATAACAGTCTTTGTTTTTGTTGTTATGTTTTGGTGTTCCTAAAACAACCAGAGCCAGAGCCAGCTTCGGCAGTAGCGCCAACACCAACAACATCAGTAACTCCGGAACGAGCAGCGGCATCTATCTCGTTTTTCTATCTCGTGTTTGGTATTATTTTTTTATCTCAGGTGCATAAATCATGTTTTTACTTCACCGAACGACCACTCTATGGACGCATCAGTCTTGGTTACGTGAACTTTTCAGGCAGCTGCTCTCAGCGTTGGTCTGCTGGTGGGTTTTTCTTTGCCTGTCCATTTGTCCGTCTGCGTGATTGCCGGTCGGGCAGTTTCTCTTTGCCTCTCTT
This sequence comes from Conops quadrifasciatus, assembly GCA_949752815.1. Classification (NCBI taxonomy): domain Eukaryota; kingdom Metazoa; phylum Arthropoda; class Insecta; order Diptera; family Conopidae; genus Conops; species Conops quadrifasciatus. The sequence goes on along the minus strand of OX457078.1, from coordinate 29,481,600 downwards.
TCGCTCTCTCTGTATGTTTGGTGGTGTGCCTTTCTGTCACATTCTGTGGTATTACAACTGCAATGGGATTATGTTTGTTTAGAAAGGTACCACCTGGAGGGAAAAAGAAGAAGAAGACGTAGAAGAAAATAAGAACTAGAAGAACAAGATGCAGCATATTTCATTTCCAAGGAGCAATAGATCGAGCGACCGACTTTGCAAGACCGCACACCAGATGATGCTTCTTCTGCTGCTGCTGCTGATGATGATGGCTGTTGTTGTCGTCACTGGTGTTGTTGGCAACCGCCTAGTTGTCACCGTCACCGTCACCGTCACCGTCGCTGCCACCGTCGCTGCCACTGTCGTTATTGCGGTTGGTTTAAGAAAACATTGTCAGCGGTGAAGGCAGGCTTGTGGAAGGTTACCAACAAATGAACGAGTTGCAGCAATCAACACTTGAACATTCTTAGAAGGTCTTACACTGAGACAGATAGATAAATGTGTAGATAGCCAGACAGACAGATAGACAGTTAGACCGATAGAGATTTCCAGTAAAAGTTGACACAAGTTGAAAACGGATTCCGGAGTAGTTAGAAGGAAGTTTTTATTCTTTCGAGTTTTGCGATTGAAAGCAATTCAAAGAAATGGCGGGCGATAAAGAAAAAGGATTCTGTGAATAATTGCTAAGACTTAAAGTGAAAAGCAGAGGCTTTGGTGAATTAATTATAAGCTCAGTGTATATTGATAAATATTTGTAAATATTTGCACAAACAATTTGAGAAATAAAAGTTCGAAAAGTAACGAAAAGACAAAGCCTTTAACAACGAAACGATAAACATCGGTGAAAAGAAGCAATCAAAGCGAAATAAACTGGTATGAACTGACCCTCTGTAAACTCTGTTCATTTCTTTACAATTATATTAGTATAGATTGATTACAAAATTTTTATCAAGAATTGAACACGTTTGTTTATTTTTATATTGATAAGCAAGAGTGTAATGACAGAGTGAGAGTAAAAGATAAGCTTATGATGATAAACGTATTATATCGTAGATATCGATGCGAATAAATCAATAAATAAACAACAGTTAAAGTAATTTTTTGTATAATTCTTATGATTCATTTGACAGAGGTTATGCTACCAGAATCTTTTTAGTCGATAATTTTTGTGATACCTTTTACTAAAAGTAAATTCAGTTAAAGCTTTACGTTACTTTGTTTTATATGAATTTTCCAACTAAATACATTGTCATAAAAATTAACAAAAATTACAAAAATTTATTAAAACTTTACTAATTGATTTTAAATGTTATGAGTATAAAGAAAAAGTGAAAACTCTGAACTGTAGTTAATAAATCTGAAATTATTACTCTCTAAACAAGAACATAAGAAAAACTTCACGTTAATCTATGTATATTATTTAACGGAACATAAACGAACGAACTTATGACACTTTACCATCATAAATAAATTGGCCATCTGGAACCATAGCTGATAAGTGTCTTCAGTGATTGTCATCAATGCTTGTCCTCAATGATTGTCTTCGATGATTGTCTTTAATGATTGCCTCTAATGAGTGTCTTCAATGGCCAGATTGGCTTCGATGACAGAAAAGGAGACCAACGAAGGAAATGGTCGTGCATTGAACTGATTTTAACACAAATTAAAACAAAAGGGTTCCTCGTTTCGGTATTTTGTAAGTCTAACGTAAAGAACGAATGGATACACACGGTCGGAAAAACAAGGTTTAAATTTTCAACTCTTTCAACTTTTATTAGGTTCAAATGCAAATATGTAACCGTTTCGATTAAAAATCTGGATTTACAAGTTTAATAGCTTTAGGATTTTATAGTGTTATTTAATAAACGGTTTAACAGAAAGACCTTTCCACTCGCGACTAAAAAAGTGAGAGTGAAAACATGGGAATCTTCACTGATTCGTGAACAATTTGTCATAAATGAGTTCTGTGAGTGTTCGGTACACAACAATCGCAACGCACACACAAACATACACACTGTACCAACTTATATCTACCAAATAACAATAGCAACAAAAGCTGTGCAAAAACAAATAAACAAACCAACAAACGAATCAGAGAAACCAATTTGTCAGGAAACAGGACTTTTCAAATGAGTTTCCAAAGACAAATACGCGCCGCCGCCGCTAGTGAGCAGACTGACAGCCAGCCAGTCAGACAGAGTGTGGGAAAAAGTACAGAGCTTCAAATGTATACAAACACAAGCAATACATACAGAGAAACTGCAAAAGAAAAACTCGCTCGTGTTAGTGTAAGTATACGAACGGAGTATACATTTGTACGATGCGATACGTATGTATTTGAGTATACATATACTCGTATATGTACGATGCGACACGATACATGAAGTGCATGTAAATTTTATGAAACACGAAACACGAGTAGTTTAGAATCAGGTTCTGTCAAGTAGTTTTGTAAAAACTTAATAACCGGCAGCTCGACGAAGGAACGGTGTCGAAGCTGAGTGAAGAAGAAGCAGAATCGAAGAAGTACCAGAAGATGCAGCAATATTCGATGTACGAAGAAGTGTTAGCAGGCTGAGGCAAAGCCAACGACACCGTAGAAAATGGTGTATAATGGGTAAGAAGAAGAAGAAAACGAAGTCATTGCCAGAAGACAAATTGTTTGCAGACATGCTGTAATACTGGCAGTAGGGGCGTACGTCTATACACACCCACACACACATACACACATACATATGTATGTATGTAGAGCTTCCGGCATTGAGTATCGTAGTGGGTACTTTTACATACAATAGTACTCGTAGACTTCAGGCGAAGATAGAATCTAGTGATGTGAGACTTGAGACTATTCGCAATCGTTCAAATAAGTTTCTATTGGAAAATAGGCCAATGAAAAAAGGAAAGAAGTAGAAAAAATACTGTAGAAGAAAGAAAGCTTGTAACATACACACAGAAAAATATTGGCGGTTTCAAATTATTATCAAAACTAAAGTTAATTGTGAAAATCATAAAAGTAAAATCAGTAAAAATCAGTACGTATAGTGAAAATCAGTGAGCAAACAAAAATTGCGCGCTAACAAAAGAAATAGTCAAACTTTTTGACCATCAAACTGTAAATTTATAGTAAAAGTATAACTTTTCTGCAGTTGTTTCAACATTAATTAATGAGTTTTTTAAGTGTAGAAGGATTGCAAGAGAAATATATCACATTTTTTTTTTTAAATTACATATTTTGTAATATTAAAGAAATGTTGCACAAATGAAAATGGGACAGCGATGTTGGTAATATTGAATAAGGGATGACAAGAAGTAGAGAGTTTTACAGGCATACAGACATTCAGGGAAAATCATTAAAGACAACATTATAAGAGGAGAAAATTATGAAAATGTAACATGACCGCACCGTACATTACATTAGGTACTTTTTAAACGAGGTACTAAACAAATATGTAAATTTAAATTTAATGTATGTTTAAGAGATGTTATTTTTCAGGTTTTCATTGCACTTCCCACCATTTCGGTGTGCCTTTTACATGAAATTTAAGTAAATATACCTCTTGGGCTGAGGTACGAACTGTTTAGTGCGGTAAGGTCTTCTAATTTATATGTTTATTAAACTTTCTTAATGGTTCTAAAGGGTCTTTAAATATGTATTAAGCCGTTTTAACTTTGAAGTTATATAAGTACGTAGAAAAAAATTTGAATTTTTTAATCCTTAAAACTTTAGCAAAAATACGATCAATTATCTCATCTTAGGTGTATAGATGTATATACATATATGTATTCACTTATATATATGTACATATTTATACGATATACATATGTATATGTACTTTGTAAAGGAATTCCTTTGCAGTTTGTTTGTTATCCAAAATAAACTTTTCTTATAGTTGTCGTTTTTATTGTGGCACTTGCTTTTTGAAACTGGCTCTGACATTTAATTCAACAATAATCCGGGCGATAAAAAGCAAGCTTTGAAATTTAATCCTATCCTGTTTTCGTATCTTTTCGTTTCCTTGTCTTCCCCCTCAATTTCAATCCTTTCACACTCCGCTCCATTGCTTTCCTTTCCTTTATTTTACTTTACATTTCAAATGCAATTCTTTGGCATTTGACATTGACATTTTGATAAACGGCCAACAACCGAGTGAAGGAAATCCGGCGAAGAAAACTGGCGGCAAGGGACGATGAAGACGATGGTACTGATGCTGCTGCAATTACTATCGCATCTACTATACAAAGTCTGTAATGGTTAGAAAGAGTTAAGATAAAACCAGACAAAGATTCTGGCAAAGTCTGGCAAAGATTCAAAGAAATGGTAGATGAAGGAGTGGAGGTAGGCGGGGGGCGAGGAGTGTGGTTTAAGGAAACCAATCCTGCTGCCATTCGAAATTACTTGCTAAAGCTTTGTGTTATCAAAGTAAATTAAATGCTCCACACCAATATTCGCGTAGTGAGTACATAAGAGAGATTTTTAACCTTTATGAAATTACGTTGTTCTATGGACCAGGTCTGTGCAGACTTATAGAAGCTAGCATTAAAACTTTGTTACGCTTAGATGAAAATGAAAGAAACATGATTAATTAACACTGATTCTATGGTGATAATTTTTTATAAATGTTTAATGAATATGAATATTCAAAAAACGTCTGACAATGCCGTCTTGCTGCGCAATATATTGGGCAATTGAATGCGACAGGATGGAGTACACTCGGGTTTTGGCTTTTAAAATTAAAGAGAATTCGTTTGACGAAAAAGTGGAATGAAACATAAGTTAGTTTGATTTGAGTTATTTGAACTCTCGCTCAATCGTACACACCTTCTGCACTATTTTTATCTGGTGATCACCCCGCCATCAGTGTCACTGCTACCACCGGCACCACTGTAGCCATAACCACCACCACCACCACCACCATCAGTCCAACTGTGCACACCTTTTCCTTGATGCTTTTCAACTTTAAACTAGCTTAGCTTGTTACCTGTTACGAAAATTTATAACTTGCGCTGATTTTTTTATTATTCCGGCTTCTTTCGTTCAACCGACATCGATTCAACCAATAACGCTTGTAAAAGTGTAAAAATTTACCATTTTGCAAAAGTTTGCAGCCGGCGACACTAAAGGAGTTTAAGCAGTTGCAGTCTCCGGCTGCATAGCCGTGGACTTCTATCTATCTGTCTATCCATCCAACTATGTGTTCATGCTTGCGTTCTTTGTCTGGCATGATAAACGATGTCTTTGAGAGCTTTTGCTGTCATTCCAAGGGCACATATAATCGGCCAACAAAAGGGGCACTTTTGGATAGAGTTTCTTGTAAGCGCCTGAGCATAGTTTGAACTGCGAATACAATACCTGCAGACAGAGAGCCACACCGACATCGGTTGGTTGGTTGGTTGGCACATTCTTCATACTTCGAAGCGCTCAAGAATTATGGGCTGACAGCTCGCTGAGTTTTACGTAAGTCGAGCAATGTGAAGAATGAGAGTCTGTGGTCTGAGGTAAAATGAAGAACTTACTTTGGTTCGTTGAAGTCCTTTGGAAAATTAGTGGTGTGTTTTTTTCTGGCAATTCTGGCAAAGTGAGGCGGCTTGTAGTGACCGGAAAGGTTTGAAGTGTGGTATGGTCTGGTATGAAAAATTAATATAAATCAGGTTAAAGTTTTCAGAGGTTTCGGTAACTAGAAAATATAAAAAAAAGATAAAGCCAATGGAATTTTGCTAAAGGAATTTGTAACGTACGAAAAGTTTATATTAGATTCCCGGAGAAGACAGACAGAGAGAGAGAGAGAGAGAGAGAGAGAGACACTGGGAGATTTTCGAGGGAGTGTTTGTGACGGCCGTGGGTAGTGTTCTGCATTTACACAATGGAAAAATCAAAGATTATTCAAGTTATTCAGGTCGTATTTGGTGGTAAGAAAGGGGAGTATATTCTCAATAGTTCATACAGATGTGGAAGGTGAGCGAGCTCTTTGACAGCATGGATAATACAAGTTCAATGAAATTGTATTAAAAAATTGTATTAAAATTTCTATAGAACAATAATAAAAGCTGAGGTTGATGGGTCACCATAATATGTGGCATTGACTTTTATCATAAGTTTGAAGCATGGAGCAGGACTCGAGTGGAAATCATTTTAAGAAGAATTTAGAGACGGGGAGATAAAAATGAAAATAATGATGAGAAAGTTCGAAGTTTTCAAAACATCATCACTCTCGCTGCCTACAGTACAACCTTTCAAGTTTTAAAGGATTCCAAATATTTAAGTAAAAACCTCAGCATCCCTGCTAATCTTGAAATTTCTTCGTTTCGCGTTCAGTGGAAAAGAATTTATTGAGAAGTCCTATTCTACTAATGGATAAACATTATGTTACGATATATGTAAATAAGTATATTTTACTCACACTCCGTCAGTATGCGATGAATTTAACATTTTCTTGCCGGTTAATAAATTGAAAACAGCAAAATTTATGGTTTTCAATAACAAGAAGAACAAAGATTTGAAAGAAGAATAAAAATAGAAAAGAAGAAAATAGAAAATAAAAAGAAATAAAAGGTAAGTGTAGCTACGGTAAAAAATAGGCGTCAGTTAATAAAAGGTTTTGTTAAATTACGGTAGACTGAATTTCCTTCCTTTCTCAACGGCAGTTTGACAGCACACGTGGCCGAGTGTGCCAAAATGGAAAAATGTACCGAAAAATGTGAGACTGAGACAAATTTCCAGCAATTTTTCAATTCAAAGCCGAAATGAGGATGATATTTTTAAGACGCATAAGGTTTAGTGTTAACCCTTATGTCTATAGATGATTTTAACAACGTCGATCTACGGACGAGGTCTGGAGAGACCTCTAGACGTTGCCTTCTTTTTCCTCTACAGATTTTTCACTGACCTTTTAAGGTCTTTTTAATAGAACAGACAATATACGAGTATTGAATAAATAGGCAGAATGATCGTAGAAAGAATGACTAAATATTTTATGAACTAAAGCCCAAAAGCAAACATTATACCAGCGAGTTTTTTTATATCGACGGGCAGAATTTTTATAGGAATCAATTATTGAAGTTTCAAAAAAAATGAGAAAGCCAGAAATTATTAAGTTTGTTTTTACACCAGTTTTTCACACGAGTTTGGTTTAACTCGAATTATTTTACACAAGGGTTAAGGCTGCTGTTGTTGTTGTTGTTCTCGTTGTAATATTGGTAGCGGCTGTTAACGAAATAAAATTTTAACTTCAATTTCGCTAAAATAAATTGATTTTGTTTGCACGTGGTAGAACTAAGCTTGAAAGCAAGAAGAGGAGGAAAGAGGAGAGAGGATTAGGAGTTATGAAATATTATCCTGTACACATATTAGTACTCCTGTTTCTGTGACATCCTTTACTCCCTTGACTTAAGAACTTCTTGTTTTTGTTATGTTTTATTCATATTCTTCCCAAATCATGTAGATCTATCGCACTCTGGTGTATCCAGATAAGTTTAACCCTTTTAGTAGTTTTCAATTTCAATTCTAATTTCTGTTTTGGTTTTAAGCTGATTTAAGTTTATAACGGCGAAATCCATCTAAGCTTAAGCAACAAAAAAATATATATGTAGAAAGAAAATGAACGAATGTAGAAAAGTCCTTCCTTGTTTGTCTGCCATAAGAAAAACTCTATTTTTGACCATCAAACTTTGTAAAGCTTGAGGCATTTTTTGTTTGCTCTCTCTTGACGAGTATATTCCTTGCGAGTATATTTTCAGTTTTTAAGCTTTTCCTTACATTTTTCTTACCACAATCAGCATCAGGTTCTATACACAAATTTATTTTTTTCGTTTAAGCCTTTAGCAAATCTTGGCAGAAAAGAGAAATTTATACAGAGAGCAAGATTGTTTGAAGAAAGAAAAGAAAAACGTATGTAAATCCTGTTACACATAAATTCGTCGATTGTCTACGTCATCGATATTTGTTTTTGTTTACAGTACGATATTCTTTATTACCATGGAAGCCAGTAGTAGCAGCCACTACCGGCTCTATAGACAATTTATTCATTCATCAAAGCGATAGTTGTGTCTTTTTTTGTGAAGATGCAATGGAAATTAACCCCCCTCCCGCTTATCTTCTTCTCCACTGCTTTGTTTCTTTCATGGCAACCACAAAACGTTTGTTTTTCTGCGGTTGTTTGTTGTCTTGCTTTTTCATCCAAATCGTGTCTTGTGTCCGTTTATCTATTCGTATGCAGATCTATCCGTTTGTCTGTAACTTGCATTACTTTTCATTTGGTTTTCGTGCAAATAAATTCTCTTTCTTCGTTTTGTGCCTTCAAAGGGCATTGCTCTTTCTTTTTGCTTGTGCAATAAAGTCGGAGGATTATGGTTTTCTGGTTTAAAAATCAATTTGAATGTACCTACGATAGCTTTGAAGAGATTTCTGTTCTGTTGTTTTTGGGCGTATTTAAATCGAGTATTTCTTGATACTGTTTTGTAATATATTTTTCCATGGTTTTTGAAAATTTATTGACTGTATTCAGTTAGTGGAATAAAGTTGTATCAGTTTTTTAAATTTAACAGTTTATGGGTGTGATAGACCCATAGCTACATTCAAACTGCGACCCTACAGTTTATTGCCCAATATTTTTCGCTAAAAATGCGGCACTCTCAAAAACTCCTTAAAATCCCATTCATTGGATATTTTAAAAAAGATTATCACCCAAGAAATGATAGTTATGATAATTAACCTTCCATTTCATTTTTATCTCAAAAACAAAAATTACACGGTAGCTTTCTAGAGGTCTCTACAGACCTAGTACCTAGATCGACGTAGTTAGAACCATCTGTAAACATTACGGTTAAAGAAAGGACACAGAATATTTCTCTGAAAAATATACTCGTAAAGTTATACAGGAAAGGTTAATAATTTTGAGGAATTATCATAAATTTTAATAGATCAAATTAAAAAATCATTCGTTTCATTCTTTCATTTAATTTTTTTAAAAATCTCTATACTTGAGCTCTTTCTCTTTGTATGACAAATCTATTGTTTCTTTTCTTCATGAAAAATCTGCATACTGAAGTAGGAGGAAAAAGGGGCAGAAATTGTAATTAATTAAAATCTAGAAAGTCTTAAAAACCATCCGAGACTAGAAGAAGAGATTGGAAGGCAGGTGATGTTACCAAAGATTCACAAAAAGCAAGCAACTGACGATTTCATTTCCATTCAAGTGATGCCTCAGAGCTATGCTGAAATGAACTACGAACGAAATGAGATCGACGAAGAAGCAATAAAAGTTTTCAAATGCTTTGGCTTCTTTCTTATTCGTTCTTCTTTTTTTTCCAACAAACGAAAACAGTAACTAGAAATGGTTTAACACAATTTTGCTAATACAGACCACAGGTTTTTCAGTCAGGTTTTCTACCGACTTTTTCTAGTAGTCATTGTTGTTTATGTTTTTTCTTTAGAACCTTACAAAAATGTCTTTTCAAAGACATAGAATTCGGAAAAAGAAAATATATTTTTATTTTTATTATTTGAGTAATTACACAGTACCTATTACACTAAAAATATACAAGAGCTCTATATATAATATGTACATACTCGTACATATACATATGTATGTATGTATATTAGAGTGCTGCACAAGACATCTTAAAAGCAGTTTCAAGACATAATAACTGACTGTCGGAAGCAAATGTGGTAATGTTTTTAGGAGCGCTTCTGACAGTCACGGCTTGATTCGAACACTAATGGAAGCACTTCAGACAACCCTTGAAACTAATGTCTGGTGTCTTGTAACTGGTTTTAAGATGTCTTGTCCAGCCCTCTAATGCAATATTTATAATGACTATATCACTATATAACATATAAGGATTAATAAATATGATAATAATTGACGATTTAAGCATTAACGTAACTAATATTAACAATATTAGAGAAGCTGTTATTCCGAAATATCGACACAATTATGCGAATACGTAATGAAAAATTTCATCAAAAGAATGAGCATTTTAGGAAGAGGAGGAGGCGGTAGATTGATTTGGGAAAACAACAAAACATTCTGGAAAATTTAATAAGAAACTAATAATAAGAAGGCAGTAAAATTGCAGCGATGTTGGTGATGGTTCTGCAGGAAGGTGAGGATGACTGTGTATAGCTTCAGGAAAGATTTCTCTTTTATTTTTAGCAACGTACCTTTTTTCTATGTTCCGCTTAGGCAACACCGAAGAGGGCACCTTGAAGATCTACTTAGTTTCATATCGTGTAATGGAGAATCAATGAATATAAAATGAAATTAAATCGAAATTTCAAAAATCGAAATCGAATTTGAAATCTTGTGGCCGGCCCAAGCCGGTAGAGAGCCAGCCCGCAAAGGCTGCGCGGTTTAAAAAGTTTTTTCAAAAAAGCGAAAAAAAGGAAGAAGGAAACAGATCTGTAAAGGAAAGGCTAAGAGATAAGAAGCAGAAAGAAAGAAGAAACAAAACGGCAGATGGTAAATGAAACTACAAAATGAAGTGGTAAGAGTGAGATGAAATGAAAATTGCGATTCCGTTTGTCTAAAGGTTGTTACAAAAAATGCATCGAATGACTATTGATTGAGTGGATTTGATTCGATTGGAATGACTATGATATCAACCAATATTCTCTAAGGCTGCCGGGCACGCACTTCGGTATACCTCGGCTCGGCGGGTGTGAGTTTGAGGCTCAGATTAAATGGAAGAAGTGTGAAGGAACAAAAAAAGATAGGAAGAAAGAAACAAAGAAAGATAGTTTATAGTGTCCTAGTAATGGATCGATCAAGTCTTTAGCAGGCTTCAAGTCTTTTCAGACTTCTTCACGACCATTTTCCGTAAGTAGATTGTATAAAATTGAAAATCGATAAAATTGTGAGATTGATGTAATTTTCATACTTCTCTCTAATTTTTGTGGGAGGAGTTTTATTTTCCAAAATGAAATAAACCGTTTAAGGGTTTAGAAACGAGATAAAGAGAATTTAATCTTTTGATTTTAACGTGAGGACGTGCTTGATTTTAGGACATCATGGAAAAGGGGAAAGGGTTACATTGCTGGGGGTTTAAAGAGAGTTAATAAAAAAAAAATACAAAAATACTTTGGCTACATAAAAACATGATTTCATAAAATAAACTTCATTTAAAGTTTTAGTTTTAATAGTCTTAATCAATTGCTGCGTTACGGAATGATCAATTGATTTAATTTTAAATTTTAACAGAATAACAAAAATTTTATTTCAGAATATTTTTAGTCATGGTATGCATCAATATTGGTTACGCCATAACCACGTGTAGCCCTTACTGGCGCGTTTGTAAGTAACCACAAACCAATTACCAGACCAGAATGACCATAATTTTTCCAGAAAACAATGAAACAAAGAAAGAATGACTGAACAAAACACAACCTTCGTATCGTGAGCGAAACAATAACAAAAACAACAACAACACAAAGCGCTTATCAGCCAACGCTTGTATAAAGAAATTCAGGCGAAGAGAATAAACCCAAAAAAAAAGAGGAACAATAACAACAACAAGAATAATGGTGACAACATGTTCGTAAATTTCTTGCTGTTGAAATTATGTGTATTTGTGGGAGCGTTCAACCCTTAACCCCCATCTGCATCCCCTTCCCCACAACCCCTAACCGCAAACATCAACGCGCACCGAGAATCAATAACTCCCAGTCAATGACACCCCCCGTCAGTCAAACGATTTTGTGGTCGTTTGTCAATCAAGTGAAAGCCTTAAGAAGCTTGTCAAAATTTGAGAAGCCCGAAGAAGCCAACCCTAAAAACAAAAAAGAAAAAGAAGACTATACAAATCAAAGGTAGAGAAAGAGAAAAAGTATGTATACCTTTCTGAAAAGACAAGTTAATAGAAAAAAAAGATACATATTACGAAGGAGTCTTGACAAAACCATAATAAATGCGATAATGCGATTGTGTGATGTCAAACACTGTGTACAGAATTCACAAAAACAAGGCAGACAGCCGTTAAGAGATGGTTGAGAAGAGAGCAGATAAACTGACATGAGAGTGAAAATTCAGGTTAATTTCCTGAATCATCAACCGATTGATTAAGGATGCTCTCGATGGTCAGTGACTCATGAACGACGCTGAATCATGTACCGAAAACATTTTCTCTTTTATTTCTTTTATCGGTTAGCACTTAAAAAATGCCGTTAAAATGTTCTCAATAATATTGGAAATCACTTTGCTCTTACTCGCTTTTCCAATACATTCATTAGAGGCTGCTCTCCATTAATATTCAATTTTCAGTCTGTATAGACAAAGGTTTTTAAACCTTAAAAAACACACGTAGCCTAAAATTAAGCAGCAACAACACTACAAAAACAAGAAATTGAAAAGCTGCTGTCGAAACAACAGAGCGTGAACCGTAAATCCTTTATTGACTTCATAAAACAAAGAGGGGGGCAAGTACTACGTACATACTTATATATAACTAAGCCGGCCATCCTAGGAAAGGTCTGGAAGGTAGACACTGGTGGTAGCTTGATTCATCTACAATGTCACCATTAGCATTTTTTTTTTGTTTGCTGATCCTTTATTTACGTAAATTCTTTATTAAGAAGAAGGGAACGGCGGGGATTATACTTTAACCCTGAGGGCTCTATAAATTGCGTTTGTGCCCTTGCGAATCTACCCTTTTTCCTTTCTCTCTAACTTCTCTACACGTTTACAAATTCTGTTTAAGTTTTTAACTTACGCGTATGTTCAAAATTTTTGGTCAAAGCAAAAGTTTTTAACTTTCAGTTGAATTTAGAGAAGATTTTAAAAAAAATTATATTTAACTTTTTTTTTCTTTTATACACAACAATTAAAAAAAATAATTAAAACGTGTTAACATTTATACTAAACGTTGAATTGAAGTTGAACTAAACGTTGAAATTTTTAAGCAATGAGTTCAACTTTTGTTCCTTAAAAGTGGGAAAAGTATTTTTTTCAATTAAGAAGATTATTATATATGTATACATGCTTTGAAAATTAAAACATTCAACCACTGACTGCAATTTTCATACCAAATAAGCTGAAAAAATATTTTGCGTACTGAGATGCTTACTTTTTATACCATGAAGAGTAAAATATTTAAACAATAAGTATAATTTTGTAATTTTTATATCAAACAGTTGAGTTTTTAAAAAAATATTGACAAATATGTTGAATTTTTACACCAAAAAATTTCAAAAATTTGTTTTCAACTTAGAGGTTTATTTCTACACTGTGAAGATTAAATTTGCAACCACTGAGTGTAATTTTTACACAAAGAAAAATTTTTATACGTAGATATTCTACGTATTTACGGTGTTTGTTGATGCTTAAATTTATAACCATGTACTCGCATAAGTCTCATCATCGCATAAGTCTCTCTCTTCTCTTTTCTTTCCTCCTCACTTTATCCCATTTTTTCAGTCTCTCCTTTTTTACTGCAAAATCCGTAACAATCTCTCTTTGCTTCATCATGCTTGATATGTAAATTTTTTTGTTTCTTTTGGCCCCTTTTTTGCTCCTTTTCTAAATGACGTAAGCAGCTTATGTTAATTGACGTAAGGTTCTAATCCATGTTTGCGTCGACAAACGGTATCAAATGTTAGCTACTTTTTATTGTTAGCTCATGCCTCTCGAAGTTATTCATTCGTGTTTGCATTCATTCATTAATTCTTGCTTTCGTTCCTCCTTTGGGTCATTCATTTAGTCAAAGGTACATTTCCATTCATTCCCACTCAGTTTGGTTTGTCATCATTATCATCATCCGTCGTGTCCTTCCTACCCTCATCGGTTTTCTTTCTTTTAAAGCCCTTTTATTTAAATACGTGTTCATTAGTTCTATGAAGGGATTACAAACAACGCGTGCGGAGTGTAACAGTGTGTCAAACAGCCGCGGTGTGTCGTCCCCCCGGTCTGTTGCGGGAGTATCATCACAGTTTTCTGTCGTGCGGCGTCGTCTTCGTAGTCTTCTCCTTTGTGTCTGAAGTACTTCTCACGCGTAGGCTCGAAACTTTTTGAATATTTTTGATATCCCTTCTTCCTTGTGACCCTTTCCCGGAGTTCTTATAATACAAGTACTCTTTATTTGTTGAGTAGAAAAGGATTTAACTGCTGATTTATTAATTATTGAAATGTTTTTTTTCGATTTTAGTGATTTAAAGTCGGCCTGGCACTTGAGTGAACGTAAGTACGTAGTACGTTCAGTAAATTTGTATCATCAAAGGTCTTACGTATACTTAAAATTGTTTAATCTATTTTTAAATTGTATCTTTTGTTCTGTTTATGTTTCTTATTCTCTTTATTATGAATATTTTAATACATTTTCAAACTATTAAAAAAGAAATATTTTGGAAAATCTCAATTTGTGTCACGCAGACGCCATTTGATGAGGATTTTCCACATTTTATTTATGAAGATTAATGGGAATTTATTGAAAAATGGATTTTTGTAATTTTTATGGGTACCAGACTCGGCATTTTTGTTGTGTATTTGTTTTCTTCTTGGGTGTTTTTTGATAGGCGGAAAAGACAGAGGTATAATTGATGAGGTCCATGAAAAAGGTATTCGCTTCGGAGTAAAGAGTGTTTAGTATATTGAATATATCTTCTGAATTTTCTTCTTTATATTTCTTGCTTTAAAGCTAAATATAAATAAAGTGTTTAGTATATTAGTATATTTAGTATATAGTATATTTCTTGCTTAAAAGCTAAATATTCCATATTTAGTTAAAATTTTTAAGAATTTAAAATAGCTTCTTTCTCATAACACGAAAACAAACAAGCTTTTGTTTTGTTTAATATTAATTTTCTGCAGACAAACAAAAAACTGCAATCTCCATCTAAGTCTGAAATTATGATAAAAACGAACACTTGTTCATTAAACTACTTTTTCATCGTAGGCCTGAGTCGTTACTATTTTTACTCATGCTAATGATTTTAAAATATATTCTATAGCGATGATTGCGTTAACAACGACAATGACAATTTCGGCTGGATAAATTTGAATATAATTTGTATTTATATGATATATTATTTGAAGACTATTCGGAAAGTTCTAAGTTCGATGATAATTTTATTTTTAATGTAATGCAATTTTATTAATTTAATTACATACATAACTTTATTCTTATAACTCTACCAATAAGAACAAAATTTCTCTGAATCTGTGCCAAATAGTTGAACGACTATTCCTGAAGTAAGTATTTTCAACCCATCAAACTATAAAGAGAATTTGTCTAAAGCGGAATGCATTTCTTGGGTCTTTAGCTCTCTAACCCTTGAGTCTTTAGGTCTTGACTGGTTACTATTTTTACTCACTGCTAATGATATCAAAAGTCTATAATTATCAGTTTACATTTGATAGCGATAATTACGTTGACAACGACAACATCGACCGGTTAAAAAAAGTGAATTAAATTTGTATTTATATGATATTTAGATATTTTTCGGAATGTTCTTAATTTAATGCATTCATTATTAATGATGATAAGAGTCATTATAATAAAAGTCATTAGAAAAAGGTCTCTGAAACTGTCTCAAAAAATTGGACGACATTCAAGGGTAACTAAGTATTTTATAACCATGAAACTATGAAGACAATTTTTCGAATGCGGAATGCATTTCTCGAGTCTTTAAGTCTCTTTTGGGTCTTTAGGCCTGTAAGAAAGTCTGGCTTTTATTTCACTCTTCATAGTGAAGTCTTTTCTGTTTTTGATCGTTTGTCTATCTTCACGTTTTGTCATGACGTATTTGACACAGCGCGCATAGCTGTTAGCAACTAAACGATCCGGCTGGAATTTAAGAGACCAACATCAACATTTCATCAACATGCCGTACGATACAGTTCTTCTAGGATTTGTTCACTTTGATGCGAACCAATTCAGCTTAAGGCAGTTTTAAAGCGTGTCGGGCGTATGACTCGAAGCAAAAATCTACTAAAGAACAAAGAGATCCGAAACCATAAACTAAATTTCGTGATCTTATGCCAGAGTATGCCTAGCCGGTAGGTTTTTTGCCGACCCAGCCATTCGCTCGATCTACCAAATTATATCACGACAGAATTTTAACTGGTTCATCTCTCTCTCTCTCTCTATCTGTCTATAACCTTCTTCAGGCAGAAGAAATGGCTGGAAAAAAATTGGACAAACTTTTAGAACTTTTATTTTTATTGGTTTCTTTTTTTTTTAAATACTCGTTCTTATTGGTTTTTTAATACTTTAGTAATAAAAATACTATTTTGATTTTTTAATTTTATGTTGGTTGTTGAAGTCTTTTTCGAAAAACGAATTTCGAAAGCATAAAGTGAAGATTTTAATTGAGAAAAAAAGATTTCCTAGAATGAGAGTTTTTCTTTTTCTGTTTATGGCATGTGTGCATTTTAGTGATGGTTAGTAAAAAGCCATTTAAAAATTATTTTTAAGAGATAGTTTCGAAGAGTTCCACTAAAATGATAGAAAAGAAATTTGTAGAACTTAACAGAAATGCGTTACTGGATTAAGAAAAAAGTGATAACAATAGAACGATATGTATTGATATTGAATGAATCCATTTGTCTAGAGTGAATTTATTTTGTTTTGAAAAATTATCTTTAAGTCATTGACTTATTTTAATTTGAAATGGTTACCAATGAGAAGAAAATATAAAGTACTACCGCTTGTTTTATTGTCAGGTCATATTTTTTCCAAAAGACGCTCCTACGAGAGCGATAAAAAAGTGCTCAATTGTTGAAAAGGAAGAAGCGATGAGTGACATGATAATTAAAACATTAACCAACATAATATAAATCATAATATATCATAAACTTTTATGACAGTGAAGGTAATGATGAAGACATTTATGATGTCGTTTCCGGTCTTAAAAGAGGCCGCTTAAGAGAGGCCGCTTAACCCTCACAAGCTCAGTACTATAAGTACCCACGTAAATATCGCTTTTTAAAATTGCCATAGTTTGCGCATGGATTTTTTAAAAGTTATTTCCTCGAAGATACGTGCACAGTTTTTTTACCTCTAAATAAATATTCAAAACAAATTAAAAAAAATGTGTTAAAATATTTTTTTAACATGAAGTTTCTAGGAGTTTTCCATATACATAATAGGTATTTATTTACCCGGGTATATACTGAGCATTTTAGTTAGGAAATGAACCGAACATGTGAGAAAAGATATAAGGGCATAAACGTCTGGCTGCATCCAAATTATTTACTCCTAAAGGGATGATTGATGATATATGCAAAATAGCGAAATTTTTGTATTTTTAAAAATCAGTTCAATTAACTTTAAAAAATTTAAAGACTAATTCGGGAAAGATTAATTGTGTATGTTTTCTAATTCGGAATTTTTAGGGCTTTTCAGTTGCTAATTCGAGTATCGCATATTTTCTCTCATAAGAACTGTAGTTATATTAACGATTATTTCCAAAATATCCATTAAGATAATTAATAAATCCTACTATATTTATTTCGATTGAAGAATTATGAAATTCTAAAGAACAATATACGAGTGTATTGAAAAATTACTTTCTCAGTTTTGTGAATTTTTTGTATTATGGAGTTAATTTATTTGGCTATCAAAATTATTCCAATAAATTTTCATTCCTAAACAACTCACGCTACAAAAATTTACACTTCAAATTATAAATTTTTGAGAAAGGTTCTGCTTCCTTTTCTTAACAGTTTTTTCGAATTTATTATTGCAATTATATAAATAAATTTAAAGGAGGAGAGACTGCAAAAATGAAACTGATGCATACGTCATTTTTCGTTTCGCAGGCGACCCCACTAGAAACGACACGACCGGATCGTACCAGACCAAACCAGACCAGATCACACCAAGCTGTATAATTTTATTGCCTCCGGCCGAAGACAATTTTTTCATAAATATTGCCGACTAACACGTCGATGTCGCCAACATCGTAGCACTAACGATGAATTAGGTGCAACAAGAGCAAGAGCAAAGAAGTTGGCAAAAATATGCCAAAAACATTAATTTCGAATGTGAACCGACGCGCCGCAGAGTTCGTTTGCACAAGAAACAACACATTTTATGGCGCACGCAAGGAAGAAATTGAATGTGGCGCTCGAGTACGACAACCAAAAATAATCAAAAAACATAAAAGAGGAAAATGCATAAATTAAAAAATAAAATGCAGTTTGGTGCATATACATATGTACCTATAATCATGGGCGTATTTAAAGGAATTGTTCTTTTTCTTTTCTTTTTAGTTTATTGTCTCTATCTATTCTTGATTTTATCCTTTTATTCATTTTTTTATACATTCGGAAATTTCGGAACCGAAATAATTGTGAAGACCTCACCAAAGATAGCTAGCTTTACCAAAGACTCTTTGGACTTCCATCGAACACCAAAAAGTACATAAATACGCCACTGACTACAAAACGTGCAAGGAGAGAACACTTCCAAAGAGAAAGAGAGAGAGAGAGAGAGAGAGAGAGCGTTTTCGCAAATTTTGCAAGATTGCTTAGATAGACACCTACCCTGTAGGAAACTAAACGAAGCATTTCTCTTTTCCTTCAAGAAATCGTCGATGAAATATGGATCTACGAAAACGTATTCGTTCCGAAAGAAGAAAATTTGCTCCCGCGTTAACTGTTATAATTTTGTTTTTTTTTTAACCACGGTGTTGATTTAATACGGTCTGGAAAAATTCATTCAATTTAGTTTTTACACGATTTCATTCGATTAAGTTTTCTATCGTCGGACTTCACAATATTTTTATTTGATTATTTGAATATTTTTATTGATTTGTTATGCATTAATAAATGCTATAATATTTTTCCTTAAAAATAAATTAACTTTTTCTTCTCTACAACAGAAAGCACGAACTCATCTATCTCCATATTTCACATAAATATAGTTTGCAATTTTTATTTCTTTATTGATCCCTCTTTTCTTTTATGAAACTATCGTGTATAAATAAATATATGTAAGAAATTTCTAGGACATTTTAATGCTAAACTTCATCGATTCTGTTCTGGAAATACGGCTTAGTATGACTATCGTCAACGCCATAGCTCTTCATACACGACACTTTTCTACCGGGCATTACACTAACGTATTACATATTCATATCTATTTCTAATATTTAAATTAGAAAAAAGAGAATCTATTCTGAAAAAAATCCTTTTTGGAATAATAATAATACATTTTATGCTTCGTTAAATTTTACGAGTGCTAGACTCGTGTTACTATTTTCCAGTTGTTACTATTGTCATTAATAAATGTGCATACATACGAGTATGTACAAATATCTCTTTCTTGCATACGTTTTTGGAACAAAGGATGTTTGTGTCTGTCCCATCTTTTTGTGTGTTTTTTTCATGGTCTTCTCCTTTGAAAAACTTTTGAAACTTTTCCTTTTTGAATGACGGAATATTTCCAAAGCAGCGGCAGTAGTAGCTCTTTTCAACGGAATTGGTCGATTAGGTCATTCCGGCAATAAAACCGGAAATAGGAAAATTACATAATAATAAAGGTCGCTAACGGTAAAACTGAAAATGCTTTATTATGGATATTTCATTGTGCTCGTACCTACGATGGGATGATTCTACTTGCTTTTGTACTTGAAAATAGTTTTTGAACCGTTGTTTAATGAACCGTTTAATATTTTATAAACGTTATTCCGGCATGAGGGCAATTCTCATACTTGAGCTATTTAGGTTATTGATCGGTTAGTTTAGGTTTTTATTGAACTATATATTCTTTATATTTCTAAATGTCTGTCTCTCTCCTTCTCTTTCTTGCTTCCTTCCTTTTCTTTACCATTATCCTCTTTTTATGGATAAAATATTTAAAATGTTTGCCCCTAGAATCCATAACCCGTAAACCAGGCCAAAAAAGAGAGGCCAATAAGTGGCATCTACAGAAAGAGTGGTCAGCGAGTGTTGAGAGAGGGTGAGGCGGGGGATTTTATCGCCACAACAGGTCAGATGCGTTGCGGGTCATTGGGTTTGAATAACGGCGAATTGGTTCAAGAAGAACTCAATGAAAGTAGAAAAAATGAAAATAGGAAATATTAGGTTATTGAAAGCACGTTGAGGAAAAAAAGACCAGGAAGAATCAATTTCTTTCAATAACATTGCATCAAATATTTATTTTTATGTATTTGATCTGTTTTATGTATTTTAATTTTTTGTTTGAATTTTATTATATTGTATTTAGTACTTCTCTGCTATATTTATCTTTTTTTATATATGTATGTATTTTTTTGTGGTACTTTAACGTCGGCTTGTAGAGTAGGCGGTAGAGTACTAATATTTATGTGTATAGATGTGTATGTATTGCTTTATCTCTTTAACGCTCTACAGACTTTTCAAAGCACTTTGTTCTACGGACTAGGTTTGTGCAGATCTTTCAAAAGTAAACGAGAGAAACATGAACTTCATAATGAATTTCAGAAGTTAAATTTTGTATTGATTTAAAAAAATGCGGTACTTAAAGATAACTCACCATCTTGTCGTCCGGCATAGCATGGCAATGCCGTCGCGGTTACCATGATCATGACCAAAAGCGTCCGGCACATTTTTGATATCAAGTAAGTATCTTTTCCATAACGTAATTGTTCTAGAGTTTGTTGCAGCAATTTCATAACAATGCTGCTGTCGCTGCTGTTGAAGTCATTGTTTTGTTTGTTGCCATCGTTTTTAATGCTCACACTGTCATCATCATTATCACCGTCATCGCTAATGCTTGGCTTGTTAATGATAATGTAAGATCTTCTGTTGATGGTTGTTGTATTGTTAATGCCACCAATGTTGTTGCTGTTTTTGCTTTTAATCTTGTTCCTATCATTCCTCGTTGATTGTGTTTCTAGAAAAATATCACCCGTTTGTTTGTTGTTACTCTTTTGTTGTAGTCGTTTTTCATTTTTGTTGGTTGCTAAAATTCTTGTCGTTGTTGCTTTTGTTGCTGGTTTGTTGTTTGCTGGCAGTGGCGTCATCGCCAGTGGTATTGACGTTCTTGATGCTGTTGCTGTTGTTGTTGCTGTATCTACTTTAATTTGCACATTATTTGCAGCCAACATTTTCAAATGAACTAACTTTTCAATTGTTGCTATTTTTTCATTAGTATCTAAAGGAAAGTTCATGCCTAGTTTTTGTTGTTGTGGTTGTTTTCTTAATCTCTCTTCTTCTCCGTGCACAGTTTCCACCAACAAAGATTTGTCCTTTGACCCGCAACAACAACAACAACTACTTCCTGAAGATGGTGAGGCCGCTACAGCAAATTTTGTTGTTCCTGTTGTTGTTGTTGTACAGCGCAAAATTTGATCGTGAAAGTTCCGTTTGTCGTTAAGAATTTCAACAACGGCTGTTGTTGTTGTTTTTGTTAGTGCTGGTGCTATTGTTGTTTGTGTTTTTAGTTGGGTTGAGGCGTGTTGAGAGTGCTTCAGTTCTTGTTTTTGTTGTAGCTTTTGTGGCTGTTGTTGTTGTTGTTGTTGTTGGAGGCAACATTCGCTGTTTGTGTTGGTACTGTTGATGTTGTTGTAGTTGCTATTATAGTTTTCTGTTGCCATCCTTCGGCGGGTTATCTCTTTCGGTATAGCTAGCATTTCTTTGACAATATTTCGCAAGAATCCTGATTTTTTTGGTGCGGCAGATGGTATTATTGATGTTTTGACTCTCCCTGTTGTTTTTGTTATTGTTGTTGGTGTGGTTGTAGTTGTTACCTTAGTGTTTGTCGGAGTAGACTGCAATAAAAAAAGATAATAAATTAAATAAATAGTGTTTTTTTTTTAAATATTTTTGAAACACGAAAGAAAATTCGGAAGAATTTTTAAGGAAAATGTGTTTGTTTATTAATTACTTAAACACTGCTGTGTAGTTTTTATCTGCCGAAATCAGAAGAATCTTCTTTTAAAAAAGAAGAAACATATAAATATTGACGTACTTACTTAACTATTAAATAAAATTAGCATCGAAGAATATATTTTTTTTACAATTGGCTGTAATTTTATATAGAATTTTTCCGAAATTTTCTCTCTCAGCTCCTGTCACGCCAATGCGTGGTCTACGCCAATGCGCCAGTAATGATTTAAGCATTCGATAACGATTAAGGATTCAAAGGCAATATCAGAAGAGCTCTTATTCACGAACTATAGACGTAATTTTGTAATAAAGTTGTGCATTTTTGACAGATGTTCATTACTAATCTCATAGTTTATACCTTGGAATAAATAAATAGCATTACTTTTCATAAAAATGTTGCATTTTTTGTTATTTCAGACTGACACCTCTTGCTGAAAAGCCTCATATTTTAGAATCTAATCCATTTATGTATAATATTATATTCGCTTTTGTTTAAATTAAGTCCGGCTGGTGTTTTCTTTTTAACAGATTAAAGCCTTCTTAAGTGAAAGTCTTCTTTCGCTTTGTTGCTTGTGTGGACCTTAATGCTGCCCGAGGACAAAAAAGGTTAGAGAGGTCGGTACAAAATTTAAAAGAGGACAGAAACAGAGTGGGAGAGAGAGAGAGAGAGAATGAAAACATATGAAAGTAATACACAAGGAAATTCTTTCGAAAGTGTTCAGTTCGAAAAAGTCATTGACTTTGAGTTGAATAATGCAACTTATTTTTTTGCTTGAGCTCGCATTTGAGACAAACAGCCAGACACAGAAAGAGACACACAACGGAGGAAATTCATAGCAATTCAAAGAGCGTGTCAGACAATTATCCAGAGAATCATCAGTTGACCACAAAAACAAGTACTATCAAACGGAATTGTCGGTTGCCAGCGCCATTAAAATCTGAAATTTTCAACTGCATTGTGTAAAAGTCAATGGGAGAGAGGCAGAGAGAGAGAACAGAGACAGACAGATTGTTCGTCGTGTCAGTCAGTTTGTTAGATATTCCGTAAATCGCTCCGTCAACCCATAGTCAGGGACAGACTAATTCACTGCCATTAATTCAATTTTTCATTGTGTTTTAATTCTTTTACGCACCCAACGATGTTCTCATCTTCTCCCCCCTCATCAACCACTAATCAGTTGTTGTTGGTGATCATGCGGCTTATTTCTTAGACTGGTTTTTTGTTTTCTCTTCTTCTTTTTATTCTGGGGTACAGAATCTAATGATTATAATTAGTTTCTTGTAAATGTTGATTTGTATGGAATGCGTGGATTGCGGTTTAGTGGTTGGCCGATGAGTTGGTTGGACGGTTGGTTGCTTGGGTCAATTCAATCGTTCATGTTTCAGCAGTTGTTGTTGTCAATTAAATTGTGTCTGCTCAAGCCATCGATCGAAGTTTAACTTTATCGAAATTACCACCAACGATAAGATATCTGCAGAGGAAAACCATGTCTCTTCAGGCATTCGGTCAGTTAATTGTAGGGGATGGACAGACAGACACACCGACAGACACCAAGAATTTATTGAGCTTAAGTAATCTTCATTGAATCAATATCTCTATAGAGTAATCATTATCACCAACATTATAATTGATACAAGAGAGAAGATTTATTTGAGCGGCAGTAGATTTCATGACTCTGGACTCCGGCACTTGCAAAATAGTAAACGAATCGTAGGGAGAAGAAATGTGTTTATGCATACAAATATCTAATGCGGGAAGATATACCGAAAGAGAAATATAGTTTTTTCAGTCGAGATGAGACTCCCAAACGATTCTCAGCTTTTTCAGTCAAGGCGATAATTCGGACACAGTTTTTCAGTCAAGATGAGATAGTTTTTCTCAATCCTAAAAACAGTGTCCTGAGTCGAGGCGAGATCCCAATAACGAGATACAGTTTTTCAGTTCAGACCAGCCCCGAGATTAAGAGAGGCTTACTTAGTCGAAGCGCTAAAATATTTACATAAAATTTTTTTACTATTTTATTTTCAACGTTTAGAGATCCAAACTGATCCAAATTAATTTACAATAATCTTATTTGTTCTCAAAACTGGTTTAAAAATTCTTATCATTGTTGTTTTATTTTAATGAAAAATTGAAATTTCAATTTAATTTTTTTCCTTTCTAAACTTTCATATCATTAAAAATCGCAAGCGAAATAAGAGTTAACAAGACCAAAGTCTTTAGTTGAAATATGCCTGATGTTAATTAAAGCTTTTTAGAACGCCAATCACCAAATAAGCTGTTTGGTCATTTTCTTCCACCTCAACAATCATCATCATAATCATGGTTCGTTTTTTGTTCGCATTTCCTCTCAAGTCGCTTTTAAATCAGCCTGCAATCAGGCATGAAAGTAAGTAACTCAAGTGCTTAGGGTTTTTTTTCCTTTTCTACGTTTTTTTAAACGCTGCTGCTCTTGCTAATTTAAGCTAAAGACTATAAATTGCAAAGGTAACATTAACCACAGTCATCAGAGCTAAAGAGTTATAATAGCGCAGGTTGCAGAGCATCGAACAGCAGGAAAACTTACAAAGAAACAAAAAGGTGCCTGCGTTCAAGCACTTCTAATGTTTCTACACCACAGCAATAACAGCAACAACAACAGCAAGAACAACGACAGGTTCAACATTTACTAACCGCCCAAGACCAAGACCAAGTTACCTTTCTTCATTCTTGCCAACAATACTACTAATAGCCTCAAATCGTTGCAAATCGTTTATAGTTCACAAACGCAAGTTCAAAGACACAAACCATGAACGCTCTCATTCGTAAGAGTTTCTACCAATGATACCGTCAAACAACCCGGGCCAGCTGGAGCTAGAGTCTGGTTCGGGATGAGCCGGGCCGGGCTGGGCTGCGTTGGGGTTTGAGTGTCCGGTTTTCGCGGTTTGTAGTTTGCAGCCTGCATGGCTGCACAGCTAATGGCTGCACGATTGCCAACTAGTGAGACTAGCAATTGCTTGAGTGCCTCCTTGCCAGCCTACCAGGCTGCCTTTTGCTCCTCTGCCCGCTTCCATGCTCTTGCTTGCTTCCTCGAGCCAACACGACCATACCGCTGGTCTATTCTATTAAAAGGCCCGTTGCCAACTGGCATCTTCCAGCAATAGCCCTGCCCTCCCTGCTTCCTCGCCAATTCTGCACGAGTTGCAGTGAGAGTTTTTACAATAGTCCGTCTGTGGGCCAAAGCGATAGAGGATGAGGACAGAGATAGAGAATGTTATACTGGTAAGAATCGATTTGTTTATTGAAGCAGAACAAAACTTTAGATTGTTAGAGGAAAACTCAAGAAGTTTAAAAGGTTAGTTTTTCTTATTGAATTGCTGGTGTTTTACGGTAATGAGATTGCATTCGAAGTTACACAAAAGGTACACAAAAGGAAAATTGCAATAATTTATTTTTTTTGCTCTGGCTTGCTCTATAGCTGGATGCCTGTTTTAACTTTGTTGAAGGCTTTTTTCGATTAACCTCATCAAATTACAATATTCGTAATTTTCCAAGGAAAACACATTACAGTAGCTTTCTTGAAGCAATTCGTTTACTGGACTTTTTTCATTACATTTTTATGGGTTTAATCTTGTCTATAGATTCGACAGGTGTAGGATATACAATATGAGCTTCGGTCAGGTCATGCTAATACTCTTTCTTATTTTGAATTAGTTTACGTTTCATATTTAAAAATGATTTGATGGAGATTCAAATTTGCGTTTAAGATAGATAAAAATATACATATATATAATTTTATTAAAAAATCGTATTTTAACATTTAAGAAGTAATTTTAATAGTATCTTGAAAGTAATTTTACCTGGAAAGGGTGACTCTTCCCCTTAAATGAATTTCGTTACGCCTAAAAAACTTACTATCACTTAAGAGACCTTAGTTTATCCTTAACAGACTTTTGTTGTTCTTATAAGGCCCTTAAAAGAACCCTTAAACCCTTGAGAACCCTTAGTAACCCCTAAAAAACGTTAGGTAAAACGTTTAGATCTTAAAAGATCTGAAGGACAACACTTAAAAGGTCATCAATGGCTAATTATAAGATGATCTTTGAGGAGAATGTAAGGAGACTAATTGTTTTAAACAATATAATTCCGAGCAATGATTAAAAAGCAGGTCTAATAATTACAAGGAAATACCTTAACATAATCCTAAGACAAGATCAGGGGCTTTATTCAGGTTAGGAATTTAAATTGCAAGTTTGATTGCACAAAATTTCCGAGTCAGTCAATTTTTTTGTTATTCGGTGATAATTTTCTTTTATTAATAATAAAATTTTATTATAGCTATCACGAGATCATCTCAGGCTGCTTCCTGATAGTCCTGATCATATAAAATCAGCCATAACCTGAATGTTATTGCTGAATGCTACAGATGCGAATATTAATAGGTGGGTTGAAAGTGTCCAAAGGAGATCGAAGCTTATTATTGGTCGCTTCAGTCACTGAACACTGATCTTAGTAATAATTACAAACCTTCTAAAATGAAATGGTCACATACGTCTAGGATAAGATCTGCGAGAGACGTATTAATTCGATATTAACCAATTATATCGTACTTTGTAAGTCATATTATTCAGGTCTAACAATTGCGAAATTAAAGGTAATTAATCTGCTTATTTACCCAAGTCTTTGTATGTTTCAGACAAAAGCTTCTTTTGAAAAGAGGCGAAAAGGGAGTGGTTAACAGAGTAATGTCGTCCATTAAAAAATTTCAATATGAATTTCAGAAGGCACAGATTAAACAGATCTTACAATTATTACAGAAAAGTAATAACCTGGTAAAGCAAGATTATTAAACCGTTATTAAATCGTTTTATTTATAATTGAAACTTAAAAAATTCGCCTTTATAAGAAAAAGGGGCAAGAAAAACTGTGAGTGGGTGATGTTATACTAAATTGAAAGTATGGGAAAGCATAGAAAAGTCTGGCGTGATGATCTTCACAGAAAGGATTATATTCTATGGATTCTATAGAGTCGAAATTGCTTCGACAATCTATGTTTGGCAAAATATAGGGTGTTGTGTTTATAGATGTTTTTTTTTTTTTTCTTACAAATCAAGTAACGTCGCTTAAATTGAATCATATTGTACTCTACTGTAGTTATTAAAATTTAACTTTAAACCTCTCTTAGTCCATTGCTTTTTCTGCTCTTACTATGACCTCGAATTAAACCGATGATGCAGATAATTTTCTCATTAAACTTTTTTCACATCTACTGGAGTTCCCTCCTGCAGTTTCTGTGATTGCAAATAATACTTATATGTATGTACGTACTGCGTACATATATTTTTTTATCGCACATACTGATAGTAGACTTAATGAAATGCTGTACAAAAAAGTAGATATACATAAATACGAGTACATACGTACCGATATGTACGAGCATATGTATCACGATGTACCACAAGTAATGCTTTAAATGAAAAAGAGGAACCAGCAGGAGTTTTTATATTATCTTCAGGCTTGACTCTCAGGCTCTTGACTTCATAATAAAATTTCACAGTATAACAAGACTAAATTAAAACTTTCAGATAATTTTTTTTAGTCAAGAGGCGATATATTCGTTTTACAGAAATAGTTGGTACAGTCAAGGAACAAAAAAAGGCGTAGATTTGGAAGGAAGGAAGGAAGGAAGGAAGGAAGGAAGGAAGGAGGGAAGAGAGAAGGGATAATAACGAAGGAGAGGGGAAAACTTTTTGAATAAATGTACCGCCCTTTATTATAAAAGTCAACTATGTCAAGAATCCAAAAAGGATGAGTTAATCTTTGTTATCGCATTACATTCAGTCTCTTGTACTATTATATTATAATCAGAAAAAATGTTTGCGAATTTGTAAACTAGAACCGTTGGACTGACTTTGCATATGCGGTCAATTCAGTTTAATTTGTTAAAATTGGTCCAAATCAGTTACCCTCCGGCGAATTTGGAGTCTATATTCGACAAAGTATCAGACAGCAAACAATTCTGCTAAATTTGTAAGCCTTTAAATGTAAAGCCTTTAACTATTATATCTCGAAACAAAAAAATTTTTTTTACCTAGACACTTTCATAATAAAAAGCCCCGATAATAAAACGCTAAGAGATCACAATGAATTTAAGAAGCAAGAAATAGAAGCAGGTAAAGATTAATCAGCCGTTTTGCTGATTAACTTCGAATACAATCAGCACAATTCAAGTGTTAGTGTATGACGCCATCGAGAGTACTTCATCTATTTTTACTTCTTCAACTTGTTTTAATTAAGTTTTAATTAGCAATTTGTTCACGCATGCATAAACAGTGTCAGTGAAACAACAACCAGAAAAAAGCAAAAGCAACAAAATAATCATGTTCGTGGAACTTTAGTAGTTGTATGTGCGTATGAAAATTATAGTAAAATTCGAGCTGTGAGAATATAACGGCTCCGGGAAATAACGCCCAAATGAAACAAAGCCCATTGCGGGCTTTATTTCATTTTGGCAAAATAGGCGTTATTTCATAAAAAAATGAAATTATTCAAAATTTATTCAAATTTTTCCGAAAAATGAAATAAAGCCCCCAAAATAATGAAATAAGGCCCAATTTTGCGATAAATGCAGAAATGCGTTAGCTACGAAGCAGCTGTTGGACTTACTGGACGGGTTAATATACAAATACTCTTCAGCAAGGGGATGGCTTTGTCGGCTGAGGGTTATAATCAACAAAACCATCTTATAGTCTCGCAAAAACTATATATTTGCTGGAAAGTCTTTCTCTATCCAGGGTCCTTTTGCATGCCGGCCTTCGGCCGGGGCAGGGATTATAACCCTCAGCCAACAAAACCATTTCTTTGCCGAAAAGTCTTCCTCTATCCAGGGTTTCGTGTCGGCCTTCGGCCGGGGGAGAGATTAAAAGCCTCAATAAGTCCAACACTTACTCCATTGCACAAGTTATTTTGCAACCAAAGTCTTTTTGCGTGAGCGGCCTTCGACCGCGGAAAGGAATTACATAAAAAAAAAATAAATGCAATTTCATTTCAGCATTAAAGTACGCCGTAATTTTGGGCGTTATTTCATTTTCAGAAATTTTATAATTTTTACAAAAAAATAAAATAAAGCCCGCAATAAAAAAAGCCCATTTTGGGCTTTATCTCATTTTCAGTTTTTTTCGAAAATGAAATAAAGCCCCAAAAAAATGAAATAACACCCAAATTTTACGATTTCAAATCTTCATATAAAAAAGTGGGCTTTATTTTATTTGGGCGTTATTTCCCGGAGCCGAATATAACATTGCATGCTATATTGATTGCATCATGAAAGTTGCAAAAAAAAACCACAAAACTAAAAGCATGACGATTTCTGTGCTGCAGTGAAATGCTACACAATCATGCTCTTCTTTTGTTTTTCTTTCTTCTTTATTACTTCTTATCACGGAATATAGTTTCTTTTTTTTGTTTAAACAAGAAAAAGTGCCAAAAAATACGCAAAAGAGTAATTTCATGACACGCAATTTTATAGTCGCGTGAAAAAGTCGCATGTGGCAACACTATATGCACACACATGACTGCTGGAAAATACATATAGCCTCTGTAGGAAAACACGTCGTCGTCGAACACATTCTTTTTCATCGATGAAATCGTCACTGAAAACAAAGTAACGATATTGCAGGAATGTAAGGATGCAAAACTCAGCTGCCCGCAAAATGTTTTGCAAGCCAGCTAATTTTACGTAAGGCTTAAGCGAAAAGGACAAGATTAGTAATGTGTTTGAAGCAGTGGAGAATATAAGCGTTCATGGCGATGCTCTTCACTTGTAAACTAAATCGGATCTATATACATATGTATGTATTCAATTAACGATAGTTTCGTTGAGGGCAATTTCGAGTATTAATTCTACATAAGCTTCGATTTAACGTTAGGTTCCGTACTCCTTTTTACGCCTCATCTTATCGCTAGCTCGCTAAGCCCTCGACAATCCCATGCGTGCCGGAAACTTATTGTGCCGGAAGAATATTTCACTTTCCTGCGGGGTTCGCGCCCCGTGCATGTGCGTGTCTTCGCGTTTGTAATTTATGACAATGGTTAAAAAATGAACAAATGCGCAAATAGTTAAAAATACGCTACCGTGGCAGCGAGAACAGTATAAAACCAGAAATGATTAAGAGAAAAAACCGCAAACTAAATTTAATAATTCGTTTGGCGCTGTTCGGTACAGTACAGCGTCGTCTGTCGCATGCCAGAGCAGACCTTTTTTGTATACTTTTTGTGTATGTTCTTAAAGTAGAAATTAGTGCGAAGTTGAAAAGAAAAATGAAAACAGTAAAAGACACAAACATGCATGTTTTGAGAAGTCAACTGAGTCGACAGATCGACCGAACGACCAATCGACAGATAGACAGACCGACAGACCGACAGACAGTTCGAGAGAGTTGCAGAAACTATCAAAATTGTTCAGTAGCTCTGTTTCTGTTTCGGCTGTTTCGGCTGTTGAGGTTTGTTTGTTGTTACTATGTACTGTCATCATCGTCGACGTTGTTATTGCTGCTGTTGTAGTCATTGTTGCTTTTTGTTGTTGTTGCGGATGATGCGAATGATGCGGATGAGAAGTGAAAGATTTTATCCAAAGATAGCGGTTTCTCACTCCACATTAGAGAACGTAGTGATCATCAAACAACAACAATAGTCACAACAAAAACAGCAACAAAAACCACTTATAACATCAACTTAACCCTTATCTCAACAGATAGGTCTGGTTAAATCAAAATCAAAATCCTTTTTGACATAGAAGTATTTTACTCAGGATCATGAAACAACCTGGATGATTGTCCTTAACCTGGATTATCAAGGTTCTCCCTGAAGTGCTCATGGACCCATAAACAATCATGCGGGAAGAACGATTTTGTCGACTCTCCATAGTTTGGGGTTTTGGGTTGTAGTCCGTAAACCAGGCATGCGTTCTTCGATCGTTCTAGCTTTCAATCGATCTATTTGAGTTTATTTTTACCCTATTTCTATTTTATTGAAAGGACCTTTGTATATTCAGTGTAACATTTGCAAAAACAAGGAAAGGAATTCCTTTTTGCCTCGAAATGAAACCATGTGGCCCAAAAGTACTCCACGTTGTCGATTGCCCAATATTCTGGGTCAGCAAGGCGGCAGACAAACGGCTTTTTGAGTTCACATCGTTATACATTTTACAAAAAAATTGTCAGCAAAGAAATTATGCTTGATTTTCAAATGATTATTAAATTGCAATTAATTGTCATAATTATGTTTCTTTAGCTTTTATCTCAATATAACAAATTTTTCACGGTAGCTTTCTGTAGAACTAGTCCTAGTCCGTAGAACTAGTTTGAAACGCATGTAAGGGTTAATTTATTTGTTGTAATTCTTGTATGCACAAATTACGCAAATTAAAATAAATTGCATGAGAGAAGAATGTACATATGTATGTTGTTTGCGAAGAAGGATCGTTGTTGTGGGTGATGGTGAGGATGCGAAAGCGGCGGTGGTGGCGGTGTTGACTACGACAAATGTTGACAACCATGCTGAATCCGTTAGCCCCTCCATTTGACAAATAACTCACGAATGAGTGAGACACTACAACAGACTGTAGTCTGTTAAGCGATCGCCATTTAGTCATTTACTTTGGTTACTATAGTAGTACAGAATCGCTCGCTGTTTTTTATTGTGCCATTTCCTTACCCTTTTTTATATCTCATGGAAATTTCTGTTCTACATATGTATGTATGTATGTATATTAATTAAATTTGTCGAAAATCGCCGGTTTTGGTACAAAGCAATAAAAACTGTCAAATTTTGATGAAGCGCTTGTCAAAGAGATTGACAACAACAGTCAGAATATGTCAAAAATGACAAATTTCTACCCTTACAAATAAATGAAAAAAATTATAAAACAGAAATTGATGACCGACTGAAGGCACAAGCTAATAGGTAAATTGTTTTCTTTTATAATTTTTTATTTGAATTTTAAGGAATGGAGAAAAAGAAAATTATATAAACAACTGCATTTGAATACAAATATGTCGATAAAAATTAAGCGAGTAATCTTCTGTATAAATAGAATAATTCATATTTACTAAAAGCTTTTAAATTTAGAAACATTTTCAAGTTATTGATTAAAAGATATTGGCGAAAGATAAAGTCAATAAAATTCTGTACAAATTGGCCGGCAGAACGGTTTGGGCTGAATAAATCTAATAATAACGAAACGACAGTATATAAAATGATAGTTTTTGTCTTTAAACTCATCATTTGAGTTTCATGAACCAGCTAAAGATCAAACTCAGACAAAAAATCATTAGTTGACGAGTATTTATCTTTTATTTATCTTTCAAGTTCGATCAAAAAAAGAATTAAGCAAGCATTTTTAGGCATTAAACAACAATTTAGTATGCTAAGCCTCGTTTGGTTCTGATGAGTTCGGCGGAATTTGTTTGAGGGGCGATTTACGCCATATTCTGAAAACAGATGAAAATATTTTTATCATGGCGCATTAAACTTCAAGCATGGAATGATCTTAAATTTAACAGACGATGATATCGCAAAATGTAAATGTATGAAAATTTAAAATGAAATGTAAAATGTTAAATGAAAATGTATGATATCGCAGTACCTGCAATTCTTCAAATGAAATACAGAGAGAGAGAGATTGTTGAAGATTGTCAGAGAGATTGACATGAAAATGTGCAAGATATTTCATATTAACATTTGGGCATTTAAAAGCTGTCGGATGAGGACCACGTTTGCTCCAAGGTCCAAAATTTAGATTTAATTTTTCTACCCTTTAGCTTAGGGTAGAAAACCCTTTTTCCTTTTTATAAGGTAGAAATGCTTAAATTTCACCTTTTCGATTTGTACTTAATGGTTGGACAAATATTTTTTTTAAGTGAAGTTCTTACTTCTTAATTAAAAAATTTAACGTTTACATATCGTAGATGTTCCTGAAATGTTTTTTACGATTTTACAATGGCTTCTACAACCTCTATTTCAAATAATGCTTAGTTTGTTTTCAAATAAAAATGCAAAGTTTCTATCAAAACCATTCGACGTCTCTTCTTATGTAAAATGTTCAACTATGTGTATCTGATTACAAAACTGCAACTTTTCGACTAAAATTGGTACTCAAATTGGTAGGATAAAAAATAGGTCCTCAAGCATTTCTCGTACTATGCTATGGATAATTATAAACCAAAGATTCTAGTTCTCTGAAAGAGAATATGAAAACAAACAAATAAATTCTGCAGCTGACGATAGCAAAAATACTGGTTAATGGAAGAATAAACCTCAATTTATTGGTCATTATCGTAATGATTTCACATAAAATTACTGAAGTGAAACATTTTATACAATGAAAAATAACAACAACAATTATAAAAAAATTAAGAATAAGAAAACAAAAGATTTTAAATGGGTCAACAGGTTTACGAGAAGTTTCTGTGGAAGAAGATTTTATTATAGTATATAAGAAACAACCATTGAAAGATGAAAGCTTTCAATTTTAACAAGTACCCAGTAAACATCTTTAATTATGTTTTTTAAGCTTGTTCCTTTTTTAATTTTTGTTTTTGTGTCTTATGCTGCTGCTTCTTTGAATCCTTCTTGACATCTTGTGCGGTATGACGAAATTAATAACCGTGACTGATGTAGCAAATTGAGATTTCTTTACGACTTCCTTTTTAAAGAAGAGAAGGCATTCTCCACAAAAAAAATGTATCATGAACTGCTAAGCTGGATGAGACTAAATAACAGGAGAAACATGAAATACATTGAAAGAAGTACCATTAAACTATAAAAATAGAAAGAAAAGGATGAACGAAGTGAGAGGAAATCCTTTGCAAGGGGATAAAAATCAAGTATCAATAAATTATCTAACTGTAGAAGTTGTATTGTAGTACAATGTATTCTTGAAATATTGTAAAATGTAATAAAAAATACATCAAAAACCATAAGAATGCAACATTGCAGTCATCGAGAAAGGAGAGAAGTGTGCTATGAAAATGTGCTACAATGATAAAGTAAAGTAAAGTAACGGCTTATGGATAGGTGGACCTACTGAAAGACATCTGAACAGACAGAATGACAGAATAAACGGATGCTTTACGACGGATTCTGACCCTGACAATTTCATTAAGACGAAGATAAAGACTGTATTCTGTCTGTATTCAGCGCACTCGTGTGTTAAAAGATTTTCTCAAATGAACAAATTTCGACTCGAGCTTAAGTGCATGTTATTTAAATAAGAATTCAAAACTCTTGACGCCGTTGTTTTTGTTGTTCTTATAAATTGCTGCCCGCATTTCAGAAGCGTTTATGAGCTCGATCGTAACATGGTGCTCTTTTATCATACGAGTATACTCGTACCAGAGGTATTGCCCAATTGCTTGCTCCAATGCTTTGTTAATTAATTTTTTTTGTCATTTTGATTGTTTTTTAAATTGACAAATTTATGGGACTATAACTAGTATATTTAAAGAAGTCATTCAGTTCAAATTGACAAAAATTATTTTACTTTATTGCAGGCACTTTATGAAGCTTCCATAGTCGTATATTCGTATGTACCTTTTCGAAAATTCTACACTACAATGAAGTAAAAATTTCACTGACTTGGTATTTATTTTAAATGGTCTCGAATATTACTTTCTTTCCAAACGGTGTTGAGAAACGCTGTCTCTTCCTCTTCCTTACTCTTGGAAGAGGAAGAGACAGCAAAATATGAGAAAACGAGCAAGGTACGTCACCTGAATGAAATAACTTTAGATTTTATAAATAAATTGTGAAAAATCTTTGGAAATTTTAATAAAAATTAATAACTTTTAGGTAATTTTTTATCGACATTTTTTACTGAAGAAAGTAGTAAAGTCTTTTACTAAAGAATAAACTGAGCTATTTTATGTACATACAAACAATAAGTATTAATGTAACGTTTTCCGCATTCTGTAGTCCGTATTTGTATCCTGTATCGCGTATTCTGTGCTCCGTTTTCGGTATTCTTCTCCTGTATTCAGTATTATGTATCCCGTTTTCTGTTATTCGTATTCTGTATTCGCTTTTCATACGCAGTATTTCGAATCCTGTATACCGTGTTCTCTATTAGGTATCAGGTAATTCGTATTCTCCATCCGGTTTTTTGTTAAGTTACTCGCGTTATTGATAATCGGCATTCTCTACTCGTATTCAAAAACCCATATTTTTCTCTTCTGTATCCCCTTTTTTCAACCATTCTATGATCTATACGTACCTTCTTGAAAGTCTTGCAAGTTCAATGGACATTGTTTAGAACAATTTTGTTCTCGTTGTATTTTTGCTTCTTCACAACAAAGTGTATTCATTAGCGTTCAAATGATGCGGTTTCGAAGAATGAAGGAACTACTCCAAACATAATCAACGCTCATTAAGCATTCTTAAAGTGCATGCAAATGAAAAAACCTTGATGAGTATGATGATGATGATAAATTGCGATTGCTCTATTTTTTTTTGCTGTTATGCATTTTTTTCATAAACCAACAATGTTCAAATGTTGAACAAAAATTCACACCTCGATGAATTGCAAAATGTACATATATACGATAGTATATATAGCTTTATTGCGTTTCGGCCAACGAGCTTTGCGATAACGATCAGTTATGAGTCATTGATTTGTAACAAAAAGCGGAAGGAGAAAGAATAACAAAATGAAAGAAATGATTAATGAAATGATAAAAAATGATTGATGGATAACTTTTTATCATTATATATAAATAAGATTGTATAGATCTAAATCTAAGTGATGAAATCTTTTTGTTCGAGGGTGAAAAAAGAGAAGGTGCTTTTTTATAAAACATAATTTTTCCGGTGTATTTGGATTTTACTATTTAGTTGAAAGAATGTCGAAAATCATACAAAAAAAGTTTTCAAGTCTTTACTTATCTTCGTCTGTCAGCTGTCAATTTTGTATATCATCCGCTGAAAGAGGAAAAAAGTTTTTGGTCTCGCGTATGTCACCGTGATAATAGACATGTTGTTTATTCTGGCAACTTGATATTTTGTAAAACTTCAAAACTAAGTATGTAAATATTTCATAGATGTTATACCATAAAGTCTAGAAGTAATTTCGCAGTCTCTGACTGATATGACATTTATTGACAGTTGTCAATAAATAAACATTAAAATGCCTGAATATTTTAGATCAAAGTGAAACTGCGTTTAAATTATAGAGAGATTACCTGTTAAAATAATAAAAGTTATAAAAAAGTTGTTTGGTCACAAAAATATCTTTTGTAGACAAAATAGAAACAAGTTCGGTTAAACCTTCACACGAATGTATTAATTCAAATGCAAATACACAACGATTATGCTTCAATGATCGACATACTCGTATTTTAGTTTTGGATGAACTTTCATAGGAAACGATTGTATACAGTCTGCAACATAGAATACGACCAAAACTTATACATATATGTACTGATATTTGCCGACTCAATTAATGAATTTGAAAATTTGTAATGTCCAGAAGAAGAAATAAACCGCAAACCATGAATTTAAAAACCATTCAACAATGAACGAATAGTTTAAAATTAACAGAAAAGACAAACAAGAATAAAACAGCAATATTTTATAAAACAAACCGCATGATTGTAATTTGAAACGATCTTATATCAATGAAAAAACTCTGTAACCGAAACCACAAGAGGAGCGTGTTAAAGAGAATTGCCGCCACGAAAGCAGCATCGACTTGTTGACTAAGCATTAAATGAAAAATGTCTACAGAGATGCTGCTGCTTTCAGCTCTCGTAAATAATGGGTTAAAAGTAAAAATAAAACAGAAAAATTCGAAAGAAAGCAATGCGTGTAATATATGTACGTATACCAGCACATATGTATATATATTTTCAGTATATGTATTTACACTCTCCTTCAGTACAAATTCGTATAAAAGAAATTCTTAGAATTTGAAAAGTGATATTTTTTTATTTTTCTTTGAAGACTTTTTTTGAAGAGTTATCAACTTAATATGTCGCACTAACTCAGAAATAGCTTATAAGTGTAAGCTATGTATGTAGCGTATGTGCCATACACTTTATGCATTTATTCATAGACTTCACTCGATATGCCTTAAAAATACTTTCTGAACTTCTTAATATTAACGAATCTCAAAGCATCGCAAGATTCCTTTTTACGAGAAAGTAAAAATTTGCTTT
The DNA here is from genome assembly GCA_949752815.1 of Conops quadrifasciatus. NCBI lineage: Eukaryota > Metazoa > Arthropoda > Insecta > Diptera > Conopidae > Conops > Conops quadrifasciatus. Next base: position 29,444,632 of record OX457078.1, on the reverse strand, counting down.
AAAATAGAAGTCAAGTCCCAGGAAGGTTTGTCTCCAAACCAAAATTGACAAAAAGTTCCGGAAATTCGTTCCAAGAAAGCAGTGGTTCTAAACCACTAAATTTTCGTGGCCCTCATTAACACGAATCGGCCATAATTTCGAACTTGGTATATTCGAGATGTCTTTTTGATATTTTATATCAATTCAAATTAGACGTTTATCGTTACATATTGTTGAACCTACGAATGAAGACCTACCCTAGAGTATTGCATTCTTTAAAGTCTTAAAGGAGACCTATTGAAGACCATATGCCAGCTACTCGTAAATAGAATGTTAATTCACAGGCAAGAAATTTTTATTCACCCCGAAGGAAGGATTTGTAAATATTTTACTTTGAAGTCAGATTGCGTGTTAGTCGCTTTTTACGCTCTCTTGAGTAGTCACGAGTGGTATGAGCTTTTCGAACACTGGGTTTTTCTTGCTATTTTCGTATTAAAAGTGGTCCTTTTTAACAGAAAACGAAACCGAAAATTACTTTTAAGCCATTTAGAGTTGTATGTACACATAAATATACATATATGTATATGTTAATACGTAAAGCTAACCGCTTGAAGCGACCGATTCCGTGTTGCTAGAAGTACGAGTACTCTGCTACGCTTGAAATGATTTCTACAACTTGCGGTGTTTTTCTCAACTGTTGCTATTGTGTACGAGTATTAGTGTATTGTGTACGCCAAAGACTTTTTGAGTTTATTTGATCGGCACTCGAATCAGTTTTCGCTCAGCACGTTTTTGGCTGAGGGCAAAAGTTCGGAAGGGGCATATTTTGCGCTGCCTTCATGCAGCCTGCAACGAAATATGAACATACTAAGAATAGAAGCTAACTAAAGGTAGAAGAGAACGTATTTTGTGAAGCATTTGGTTGTGCTCCAGAGCAATGAAGCACCTCTAAGCCACTCGAGAACGGATTAGTCGTGAAGCCCAGAAACAGTAACAGAAACAATAAACGATGTTTTTCAGATTTTTCGCCGCATTTTGACGCTATTGAATTAGAATGGCATGAGAGCAGCGCAGAAAAGCGAAAAAATGAATTCGTTAATGGGAGTAACAGCCAAAGGCTGTGGCGCAGCAGACAGCATTAACTGGAGCTTGTTGTATAACAATAGATGTGAAGCAACAGAATGGAAAGAAAAGAAGAAATAAGGATGGGAAAAGAGTTGCAGGAAAATCACATTAACAAATACTTGAATTGAATCAGCCGAATAACAAACAACCGACACGATTTGTTGCGGAAGCACGCTTTGTTTTCGTTTGTCTAAGTCTTGTTAAAACCCAAAAGTCACCAGCAGCAAGCAGTCACCAGCAACATAAGAAGTAAACAATGAACCAAAGGCCGCTCAAAAAAACTGTCTAAACGAGATGCTTGTTCTTCTTTTAGCCACTTATTTTTAGCTGTGTCGTAGTTGCGATGGAAAAAACAATTTTCTTTGGCTTCATTCTTAACCCATTTCCAACACCGAGAGAAAGAATCTGTTTCTATGCAGAATCTGAATCTAGAATCTGTTCTGTTCTAGAATCTGTTTCTATTAAGAAAATACTAAAATAGGTTTTAACAACAAAAGATTAGATTTTCCTAAATAGAAAATGCAAAAAATATTCACGAAGTTATTTAAAGTTTATACTATAGGAATGGCTCAGATGTCAATGGCGGTTAAATCCATTTTTCTTAATATTTAATTTCTTAACTAACTTGCATTTATTTGTATTTTGTGAGTCTTGTATTTTAATGAGTCACTAAAGAGTGACATACTATACTCTTCGCTTATTTAAAATGATGCGCTGCTCACAGCTTATATTTCTAAGAAAACGGGAAAAGAAATCGATCTCATACTAACTTCTTCGCTGGCCAAAAATTGGTTAAGGACAACAGCTACAATTGTAACATGGCAATAGGATGTTTGCCGCAATGGTGTCGCACGGTCGCACGGTTGAAATGATATCGAACGTGGAAGTTACTAACGAGGTATACGACAAGGGCAGCCCTATGTGTCTCTGCTTCCTTCCTTTCCTTTGTATAATCATCATCATTGTCATTATCAGACATCTGAAGTTGCAGCTAATCACTTATTACTGAGACGACAAGACAGCAACAGCAGCAACAACATTAACAACAACATTTACTTAAGAATTTCAAAAGCTTTAAACTAAAAACTTGTCGGTCTGAAGGGTTACCGTATACACGACGAATGGTAGGTCTTGTATACGGTAATCGGTTGGCTTCTTTTGGGGTTTTATGGGCTGCAGGTTGGGGATGGAAAGGTCGTGCAGAAAGAGATGGTGAGATTTTTCCAAAAACTCTCAACCTAAACAAGAAACGTAAATTGCTCACTCTGGTTGCGATTCACTAATTGCTAATAGACTGTCTTTCAAGATGTCCCTGAGCACCGTTAGACGGTTCGAAGTCAACTTTACAACAAAAAGGATCACTAAAAGGCCGGATCACTAAAAATTTTTCTAACTCAAAGACGAGAGAGATTGAAATGCCTAAAAAATTAACTAAAAAAACTTGTGTAACTTTAGTTAAGTCTTTAGAAAAACACTCTAAAAGCTTGAAATTGTAAGGAATAAACTAATGAGTTAATGATGATTGCCGAGTTTTCTTCTTCAAAGTCTTCCAGAGTCTAGCAGTTATTTGCGGAGCTTCTTCTTTTTGAAGAACAAACACTTTTTTAAATTAAGTATAAAATGGCGATTTACGAGTATCTTAAATTGAAGAGAAGGTTGAATGGTTAATGTTGCGGTGGCGGTGGCGGTGGCAGCCATTGTTACCAACAGAAACTGGCATCAGAGGAATATTATAAAGAACATAGAGGCAAAAACATAGAAGCCTGTCAAAAGATTTGCAAGGTTTCGCTGAGTTCTTTCTAAGAAAAATATGTACTTTTTTCAAAAGACGTTAAAAGAACATGCATGAATGCTTGGTTCTTCTTTTGAAATTAAAGGGATCTGCAAAGCATACCAAAAAACAAAAACAACTCCCATTCAAGTGACGAAATCATAAGACAATAAAAAACCAGGACTCACTCAAAAACACTTAACGGGCAAATCACTGTCACGCAACAGACGACGAGGCCTTGAAATTCTCAAGTTTGCTGACTGCAGCAGCAGCAACAGCTTGAAATGCTAGAGAAGAATGGTTTATCGGGTACCCGCCACGAAGAAGCGACAGAAGTAGAAGAAGTAGAAGAAGAATGTGGCAAGCAATGGAATGGATTCGTACGTCAACGTACGAATATAGCAGACAGCCCAACATTCAACCGTCTAGAACTGAAGCCTCAACAATCAACCATGATGCTGCCGTGTTGACCGTGTTGTCAGTGTAGGACCGTGTCGTGTCGTCGTCGAGTGCTCGTTATTTTCAACGCGGTAGTGCAAAAGCCCTTTGCAGACTGAATGATATTCGAGTACACGGATGACAGCTTGTGGTCGAAATCATTTGGACAAAATTACCCCAAACGCGAAGGCTCGCGCGCTCGCCGCATTCTTTCTTTGTTGCCGCGACATTGCTGACGATTTGACGCTCTTGATGCGGCTGTCAAGGTAGACAGGCGCAGTCTCGCCATCAAAACTTTGAAAGAGGAAAAAATACCAGTCTCTATGGAGACAGCATGAACTTTTTAGAAGGCTCCTCCTTTGTTTTAATATTATTACTGCAGTATGTTTGAAATGTGGGCACTTTTTTGTTGGTTGAGTATTGCGCCTTCCACTGATCGGTGCAGTTGCGGATCATTGAAATAAATCACAACGAATTTATCGTAAGAGCGTCACAAAAAGGGCTCACCTCTACCGGTGACGCTGCTGCTGCTGCTTGTTCCAAAAAGAGGAAAGGGTAGAGCGAAAAGGAGTTCGGCGAAACGTTCAGCTGCGTCTGCGTTTTCAGTTTCATTGTTTCACTCTCCTTTTGTTTTTACCACCATGCATTCATTTCCTTTGACATTTATTCGTGCAGAGTAGAATATTAATATGTCAAATTCAGGGCACTTGAAGTGAGTGTAAAGCAAAAAAAATTGACAAGGACTTTATTAAAATGTCAAAGAACGAGTTTTATACGAGCACGAGTGTGGAAAAGTACATGCAGGACCATTGTGGTCGCTAAATTATGATTTTTATAACCATTTTATGGATAAAAATTTGACTGGAGAGTAGCTAACTCTACCTCAAGGGAAGGAGAAGTGGGGGGGCGTTGAATGCGAGAATTAATCGAGAAAAAATCGAAAAAGATCGTCGTTACTTCTAAAAGTGTTTTTGCTGAAGCTATAATGGTTAAGGGTCAGCTTCGTATGCTTCGTTCAATTCAGCAGAGCTTTGGCGCATCACTTTCATATGCGCCTAGAATTCCCATTTATTGGGCATTTTACCAGAAACTGTCACCAGAGAGATTTTGGTTATGATAATTATGTTTCTTTTATTTTTACCTCAAAATAGCAAAGGTTTCACGCTGAAGGCTTTTTATAGGTCTGCACACAACTAATCCGTAGAACAATGTGTTTTGGAACGTCTGCATACATAACGGTTAATGAGAAAAGTACTATTGGACGACTAGAGCCAGGACTTCAAATCAGTTAGTGTTTGTTCCTAAAATTCTCTTTCATAATTAGTTAATGTGACGTACTTTGTAAGTGATTAAATACCAATATTTCTTCTTCTTCTACTTGACTTACAATCCAACGCAAAAATCCAAAAATGCAATGCAAAAATGTTATGTTCAATATTAAACAACCCTTCGTTTTTAAAAGCTTCATTATTCACAGGGAGAATATTTCAGGAACAGACGATCGACTCAACCTTTCTACCCTCCGCGAACTAAACCCGAAAATGCGGTAGCAACAACACAAAAACAAAACAACAACAAAATTGTTGCTTTAAACGTAAAAATATGTCAGCCCAGTAAATGCCACGGGCGGCGACAAAGCACACAAGCGCGGAAAGGTTACCAAGAGGTTCTTAAAACAAGCGAAAAAAACCAATGAACGAACGAACCGTTCGTACGTTCTTCAACCCCCTTTTAATACAAAAGCCGTAGCTGCACAAAGTGAAAGGTTGGGAGGGAGAAATAAAAGAGGGAGACAAGAGTAGGGTAAGCTTGAGGCATTTAATTCGCTTGAAATGCAGGTTAATCCTTTTAATACGCGCGTCAAAAACAGAAAATCATGCAAACGTTGGCAAGAGGAAGTGGTGTGAAAACGGGTGGGGGTAGTAGGCTGAGTTCAACAATTGCTTTAGAGTCCGCTCTATGAATAGACAGACAAACAGATAGATAGATTTGATTGGAGGATTATCCACAATTGAACACGTGCCGGTGTTGTTGAGCTAAAAACAAAAAATTCAGCCTCAAAAATGATCAACAAAATCCATAGAAGGAACGAAATCTATAAAAGCAACAAAGTCCACGACAGCAACAAACTCTATGACAGAAAGAAAGCCCAATACACACAAACACCACAAACTAACGCTGAATCAAATTTTTCAGGGCAAAAAAAACAACAAATTGGTATCTTCTTTCAATCGTGTCAGCAACAGGAATTAAAAACTAACAGCTGCTGCCGTCGTCTAGTTAGTTCGAACATTGAAAAAGCGAGCATCTATCTTAATACATTACTTTGTGTCCTGTGTCGGACGCCTAAAGATATGCTATGAAAAGCGATTGAGGCTATGGACTAACGAGATTAACATGCTCAAAGGAAGCCATATAATGAAGCGAACAACAAAACAGTAGCAGCAAAAACAGCAGCCGTAGTAAAGAAAGGACGTAGTGAGCAAATTAAAAATAAAGAAAACATACTATAAAAAACATTTATTGAACATCTGTCACTACAACAACAACAGTATTGACCACTTGCGAGTTTCATGAAACATTTTGCGTCCTCGCATAATGAAAATTGATCCATTGTTATTCTTATTGTCTTTGTTGTTGTTGTTGTTGTTGTTGCCACTGTTATTGTTTCTTGGATTAAGCAGTATCAAAACGTATCAAATAGCAATTTAACACTAGATCTGCCGATGCAGTCACTTTGTCTCTTCTCGCGCGTACTTATTGTAGCCAAGAACTCAAGCCTTTGTTTCTTACTCAAGTCTCAAGATACTCAAGTCTAAATTCTTAGGTATCCATTCATGTAAACTGAGAATTAATGTAAACTGAGGCTTTACGTTAACATAAAGTTACAGAAAATATCATTTTTTTTGTAATAAATGTTTTCTTTTTTAAATAATTTAAGAGCATTCATTAGGTTTGGTCTTCATTCAATTAAGGTAAGTATTGATATTCAGAGAAAACATTAAGAGTACTCTTACAGTAATCTTACTTTTAGTAATTTAAAAAACACTACAAAGTATTTTATGATTCAATCATTCTAAAAGGAATAAATAGAATATTAATTTAACCATGGATGTTAATAATTACTCTTTTACAAAATTACTCTTTTAACAAATGAAGGAAGGTCGAAAGTCCGGTAGGCCTAGTGTTAAAGAGCATGATTTGGAGAAGTGCAAGTTTTCAGAATTTTTGAAATAATTGAGAGGGAAATGAGTCGCTATACAAACTAGTTAATGTGAGTATTGCTGATGATACTCGTATACCATCCTGTTATCTCTTCACTCATAACAGAATATAATATTTATAATGTTATTCAACAAGAAGTGTCATTTTACTTAATTTTTCAACTGTCAGTATTCAATTGAAGTGCGCAAGTAAATAGTCAAAAGGAAGACCAGATCTGGCAGATACTGCATTCCACTTTAGAGCTTTTTCTTTCGAGTAAAGTAAAATACATATCGGTCTTTTTCACGAAAGTTTTGCGTTTTTCTGTTGATATAAAATTCAACTTGTTGAAAGACCGTTCAATTTTCTAATACAATCTTCTTCTTAGGAATAATAATACCAATGAAAGCACCTCTGTACCTAAATGTATTTATGATATATGAAGGCATGTACATACATATATGTCTATGATACTCGTATCCCACACAAATTTTTCGGTTTCAAAAGGCAGCGCGCTAATGTGCTAATGTGCTACTGTCAATGTTAATGAGATACAAACATGATGAATCAATTGTTCAGTTGCTTGATTTTCTTGTATAAATGTCGTATCCTCTGGCATGAAAATAACTTCAAGGAAGTGTGCGTGTGTGCGTGTAGTTGTGCATGTGTATGCTTTGTTTGTTTGAATGAAAAATTATTGTGTAATTTATATGCCAATAAATTGTTATGTCAATTCTATCTTGAATGCCAGAGAATATGCCTCTGGCTACTAATGCCACGACAGCAACAGCAGCTACAATAACAACAATATCAGCAACAACATCGGCAACAATAGAATTACTAATGCACATAATGAGATAAATAAACAAATTATTATTAACGACACAGTTGAAACAAACGCCAGCAAAATAAACAACAGACAGAAATCATTCAAGAAGGGCATGCCTACGATTTGGATGAAATGCACCTAGTAATAGTTATGTTATTAAAAATAACACTTACAGCTTTTACGTTTGAAATTAAATCAATATACATAATTAGAATGGTCGGCAAGAGCAATTGTTTGCAAAATAGTCTGTTAGAGTAGTAAAGTCTTTGTAGATTAAACTCTTAGCCCAAATGCAAGTCTAAGTCTTAGTATAAGCATAAACCTTGGTTGAAGTCTACGATTGAAATAGTCTGATATAAATGCGCATGTAAGTCAATGTCTAAAAATAATTAGAACTCTCACTTTATCGCAGTTTCTCTTATTGTTTTTAACCTTTATACCTCTTATACTCTAGCTCCGTCACTACGCCTCTCTAACTCTAACTGTTCCGATCACTAACTCTATCTCCTTTTATCTCTAACTCTAATCGCAAGCCATACTTCTTCACTCTAAATCATTTTACTCCACGTAAGCGTATGTTGAGCGATTTGGTGGACCATCCTCCGTTTAACCTCTTCCATACCACTTACGTGTATCATTGCCAGAGAATTGCGACTCCCGACTCTTTTGTGTTTCCTCTATTCGAGAGTAATTGCAATCGGACGAACAAAGTGACAGCCAGTCAGACAGATAAATATCAAAACTTTTGAGAGGCGAATGATTGAAAATCTAAAAATGCATAACATGAAGGCACAACGATTCCACGTTTATTGAATGTTTGTTGGTTGGTTGGTTGGTTGGATGGATGGATGGGTTGTTGGTTGGTTGGATGGTAGTTTCATGCCGTGGTTGGAATGTCGTTGGATTGCATATTTTGTTTCCTTCCTTGCCACACTCGTAAACACACACACAACAAACGGCAATCAGCTTTCGGTGCAACATTTGTTGCTGGCAGAGTAGGACTGACAGACAGACAGACCAGTACGTACCAGCAAAATCGCATAAATCTTTGTTAGTTTTGTTGTTGTTGTTGTTGTTGTTCTTGTCGTTGTTGTCGTTGTTTTGTGTTGATTTCTATCTTCTGTGAAGCGCTAGTCTTTGTTATTTGTTGTTCTTTGTTGTTGTTGCTGTTGCACTGTGGCTTTGGCTGCTGTGACCATTGTCGTAGTTGGTGTTGTTGTCGTCTATCGGGTTTTTCATGCGACGATGGCAATTCTCATCAGGTATCGGAGGTATAGAAGACTACCTCTACCAACCAAGCAATCAACCAACCCAACCGAGCAGTGCATAATAAGCTGCATTCTTCGATTCTGCATAATCAGAGAACACACACATACACTTACACTTGAGCAGAAATATTCACGTATCAAACTTATGCATTCAACTGCGATTTCGATTTCGATTGTGATTGTCACCGACTGCGATCGAAAGTCTTGTTATCAATTAAAGGCAATGCTTGAAACCTAAAATTAATAATGGCTAAAATTTTCATGTTTAAGCGACAAAACATATATGATTAAATATATATGGTATTTAGATAGTAAAAGCGCGAATTATTCATGATCCATGAGCATCTTGATTCTGTGTTTCTTTTTTGATTGCTCTTTTTGTGACTCTTGCTGAGTTCAAATGATTTACGGAAAGGAACAGGAAGCGCAGTAGGAATAAATTTACAGAATTATGTGGCTGTGAGCGATATAGCAGGGTAGTCCCAGAAGTACTAGACCTAAGAAAATACAAAACATTTGAGAAAAAAATCCCTTCATTTTATCACTCAAAATCTGCAATAAGTTCGCCATTCATTGCTTTTGTTTTAAGATAATCAATTAAAATTATCCCACGCACATCGAATAAAACTAACCCCATGACCTTGGCTCTCTTTGAGGCTGATGCTTCTTTTTCAGTCGATTGTTTTGACTCAGCTGTGAAGTGATGGACCCAAGTTTCGTACATGGTTATGAATCTAACCAAAAACGCGACTTTATGGCCCAAGAATTTCATTCCAAGATTCTACCGAAAAACATACCAACGACTTTTTTATATTGCGATTGTATTTTACGGTGATTGCTTCCAAGAACTTTCAATTTACAAGTAAAACAAATCTCTGTTAATAATAAATAAAAAAATATGCCTCATTACAAAAATAAAATATGAAGAAATTAAATCTGAAACTGATCCTTGATTTTTTTCTCTCTCTTCATCATAAGTTTATTACAGAAGTCAGTAATTATACATACACGAACATATATAAAGAACTGCATACAATTTCTGTTTTGCGTATTTTTCCTTTTACATTCTTCTTTCTCTTCTCCGTAACTTACATGGCACTCAACCGACGAGGCGAAGCGAACCATTGCTGCAACTACTAATTAAAAAACTAGAGACTGAAATATCTACGTTTGCGATACGATCGAAGAGGCATAAATCTAATGTCGTTGTTGTTGTAGGTATTGTCGTCTTGCCAAGACTCTTTCTTGTCTTAATTGCTTACTTGTCACTTATTCAAAGCGGCTATAAAATTATGCAGATGCTGCCGGCGATACGGATACTGATTGCTGCATCTGCCGGGGAGTTGATTTTCCTGAAGGAGAATGAATACAAGTATACGAGTGGCTCCTGGCAGCAACCACTGCCACAATCACAATTTTGCGATTAATTAAAACAGCAGAAAACTTAAGTTTTTCCCTATCGATTTGGTTTTGCTACCACCTGCTGAATTGATGTGAAAGCACTGGCAGTTGCTGGAAGATACCAATCGTCGGAAGTGCAGGTTTTTCTCTACGTTGGTCGTTTTACTTGCAGCAAGTGTTAAGTTTGTTGCAATCGTTTAATATTCTCTACTCAAGCAAAAAGTAAAAGAAATAGGCAAAAGGTTGCAACTTGCAACTATTATGGCAACAACAGTAACAACAACAACCGCATCAAAAACCAACTATTACAACTTCAAAGCGGATGTACGGTTAAGTTAACTTCCAAGGAAATGCAAGTACCAGAAAACCAAGAAAAGAAACAAAGATTGCAATTTCCTTTTTCAGAAAAGTTTATGTAAATTTAGTATAGAGTTTAAAGTACGCTTTATGGTCAATTAAATTTATATGCTCTCCCATAGATCTGTTCGGGGAAATTTTACTAATGAGGCGCAATTCGTTGGTGTCAGCACTGGATTTTACAGAACTTAAAGAATATAAAAAGTTCTCTTTGTAGAAGGTTTTAAGTTTACAAAGTACCTTTACTTTACAAGTAAAGTAAAGAAAGTACCTCTACTTTCGGTACAGGAAAGACTTTTAAATCGGTTTTCGAGATATAGAAAAAAGTCATATTTGCAATGGAATTATTCGTATGAGCACAATCGTATCGAAAAAGTATGAAACAAATGTAATCCACAAACGTCGAGGAGTGAACGAGCGTCGAGCAGTAAATGCCAACGTAAAGGACTGTCAATGAGCCCACGAGTTTCATGGAGTGAAGGACTGTGGTGAATTGGAAAAGTGCCACGGAGGAAAAGAGTGTCAAAAATGAATTAGCGTCGGGGAGTGGATGATTGTCGATGAGAGTGCGGGGGCCAAGAAATGAATATAGTAGGTCGAGGAGTGAATGAATGTCAAGAAATGAAATGAAGTGTCGAGGAGTGGAAAAGTTTCAAGTGTTAAGGAGTGAACGAGTGCCAAGGAGTGAGCAAGTGTCCAGGAATGAATGTATGTTAAGGAGTGAATGGAAGAGTGAGTGAATGTCAAGAAATGAATGAGCGTCAATGAGTAAAGTTAACGAGTTAAGAAGAATAAAGATTAGAAGAAAAGAATAAACGTTTGACAGCAAAGAGCCAATGAGTTAGTTCATGGAATGAACAAGTGTCGGAGGAAAAAAGTGCCATAAAGTGATCAAGTATCAAGGACTGAACAAGTGTTAAGGACTGAATGAGTACTCGGGTGTGATGGAATAAACGAGTATCAATACCTTAAGGAATAGCAAGGAATGGACAAATCTCAAAGTATAGAGTCAAGGGTGTACAGTAATACATATTTAATGTCGACACTTCTTGTTGAAAAGTAAGCGATTGTATACAAATTACGAGTAACGAGTAAACCAACTTCTGAGTTTCACACATTTAAGGAGACAAAAAAAGTCATATTAATTCTTACGAATATCTCTACTCGTACGTTTGCAACATATTTTCGGAATAGATAGAATTTATTGTGGAAAACTGAGAAATGCTAATTCGAAAAGTTCTTCCATCGTCCCGATGATCGAGGGGGGAAACCACATGTCTATTTCATGACAATGTAGCATACATGTATTTTGGATGGATCGATGGATGATGGTTGGAGGAAAGACAAATGACCTGACAACGTATGAAAACTTGTCCGAACGAATAAACGGGAAAAGGCAAGACAAAATCAAAAAAACAAGAACAAGTAAGACGAAATATAGATTCATTCGTTGATTGTACATACATACATACTTATTTATGATTTGTTTTGAGGGAATTTCGGAGAGACTTTCGGGGAAATATGAAAGGAAAACTGATCGCTAGGCCCACCGTCCTACCGACGGAGCAAACGACCACACATGTTAAGAGGAATATCTCGAAAACGCTTTCACACATGCAGAGATTTTTCTGTCTTAAAGTTACGAAAGACGGGGAGACGGAAAGACGGATACTCGTATACAATAAATATTTCCAGCTGTTTGGTGAAAGATTAAAAGGGAGAGAGATTAAATAAACGAATTAGTTTTAGTAAAAAATTATGTGGGAGTCAGAAAGTCTAGAAGGAAAAGTGTAGTCGAGTAGAGCCAAACAAAGAAGGGTGAGGTTAAAAGGGTGCTTGAAGGGAAGGAATGGGTTGTGCGCACTGAGAAATAGTACAAATAGTCAGAATAATGAAATGCGTGCGTGGAAATTCTAGTAATTAATCTCTAAAGAACATTTTATGGCATTTTGATAAGAGAACATTTACGATGTGAAGCGGGTGTGAAGATGTGCGGTGCGTTAGGGGTTAACACGGAAGTGTGTTTTGTCGGAGGGAAGATAAAGTGAAACCCTAGGAGTGTTGCTTTTATGTTTTTGGTGGACAACAAAAAGTTACAAATGGTTATTTTCGTCGTATGGTAATGAACTGTCAGTGTGCGCGGACTAAAATGTAAAGTGCTAAGGTTTGAATTATTTGGTTTTGGGTGCATTTCGTCAACCATCAATTCATAAATCATTTTCTCATTTTATGTCTAGATATCAAAAGTTGACAAGAGAAAAAAAAATTGTTACTAACACGAAATAACATGCTTAGAGGACCTTTAATTTTACCCTTAAGAGGAATTTAAGGTAATTAAATTGAAACAAGCAAGAAAAAGAAGCAGAAGGAAGAAGAGCAAGAAGTAAAAGAAGGACAGCTGCCCGTGATGTATGTTATCATGGCAAAACGCAATTAGAACTCGTTTGTATACACAGTGATAGAAGAAGAAGAAGAATAAGAAGAAGAAGAATAAGAAGAAGAAGAACGGGAAGGAGATGAAGCAAAAAAGAAAAAGAAACCGAGCTAGAAAAGGGATTTCATATGTTTGTTATGAAACATGCCACGCCTACAACACTTCTATCAGCCTCACGAGTATATACCAAATTAATGAAGGGACTTTTCTCTCCCTTGTTTTCTTTTTTAACCACTTCTTTTGGCCGCATATGTTGACATTCCTCATTTTTTATTTTGGTTAACATGCACAAAGAGGTCCTGGTCTTACCGACGAAGGAGAAGGATACATACGCGTAAAGTGAACTGTGAATATCAGCACAAAGGAACAGTAATAACTCCCTAACGGCAATCCTGAGGAGACCTACGTAGTAGCATGCGCGAATCCATGTAACTTTTTTTTGTTTTAATGGCAGTCTCTGTGTGTTTTTGAGCTTCTAGAGGGGAGGAGGGTAGGTGAGAGAGGAGTGTGCGGGGCTTTCTTCTCCCTGTGGTTTTTTGTGTGATGATTTATCTCTACATAACGTAGCTCCTTCAGTACTGTCATAATTTCATTTCAACGGGATAAACATTAAAAGGATAATGAAGGGAGTGAGCAGAGAGAAAAGCAGAAAGAAAGAAAGGAAGACATTCGTGCTTATTCGTGGCAGGAGGAAACCTCTGAAAGAAGCCAGTAAATGTACAAAAGGTGTTTTATCGTGGCCTAATCGACTTCCGACCCACAAGTTCCAGTTCATAAAGCATTTTAATTGCATCAGATTTTTATCAAATGCACATGTTTTCATTTTAATACGAGTACCTACGGCTGAAAGAATAGGGTTATATTGACCTTGTTTCTTATCGAACCGAACCAAAAACGGGGTAGTGGTTCTTTCAAAATTTACCTTGAATGAGGTCACTTCGAATGACAGTGAAATATGGAATATACATATAGTGAGTACTAGAGTTAAATAAATAAAAATGATTTATAGGTAATTTTCTATGCTACCTCATGCAGTTCTTTAGTATGTACAATGTATCTTTTATTTATCAATGTATCTTTGAGACAGGATTGGATGATAATGATGGGTTTTGGATCGAAAAGTGACGCCGAAAATGGCACAAAATCATCACCATCAATAAAAACGGTTTTAATTGAAATTGCTTAAAAATATATTGCTTAAGGATAAAATCTTTGAAAAAAATGTGTCCGCTTATTTAATTAATATTTTTAGAATATCACTAAAAGACATGCTAAGACTGTTAATTGTGATCTAAAAATCGTTTCTTAGATCTAAAAAATTATGTTAAGAGGGACGTTAGAGAGAAATTAGATTATCAGTTAATGCAAGTAGATTTCAAAGTATTTTAAAAGTTTTTTTTAAAGAAAAACTCTTAATTGAAAGACGAATTGTTGAAATTATTGGAAAAAATTATAGGAGGATAAATGATGAATTACTACATACAAAGATTTCCCAATCAATTAATGGCCTCTTATGTTTGTATTTATTTCTGGGCAATTAATTAAAATGCCTGTAAATTAAATTCCTGCGTTGACACAATATTTCAATTTACATTAAGAAATTTTTATTAAAACACAGTTTGTAATAACAACAACAGTCTTAACGCAGTTTTGAATTAAACTCATTTCACGTTCGGTAATAAATAATTTATGGGATTTTTTCCATTTGATAAAAAGTATGCATATGTTTCCATTATTGGTATTAATTTTATTATTGTTGTTATTGTTTTGGTTGTTGTTGCTGTTGTTGTTGTTGTAGCTGTGTCGTCGTTGTTATTTTATGACTAAAGCAGTGTCATAAAAAAGCAATCAATAAAATGATGAATTTTTAATTAATAAAATGAAATGATATAAAGAAAAATTTAATTTCCATAATAAAAAAAGTCCATGATGGATAAATAAATTATCCTAATATGTACTTACAAAAAAAAACGAACTTTAATACTAAAAATTATTACAAAAACTAGAGTAATATAAATTTAAATATTATAACGCTTAATGATTTAATTAACTTTAGTTTTTCGGCTTTACTTGTTAGTGCCTAGATTTACGTTTAACTACGGAGTTAACTACGGAGTTTATTTTTAAATGTCGCTCACACGTTGCGGAACCAATCTTAAGCGATGACGTGTATACAAGTCTTCCGCGACGTAACGTAACGACGTCGTCCGCAGTTAACTGGTTGAAACCGAATCCAATATTTACTAGAACTTTTAAGAATCTGACAAAAATTACATCAAAAGCGATAGTTTTAAAGAGCGCCCATTTATACTCATGAAGATAATAAATTCAACTAAATCAATATAGTCGTATGCAGGTACATGCTCTTTTGTGCTCTTTTCAAGAAAGAAAAGAAGCAACATGTTACTTTTAGTGGATTAGAAGCATCCTTATAGGAAATACATACTTTCGAACAGCGCACGGTTGTTTTTATTAATGAACCTACTGAGTACAGTAGAACCGCATAACTGTGATACTCGTATATAAAAACTACGCACTAACGTGGACAAAAAAATGTATAACTTTATTACTCTGTAGTGTGAACTTTTGACCCTATAATGTGAACAGTTTGTAAGAAGTACTTACAAACACTCAGATTGAGATGAGTTGCGAAAATTACCGTTATAAAATGTTATATGAGTTAAAAAAATACCTGTGGATGTCGTGATTTTTGCTTACGAAAAGAATAATCAGTTGCTTTTGGTCAGTGTTACTGAAATGTAAAGTGAGGAAATAAGAAGAAAAATATGTACATACTATACATATGTATGTATTTTTAGTTCACCAGAAATGCGAAATTTACATATATTTTAATTATAATACAGAACTGAAACATTACTTTACTGTATAAGTGCATTATTGTGATTTCTGCACGTGAAACGTTGAGCTGTCGGTAATGTGAAAAATTTAAGCAACCCCGCTGACGTAAACAGGGTAAAATTTTTCGAGTTCATATTTACGCGATTCTACTGTATTTCTGTAAAAATTAAATATGGTGCCTTGATTAAATTCTGTTAGGGCTTTACACCTCTTGTAATTTCTGTAAGCTTTTGTCAACTTTTCATTTGAATTTCTAAATCTTCCAAATGCAGACTGAGAGAGAGCAGCTGTTAACTTCTAACTGAGTATCTTGAATATTCAAACACTAAGAGAAGAAATGATTGTCGCGCGCTGACATTTTCATTTCATATTATTTATAATTAATGCTAATGATTTTCAATCCTTTTAAAACATTCTCATGCACATAAAACTTGTTTTCCAATAGAAAAAAAATCTAAACATTCAAACAGCCCGGTGCATTATTTGCATTCTACTAGAAATTATTTAAATTATGTGCTCGATACGAGAGTTGACTCGTATTTGGTTGAACGCAGCAAAATACAGTAAAAACTTCAAGCGACACTCACTGATGGGTTTTGTTGGTGCAGGTGCTTGAGAAAAGGTCGAAGTTGTTGACATGATTTATTGTTGACAATTCCATGAATAATACTATTTAATTTTTAATTAAATATTCATGAGTGAAGATGTATGTATTCATATATGTATGTGTTTTTTCTTACGGTTGTCAGAATGACTAATAGAGAAAATATTTCTGAAATACAGAGTGACTTTTAAATAAATAAATATAATATGATAATATTATACATAAAAAAATGTACTCTTTTTTAAATCACAATCGCTCGTTTCTTTTTCGAGTTCTTGTAAAAATGAAAGATAATTTTTAAAACAATAGAATAAATAGAACCTCTTCAACGAACATTTCTTTCAAAAGTTCAACATCCTGCATTTTAAAAAATTGTATAATATTGTGAGAGTTTATTTATTTTTAAAGTTAAAAAGAACTTTAGTGTCAGAATAAAATCAAAATACCAAAAAATTTTTAAAATATTTTGCTTAACAAAAACTTTAAACCTGAGTTTAAAATACATTATCTTCGCAAGTGATTAATCGGTACGTGCCATAAAAGAGGAAATTTATAGCAATAACAATGGCCCCAGATGATGACCTTTAGTGATTGATGAATGTATGATTGAATTATGGGTTGTGAAACTGAGTTTTTTCACATTTTTCCTGTCTAAAATGTCACACTATACACTTTCCGCCGGATTAGCGTATACTCATTCGTTAAAATTACTTTCTATCTATTGAATGTATATCAGTTTAAATGAAACGATCATTATCTTACTTTATCAAATCGGAAAGCTTACAAAAAATATGAATTTTTTGTGGCTGATAATCAGCAGAGAGGTCAGAGAGCAAAGAGGTAGAAATGGTTTATAAGGAGTCAAGTTTTTAAAATTATTACGATGATCTCATGGAAATGTAAAATTCTATTAAATTTAAAATTATAACGTTAATTAGATTATAAATAGTATTTAAGTGCTAGAAAAAAAGGCTTCTTCAAATTCTCTAATCTCGCAAAAAAGAGTCTTTCTGATTTTATTCATTCACAAAATACTGTTGCGGATTGATGTGATTTTTGGGTACTTTTCAAATGTAATCATAATAGAAAAGAAATTTTGGTTATGTCTGGAAGCCTTTTACAATAAATTTAAAAAAAAAAATAGTTTTTCAAAAGTATTTTTCATCTCAATTTCATCATTATTCTACAGAAAATTACTTTAGCGAAATAAAGAATATTTCCTGATTTTAATAAAACTTTTGAAAACCAAAAAAGGGACTTCAAAATAAAGATACTATTCCATTTTACGAATTCTACGTAATGATTCAGAATTCTTCTATTTATAAACTGTCAAAAATAATTCCTTTAAAAGAGTGAATAATAAAGTCTTCTTTAATCTCGCAAATGGAACGTTTTCTTTTATGAGACAATTAACATGCGACGTTGTTATATGAATTTATAGAATACTCTAATTTTTTACAGCTCTTAGCATTTTCACATCTCCGGAATTCTTGAAAGAGGTGACGAAGAAGAAGTACAAGAAGCCACTCTAAGATCAAATTTTATGAACAAATAAAAATATGTTTAATGTTTTTTTGTTGAGTGCTATAAATAAATGTATTCTGGATTTAGAAGATTTGTGGAGAATAATTTGTGTACAAAGTAAGCCGAAACCATTATTATAGCACTCTCGAGAGCATTTAATGGTTTAAAACACATTTTATACACATCCGGTAGATAGACAAATTGTTCATTTAGTTTATTCTTATAGCCTGAAAATTATCTCTTTAGAATTTTAATCTCAACAAGAATCACTTCGAATATTTCCCACAGATTAAAAGAATGTCCGAGGCGAAAAGATTAATCTTTTTGTGTCGTCTGTATAAAATCTGACCAACCGTCAAGACCTTTGAATGCTGAGAATAGTAGCAGCAGCAGTAGCGGCGGCGACTCTATAACAACAAAAACCTAAGAAGCAGCAGCTGACTTTGCGAAATGTGTTGTGCCTGAAGAATGTACGATACAAACGACCATCATCATCATTATTCGGGGTGGTTTGTTGGTTCCACGGTCGATGTCATCACAATGAAGAGCGAACAAACGTCCCTTTATTATAATTTTGTTGTTGTTGTTGTTGTTGTTGTTATTGATGTTGTTGTTGTTGTTGTAATGAATAACAATTTTTCGCTAACTTCTCACCCTTAACGGAACTATCCGTAGTAATGGGTAATGGCAATGGTAATCGCAATGTTGGGTGTGGAAGCATTCTTTAGGCATTACTAAATATTGGCACTTCGGCATTTTAAAAAAGTGTATAAATAGGGGTCGACTCAACGGGTCTCACCAACCACCAGCTCGATACGATGTCCGTAAAGAGGAAGAGGGCATATTTTATCTACATATAATAATTTATAATTGCATGTTGCTTTCAAATTCAGCAGATTCGGCGGAGGCTTTCGGAGGGTAGTAGTTGTTGTTGTTGTTATTGTTGGTAGCATTATAGTCGTACATGAAATGCAATGAAAAACGCTCCCATGGTGAACAGCAGCAGCAGCAGCACGCGGCACGAAATTGAACAAACAATAATGAATATAATGAAATTTGTTTGTCAATTTGAGTGAAATAAAATTTGAGAAATGAAAAGAATCGCTTGGGATAGAAAAGATGCTTGTGACGAAGGGAAAAACAATGTCTGAGGGACGATGACGGAAAGAAAGGGATACTCTTCGAATAGAAAATTTGAAAGAAATCAAAAATCTTGGGAGAAATTATTGCGTTCGTTTTTTTAAATATTTTAACATTTATAATTAAAACGATACGTCACCTCAGATTTCTCTGTTTAATTTTTAATTTTTCAATATGTGCAGGAAGGTACATATCGTACATTCGCATCGTAATATATATGAAGAATGTCGTGATATTTTAGTCTTTTGGATTCTATCGTATATTAACCCTTATGTCTACAGACGCTTAAAACTACAACTAATTCTGTGGAGACCTATTAAATCCTCCAAGTATCTACCGTGATACTTTGATACTATTAATTATAACCATAATTTCGTTGGTGATAATGTTCGATGAATGAATGAATTCAGGGTGCCTTCGACAGTGCCGCTCTGCTGACTAACTTTAGTTTTTATTATCCACAACCCGATCTTTGCAGCTGTTGTAAATTGAATGATACTTTTTGATATTTAATATATATCGTATATCAGTTATATTTTGAATTAGAACTTTTCAAACTTTAGAAATAATTGCAAAAGCAATAACTAGTTGCAATACTTGTGGTTATCACAACAGATATCTGGTTCCGAATTAAAATATAAATCCCAACAACCAAATGTAGCACAAACGTTAGATACTTAGATACTCAAAATGATGAGAAGTGATGATAAAGTAGACACAATGGAGTTTTAGAACGCCCAATGAAAACAACCTTGTGACATTGACAGAGGTTGCTTTGTAAAGAGACAAATAGACAAATAAGCAGACACCCAAATAGACAGACAGAAATTGAACATCGAAAAATAATATCTTTTTTTACCAGAAATTATTCACACGAATGACAGACATTAACGCTTACGTAATTTTTGTTAAGTTACGCACAAAGAATTGAGCAAATCAATAAAAAAAATTAAAGCTTTTTATTGAAATTATTCCGGATATTCATTCGGAACAACATTGACGGTTTCTATTAAAATTTTTGTTTGTTGTAGTAAATAAACCGGTCTTCTCCTTCTTCGTGTTGTTGTTATGGTCATGACGATAAAACATGTTATCATTTAGTTTTTTCGTCTTTCTCTTCTTTCAATCAGCAGCTCAAGAGTTGTTACGAATTAAAGAAAAAAGAACGAAACAAAAAAGGTAAAAATTATTGAACTTAAGCTACAACCTTAGCAAATTTGAATACAAATAGTTCGTTGATTGAAATTGATGAAAGTCGAAGCATTTGACTGATCAGTAATTATCTTTATTGTGTTTATTTAATGATTTGTACAAAAAACAACTTGAAAAGCAAAAAAGCTAGACAGGATAAGAAATCAATTCAATGAATAGAACAGCTGAAATGGTCACTAGTACTAATTCTGTATAAAGGAAGGGTGGAGAGACGGAAAGGATGATTGATTAAAAAGAATCAATTGAGGATTTATTCTTGAATTTCTTCTTAGCCAGAGTAAGTAAAAAATGTAGTAATAAAAAAAATATATATTAATGATTTCTATGTGAACCCCTTTTTGTGCGAATTTTTGCGGGATAAATTGGAAGGTACGTAAATTTAAATTTCAAAGAAAAATTTTTCAAGCGTATAATTTTCAATACTTTTTCAAGCGTAATCAATTTTAATCACTTTTATGTAATTAAAACGGTCAAGTAACGAAAAACCTCAGTTCAAGAAATTCTAAACATGTATTCTGTATTCAATTTAGTTCAAATAAAGGATTTATCCATTGATTTTTTTCGTCACAGGAACTAAAATTAGCTTTATAATGTAAAATAAAAGTGGGTAGAAAAATAAATTCAGTTAGCATATTAACTTAATATATTTGTTAAGCGAATGAAATGAAGTAGAAATAGTTCTTTTTAACCGAACTTCAACTACGCTTAATTTTTGGGATTTTTAAATTTAAAGCGTAAAAATGGATTCAGCTCTACTTCTAGTTTCTATCTAAACCTTTTCTCTAATAGAATGTCATTTAATGATTATACGAGTACTATCATTACTCGAGTCATTTGCAAAATACACTGATCCAGCTTTCAGTATGGATTGTAATTATGGATTCCTCTTTCTGGAGGTAGTTTACGGAAAAACTGTGAGCAATTTATCTTTATTTCCTGTGCCTTCTTTGAGGTTTCCTTTGCATCACAAACCAAGAAACAATAAATAGCTCAACTGAAAGGCAGACAGACGTATACAAAATCTCATGAAAACGTGTTTTGAACGAAAGGCAGTATAATGAAAATTTTTTCTCTGGAGAATCAGAAGACGACGAAGAAAGAACAAATAACACCAAAAAATCAGTGAGTAACAAGTATCTACGATTATACGATGCCGTAGAAACAAAAGCCAACGTTTGAGGTAGCATTCATTAGAGCGCCGCACCCAAAAAATCTCCTTCGATTTACACTTTGTTGGTGTAATTCGATTTTGGAAATACTCTATGTATGCATATGCAGAAGGGTAACGAAAAGAGACAAAACATACTCACATTCATGTTATTTTTGCCGATGAGAAAATACAAGAAAGTTATTGTTGTTGGGGGTTGTTTCGACTTTAATCGTACCCAGCAGGCGGTATATAAGTACATGTATGTATTCTCCAGATAGATACAGATATCATGTTAAAACTGAAGTGTTTGTAGTAGTCGTAGCTAATGGTCGAAGAAGTGTGGCGGAGTAGTCGAAAAATAATCGAAAACGACAAAATTTATAACACTTTTAAATAAATATTCTCATGTTACAGCTTTATCAATGAAATATTTGCCTTTGTTTTCTGTTTTTGCTCGCTGGTATTCGCATATTTATTGAGTTTTTTTGTTTTGTTTTTCGCTTTCTGGCAAAGGGAAAAGTTTATTGCACAATACAATTGATGCAGAAGGAAGTTTTTCATTTCAGAGAGTATGAAAAAATCGAACGAATAGGGATTAATTCCTCTCCTGAAAGTGCATTCTTTTTGCTGAGTTTTTGGTATTGAGGTCAATGAAATTGAAAATGCATTTAAAGAGTATATGATCGATGATAATGATGAAAATGATGATGGCTTTGAAAAAATCTTCTACTCATACCGTTGTTTATAAAATAACAAATTTAAAGCCAGCAAGAGATAAAATTCAATTTAATCATACAATTTAAATCGAGTCATATTATTATAAATAATTTTTAGGATTTTAGGGTCCAGAAATAACGATTAGTAACGAAGCGAATATTAGAAACATGTGTTGTTTTTCAAACGAAATTAGTTTCTTTCTTTCCTTCCGATTATGTGTAATTAAGGCAAGATACGTACGATAAGATAAGAGCCAAGGATTAGTAACGAATAATTAATTCGTTCGCTGAAAGCAATTATTATCGTACTACAGGGCTGATAGTTCTATCAAGAGATGTTAATTTCATATTAATACCATGACAACATAACATACACCGAAGGATGGCAAACGAAAATACCTGCCCCGATTGAAGCGGCTACAAAAATCCACAGTAAAGAAAAACTGAAAGTAGACCAGAAGAAACCAGAAGAAAAATATAATTACGTTTTAGATTTAGAAGATATATATATTATGGCCTATGCCGTCTGGCACCTAAAACACTCGTAATTCTCATAATGATTTGCTATGGTTGTCGGAGAAGTTTAAAAACAGGGAAAACGCAGAGAAAGGAGCTGTTTGTATTATTTTGATGGTGCAGACACCAAGTCCGAAATTTATTGAAAGTAGAATTCTTGAAGCGGCGAAAATAGAATGAACCGAGTCTCAGACAAAAGAGTACAACAAAAATTTGTCAGCTGGTAGTCAGTATTCGTAATATAATAGAGAAGGCTCAGACTGATACAGACACAAAGAGATTGCCACAGAGGTAAAGAAAAACGTTCGGGCAATACTAATAATTCGGGCAATAATTTTTTTTTTCTTCGGTAAATGTAATTTTAATCGACGTTAGGCCTTCGTGTGAGAAGGAGAAAATTTAGCAAAAAATACATTAAAAATTAATTGATAGCTACAGCTACTAAGAACATAACAATAAATACATGTTTCCGAAAGGTTTCGCCGTAATATTCCTATTTGCGAAATGAATTATAGTCACTTTATGTACACGATCTTTTGCAGATACGAAGGTACCTGCATAGATTTTCATCGGTTCATTCATGCAATTGAAATCCCAAAAAACAAGAGAAACTTATTTTAATTTTCATATTCCCTTTCGCTGGTGTTTTCCACAAGTTTCCACCATTTTCTTGATATTTACATAAACAGACGAATACATTCACGCGATTCTTATACTCGTCATATAATAGATGTATAACAGCAGCAGCAACAACTACAGAAATAACTTATCTATAGCTGGAGGAATTTTTTACTGCAGTTACCGTGTGAAGCAGATCAGCTTTACCTCTACGGGAAAAACAGTTTTTAACCGAGTTTTTTCAACTTGATTTCTCATGAATTTCTTCAAAGGTATTTCTTGGTCTGGATTCTTTGTATGAATCCACTCTGATGCCGTGTAAAAGCGGCAGAGGGTCTTTTGTTTTGTTTTCTGTAGTTTGTTTTGTTTCGCTTACTTAGGTTTGTTTCTACCTCATCAACGTTTTTGCACAAAACCAAATCCACGCGGGCACCGCGCAGTATCATACAAATTATTGCATTATTTGGGTAATTTTGCAAACATTTGGTTTTGTTTTTTTTCGTTTCGTTTCGTCGATTCTCTGGAGGCATTTTTTTTTTGAATGCATTCATTATAACGTATTTTTTTTTGTTTTAACACAAGACAGTCAGTCAGGACGTCAGTTGTTTCATTGTTATTTTGTTGGTTACCCCAGAATTTGTTGTTGTTGTTTCGAGGGTTATTTATTCTCTGTGTGTTGGTTTTTAACGTTGTTCCGTTGTTGTTGTTATCATACAAACTTTATGGCGTTCTGCTAATATTACTTTATGATACTTTGAGAATGACATAAGCTATAGTTTCTTTAAATATTAAAGAAGGACGGACGCTATTAGAGTAAATTTTAGATGGTGTAAAGATATTTTAATTTACTCTGTAAAAAGATTTTGTTGAGCTGCAGGCTTTAGGATTATATTTATGGTGTTTATAACGCAGGGGGTTATAATAACCCTCATTCTCATACTGGTTTCGGATGGCACATCGCCGAAACCGACGTCAAATACTTTCCGCAGATACTTTCTGAAGATCAAATACTTTAAAAACTTCGCCTTGAAACTATTGTAGGTAGCAAATTAGTTCTTATTAGTTTTATTTGGTTTATATTATCTCATTTTCAAATCTCGTTTGAAGCCTGCTGCGTTTTCGATTCTCGCCCCGATTGCGATCATTCAATTGAAAGTGAAGATTTTAAGAATAAATAGAGAAGAAATAAAAAAAAACAATTTTCCAATATATCAATACAGAAAATGAATATTTTTATTAAATCTGCTGAGCCCGTGTAACATCCTTAATAAGATCTTTGAGGACCATTTGATCACATGAAAAAGTTATTTAAAATTTAAATGTAAAACGTTTTTAAATTATTTTTTAAACTTTTTATCATAATAAATTTGAATTATTAAGCTTAAAAATTAAAATATTCACTTGCAAAGTGTCGATAAGAGGTCCCTTGAGTCTTTAGTAAATTCAAAAGCTAAGAAGGAAAATGGTATCTTTTTGCATTCTGAAAGTTTCGGATGAATTCTATTTTTTAAACAAATCTTGAGACAATCCTGTGAATAGTCAAAGTTCACAAATGAAATTGACAAAGTTGTCGACTGTTATATGTACATAGATACTAAAAGAAGTACATATAGTTGCCAAATAATAATTATTTATGTGGAAAAATATAAACACCAAAAACAAACCTTCAAATTCATATTTCCACCAACTTGAGTTCTGTTAATTTTTGCAGTTTTAGTTATTTTTGTCGTTTGAAAATTGCACCATTTCTTCTTGAAACACGGCTGTTGTGATTGTTGCACTATAAATGACTTAAGACCGGCTCACGTGCGAATTTTTTGAACCGCAATAAATCAACACTATTTTTATTCATTCAACAAAAGTTTCTTTGAATGAGCGCTCGTGCTGTAATGAATGAATGAATGCTAGGCCAAGGTGTGCCATCAGCTCCGGTGGGAGGATAATTTTCATAGTTGAGATATTGTTATTATAAATACAGCACACGCACCAGATAAGTACTTGTGAGTAGGTAGATATGCGTGACATAAAAGATTATCACAAATAATAAAAAACCACAAAAAGACTATTTAAAAAAAAATGCCTTTCAGTCTACCTTGTTCGATTATTTCAATTTAAATGCATAACATTTTTTTAACATTTTTAAAGTATTGCAATTTATGCTATTGTATTTAACATATTTTTAATTACAATGTAAGTAATTTCGATCAAATAATTAATTTTTTTTGTTTTTGCACGTTTACGGAAGTTTCTTATTGTCCCTTCTTCGATTTTATTCGCCGCTAATTTCTTTCTACGTACACGCCGACCGTTTATGCCGCTCTCCAGACGCTACCGCAATGAAGTATCCACGACAACTGATTAGAAAACTCACTGGTCAAATGATTATTTTTCATTCATGGCGCATAGAGAGAACGTGTACCGCAGAAAGAGAGAGAGAGAGAGAAGGTACCCGTACGTAAATTCATATGGCGAGAGTGCCTGTGTATTTAATGGCGCTCTAAAAATGGGGAGCTCTTGTTTTATTTTTCTTTGTGTGTTTTCACCTTCTATGTATTTTATTTTTTCTTTTTATTTGTATCGTAATCGTTAAAGAAATTCCAATTAAAATGCAAAAATTATTACAAATAATTTATATTGAAATGTTATTTAGTGTATAACAAAACGCTGTTTTTTCTTTTTCAATAAAGAGCCTGAATTTTGTGAATGCAATTTTGGTGTTTTTGAAGAGCAGCGGCGCCGCGCAAAGGACACAACACAAGGACGAAAAGAGGTGAAATAAATGAAAAAAATTGTTGTAACAAAAACACAGACGCACACACACGCGCACAACGGAATTGGTTTTCACTGTTGCTAGAATGTGATGGAGGGGGAAGGTCGTGTAGGTTTCTTTCTATGAAAAAATAAATAAACTAAAATGTTTTATGTATTCCAATTTCACTCTTGTACTCGTTTACTGTCTTGCCTGATTTTTGTTATTTTTCTTGTTATTCTTACTTCTTCTTCTTTTTTTTCTTTTTTTCGTCTTGTGAAGCGTTCTAATACCGGCACACCAAAATGTTTTGCACAATTTTAACGGTTTTGTACTTTTTTCTCACTCTTTTGCTTCTCTACACAATAATATTTTTATATTCTTAAAATGTATGTTATTTTACTAATTTATTTTGAAAAATTCAATCACTGATCAACATTTTTATTATTTTCTTAATAATTTTTCTTCTGCCATTTTTCTCTAGCGAAAAATGCACGCACTCACTGAAATCGTAGTTCGTTGTTCTCACGGCGATAGCAGGCGAACGTCTGTCTGCCAGGCATTGCGCTCTCTCCTTCAATCGTTCGACCTTCTGGATATTAAGATACATACTTTCTTTGGCAGTGTTGTCGTATGGTAGCATTTAAGTGGAGTATATTTTAAAAAATTTCAGAAATCTCGTCACACTCAGATTTCTTTGGAAATGTCTAAAACTATATTAAAACACATTTACATTCACTATTCAATCAAATTAAAGAGGTATGTTTTTCAACTGATCCAATTCTTTTATTTTAAAATTTCAAATTACGTTTTGGCGTGATAGAATGATAGCTCTAAAAATGGAGTAAGAACATTCCTATTAAAGAAGCGCTACCGGTCAGAGAGTCACAGCAAGGTAACTTTTTCACCAATTTGTCTAAGGTGAAAAAAGAGAGTGAGAGAGAAGAAGAGAGAGAGAGTTTGCTGCTGCGTACTTGCGAGAGATTATACTTCTAAAAAATTTTAATGCTACTCTTTGGAACGCCATCTGTAGTGAACATTTATTACCATCATCTACAACATGTATAGAAACATGTTGCTGATTAAATTTCAATAAAGGTAAACCGAGGAGAAACAAAGTTTAAAGGCAAAAAAGATTATCTTAATAATACAGGTCCGATAGGCCAAATTGATTAACTAAGCTTGTACAATTTCTTGAGTCAAGTAAGGTTTTTTGCGTTTTCTCTGTATCAGAAGATAAATCTATTTTTCAGTGAAGTTTTTGCTCATGATCCCATTAATCCTAATCTTTATCTAATCTTCATCTAATCTTGAATAGAATTGAAAATCTTTATCTTATACCGAAACGGCGTTGTTAAAGTTTTGTCATATCGGTTAAACTTTAAACAATATCGGACTGAAACTAAGGGCTAAAAAGGAAGGGAAGGGCTTCTTCTTCTTCATCATCTACTGAAATTAATTAACTGGCAGAAAACAGTCAACAGTCAGACGAACAGACGTGTAAAAATTCTTTTGTAGTTAATAAAAACATAAAAATCGGAATACACATAAGTTCTTACGTGTTTGTGTGTGCAGGTGTGTCTGTGTGAGTGTGCGACTGATTGGTTGTGCGCCTTCCTTCCGCTTTCTTATAGTTGATTTGTTTTCTCTAGCTTTCTGCCTTCCGTCCGTCCTTCCTTCCTCCCTTCCGACTTCCGCTCCTCATTTCTTCATTCCCCCTCTTCTCCCACTCCTTCCTTCCTTCCTTCCTTCCTTCCTTCCTTTCCTCCTTCCATCCTTGCTTCCTTCCTCTGTGTACCTTCCTCTGTGACACGAACATTTTTGCCAACATTCTTCAAAGAAATTCGCAGAGCAAAGAGCAACAACGTGTGTTCACGCAATTCTTAAGCAGTCACAGAGCAAGAGACCTTCGTGTGGAGGAGGGTGTGCGTGTGCGTGTGCGTGTGGGTGTGTGCATACTATAAGAGGGTGTCACGTGCGAAAATTTGCCTACCTTGGATCGATCCAATGTAAACTGATGTGTTGCTTACGCGCAACGACGCATAACGACGCATTGCGTGTTTAGCGTGTATACGTCTCTCATAATTTAGCAACGTTGTACTCGTGGTACATTTTTATGTTCGTGTGGAGGGTCGGCTGTCTGGCTTGAGTGTGCGTTTGCTTGTTCATGAGTGTGTGGGTGTATGTGGGTGCGCTTCGTCAAGGGGCGTGTGCGGATACGCATTTCAATTGTATGATGCGAGAAATTATTGCAGATTAGATTAGATTTTCAACGCCTAACGATTCGCAACAATGACTTTTACTTAAAACAACAATAAATTTTACCAAAAACAAGAAAAAAAGAAGAAACAGAAAAAGCATAAGAAATAAAAAGAGATTTTATTGCGAAAATCACAAAAACAAGGAGATTAACTTTGAAAAACTTTGCCACTTCGCCAAAAAAACTTGAAGTTGAAACGAAATTTCATTGCCAGGAAATAGATAAAATTAATATTTCTGTGGTCACAAGCAATAATCACCTAAGTCCACTTAAGGAAGAATTGAGTTCTGTATGCTACTTCATTCATTACATTGCGCTGCACCTTTGGGTAAAACAACAACATTTGTACTGTTTTTCAAACAAAAGTTATTTAAAAAAACAAAAAACATAAAAGGTACACATATTGTACCTTTTTCTTTCTCTTCCTCTCTATATGTCTTTCTCTTCGCTTCGTTACTACATGTGTTTACCCTGTTATTGCAACCTCTTTTAAGAATTCAAAGCCTTCTTTCTGGGCTTTCTTCTTTTCTATCTTCCTTTTTTTTCCTCTCTTCCTTTCTTCCTTTACTGCTTCGTTTCTACCCATTGCCGGTACTTGTAGTTATCGCAATTGCAAATCGCGTCTCTCTACTCCACTCTACCCTCATTTCCCTAATGTCCCCCCCCCCCCCCCCCCTTCCAACCATTCCCGCTCGTACCCTGATGGCCACTGCAGCCAGACTTCACCTGAAGTAATCCATTTAAATTAGTTTCATCGATGCGGCGAACGCATTTATGTCGCATTTTCTCTGCAGTGTTGCCGTAGAAAAGTGCTTCATCAAGCGTAATAAATTGCCATCAAAGCCAACAATTGCAAAAACAGCAGAAAAATAAACACAAAAAAAACGCAAACAAGAAAGGCAACAAACGAGAGAAGCCTCCGTTGATAATAGCTCAACGCAATTATGACTTTGTTTGACAGATGACAGTAAACACACGCACTTACAAACACACACACTTTTACACGCCTACGTTTACACGCGGGCGGTAGCGAATGCGTACAAACAGTCGGTCGGACGAGCGGGCGAGCGGGCGAGCGAGCAAGCGAGTGGTGGATCTCTCTCACTCTGTCTTAATTGGAGCAAACTCTGGCAACGATCCGTCGCCATTTGCGGAAAATTTAATTAATTTTCTTCGCCTGAAGGCGTGTAAAGCGTTGCGGAATGTCGCAGAACAACAAAAACGAAGCAAAAACGAAACAAAAACGAAAAAATATAATAAACAATACAAAAACATGGCTGAACACAGGATTTTGCGATGTTGTGCAATGAAACGCGAGAGAGAGAAAGAGAGAAATCAGGCCACGATCGGTTTCTCGGCAAAAGCGAAAAAAACGGAAGTGTTCATTTGATCGATAAGAGAGAGAAGGATAATCGTTATTCATCAGCCTCTGGATTGAATGAATCATTCTGCGATAACCCACAAAATGTACTTGTATCGAGGCGTATGTCCTTTCCGTTTGTCTGTCGCTCTGTGTGTTGTGTCCACCTATAAATATTCACCGTACGATCGCTTTCCTCATCATCACTAACTCGTTGTTGTTGTTGTTGTTGTTGTTTTTGGTTCATAGCAAGCTTTTCTGGCAACCACCACGCGACTGTATGCGACATGACGCGACGTAACGCATATTGTCCGTGGTCATGCTGAGGCGTTTTATAAATATATATCCTTTTTACCACATACACCCCCCCCCCCCCACCGTCGTTCCCCTAAATATTTCTCGGTCTACCGCCGCTCGCAACCAGACCAACTCAGTCTTTATTATTTTGTAATTATAGCGTCTGCGTCGCGTTGTGTCGCCGCAATGACCACCGTGTTGTACAACACACTCGCACAACATGAATGGCTGCCGTTGATTATTGGTCGGTCAGTCCGTCAGTTGCACTGTTTTGCTGTTGTTGTTGTTTCAGCTGAAAATATCCATCTCTCAGGTATGTACCTGTCGATAATGCGACGAATATTGAGGCACGCGTCGTGTTAGAAAAACTCTAAGTGATGTCATTGGATATACGAGAATGTATGTATGTATGTACATACGAGTATCTATTAGATATACGTTATGTAATTACAGACATTTCAAAGTGAGTTTTGTTTTTTGTTTTATTCACTTCATAATGTCTACGCTCTACAGCTTTTTCCTGTAAACAAAGAAACCTTTTCGGAATAAATAAAATCTATTGATAAAAAGAAAGGACAGGCGGACCGAATGCTCTTCGTATAGAAATGTGGCATTCCACAAAAGCAGACGTCCATTGACTTTTTCGGAGTTTTTAAATAGTCTCCGACCTATGAAGCGGCCTCTGACCTATGAAGTAGGCTCAAGTCTCAAGGCCTTTAAGAAAATGTCGTTTCACGAAGTAGTGTTAGCCCAGCAAGGTAGCTTCTGGCCTACAAAATTGAGTCCATACAGATGGCAATCGTTCCAAAGAAATAGAAAACGAGGGTTATATCGTTGCAAAATATCATAGCCAACATTCCTTAGCCGTGATTACTCATGGCGGACTTATTTTTGTAGCTCTTCTTCTGCAACTTCTCTTTGTAACTCTCTTTTGTAACAACGAAAAGTAGTTCAATTGATGTATCGATAAGGCGACGGATGAATTAGTTGTGGTAGTATGCATTGGAGCGTGAATGAAGGCAGGATTTAATGAATGTATGACCGATATAGTCCGTTCGTCGCGTTTAGTGCTCAGCTTCTCATTTGTATGCAAACCAAACCGACGTGGAACGTGCTGACGCTTCGAGGATCGCTTTTCGGTTGATCGGCGCGAGGGTCGATTGGTTGCTGGCTGGCTTGGTTTGTTGGCGAATCGATTCCAAGTGGCAGGCGCGCAATCACACACAGCAGCAGCAAAAACAACAATAGCAGTAAAACAGACCTTGGTAGAATAGTAGTAGCCATAGTAGTAGAAATAGTAGTAGCATACCCTTAACACCAACAACAACAATTCTGACAGACACGTTAATAAAAGGACAGGAGAGTAGTCAGTCGGTCAGGCCGTCGGTGCTGGCGACGATGACTCTGCCATTAACCGCAGACCGCGAACGACTGAGGACGCGTTTAAATTACAAACACGCGCACACAAACATAATAACACATCGCGGCACGCATGCACGCATGCAGGCTCAAACACACACACAATCCCGAAACACGAACACATAAATGCACTTACATCAGCAGCTCTGCAGAAGGACCTTAGACGTCTTTAGACGCGCATTCCGAGCACGCTGCATGCGGCTGGCATATTAAACGCGACCGTCACACCAACATGTACGTTTGGCGCTCGCTGCTCGCTGCTCGCTGCATGCTGCACATTTATTGTACGCTTGCTAACATTGTGTGTTGTTGTAGTTGTTGTTGTTATCATTATTATAAGCTTCTTTTCTCCTCCTTCCTTCCTTCAGCGATTTATTTATCAGTTTGTTGTTCCGCTTCGTAGTGTCAACGTTGCTAGCTTCGGCTGCGAGTCTTACGAGTATGCAAACGCAAATGCAATTAAATCCTGCGGCCAGTGTTGCCATGTCATAATAACTGGTATTAATTTTAATATTTTTGTAATTAATTGCATTGCGCGAGCCAAATTTTGCTTTTTAATGCTGTTCGTCTTTCAAACGTGATGCAAGGAAAAGTGGACGAAACACTAACACAAAAACAGAAAGGAAGCCCGCCCACTTTTTGTCGTCACTTCGAGAGATGCAAAATTTGCAATATTTGCAAATATTTATAACACTACTTCTGCTTATAAAAAAGGAACATTTCACACGCTCACGTGAAAGCGCCAAATAATTCGCTCTTAGAAAACGCGCACAATTAGAGCGTTCAAGCGCAAATATGTGCTTAATTTCTACGCTCGGAATTGCCGCACAGTTGATATCGTTCGAAAATGTCTGCTGATAACGAGATGACGGCACTCACCGGATGATGCAATGCCACAAACAGATGCTTCTGGATCTACTCGGTGGACCAAAATGTGACTCAATGAATAAATAGCATAACAAGTACAGTCAGTCAATTAGTCAGTCAGTGCATCAGTCAGTCAAGCGAAACATTTATGTCACATCATTATTGATATCTTCTGAAAATGACAGTTTTCATTGTTTTCATAACAAGTAACACGCTGCTCTCGTGTAATGACAACGCATTTTCATTTAAAGGATTGAGGCATAACAAGAACTGTGTAAAAACACAACGCCATACATATGTATGTATGTATGTATGTATGTATGTACGTATGTGTGTTTTGTAGCAGCGAAGGTAACAAAAACTGGTTGCGATCTATTGTCACAGGAAAGTGGTACAGAAATAAGAACGAAAACACAACACCACACAGCAGTAGCAGCAGCACACACAGTTCACAACAACAACAACACCAAACAAATTTTATATCATGACATGCAATTAACTGAATTTTATTAGTTTGGTCCTTCTGGTTTGTGACACGAGAAATGACACGAGAATGTGACAAATAACGTAAACAGAAAAAGAAAAGGAGTCGAATGACTCAAGGCGAGAACTGTCTGCCGGCCTCTAGCGACGCACGAACTATTATAAATAGTAAATGTTTATTCAAATGCTTTCGCATATCCCGGCTTTTCGCTCAAAATAAGTCATATGCTTACGATGATCATTGAAGAAGGTGCGTCTGGGAAGAGCACCGACGTACAGGGACAAAGGAATTATGTGTGGTGAACCCCAAAATAAGGTTCTCCCGGATGACTTTGCAAATGACTTTAATAAGTGCAGTTGTTATATTCAGGTGAGGCTAACCTGGCGCGGCCTTTATTATTTTTCGAACGAACACTAACAATTTTCCGCTACGGGTCTATCGTTTTTTCAATCTTCGATTCAAAGATTGCATCGACTTGAACCCCTAAACCCTTAACCCCTATGTCTACAGATAGGTCTGGCTACAGTCAAAATGTTTTTTAACACAGAAATATTTTACTCAGGACCATGAAATTCTACGTTATTCTCAAGTGTTATATTTTTAAGCAATAACTATTTAAGACTTTAAATAAACTCTTGATATTCGTTCTGTTGTCCAACAAGGTTGGATGATGATTGGCTTCGGAGCGAACTTCCGTCATCCCATGTTAAGTTTGGTTTAGGCGATGTACCATCTTCAGTATCTTGGAGGACGAAAACAGACGCTGAAGATGGAGGTGTCAGCGCCGGAACTGGTTTTTCCTTAAGTCACACTTGAGAAGGGATGAAGGAAACTCGGAACCCTTAAGGTCAGGTCGTAAGTGTTTCTCCACGCTTTACCCCGTTGTTCTACCTCGTTTTTGTGTCTGGTCTTGAAAATGAGGACATCCCATTTATTTTCCAACTTTAAGAGTTGATGCTTTTTCCAATTTTGCATGCCAACATTAATTAAACAATAATAAAAAAGGGTCGTTTTTAGGTTTGTAGACCATAAAAAATGCAGTGCGTCATTCTTCGATCTTTCTAGTTATTCATTCAATAATAAACTATTCAATAATTCGATGTTTAACGCATTTATATTATATTAAAAGGGCTTTTGTGCTAAAAATGTAAAAAGAAGAAGGCAATACTACTTTGGCTCGCAATGGAATCAAATGGGACATAAGTACTCCTCCTTCTCGTGTTCGATTTTACAATATTTTTTCGTCAACAAGGGGGCACTCTCAAAGAGCCCTTCAATTCGGAACCGTTCGTTGTACTCTATGTGTTTAAAATACGTGTTTGTGAACGTCTGTAGACACAGGGGTTAAAAGAAATAGGGGGAGCAAGGGAAGGGTCCAGCCACGAAAGACAAAATATTATATAATACAAAATATTTTATAATAAACGAAGGCTTTGCTTGCTTTTCTTTAGATTTTAACATTAATTAATTCAAAATATTCGAAGAAATATTTAAAAATTTGATAAAAAAAGAAGTTCAAAGGAAATTAAAAAGGTTAATTTTAAAAATGAAATTCTATGAAAATGAAAATGAAGAATGACAGCAAACATTTTCAGTGAAATTATTTTAAACTAACGGAAGGAATAAAATAATAAAAAACTCAGGAACAGTAACAATAAATACGATACTTTGAAATTTTAGAAAACAGAGAATGCAGATAAAAATAGAGAGAACAAACAGAAGAAATACTCGTATCGCATGAAATTGTTAGTAAGAAGAACGTATGTACTTTAATCAGAAAACTTTTGAGTGAGAAACAACTCGAGAATATAATAACTTCTTGCCGAAACACATAAGCAGTATAGAATGTAATAAAAATTACTGAAAATAAAAATCAAATTATTGTAACATATTGTACATAAACGTAACTACTAAATACATATGTCTGTTGCTGCTTTTGTTGAAGTCAGCACGCAGAAAACGCAATAAGCGCTGTCTTTCTTAATACATTCGCCATTGATTAAAATTTTTTGAAAAGTGTCAATCCACACGATGAAAGATTGAAGAGATGAAGAGATGAAGAGATTGTAAATTCTGTCTGCGATATTGATTAAAAAATTATGACGTCAACAATAATTACAGCAAAAGTATTTACGAGTATGTCAATAATATTGTTGTGTGTAACATAGATTTTGAAAATATTGTTTAAGTAAAATTGATTTCAATAAATTGATGGCAGTATTCATAATAAGATTAATATGTATACATATTGATATGACGTCAATGTTCAACTATTGACGTTAATAATATTGTAAGTGATGCCAATTGTATAAATGTCAATAATAGTTGTCAATGACTGACGCCAAAAATATTGATATGATTAATGCTGCCAAATTGATGTCAATAATAATGTTGTCAGTGGTGTTGACGTTAACAGTCGTCAAACATTTATGTCAGTAATATTGTCAATAATATTTGTGTCAATAATATGAAAAATGCATTAAAATATAATAATATTGTCAATTATATTGATGTCAATAATATTGTCAATTAATATTGATAATAACAATATATTATATGTATATATAATTGTCAATTATTATTATTAATGTGCAATTTTTGCTACTAAAGGCCTTTACGTCATAATTTCTTCTAAATGGTCTCTCTAATGGTTAAATTTTAAACCATTTCATTCCATTTTTAGCCTTCTTATAATATTCTTTAAAAATTCTGAAGGCATTTTCAATGTGAAGTGTAGATACCTACACATGTACATACATACAAACATACATACATACTAAGTTTAATGTGTCTAGAAGAGGTTCAAGAGGCTTCTTCAAAAGATTTGGAAAATTGCCCAAAGAAGTGTTTTTACGGTCGAAGAAAGAACTCTCGCCTTTTCTCCTTTGGCCCTTCGTTTCTTAAGAAGGAAAAATTTAAGAAAATCACCAAAATGCTAAACAAACAAACGGATGAGCTGGACGACAAATGGAAGACGACAAATGAATTCGAAGAGAAATATACTCGTCAGCACAGACACGGACACAGACACAGCCACGGTCAGAGAAAGACACACCAATTGCATAAATACATACATAGAAACGAAACCGGTACACCCACGGGCGGCCAGAAGGACAAATCGACCGACTGACAGACAGTGTCGTACTTCAGACATGTCAACGCATGATGTTGCGTTCAGTTGGCAAGAAAACTTGGCGAAATATGCATTTCCAACGATTCCGTCGTCCTTGAAAAGTTTGGCCACAAACCGAACGAGCAGAAAAGGTACAGCTTAAAATGAACAAAATATTGGTGAAGGGCGCAAGAGGAAAAGCGCGAGAGGGAGTAAACGTGTAGAAGCGTAGCAAGGAAGAGGTTTAGCCCCGCAACAACAACAACAACAACAACAACAATTCCACAATACGTATCTGCTTATTATATACATAAAATAAGCTACATAAACGACTGTTGTTCGTTGCTCCGCTTCTTCGTTCGTTCGCTCGACAGAGATTTCAAATAAATTATTGCATTTTTTAATGCGGAGTGTTTTCCGCCGGAAAGGAACATTCCCTTTTTCAAAAGTGGGGCGAGAGGTGTGAAGGGGTAACACGGTTGCAAAAAACCAAAACTGTGCTTGGAGCCTGTTTCGAGAGTGTCTGCTGAAGTCTAGACAAAGGTAGTCATAAATCATTTGAATAGTGCTGAATGGACTTTGCGTTTAAAATGCGAATCCTTCTGCACGTTTCTCAAACTTTCTCTCTTTCTCCCGCTCTTTGCGTTATCGCCCTCTATCTGTTGGTAGTTGGTTGTTGTTCTACTCTTCTTTGCTTTCTTCCTGTCAACCTCGTTTTTTTATTTTCCCACTTTTTCCCTTTGTTTGGTTTTATCTTGGCGAAGGCGCCGCCATCGGCCCCGCTACATCCAGAGGAATGGAAAATTTAATTAGGTTTCTCTGTTGCGTAACCTCACTTCAATTCAATTGAAGGCAAAACATGTTGCATACGAAACCAATAATGAAGCTGCAAAGTCTGGCCCATCCGCCCCCGTTCGTCCTGCCATCCTTCCCATGCCTTTTCCTCGCCTTCGCGAAAGTAAACGCAGCAGCAAAAATTTGCGAGCAAAATTTGAATACAAAAGTCAACAGCATTTGATTATTTAAGTCCTCACCGCCTTCACTCAACTGGCAGTGCCCTCTCTCTTCATCTCCTGAAACAAGACTCTTCTTTTCGGTCAATTGTAAGGTATTACCCGGAGGCGTTTGCTGTAGCAAAAAAATAAACACAAAACAACAACAAAGAAGAAGTAAAAAAATACAATTTAGCGCATACCTTTTGCTTGTCAATTCTTGCAAATGGCAAAAGCAACTAACTGAACTTCGGATCTCATTTTTTTCGTTTTTTTCGTTTTCGTTTACCACTTTTTCCACTTCCATCCGCTGCTACACTCTTTGGTCGTTCTCATCATTATCACCGTTGAGTTTTCACAGTTAAAATCAACACTTGGCAACTGACTGATGACACTGTTGTTGTTTTGCCATGACTTATGCCTCCATCGGGGGAGGTCCTCGAGTTAAGCAAAATGCCAGCCAAAATGTATGTCGAGAAAAAATGTCAGTCATGTCAACATCACGACAATCAAATGAATTTTGCATGTACCGATGGTGGGGAGCGTGGGCCGCTTGTAGAAGGAAACGGCTGAGGGCCGTGTGAGGAGCGACGCGGAACGGAATGGACTGAAGAACGAAAAGGAAGGAGACAGAACGTCCAAAATGTTGGAGTTTCTGAAGAGACTGCAAGAGACTCGTTGGATGGTAATGGCGGAAACGGTTACGAAACGGTTACGGGTACGGTTGTGAAAAAACGTTTTGAGAAATTTTGTGCAGAAATAATATTAATTGGTTAAAAATGACAACGTACATTTTGTTCTACAAAAATCGCTTTTAAAGTCGCTTTTATTAAAAAATACTGCTGAAATATAATCATAAGGAAGAAATATATATGTATATATGTACCTATACCTATATTTATACCTGCATAATGATAATGATGTTGTTTATAAATAATTTTGTAACAACATTTACCTTTTCGCAAATGCCCTCGCCTGTAAACATTTTTCCTTCTGTACGCCTTCTTAGTGTATAACAACAAAATCTAAGCAACATTAGATTTATAGAAAATGTATCTAAGCATCAACATATATTGCATGTAAACAATTTCTTGGTTTTGTCCCTTTGTCGAATGACACTTCTCATTGTACAGCAACAAGATCTAAGCAACATTAGAGGTTTAGAAACATGTGCCTAAGAAGTAGCAGCACCCATAAATAGCGCAACGGGGGCAACATTTTCATTTTTCTTGGTTTTGTCCCTTTGTCGAATGACACTTCTCATTGTACAGGAACAAAATCTAAGCAACATTAGAGTTTTAGAAACATGTGCCTAAGAAGTAGCAGCACCCATAAATAGCGCAACGCGTGGCAACATTTTCATTTTACATTCGACAACTATAACTACTACAATATTAGAACCCTTGCCAAATTCCCCAACCTTCTTATAACAACCTCCATCCGTCCCTCCTGCCCGCGCTCTATTACTGCCACAACAACCATATGATTTTGTGACCAGGGCCAGCAAGCAACTCATGTGGTTGGCAAAGCAAACGGTGGGTGTGCCGCGGTTCATTATTCAAACCAGGGTACCCACGAAGCATTGGCCGGAGGGGTGCGGGAGGGAGGGAAGAATGGAAGAGGGAAAGAAGGAAGTAAACTATGAGCGCCAGTGAGAAAAACTGATTAAATTTTCAGATTTTTTTCTTTAAAAA
Organism: Conops quadrifasciatus; assembly: GCA_949752815.1. Taxonomy (NCBI): domain Eukaryota; kingdom Metazoa; phylum Arthropoda; class Insecta; order Diptera; family Conopidae; genus Conops; species Conops quadrifasciatus. Next base: position 29,406,253 of record OX457078.1, on the reverse strand, counting down.
GAATTAAATTAAATCAAATCGAATGAATTTTTGAAAAAACAACGTATTTTTGGCAAAAAATTAAAATTTTTGGACATTTTAGCAGCAACTTGGCCTAGATACGAATTCGCATGAATTGCCAAAATTTTTGGTAACTTCGTTGCACGAACAGGCGCACAGCAAACAGCAGCAAGTAGCAAACTTGATGCAAAAGAGGCTGCTGTTGTTGCTGCTGCTAATGCAGGCCGAAAACTCATGGGCCCCGCAACCCCCGCCACCCCCGCCCCACCGCAACAGCGACCCAACAACTGGATCTCGCCTGTCAGGCAGGCAGGCTGGCGGCTGGCCGCATGCATACGAGAGAGGCCATTGCAGTTATTCGCCGTTGTTGTTGTTGTTGTAGCTGCAGCTTCTACTTCCACTGTTGGCTGTTGATGCTCGGTGCCAACACATTCAGACGCGAAAGCAGGCATCGTGCCAGTTTTTTGGCGAGAGGCACCCAAACGATAGACAGACAGACAAGAAAGCATGTTCGTAGCGAGTGAGATCCGTAGCCAAACAGACAATCAAAGGAGGGCCGGACGGACGGGCGGACGGACCGACCGACTACATTCGAAAGACGTACCAAAAATATTTGGAAGTTGAATGAACGAACGAACGAACGACGGGCGAGCGAATGAACGTGCCATTGCGAGTGCTTCAACGACTTCGCATCACCATGCGATGCGTTGCGATGCGATGCCATGTGACGTGGCTGGTGTGTGGACTAGGTTCGGTTCGGTTCGGTTCGGTTCAGTTCAGTTCAGTTCAATTCAGTTGCATTTATTTATCGATGTAGCAGCAGCGCCTTCAATGTTTCTATTGTTAGTGTTGCTGTTGTTGTTATTGCTGATGGTGTTACCGTCAGTGGATGCGAGTGTGAATGTCCACAACAGGCGCACCAACAGGAGCAACAATCCCGACAACAACAAAACTGACTTCCATTCTAAGTTAACAGTTGAAAATATGATGTGATCTTCGTCATTTCTTTCCTCTCCATCCTCCTCCTACTCCTCCTCCTCCTCCCCCTTCAGACATTCTATCCTCAACATTCTCTACCAAAATGCGTCAAAATATATGTATGTCCCGAAACGTTCGAGTGTGTGTGTTTCTTGTTAAATGTTTGAGCAAAGTTCAAAGCTTCGTAATCCCTTTTCCACACATCAAATGCGTTTGTAGGTGTGCGTGTGTGTGTGTGTGTGCTTGTGTCTACATTCGGTCGATGTGCGACTGCATTTTCTCTGCTCCATCACAATCGTCATCACATCATCACAACATACGCCGCTGGTCATCCATTTGTTCGTCTGTGTTGCCAGAGCGTTGCCAAACCCTGCCAATCATCAACAACCAAATCATTATCGTTATCATCACCATCATCATCATCATCATTCTTATTATCATTACGGTGCATGCGACTGCTCTAACGCTCGTTCATCCCGTCGTATACGTAATTTTCATTGAATCGAATTTAGTGGTTACGGATATGTGCCAGATCTCTGTGTGTGTGTGTTGCCAGTACGCATGTGTGTGTGTGTGTTAGTATATTCGAGAATGTGTTGAGAGCTTGCGAGAGTGAGGGAGAGAGGGTGATTGAAACGAATAATGTGTGCTAACGTCATGACGCTCTGCTGCTGCTGCTGTTGTTGCTACCGCCGTTGTTGTTGCTGCTCTTACTAATACCAATTGAAAATTATTGTAATAGAATTAGATTGACAAAATATTAAAATTCCAAACGAACACATGAGTCCTGCATCGCATGAGTACAGGGTGCCTTCATAATGTTACTAATTCTGTCCAAATTATTATCAGAAGAATTTATTAGAATATATAAGAACTTATTATTATAGAACTTAAATTAAAACAAAATTCAAATTATGAAAAACATTCCAATTTAAGCAAAAATCACCCAATCTTTGAAAAAAGCAAAATTAATATATTATCTATAGCAAATCCATTAACAGTAGAAATTAGTATTTTACATATTTTAAGTATTCTGAAATAATTATTAGTATTATTAAATAATTAAAATTTTTTTTATATTTAATTAAATAACTCTTATAAGTAACGAAGTGGAAATGTTCTTGTTGTCAAGAAACAATATTGTCAATAATAGTAATAGCAGAAATATTTATTATACAATATATTGCATAAATATATAGGTACTGTTGACAATTGATATCAACAAAATATTCAAAAATCTTGTGAACATAAATTTTTGATTTTTGACATCAATACTATTGACATCAATATGTATAATAGCAAATAATGGACTATATTGTAAACAACAACTGTTCATCATTGTCATTATTAGTAACATTAACTTTACCCAAATCAATACTAATGGCCTCAATATAACTGACATCAAAGAGAATAATATAAATTATGCACAAATAGAACAATATAATATTGACAATTACATACATTGATTATATTGATATTTATTGCACATGAATATATCATTGCCAATAACTTATTTATAATATTGTTGTTACTTTTATTTTTCACATGAAAAGTAGGTCTTTACTAACTTCCAAAAGATTTTAATAGTAAGAATTTTCGTTGTAAGCACTCTGTCATGGATGCATTGACAGATAGACGAAGGTATAGCCATTTGAACATGCTTTCAATACTGCCAGCTCAATTATTGCGGGAAAATTAATTGAGGCCATGCCATGCACAAACACACGTACGTAACATACAATACATACGATTTAAGCCTACCGTGCAATACAAATACATCGACCATTGTTCCATTTGAAAACAACTCTATTGAAACAAATGCTAATTATTTTATGATTAGCTCGATATACATACATACATTATTTGTATTCAAATGTAGTTGTATGTGTGCTGCCAGTGGTATGTCTGTGTATAGGCATGTATCTGTTCGTTACTGAGGTTGTATAGTCATAGTGTGTATTGCTTCCAGAAGGAACAAAAGGTTGCTAGAGAAATTTTGTCAGAGCTCCGGAAACACAACTGAAATGTACGACCAACACCCGCACAAATATATCTGCAGACTCGAACACTTCGCTATGCATACATCAAGATTGCACGCTCCGAAATGCACTAACAAAACAACAATCATAATCTGATTCAGGCCTTAATACCAATGCCCTGCTAACAGCATTATTATTACACGGTTAAAAATGTTGCTACATATATATATAGCAACATATACCTATATTCGTATATAGGTACATATATACGAATGAGAAGACAATTTGTTTGTATATGACAAGGTATCATATTCATATAAAGCCTTCCATTTCTTACGATCATGACCATTTCTTATGAATCATCTCTTTAGGTCTTTAGTTTCTCTCTGATTTTTGTGTTCAGAGTGAAGCGCTTCGAAAAAGCGAGTTAGATATCAAAATTACTTTTGAGTGAATACTCATAAGTATTCATAATATTCACGATGAAAGTAATAATAATGATGACACAGTAAAGTCTTACAACCATATGATCATTAATTTGATCAGGATGATATCATCATGAAATAATGGTATAACTTCTAATAAAAATGACGCAAATTTCATCCTGAAGATATAAAGATCTTTTTTCTCTTGATAAAGAAAGTTTCAAAATTTTTAAGGAAAGTCGTTCGTTACCTCATTTTCCTCTTTAAAAATAACCAAGAAATTGAAAATATTTTCTTCTGCTTTTTTTTCGTTGACTGTTTTCATGTTTTCATTAAAGATGTCCCTTCTAGTAATTTCATCACTTTTTTCGCAATATTTCGTTTTTATTATATCAGACATTTTTTATGGGCCTCGACTTTTAATAGCGAACGAATTTCCCTTCTGCTTCTTCTTCTTCTTCTTCTTCTTCTTCTTTTCTCTTTCCTGTCGTTACAACACTTTAAAAGTGTGAACATTAATGTCAGTCATTTCTAATGATTTGTACCGAAAGGAAACAGAAAAAGTAAAAAGAAGGAAAGGAGGGAAAAGGAAGAAGGAATAAGTATAAGATGAATAAGAATGAGATGATGATAAAGAAGAGGCTGCAAAATAAAAAGAAGTAATGAAATAAGTGAAATCGTTTCTAAGAAAAGCAAGCAACAAAATGTGTTTAAATTTAGTAAATTCGTAGCTTCAAGATGTCGTCATTGCTGTCATTATTGTCGCACTTTTTGCTCTCGTCGTCGTTGCTGTTGTCATCGTTGTTAAGGTTGTCACTTATGACATTTGACGTGTGGCAACACGGTCATACGCCAGTTCATTCGTCGACGCATTTAATGTCTAAATGTTTATGATTTTATGAACTTAAATAAATTGGAGAATAAAGAAAATGGCATAAATTCTGCAAAAAGAAGAAATCCTGTCAAAAGTTAAAATGGGCGAGTAGGTCGTTTTTGTCGTTCCGACCACGACAACTACAACAACAAAAATTCACATTAACGGCAATGCGAGTGAAGTGTGAAGTTTTAAGAGATGGAAGAAGTGACTTGAAGTATAACTTTGTAAAACAGAAATTGTCATCTCACAGCAAAATGACGCAAGAGAGACCGAATATGTTATGAGATATAGAAAGATGAAGATCATATTTTAATCGGTGTAGCCTAAATTGAGATACACTCTACTATCGAGTTTTTAGATAAACGCCAGATGGGTTCATTTGTTATAGTCCTTCATTGATGTGGCACAAGGGGTGCAATGCCTCCTTTATCTGTGCTTCTATTCGTGGTATATTCATACTTCTAAAGACTAATCTTCTGCCCGTTTGACACTCATGTGACTCATGACTCTATCTTTCTCTTCTTCTGATTATAAGACCATTTTGCGAAAGTGGCCTGCGCCTGCGCTTGCGCCCTTTTAAGTTATTTCGAATAATGATATTAATGGTGGCTACTTTTTCATACAAGGGTACCATTATTTTATAACAGTAATCACAAGGTCACCAGCAAATGATTCTATCTACTCCTGATACGTTTTGCGAGCCAACCAACTTGCCAACCGACCACCCATGCGGGCATGGGATTGTGCATTTCTAGTGTAGCGTGAAAGAAGTCGCACAAAGCCAGAAAAAAGTACTAAACCACGGCATTACGAAAGAAGCTCTTCCTACGCAGCTTGCTCATCTGGCACAGAGGCCGGAGTATGCGACATCCATAGAGCTGCTGGCAAAGCCACAGCCGCAGCCGCAGCCGCAGCCGCAGCCGCAGCCACAGCCACAGCCATAACTACGCCAAGTGCATCGCAAAAGCGGCATGAGCAGCCGCAGCTCTGAGAATGTTGCCTCCAAATCGACGGCTGAGACCGATGTGGCGAGGCCGTGCAGCACAACTAAAGCGAAAACATTTAATTAGTATAATGTTTCTTTATGTTTCTGAACAACTATCCTTAAACAACAACAACGACAACAGCGGCAAGGATGATGAAAACCAGCCAAACGAATACGATGAATGTGATTTCAATGCGATGCATGACAACCGACTGAGAGGAATCGCTTCTTCTCTTTCTTCACCTCCAACTATTCCTGCGTGCGTGTGTGTGTAGGTGTATTTCGACACTGCCACTTTCACTGCAGCAGAAGTGAGCAACGACACGACAATGCGTCGACAGCAGTCACCAGCCGCCAGTCGCTGTAGTCAGTAGTTAGCTGTTCTTTATTGATTGCGCAGCGCAGACGAGTCGTCTCACAGCCGCACGATTCAGCACGCAGCCTGGATAGAAACAAGAAACAACAACAACGACGACGACGATGCTCATCTTGTCATGGTGCTTCTCGGTTGGGAAGGCCGGCTGGTGGGTTGTCTCCTGTCGTCGCCGCATAAATCACTTGAACTTCGTCGAACGAATTTGTCAAAGCAGCAGAGCGTTTCAAATATTTGCTGGCGGTTGGCGACGATAAACGTGTTAGTGTTGGGTGTTGGCGTTGGTGCTGGCTGCTGGCTGCTGCTGGCATTGGCAACAAAGTGAAAGCAACAGAGTTGAATTCGAGAAAAATTGTGACGTTTGAATTGAAAGGCGCAGTTTTATTGCCTCATGACTATTTAATGAATTTAATTAATCTAAGTAAAGCACAGAGATTCGTGGATATACGGCGCTGTATCTGGGAACACTTGTATCTGTCAGATATTGAAATAAATTGTATCATTAAATGGTTTTGGTCTAGCCGTTATGAAGTAGGAAAATGTTAACAAAAAAGCAGAAAAAGGAAAACAAATGCAATAAATTCATCGCACTTTATGAAATATTTTTTATTTAAGAGAAAAAAGGAACAAGTGTGCACTCGAAAATGCTTTTTTAGTTAATAACATACGATACTTAACCTCGAACTTTAACCCCGAAGCTAATTTATGAAAATTTTTACAAGTAATGCTGCAAAGGATTTAAAATGAAACTTTTGCTTACAGAAAAATTAGAAGAGTATCAAATTCAAACCATTTTAAAAGGCAGCCACAACAACCACAACAATAAGCATAATAAAGTCATCAAGAGGGCAACGAAAATAGAAACATTGTTGATGAAATATTTTGCAGACATGCCACAAAAAACATTACCGACAGATGTTTCATTTAATGCCTTTGCCGCCAGACGCGGCTCTGAATGCGGCAGACGTTTACGTTTACGTTTACGTTCACGTTTACGTTTACGTTGATGTGTCTGGTTAAGGCAGCATTCGGAGGCGGGGACTAGCTTCGGCTTAATGTCTTATTAGCTCGTGGTATACTCGGGGTATACCGCTCGCACCAAATGCACTTATTTTCCTCATAAAATCCACAATAAATTCGACCAAGCTACACAGTTAAAAATTTTGATTTAATTGTTCAATTTACGCTAAATTATAATGATTATTATTCAATCTGGCAACTTGGAAAAATTTCATCATCTCGGAAATTGACCTTTTATACTATGAAGATTAACATTTTCAACAATAGTAGAAGATAGAAATGAAGAATTAGAAGTTGTCGTCAAACTTGTCAGTTCGAGAGTTACATTTTTTATGATATTAAGGTGAAATTCTGAAACACCAAAACGGATTATGCAATGTTAAAACTGGAAAAAATATTTTATCATCTCAGAAGTTGACTTCTTACAAAACGCAAATTGAAACTTTCAACCACCGAGTTGAATAATTTAAAAACTCAAGAACTAAAAAAAAAATAATTCAAGAGTTGACTACTTTATGATAGTAGACTTTCTTATGAAATAGAAATTCTCAACCACTGAAATAATTCTTCCTAAATGTTTCAACGAAAAACGTGGAAAACGTTGTTTCATCAACTCAGAAATTAACTTTGTATACCACGTCGTTGACGATTTTCTCATTTTTTAAGGTAAAAAATTCTTCATTTTCTAAATTCTGTCATAAATCTTTCCTTTTTAAAATTTTTATGTATTTTCATGTATTTAATGCAAACATAAATTCCCTCAAAAGATAGTTTAAATATTAAGTTTCTGTTAAGTCTTTAATTTTGAACCGTGTACTCATTCCTCACGGCTTTGATGGGATCCGTAAAAGTAAAAGATGAAGAAAGAGATGAAGAGGAAGCGGAAAATAAAGAAGAAGAAGATGTAGAAGAAAAAGCGGAACCGAAAATCGAAAATGAAAAGAAGTGGAAAGAATTTAGTAGAAGACAACTAAAAGAGCTTGAAATGATGATGAAGAGAGGTCCAAGTTAGTAAAGACTGGGAAGAAATAGAAAGAAGAAGAAAAGAAGACAGAGAAGTAGAAGTAGAAGAATATGTAGACGTTGAAGCCAACGAGAAGATGATGACGACAAAGGCTGTTAGTGATTATTATGAAGTTGAGACCAGTCTTTGGAAATTGTGACTGAATGAGTCATGGTCGGTACGGTTTGCACGTGTGTCTATAAACCGGTCAGTTTATCTTATCTTAGCCATAATACTCAATATTTTAATACTTGTCAAGAGACAAGAGAAGGCTGTTGTCTTCGTCTGGGAAATAATTATTGTTTGTGTGTTTTGTTTTTTTCTTTGCAAACATTATCAAAAACATTTTTAAACTATATTTATCGGCTATCGGTCTGTCCGTTCGTCTGTTAGAGACAACTATATGAATACCTGCGTCTAAATTCAGACTGACGCAGTTATTATTTCTACCGCCCCCCACCGCCTTTCTCTTTCTCTCTTTCCAATCTCTTTATAAACAGACAGAAAAACCAAAAAAATACAATGAATTTGAATAGCATAGATAGATAGATAGAAGAAGAGCTCTGTAGAACTTTTACAAATTTTGGCTACTTTAAATAAATGAAGCAAAAAGGGTTTAAAGTTGAGAAGATTATAAGTATTTTATAATAATTCAAATTGAAGTCAATTCGAAGGCTTTATATATTTTTATACCTTTTATATTTTCTTATTTTAATTGAAATCTTTTCAAAACTAAACTAAGGTTTTTCACCATTCCTAAACATTTATGTATTTCGAGATTTCACTAAAAAAAATTTCAAGCAAAAGATAGATATTTTGCCAACAAAAAACTTGTACCAGAAAATGATTAACTGAATTGAAATAACATATAAATAATAGCTTGTGGCTTTCGTTCTTACTTTTTTTTCTACTTCTTCTTCTTCCTCTTCCTCTTCCTCTTCTTATTCTTGTTCTCCCAATCGAGAAAAACAAGAGTCTTCATAGTCTTTGCCATGTTTTTCTTGCTGTTCTTTGCGGTGCAAATTGATAAAGTGGTAGAATAAAAAGAAACTACTTGCATGCGGTTGGTGGCTTGAATGCAGTTTTACAACAACAACATCAAAACAACCCCCCTTCAGGCTGTTTCCTCTATGTACGATATCCTTTTGCTGTATAGATGACAAACAATGCCATGGAAAATAATGTATTATTTATGCACGATGCAGTAGAGAATAGGTCTAGAAGTGAGCCAAGGCTACCGCTGCAGCTACTACTGCCACCGCCTCTACTACTACTGCTACTTCGAGATTAGCTTCGTTGGCCACTCGTAGTGGCATCGCAAGTGGCTGCGGCAGCAGTAGCGATAAACTCATAGATTATGCGGAATACCGAAACGATAAACGCGTAAAACGTGCCGCAATTTTGACTCATCCATCATCGCAACGTGGCCAGGTTGTTACACTGAGAGTGAGAGAGAGAGAGAGTAAGAGACAAAGAGGGAGAGAGAAAGAGAGAGAAAGAGACTTCTGCTGAAACTTGATGAATCTTCTATGCGTAGTTGTAGAAAATCAAATAATTGGGCGAGGAATTGGAAGAGAGGCGGTTAATGGCAAAATTTGGAGCACGCTTGTGGTCGACGCTAATTCAGTAGAAACAACCGACATACCGGTATACGTTCGCTCGGTGAGCAGTACTTTCAGCCGTAATGCGTTGAGAAGGTTGGTTCTGTGTAGAAGGTTGGTGCAAATGTGCAAATATCTCAGAATTTGTTGAGAAAGTTACTTAATATGTCGACGTCTTTTGATAAATTTGCGCTGTTGATAAATGATTTTAAAAATTAACGCATATATAAAAAGGGTAAGGATTCAAAGCCACTTAACAAAAGCCTACTCTACAGATAATTCTGTAACTATTGACTGATTCGTGTTAGAAAGAACCCGAATAGAACAGAACCCGAATAACCTTCAACCTGTTTTCCAGTTTTCGTTTCTAGTTTTCGAGATATTAAATAAATTGATTTTTATAAGATCAATGTGTGCCTATTAAAGGCCATTTGATTCAATTAACGCAGTAAACTCCAACAATAGGCCACGTCTTGGTGTAGCCCCTCCCTTGCTCGTCGCTCGTATCGCCACAGAGATGGGAATGCAAGAACTGAATCTTGAGAGACCTTCGGGCTTCAATCCTGCGGTAAGTTTACAACAATTTGCCGATTATTTGCTTGAGATCCGGGAATTACCGGTTAGCGAGTAAAGGTAGGCTTTACAATACTTCTCCATAAGTTTTTAAAAGAATTTTAATACACTTTGCCTTCCAGCTACTTTTTATTCATGTTTTCAGTACAAATTATTTCCTTTAATTAACTCATAAATCATTTAGTTTATATGAACTTAATTATTTGTATCCTTTATCAAAATGAGCTCGTCATTGTCGTTGACGTTCGAAAATAATAGCAATCATCCGCACGCATCCATAACCATCTCCGTCCTTACATCTGTTGCCAGTCACCTCTCTATAGGCGCTTGAAGGTCGACCGGTCTGTTGGTCGGGCGGTTCACCAAAAGACTTTGTTCCTCTTGCAGCACTTCGCCCCAGTTTTAGTCGTGTACCACTCTGAGTGCTGCGATCTTGATTTTCGCTCACGAATTAAACGCGCCGTGAACACTTTAAATGCAGCCTCGCTCATCAGTGTCACAGCTGTAAATAAGCGAGTCAGTCAGTGAGTGCATGAGTGCGTGCGTGAGTGAGTGACACAGTGCTTCAGTGCTTAGATATGAGCGACTGACATCATGTGGATACACGCAGTGCGTTGAACGACTGTGGAGCAGGCTGGCAGGCAGCAACGCCTTAGCTGGAGCCGAAGACACAAGATACACTTCTGTGCTACATTATTTTCCGCATCACGCTTCCATAAATTTCATTCGCACCATCCACAAATCTTTTTCACATTTCGCTGCTGCTGTCGTTGTTGCCGGAGTCGCTACCGCCGTTGCTCTCGCTGCCGCAAACGCTGCCACGCCGCTGTCTCTGCAGTTGCTGCTGCCGCTGTTGGATGAGGAGAGACCTTCCGTCTTCATCGCTTAAGAAGCGCGCAGCAAACAACGACTTGAAGCATCAAGCGGAGCAAGAGCAAGAGCAAGGGGGGACTAAATCAGCAAGTGTTGAAGCTGCAAATGCGTTCACGTATTTATTTATTTACTTATTTATTTATATATTTACCTCTACTATATTTTCTTCATAGACTGTGATATAGTGCGTTTATAATTTATCAATGACATTCACGAAAAGGCAAAGAGATTTTTGTGGTCAGTTTTAACGACTTAATTTAACAAGAAAAACGTATTTGTTGAGCATTTTCAAATTTAAATTGTTGGAATATTTTTTAATACTAACAAAGAAGTACACAGAGAAAAAAAGTACCACATAAAAATAATAAGATCTCCGAATTGAGCCATTTTACTATGAAATCTTATTAAAACATACAAACAACATGCTTTTTTCATAGAGAAATCTTATTAATTTCACAAAGAAAATCTTATTGTCATGAAACAAAACGTTAATCTTATTAATTCGTAATTTTTATAAGAAATTCATATTTTTTCCATCCGAAACTCATGAAATCAACAAGTCTGTATGAAAGTATGAAGAATTCTTATTATTTTCCTCTTCTATATATACTTTGATTACAAATAACAAATAATAGCATATAACTTTTCAGGCTTTAACCATAAAATTTTGTGAGTGTTATGATTAATATTCTTGAAATCTTTAATGAATAAACTGAATTAAAAAACATAAATAATTATTTTTATTTCATTAAGACTATAGAAAACAATAAGATTTTCTTATAGAATATGTCGAATATGTATTTATAGAATATGTATTTTAATAAGATCGTCTCTATGAAAAACAAAATTTTCTTATTGAATTTGTATTTTAATAGGATCTTTTTTTAAAATTTAATTCATTTTTCCTGTATGGTTTTAATAAGTTTCCACGGAATAAGTTCTTGGATGAAAAGCATAGAGAAATCTGATTGTTCTTCTTCTATTTTATGTGGTGTTTTGGCTCTGTGTATAAAAAATACTTGACATTTTATTTAGTATAGCTTGTCGCGGATAATATAAAATAACTGATTATAACTATTAACCGTAACATTACTTCACATACAATTCATTTATATCTCATGCTATCATTGCGAACATGTTAAATTTATACAAAAACATTACATTACATTTACATTTTTGTTTTATTTGTCTGATATGCAAATAGTTAACATCTGCAAATAGTTAACAGGAACTATTTCGTTCCGAGGAACTACTTAGCTCTTAGAACTATTTCGATCCAGGAAATGTTTAGATGCATGAACTGTTTACTTTTGGGGACTGTTTTCCTTTAGTGACAGGTGCATCACATTGTTGTTGCTTCTAAGCCTATATACATATAAGCCTATTTGTAAACGTATTTTTGAATTTGTCATGTTAATAATTCCGTTGAAATAATATGGTAATGTCTTTCAAAAACAAATATTTAAAAATCCCGGGATTGATCCCGCCATCCTGGGCCTAGATAAATACAATCCCGAAATCCCGGGATTAAAAATATAGCGCGGGATTGCCAACCCTACTTAATATGTTGACGTTTTTTGAAAGAAAGTTACTTAAAATGTTGTAAATGTTGAAATTGTAAAAGTACGGTTGACTTTTTCAAATTATATCACTGAAATTGGAATTTCTTCTCAAGAATCCTCTATAATCGATCGCCACAAAGAATTTTTAGAAATTGTAAACAAAACATCTTTTGAATCACTAAAAATTTGAATTGGCATTCAAAATTTGGTAAAAAATCTATTATACATATATTTTATACTGTTTAATATTAAGTTTGATATAATTCACAAATTTCAAACTTTGAATTGATAAAACATATTTTTAAACTTTGAACACTTTTCTAAACTCAACTCATTAATTAAAATGTTTAACTTCTGTAGTATAAAAAGTGAACTTTATGGAGTACCTATATTTTGCATTTCTCACCATTCGACTAATATGGTATACAAAAACTCACTTATTTAACTTAAATTTCATAGAAAATACTTCTCAAGGTTGAACCATGCAACCGAAAATTGAAAATCTCATTTTTCAATCAGAGATTTTCCACAAAAGCATAAAAGTCACTCACCGTTTGATAAGAGCATGGTATTTGCATTGCCCGAAAAGTGGTAATAAACCGCCCCCTTCATGGCTCATCATTATATCATAAGAAATATATATACTCGTACATATATCAACCATATCATATTTAATTATGTATTTATTTAAATACAGTTGCTTCCTATCCCAAAAAAAAACTTTTTTCTGCTGTTTGGGTTTTTATTAGCATCATTGTCGAATTCCATGTACCCAGAATAGTTACCACCTAGGTAGTCTTTCCATGCAAAAAAAATATATAACTATATCGTGGTATTTAAATTGCGAGAGAAATATAAATATAAATATTTACGTATATTGATAAAATCCGCGACATTTTAAATTTTCATCATTCATTCGGTGCTAAATTGTAATGTTATTGCCGGTGCATGTGCATATGTTGGTGCCGGATTCAAACCTAGGAAAATTATACGTCCGGAGCTGGAGTCAGGTTTTTTCAAATCATCGCTTCGGAGCCGGAGCCATATTTAGAGAATTTATAGCTTTAGAGCCAGAGCCGGAGTCGAAGCAAAGTGTAACGAAGATCATGGCTCCGGAGTCGGAGTCTCAAAAACAAATATTACTAGAAAAGACATGAATGACTATCAGAATTATATAACTGATTTCATTAATCCCATATTTAACATTTATAAAGGATTTTTACCATTTATCGATCCACAGCATAGAAGTGATTTTCAGGAATTAACGGCTTTAGCAAAAACCTCTTTGAAATATTTACGTTCAGAATACAAACTGGTAAAAACAATGGAAACCTTAAAAATTTATAACCATTCTGAATTATTTACAATTAGCTAACAATTAGACGGAGTTTTTGTACATGGTTGTCCAACGGTAAAAGAAAATAGTATTGAAGGCTGCCTTCGTGACATTAAATTTCAATTAAAATCGTGTTTTCAATCACCAAATATACTGAAAAAAACTCTTGAAAATATAAATGGAATCAATTTTCTTTAAAATATTGAAGATTTTTCGTTACCTGTAAAAGCACATTCCTTAGCTTCTATGATTCTAAAATCCTGTCTGTATATTAAAATGTCTCCAAATAAAATATTTAAACCTTAAAATCAAAGCGACAAAGCGTTTTTTATAACACTCAAGGCAAAATATCTTATTCGTCACAAAAACTTGAATTTTGGCTTTGTCAACAAAATTCCTTTTTAGCCAAGTATTTAGTATGTTTGTGGCAAAGATTTCACTGTTTTCTTCAAAAACGATTACTCTTGAATCAAGAATTAAATATTTACTTTGCATTTTCGACGTAACTTTAACTCATTTCACACAGAAACTTTCAATCACCAACTATTTTGTCACTTGTGGCAAATACTTTACTTGTTGAAACAAAATGAAAATTTGTTGACAGATCAACAATTTAATAATTCTTAATTCAACAATATGAAGTTGTTGGGTACGAAATGTCCAACAAAATTTGTTGCGGTTAAATATAAGTTTGTTGGTTTTACCAATGTTCTTCGTTCCTATGTACCTACATATGTAGTATATTGTAGTACATCCTGATGAATTTGGAAGGTATGCTTTTTTCCTTTTTCCTTTCCTTTTGAACCGGGTAACGGTTTGTAGGTATCCAACAGCCATTACTCATCTTTATTCACTGCAGATGAATGCTGCAACACTCACGTCGCACTGTGCAGTTGAGACACTCCCTCTCGTCAGACAGTCTGACAGTCATTCATGTTGCCCTATTTTGAAGGGATTCTGTAGAAAATTTAATTTGATTTTTATTCGCCATGAGAAATCAAATGAATAAATTTCATGCAATCGTCAGCGGTAGCTTGCGCCAAGGGAAAAGAATCCCCGCCACTCTTTCCCCACAAAAAAAGGCTAGAAAAACCAAGAAGAATGATTGCATTGTTTAGAGTTTCTTTTGAATAATAAAGTGAGACTATTTTTTTGAAGAAAGTCAGAGGCGATCTTTTCACGAGTACAAAATTTACTTTAATTCTTTAAATGTTTCGCTATTTACACATAAGATTTTTTGCCCTTAGTCTTTGTGTACCAAAATCACAAATCATTCGACGGAACGAGACAGGGTTTTTTCAGGCGAGACAAGTTTCCAAGAACCAGACAAGGTTTAACATTGAAAAAAGATATTTATTTAAAGTTGATTTTATTTTATATTATAGTGAAGATTTTGTCACAATTGGTGCATCACGTGAGTTATTTAGAGATACCGTACTCGAAAATATGTCAGATTTGAGGTTATAACACATCATAGTAATTCTCTAAGATCATGATATCAGCTACGATCATTGTCGTTACCAACTAAATTTCCGAGCATAAAAAAATACAATAGATTCAATGACCTCTCAGGTTCGTGCGCTATTCGACCGTCATATTGGAGCCGTAAGTTTGAATTTGATAACTCTGAACTTCAGGTTCGTAATCACGAATCAGTAGCAGATTATTAGTTTTTGACTTAGAATAATAATCAGCTTGTTTCGACAATAATGATTTCGTCCTTGCGCCAACTTCGGTGTCCTTTTTCGTTCTTCTCTCAAAAATTCATCATTATCTAACCCTGTCGGAAAACTCAACGAATATCAAGAGACGTTAATGATATTGAGCAAAAAGAAAGAATTATCATACGATACATCAATACTATGTCACTTCGCAATTATGATTACATGGAACTAAAAGCTTCATAAAGAATTAGAGCTGATATCCATTGCTTCCTTGCTTTGAAAGTGATTAGAACATTCATGAATTTACCCATAAATCATTTTATTTCGAAAAATTCTTCTCCAAAATTCTTCTCCGGAAACTTTCTTTTGGGCAATTGGCCAATTTAAAGGAGAAAATCTTCTTGAAAGTGCTTGCCATTAAATAAAATGGCAAAAGACAGGAAGTGACCACAAAATACAATTTACCGCCATAATTCAATTCTGACTTCATGATGCTATGCGCATTAACCATTAACCACTTTCTTCGCATTTGCTTGAATAAATTTTCTCCCAGAGTCGAACGTATTAAATGTAGAAATAGACTTAAGACATTTCTTGCAAAAGGGCAAGGAATTAATTAGCATTTAGCAAGGAAGCGAAAATGAAGAAGATTCGGGGAGCCTCTGTTTCGAGACCGCCACTAGTAACGCCTCTAGACTAAGTTTAGCCCTTAATTTCGTAGTGAGAGTAAAAGAAAGGGAGGAGAATGAAGAGAAAGCGAGGAAGGGTGATTATAGCAAAATCTACGAAATGAGAGTATTCGTAAGGGACGCTGAAGCGGGTCGGTAAAGACTGGAAAGCGGAAACCATATCGTTAAGGCCACGAGTAGAAACAGCTCACAAGCCAAAAACAGAAATCTTCATGACAAAACGCATTGAAAGTAATAAACCACATTTTGTATATTTGTATGAGTGTTGTGTGTGTGTGTGTGTGTGTGTGTGTGCTCTTGTGTGTTTTCTACGGATTTTTTGTTGTAGTGATTGGGCGAATAAATAAGGATAAGAGAGGATAAAAAACTTCAGAATAAAGTGCGTGACAAATACAATACATACACTAATATTGCTTTAGTTTAGTCCTAAGATTATGATAATGATCTAATGAAATGCGCAATTCATCATTATGAAGATATATCCATTATAGACATATGTATGTACATAAAGATATTAGTTTATAAACATTTAGTTAAAAAAACTAATGAAATTTTCTTTATGAATTTTTTTCCTTTAAGATTTTGAAAAAAACTTTTCCCGAAAGAATTTTGGTTTTTCTGTTTTGTCGTAGTTTTTGTTGCAAGGAGCCGTCTTGTTATTGTTTTTATTGCTCTTTTAATGAACTGTATATATTTTTGGCCATTCATTTCAATTAGCAGGAACTTTTACTAGGGATCCGTCTAGACGTTGTTAATGTGTTCCAACTGAGTCTGCAGGGATTGTGGGAGGGGGGGGGGGTGTTTGGGGGATAGGGGCTTAATGATGTGGGTAGTTTGAAAAAATAAAGTAAGTGGTGACTTCATTTAGGAATCAATTTATATTTATTATATGCAATATTTATAATTCCTTAAATTTGTTTGTTGTTTTTTACTGAAGGATTGTCTTCACTTTTGGGAAAAATGTAGACAATGGCATGAAAGAGGTAATGGGATAGAGAAAGACATAAATTAGTATTGGTATTGTGGCATAAGCATAACAACTAAATTTCTTCCTAAACGAAAGTCGCATACGCAAGTTTTATGCCTCTATTTTAATTTATCGTATATAAAAATTAATTCGCCACAATATTTCAAACTAAAAATCTATAAATTCTGTCAATAAAAGAATTGAAATGATGTGACGTGACCATGACGTATCCAAGGCATAAAATTCCGGGCATAGTTACTCGTGAGTTCACCCTTCCGGAAATAAATCTGATGGGAGAAGTTTAGATATTGTCGATACTGTTGGTTTCGATTGTTGCTGTGTGGTGGTTATCTTCATGATGATGATAATGTACTTATGGCGGTTTTATATTTATATTGTCATGATAGTAAGTGAAACTCATTGCGGAAGAGCTATTGAACCTATTGTTATTTTTTTACGCCCTTTTGTGTCAATATCGCGTTCACTTCGTACGCTTTTAAGAGCTTCTATCTCTCTGCATATTGAAGAGATGACAGACTAGTTGATCAGTCGATTATATGACCAAAAAACCAATAAAAACCTTCGTAGCGTAAGAGAAACATTGAGAGAAACAAGTATTCGAAGAGCCCCGGATATTAAAGTTTTAGAAGTGCATAATAGATTTTTACCATACAAAAAACCAAAAACCAATATACGAAGCAGAAAATGCACACAATTCATAGAATGCTATTATTTTTAGACAATTTATGGTTTCATAAAAATTGTTGTTTATAAAAATGTCGATAATGATGATAATCAAATAAAGAAAAAGAGTGTCATGTAAGTAATTATCACAACAAGGACAACGCCAACAACAACAGCAACACCACCATCAGCAACTACTTCAACAAAAATAACAATAATAATAATAGCATGAATAATCATTCTCAACACTCAATTAATTAAATCCTTCCCCGCTAATTCTTAAATATTTTATAATTCATCCATTTTAATTTTAACGTTATATTATGATGAAAATTACAATTTTTGTAAATCTTGCACAAAAAATCTTCTTTTCCATTCACTCGATTGTTTTAATCTGCCATAAAATGTCGTTGTCATTCATAAATGCCAACGCAAGCCATTGAGAAATATGTATATACGCCTGATACCTGCGCCATGGCTTATCCATATACGAGTCGTTACATGTTTTATCAATTTAATTAAAATATTATATAGTTTTATGGTTACTCAGATTCATAAAATATTTAAAAGAAAATGCGAAATAATCGTAAAAGATAAAAGAAACAAAAAAAATGCAGTCCACCACGTTAAAGTTTTTGCTACTGCTTGCTGTTGACTGCTGTTAACCCTTAACTGCATTGTAGTAAAAGTTTATGAATTATGTATATTATATATGATTGCTTGCTAACTATATAGAGCTAAACAATATAAAAATTTAAAACAAAATGTATGACAAACGAGCAACTAACTACTTTATTACCTGCAGTTTAATGCATTTAATCCTTATTAATTGGAATGTGTTTAGCTACAAGGTCTGGATTGTATTTTTATGTACATAATTCGGTTATTTGGTGTCAATACCTTATTAAACCATTAAAAAATCGCCTTCGATAACACTCCACACTCGTGGTACGTGGACGTACTCACGCTGGCCTCAATCTATTTGTTCTTTATTCAAATTGATCTCCAATTAGATAAAGTTGATATAATTGGATTTATTTTATTGTACCACGTATTTTATTTAAATTGTAAAGTATTATAATGTGTTTTGCTAAAAGCCTGAGTATTATAATTTTTAATGAAAGGTATTCGTACCTCTTCAAACTAATCCTATGATAATTTTGCCTAAAAACCTGCACCGCTTAGGGTTAAAAGTGTCTCTACAAGACACAAACAATTATACAAGCGGTATAATTTAAATATTGCACAGTCTGTATGCAATTCAGCTGTCCGTTGAATGATCATTCATGCCTTTTGAGATCATTAAAAGAGTAGTTATTATTGTTATTATATTTTTCCCCTTCCTTTTTGTTGGTGTTATTCCTTTCTCTCCATCATTTTAATGAAATTGTATTGGACTTGAATAAAGCCAGAGGAGAGGAGAGGAGAGAGTTGAAGTGAGAGCGAGACAATTGAAAATAAACCCAACAGCAACAACACAAAATATGTATAGTGCACTAAAATTGAAATTGAAAAGAACATCGAATGTGCATTAAATGTTCCTGTACGTTCAGAGCTCCTCCGCTACGGCATGCTCCACTGGGCAAAGCAAGTCAAAGCGAGTCTTCTACCTGGCAGCTCTGGATACATGTTATTATTATGATTATGTTGGGGGGTTGACCGAGGCGGAGGAAGAAGGCGAAACGGTTTAGCAATTCGCAATTTAAACAACAAAATTCTTTATTTGCATAATGGCCCAACAGACGACTCTTCCAGCAGTCTGTCCATTGCGTCGGTCTTTCAGATGGTCTGTCTGTCAATCCATGTGCCAATTTATCGGTCTGTTGTCGGTTCGATTGCCAGTCGGTTAATCCGACGATTGCTCTGCATGTCAGTCAGCTTTTTAGATCCTTTGCATGCCAATGAGCTAGTTTGGCGTCTCTCCTTGACGTCTACATTCGTCTCTTAGCGCCCTAGTATAGCAATATTTGCTCTTTCCCGCTTCAGTAAGACCTCATCTCATCAACGTGACCAACACATGGCTTTATTGACAACCGCGTACCTGTTCTTGACTCTGAGCCAATATCTTAAAATAATCGCTACTTGAGACAGACAGGAACACATTAAACGGAACAGACAAAGGGACAGACAACGAAACAGAACGAACAGACGAGCGTACAGTCAAGTGGACGAATGATAGTGGACGGATGACCGCACAGTCAACCAATGGGACAACCGGAGGCACGAACGAGCAGAGAAATGGAGGAATAACCGGGCAGACAAACGGAAGGACAACCCGGCATACAACTATACAGACATATAATTCTCTCTTCAACATAAAAAAATTATGCATGAATTCAATGAATTTTTAATTAAGACCTGAAAAGACCACAGACCAGCGAAAAAGCAGAGTCTCAACCTTGTTAAAGCTATGCGCAGGAGGCGCGACTGACAGTCATGAGATGCCAAAGGATGTAGTGTGTAGGAGTGTGAGTACTTCTAATTTTTTTTATAATATATAAGTTTATTCTTGGCTGATTGCTTTGCGCGAATAGTTCTCGTTCGAGCCAAGTGAAGATGTTGTTGTTGTTGCAACGAAAGCCTTGAAAATCTATTTCAATGAATTTGTGAATAAAAAAGAAATATAACGCGATCTGAGTGGTACTCGTGAAGGTGATGGCACAGAAAAAGAGAGAGAGAAAGAAAGAGTGTAGTGTAAGAATCTGTTTTTTTATTTATCTTACTTTTGTTCTAATAAAATATAATAAATGCAGGAAGAAATGCTTTTTTGCGAGAAAAAAAAGGAAAAAGAGAAAATAGCATTCGGTGCAATGATGTTTTATGGGTCACCTCTGGATCTTCAAGGTTTGCAGATAGAGAGGAGAAGTCGGTGCCTCATAATAACATCGGGTAGAATTATCCTAAGCAAATAAGGTTGAATACGGCAGAAGATATGGCAGAAAGAAGGGAAAGCGCATTCTGGCCTGCACTCTGGCCGACTGTTGGAGAAAAGAGGAAGGGGATGGGGCGTTTAGCAAGCTATCAATTTCAAAATCGACTTCTTAAAGTTTGAAATTGTAAATATTATAGTTGAAATTTGCAAACTTATATTTAAAAAATTGGAAAGTATTCACGAAAATTCTCTAAAATTAGCATGAAGCAATCATGTTCACCTTTTTAACATATACCCTTTTGGTGATGCATCATAAATGGTAAATTTTTGGTAAAAAAATTAAGCTGAAATTGTTGCTCATACTAAAGGTAAAGCATAGTGTTTAAGCCTTAATTCTGTATAATTTGAAATGCTTCCGTCAGTTTCGACTTTTAAAGTCTCTTATTCAAAATATGGAAAAAGATGCTCTTCCTAACCCTAAAGGATGGTCTAGAGGTAGGTGTGGCCAGACTCATAGACTTTATTCAAAATTCCTTTTTGCATAGAAATATTTTACTCAGGACCATGAAACTTCAGGTTGTCCTTAAGTAATATTTAAACGAAATTATTGATGGAACAAATAATTCGCGATGGAACCAAATGGCCCGAAAGTACTTCAATTGTCCAAAGTGTGGAGTTAGGAAAACGCCATTGGTAAAGACTTCTGGACATCTCTCCCATTGGGCGTCTTATAATAAAACATAAATAGTCGCCAAAGAAATGGTGGTTATAAAATAATTCATATTTCTTTCATTTTCATCTTGATATAGCAGTTTTCACGGTTGCTTTCTGTAAGTCTGCACATACCTAGTTCGTATAACGACGGATTTTGAAACGTCTGCACACATAAGGGTTAAGTAAGTGTCCTAGCTGTGGATCTAACGTGACGTACATACATATATAACCTCAAAAGTAACTTACTTCTGCGTTTGGCGCGCAGTTCAATATCGTCGTTTCACTTCGGTTTCCTTGTGTTCACTGATTTTTTCGATATTTTCTTTTTAATTTATTTTTTTGTTTCCTTTTTTTTACTTTTCTCAGTCTCCGGCCAACAATGGATTTTACCAAAGTGAAGAGCTTACTGCATCGTATGTACGCATGAGTTTGTTTGTGCACGTGTGCATGTTTAAATTGGACTAGATTTGGACTACTAGTCGACTACTACTAGCAACCAGTTTCCATTATTGTGGTCAATATTTTGTAAGCTGCGGTCGCAGGGTACCGATTGTGTGGCTTTTGGTTGCGCGAATATTTTGCAGTCCTCTGGTTATGCAAGTTGTGGATTTCAAAAACAGTCATGTTGAGGTTTTTCAAAAATAAATATGAAAAAATTGTAGTCCTATTTAAAATATTAACTATTTTTTGTTTAATTGATGATAACTTGTGTTAAACTTATTAAAGACTAAACTAAATCCCAACAAGTACGAGTACATGAGAGGGTTAAGTTCCGCCTGGCCGAAAGGCATATACCATACACCTGCATCCGTCAAAGTGAAGGCAAAAAGTGGGCGGCTGACGCCCACTTTCATTTCACTTACAGATAGTAAATTTTCGTCTTATAACTTATTTACTACAACGCTTTTCTCAACAAACACCTCATTATATGGTATGGTATACAAGTGGGCGTGTCACGGTAAGTATACGGTAAGTAAAAAATACGGTATGTAAAAAATGAAAAATTCAGTCCTCAAATAAGATACATTAGCATTTGCCTTAAAAGAAGGCGTGGCAGTGGTTCGATTTTCTCCAGTTTCTACATCAGAGAGTCGCCAAAGATTCATGGCGATGCTTCTACTCGTTCTCCTGTAAACTTAGTTCTTGTCAACAGTGCATTATGGGCTGGGAGACCTGGAAAAGGGGCCAAAAGTCACATACAAAATGGGACAACAAATTATGTGTTATCATTATCTAGGCATGTTAATGAACTTATGAAACAGCTTTTACGAATACGAAAATAGCGATCAGTAGAAAACTTACATTGATGCAGTTAGTTATCAGTTTTATAAATTATTTTAGTAAATACTTTATCATTTGGTTCACACATTGATTTAGAAACTTCATCGCAAGATAGAAAAAGTTAAAAAAAGCCCACTAATTTAATAAATAAGGTGGTTTACTCGTGAATGGGGTAATTTTTAGTAATGTTGGTTGCTACCGTTTTATTACACCAAAAACTCCACTTCGAAAAACTATTTATGAAACAACTATCTAAACTATACGAAATATACTGCAATCCTAACCCGCCTAAACTTGCCCGTTTTCAGATATGTGCCCATAATTATGAAAACGTTCTAAGTCACACTTTTTGCGTTTATAGAATTGCGTTTTAACAAATTTAAAAGTATTTTCGCTACGAACGGAAGAACAAAGTGACTATACTCTTAACCCTTCATGACTCGTTGTTGTAAGGTATAAAAGTTGTGAAATTTTCATAGCCTCAATTTGTGCAAAATGTATAATACTTTATAGTATTTTCTTAACTTTGTCAGAATATTTATAATATACGAGTAATGCTATAAAATGGAACAAATAAAGGCAGATGTTGCCAGACGCTTCGTGTTGAATTACGAAATAAGAAAACCTTTCCGTTTTCCAAATTTTGTTGGGTCATCATGAGCAAAAACTTCTTTTATTAGTTGTTTTGTTGTGGGCCAATGACGTTGTTGGTTCAGACGGTGATGGTGTGAAGAGAATCATCCGTCTCCCCGCAAAATTAAAGACGGCTCAAACGGTCTGAAAACAGAAAGAAAAAACTAAACGGCACCCCTGTTACATGACGTCATCGTCTCTCTTTTAATATTTTTACCCAAACCTAAATCCTATCGCTCATAGAAAATACCATGGATGGGTTTTCAGGTCGTTTCTCACAGTCCCGGAAATTAATTCAAGTAAATTAAATTTTTATCTTGAAGAAGGTGTCGTTCGTTACCCGCTCGTTACATCCATCATGAAGTCCTGAAAGACATAACCATTGCAGGTAACCAATACCTTCGCTGCAGTGAAAAGAAAGCAACGACAAAATAAAGGAACAAGCATATATGGCAATTTTGGTATATCGTTACGTGGTAATTTTATAGCAACATTTTCCAGCAGCACGGCCATCAGCAGCCAGCAGCCGAAGTTAATAAACTAAAGTAATAAAATAATAAGAGCCAGTGGGTGAGAATGACTGAGATGTTAAAATTTAATAATTCCAGCGTATTTCTGTTGCTGCTATTGTTGTTGTTGTCGTTGCCGTTGTCGTTGCTGCTGTTGTTGTTGCATTGAAGAATTTGCTGGTTGGCTATCCTTTCACCTTTCGAAATACGTTAGTAACTATTTCGGAAACAGTTATACCGACAGTATAGCACACATGTTATGCTTTTTGTTGTTGTTGTTGCTGCTCCTTGTGGATGCCTTCTCGTTTTATTTTTTCTTCTTCTTCATCTTCTTCACATTTGAAAAAAAAAGTTTAGGTTTTGTGAACTTGTGCTAAAAATTTGTAATGAAGCACAGAAATTTTCCGCTTTTGGTTGAACTCTTCAAGCATAGATCTTTTCGGTATATTTTGAACCGTTTAGGTTTGAATTTTAAACCTTTGAGTTGAATTTTTTCACCTTCACGTTGAAGTTTTAAATCTTAAAAGTTGGTCAATTCAGTAAACATCTTTTGTCAATTCAGAAAATTAATTTTTGTATTAAAATTAGTTGAATTTTTACACTGCGAAAGTTTAAATTTAACCATTGGTTGACTTGTTTTCAGCCACTGAGCTTAATTTTTCAAACCTAAAAGTTAAAGAGATATTTTGTCAACCTTTCAACGATGAACTTTCAGACTGCAAAAGTAGAAATGTTTCAACACTGAGTAGAACTTTTTAACTTTAAAAATTTGATAAAATGTTTTGTGAGCTTAGAAGTTTGTTTTTTATACTACGATGGTTGAAGTCGACAGAAGCTAACATTTTCAAGAACTGAGAAGATATTTTAAACATTTTAAGGTTGAAAATATCTTTTCAAACTAAAAACACCTCTCTTTCTTTTATTCTGGCGATAATGTAAGCTTGAGCTAACACCGTACGGAAAGCGAGAGGAAGAAAAAGGAATAAGGTTTGAGAAAGAGAGAGAAAACCGTATGAAATGAAGAAGAACTGCAACCAGTCAGTCTGATACTTAGATGTTTATTGTCTAGTTGTTATTGTAGTTGTTGTTGGTTTTCGTTGTTGTTGCTGTTGTCGATTTTTATGTTGGTTTTGGTTATTGCTGAACGCAAACAAACTAAGGCAAATTTTTTATTATTCAGCGGAAGCGGAAATGTTGTTATTGTTGTTGTGAGTATGATATAAAAAACGAGAAGCAGGCAAACAGACGAATAAACAGACAAAAAGAAAGCAGTCAGGAAAAAGACTAACAACGACTGACACATAAACAAACAAGCCACTCATACATCGACACATACTCAGACGGCGATGATGACGGTGGTGATGATGATGCTGACGAGCGCAAGGAAACGAGGAGGACCCATTTCGCCCACACACACGCGTCCTTAACAGAATTGCAGCCCTTGGCGTTTGGGCAAATAAGATCTCAGTTGATTGCTTCTGGGAGCAAGTGTGCCGAGCATAACATGTTGCCTCGAAGCCCGAAAAATGAACAAGCAACTAATAACTTTGCCAGAAACAGCCATAAAGTGGTTGGTTGGTTGTTGGTTGTGTCAAATTGTTGGCTGGATGATCTGTCGACTCTGGTTTGGCGAGTGAATACTTCACTGGATGCTTCGTTCGAATGTTCCGTTAGTCGGTCGGTTGTGTTGGTTGAATTATAAATAAAGAGACAACCGCGACCGTGAGGACCATTTGATTTGAGCCAGCGCTACCAGTAAATAATAATATTTGTATGCCGGAAGCTATTCTCGCGTTGAAATGAAGCACAAAAGGAGACCTAAGCATCACAGAGACAATAAATCGACGAAATAGATCACATGCTTTACAAGGATTGTAAAAAACAAAAATTAACGAGCTTAATTAAAAAATTTGGGATGTAAATGAAAATCTTTGATGTAGAGACGTACTATGTACAGTTTTAAATTATTCAATATGTTGAGACTTAATTTAATCCGGATCTTAAATGCAACCGAAAATTTCTCTCTACGCGGGCTGTGGAATGAGGTTTTAATAAAATAATTGCTATTTAAAGGAAATATTCACTGTAAAATATCACTGTCGGTGGAGACAGAGATAGATTTGTTCTATAGGTACTAGTGGTATTCAACTTATGCTATACTATATTGCTTTAGATGGTACGTAATAAGGTATTTTTCCTGTTCACTGAGTACTCAATCATTTTTCCCCCAACATCACTATCTTATGCACGAAAGTGCAATAAGCATCTAAGAATAATAAGAATATACGATAGATTCTGGCCTTATACGAATCGAAAGGGACAGAAAGAAACAGGACAGATGAAGAGGACTTTGGGGGCAGCAGGTTAAGGAGAAGACAAGAACATACTCGTACAAGCTTGAGGACAAGCAAAGGTCTGTTGTACGGTGCATATTGGCTATCCTAACCCTCCATTGCATCGAACTAAACAACAATAACAACAGCAACTGCAGCAAAAAGGTCAGCAACGAATATACGAATATACATACATACATACATACCTAACACATGCCATGGTAGAAGCAACAATAATCAAAATGAAAATACGAATAGCTACAAAAACAAAAAACCAATACAGTTACAAAACAAATAAGAAGCAGAAGACGAGCAAGAGGAAGTAGAAGACGTGGTAGAAGAGCTTTCGACAAGAGAATATCAACCAATTCCCAGCGTTGGTCACACTACGATAGAAACAAACAACAGGCAGCGGCGGGCATGCCTTTTCGTACTGCTAAAACTTTGCAAACGTTTTCGTTTTCAAGTCGGAAGAAAAACACGAAAACTTAGTTTTAGAACGCTACGGACAACCACATGATGTGTAGCGATATCGAAAAACGTACTGAAGACGTATCATCGCATCTGGCTATCGTCCGCAACAGACATACCTAGTTTTCCATTCACAACAAATTCTTCTACATGGATAATGCACTGCACACTACACCAGGAGCGACGTATTTGTCTCTTCTTCCCAAATTTCGGTTTAACGACTGACAAGAATTATAATTAAATATATGAAAACAGCAAAACGTTCGAAGCGAGCTTGTAGTAGAATAGTATTAGAAATATGTACAATGGAATTCGGGAAATTTCGCGCGCTCGTAAGATGCATACATTACCGCGTCTCTTCTGCAGGTAAACACCAAGTAATCCTCAGTGATGATCTGTTCAATGAAAACAAATTATGCACCTCCTCACTTGTCTGCTGGGTTGTGACAATAATAGTAAAAGCAATGACAACGGAACAATAACAACAACAACAACAACTCTATTTCACCCCAATGTTTCACAAGCACGAATAGCAGCCTGTTGCTTTACAACGTTATAGCATGCTATCGGTCGATACAATAACCACTATCGTATCGACCGATAGCATGCTATATATACCAAGTACACTTGTATCAGAGTGCGAAACAGTCAAATTGCAAAATTGGTTTTGCCGGTGGTCCCGCTGGATTTCTTCCATGCCATTCGATTCATGTGCTCCAAGTTCATTATTCCAGTTTTAATACCTGCTACTTTGTAGTTTTACTACGACGATTACTACAGCTGCTGTGACGTCGTTTGGACAATGGACGATAGACGATGAGCGATGGTTTTTTCTTCTGCTTCTCCTGTTCGCCTCGTCCTGGCAGAGTTCTTGTTGTTGTTGTTGTCGTTATCGTTATCGTTGCCCCTTCGAATTGCATTGTGTGTGTTGACTGTTGTGAATATTTGTGGTAGTTCCTTTTTTAAAGATTCAAATTTGAAAGGAAACCAAAAATATATAAAAGTGTTCTCTGTCACGTTAATAATCATTATTTATTTATTTATTGATGAAGTTTGTATGTACTTTGTGTTTATTTTTGTATATTTAACATACAATACATGAAGTTTGTATGTTTAAATTAATGAGATGTTCCATGTTCCATGTTGGTTTTGCATTTGCGTTTGTGCAATATTTGTACTTGCCGTATGCCATTTATTTTCAATAAAATATTATATAATTTTTGCAATTTGTTCGTGATTATCTTTATTTCTTCTTTTCTTTCTTCTCTCGACGTCACTAACCTTTTTTCAGTGTACTTTACAGTAAACTGAGTAATCTCAGTTGCATGATATTTTTAGTTGTTGGTAAAATTGTTGACGATTAAGTTGTTTAATGACAGTGTGTTGCCGATGGACTTATCTGATGATCTAGTGATGTGACGATCTAGTTGTGGATTTAGTTGGCATCGTTTAATAATCGTATAACAATCAGGCATAATCATTAAATTGATGAGTGACTGATTGTGTAATGATCGAGTTGACACTGTATTTACCTGATGATCAATTGGATTTAGGGAATTTCACAGAAATTTACTTACGTACATTTTTTTCCACTCGATAATTTCCTTGTTAGGCAATTGTTTAAAAATCTAATACCTCTTTCTTCACTTTGTCACCCTCGTCTTCCGTCTTGTTTCCTCTTCTTCACTTAGTTAACGACTGAAGTACAAACTGAAGTGGTTCTTCCTTTTCTAATTTTCGAGTTTCTCGTCTTTAGTGCAAAATCTCTTTCCGCTTACACTCAGCGCAAGTAATAAATTAATGATGCTTTCATTAACTATGAGAACTTGTGTTTTTACTACCTTCAATCTCATCCCACTTTTTATCCTTTATGCCGGATGCTTTCCCAAAGAATTTTTCATCTAAAAATATGCTATGAACGACGCTGTGGCCAAAATATACAACAGTTCTCAACATTATTACTCCACATCTAGTGACCAATAGTAACTACCCGCTTGCCGTATACGAGTATACTCGTATGCAACACTATCTTAACCTCAACGCTGTACTACTTTTCCGAATATTTTAAGTGCATTAAATGCACTTAATTGAAAAGAAAAAACACAAAAAATAAACGCAGAAGTAGAAAATATTCTTCTTAATGTTAAAACTTCTTGTTGTTTTTTGCTAAAGAAACGTCATAGCCGTATTATGCGTCGTATTATTTTGCTATTTCGTTGAAGTTCTCGTAGTTTTTTTACACATTTTCTCTTCTTATTTTTATTTCTTTGTAATCAGAATTAAATGAAGGACTGAGATGAAGAAAGGAACATGCTGAGCTTCTGCGCTATTTTATCCAACGTATAGACTTAAGTGTTCCAGTTTCTGAGTGTGTTCTCTACTCTCTTTGCACTTTTATCCCGCCTCTTCGCCAATCGCTCGCTTCGTTGATAACATAAAAAAATCTTCGCCAATAAATCTTTAAAGAAAATGTCGCCACTTGACCTGCTCAGAGGCAAAGTATCATAAATTTTCACTTTGGAATAATTGTTGCTGACGAAGTAAGTTCTTGAAAATGGGTCACGCCGAGGGTGGCAGACGTTGACTGAAAGCGATGGTGGCTGATGAAATGATGGTGGGGTAGAGGGTAAGTATAAAGAATGAGATGGTAAAAAGAATTTACGATAAAAAATTATATAATTAAATAATTGAAGTAGTTCCGCTTGAATCATTATGCTCTAAATTTTTCAAAAGAGAGGACAAATTTTAAGACACATTAAAGTTATTATTTTCTTTAATAATCAATCGCGTTGTATGCAAAAAAAAACTTGAGTTAGTGATCGTTTCTAAAAATAGTTACATGCTGTTATGGTAATGTAAGTAATACGTTTATGAGTACGAGGAAAAATTACTCGTACTTAATATGGTTGTTTCTAAACGATGCGGGTAAAGATGGAAAGTCTTTCTAATGAGTTTGTTCGTTTATGAGTAGTTATAAGTAGTCTTTATGAGTGGTTGGGGAAACCTCTAATTAGTAATTCTTTTATGAGTCGTTCGTTTCTAAGATCTCCTCCATGAATTGTTCGTTTATGATCACTTCGTTTTTGTGTGATTCGGTCACTAAGAGTTATTTCATTGTTTTTTAATACTTCGTTTATGATTAATTCGTTAATAAGTACTACTATCTTTATGGTTTGACAGCAGCAGTTCGTGGTCCTACTAAACTTACAAACGAGAAAAGTAAACTTGGCAAGATTATTTAAAATAAACAATTTTTATTTCGACAAAAAAAAACCATTTAAAATTTATTAATGTTTTTTAAACATAAGAAAATTTTAAAAAATAAAGGAGACTGAATAGTTACATAAATAATCACAATTAATCTCCTGCTTTTTACAAAATATAACCCGTTTTATTAATGTTTTGAGAATAAAGAGCCTCAATTTTAAAATTTTACAGCCTCGAAACACGCAATCTCGAAAAGTAAAAACGCTAATAAGGAAATGACATGACATAAATAATCACAGCTTCTTGATGACATGAATGGATTAATGATCCATGAAGATGACAGAAAAAACCCGTGATTAAATAAAAAAAGCCTCCATCAAAATCATTTTAATGAGATGAAAAATGTTACACGGATATTTACGGATGGAATAAGTTTTTTTGTGTTGTGAGACAGTCGCCAAATATCTTCAAGAACGAAGACAATCTACGAAATCGAATGAGACTCTGGCAAAAAAAAAAAACCAATTCAGAAGGGGAGAAAATAAAAACTAACAGGGTGAGGAGGAACAACAACAATACAGAAAAGATTTAGTGAAAAATGGTGCACGTCAACACTTCATTTTGTACTCGTATAGTTGTTGTAATTGTTGTGGTTGCTCGCTAGTGGTTCAGATACATACAAGAAGCTAATAAATCATAGTGTAAACTTAATTGTTGTTGACGGGGTTAAAATATTAACATGTTCTATAACTTTAATGAAAAGAAGGGGGTACATACTTTCAGTAAATTTTGGTTTTTTTAATTTATGCGTTAAAACAGCAGGGAAAGAGAGAAAGATTTTAATTAATCCATCAGAAGGCATGGAGTGGAGCGGGTAAGGGGTAAGGGGTAGGGGCGAAGAGAGAGGGAGAGAGAGAGAGAGAGAGAGAGAGAGGGAGAGACAAAGGAGGACTGGGTTCTCTGCACTGCATATTCCTTCCTAACGCGCGGAAAAAAGAAAAACTTGTCTAGAAGTTTTTTGGAATTCTAACCGCGGGCAAAGTAAAAGTTTTAGACATTGAGACAGTTGACGTTAGAGTTGACCAGCAACACTCACGGGAAATGGCAATGCCGCACTCGTTGACCAACTATAACAGAAAACAAAAATAACAAAGGAAACAACAACAACAATCATAAACATAAACTAGAACAGTGTCATGTAATAAAACCAGAAACATTGTTAGAGCGAATGATGGTGGAAAAGGCAGGATTATGTGCAATATTTTGAAAAGTTGACTAGTGCAAATAAAATTTTTGAAAATGTTGTTTGAATATTAACTAACAAATAGCAGAAATTTCAAATTAATCTTACACAGTTTTAAAAGATAGTGGTGTCATACGTTTTACATTTTTCTATTAAATCTATACAATTTTTATGTAATTTTGCATCAGTATATATTTGAAAAATTATGAGAGAGAGTGAAAGAAAACAATAGTGAGAAGCACTTCTTCGAGTTTGAAAATGCGGCATAATTAGAAAAAAGAGAGTTACCCCGTATTTTATAGACGTTTCAAAACAAGTTGGTACGTTGCTCTCAGAACTAGGTCCGGTGTGTGCAGATTTCTATAGCTGCGAATGAAAAGTGTGTTATATTGAGATGACTATTAAAGACACACGATTATTTATCACAACCACCATTTCTTTGGTCATAACTTTTGCTAATATGCCCAATGAATTTGAAGACCTCTAGGCATTCCGCCTTGTTGAGGCAAAATTTTGAACCATTTGCTTCGTTCGCGAGTTAAAAAGAAATTCCTTCGGTTTTTTGTTTGCAAAATTTTGCACTAACCAAGTCTTTCAATATACGAATTTTTTCATTGAAATTGCTTAAGAATATTTTATTAAAGGATAACGTGGAATCCATAATACTGAGTGGAATAACATAAAACTGAGTGCCAGAAGGTTTTTAGATATTTATCGATACACACTCGCACAGCTAAAAGTTCAAAGGACGAGTTCGTATTATTTCGATTTCTGAAAATGGAGATTTCAATTCATGGCCCAGATCGTTTGGCGATTTAACACGATCACACTTTTTCCTTTATTTGGGGTTACGTAATATTCCTGCAACGATTCAAGCACTCAAAAACAATATAAGAGCAATCATGCGAAAAATTGACGCAAAATTTTTTATCGAAAAAGCGACCATTTGTAAGAGGAACTGAGGTGGATATTGTTCCACTCTAATAATGCAAAAAAAAATCGGTCTACAAACCCATTATTTTCCATTATGAGAATCTTAAAAATATTTGCAGGCTGAATTAAAACTGCATTAATCGAAAATTGGAGCAAATCTCGTTCATGGTTTATGCACGTAGCTTCCACATTATGTGCCATAGCGGCGACTCGTCAGCTCGACAACTTGGCGAATGAAGTCACGTTTGTTAATTAATTTTTCTACACGATTTCTAAAGATCTGGTAGACAGCTGGCTTCTGTTGTCGGATCTAGCATCGGCACCACCACCATCGGCAGCACCACCGACCCTACCAAATGCCTTCACTTCACTTCAGAAGCAGCATCACCACTGCCATCACTACCATCAGCAGCAATAACCAAGCAGCATCAACATCAGCACGATCAGTGAAGAGTCACGTTAAAGTCAACTGCAGCTTCTGCTGCTTCAAGTAATGTTTTTCGCTGCAGCTTCAGCGATTCCGTAATGCTCTAGATTTAACGCTTCACTTGTTCAAATGCGAAAAATTAGATTTTAATGAAAATCGCATTTAAATAGAGCGAAAAGTTCAGCAGTACGAGTACGATTATAGTGCCCATAGGTAAAGGTGGAAGGATGACAGTTCTGGGGGAAGGAGGAGTAACCCCACACCTCGTACCTGATGTGGTAAAGATGTGGCATGACTGCATCATTCAATAACTTACTTATATAATGAGTGAAAAGATTCTAAAGCGTTGTGTGCTCAACAAGGACGAGAATCCACAACCGCAAATGACAAAGAGGAGAAGAGAAGAAAAGACCGGTGCTGACAGAAAGAGGAGGGAGCGGGGCTGGATTAAAAAGCGAACATTGTTGATTAAGTGTTCCATAGAGTCAACCGGAAGATACTTGAGACCCTTTTGGCTTTTGTGACGAGAGTATGCATAACTTTGACTTTCTAGAAAACTACGCTCGTACTTTCTTCTATTTAGCCACGCCCATCCCTTCCACCTTCGCTCCCACGCTCCCACGCAACCCTTCCAACAACATCCCTCAAGCTATAGTTAATGTTGTTGACGAAGTCAGTCAGCAAAAGCTTGCTGAATCGATAAATGGGTAGAGGCAATGGAGGAGGATACGGATTATATTAGCTTCTGAAAGAGAATTTTGATGCATGTATAAAAAATGCTTAATTAAGGAAATTTTTTTCAATTGTTTGAAGAAGTAGAAAATAAACGGTCATTTAGAGCTTAACCACTGAGCAAATATAATCGAAAAAATCAAAATTAATGAAAAAGCTTCCGAAGGCGGTGAAACCTTAGATTCAAAAAAAGGCATCTGATTAATCGGAAATATTGACATTTTTAAAAAGGCGAAATGAATAACAAGTTCAGACAAGGTTTTCATGGTTATTTTTTTTATTTTTCGTACTATTTTTCACAGTTAGCTTACAGTTCTATAGTTCTTACCACTATTTCTGCACTTAACATATAGCTTTGATAGAGTATTTTTTTTATTTTTACGGACAAAATTCAGTTTTTACACATAACATACAGTGTTGATAGTTATTGTTACTATTTGTGCAGTTAACATTTAGTTTTCGGCGTTATTGTTTAATATTTTTTGCATTAATATAAAGCTAGTTATTTTTACTAGATATTTTTACGGTTAACCTGCGGTTTTTATTACCATTTTTACAATTTTAGCAATTAACTAACAATAAAACTTTATTATTATTTTCATTATGACTTTGTAGTTGTAGTAGTTGTTTTTATAGTCTTTCTTTTATATTTTCTTCTTCTTTTCTTTTTTTTTCTCTTCCTCTTATATTTCCTTTCTGTCGTTCTGTCAACGCTTGAGGTTTCCTTAACCGTAATGTAAATTCGTTGGTACTCTTTTTGTTTCATTATTCATCATGGTTTTTATCTTTTATTGTATATCGCGTTACAGTTGTTATATAGTCAATAGAATATGACGTACCCAGAAGTCGTTAGGTCAACCAGTCAGTCTATTTTCAACCCATTTTAAACCATCAACGTGTGATTTTCACGTCGTCGGTAATCGAATTACTTTCATTTATATTGAATGCATTCAGGATGAAGCTTCTGTTGCTGCTGTCGGTGGTTACGTCACGCTGTCCATCGAAGTTATTGCATGCGTTGGTGACGCTGTCGTAATGTTATGTAAAAAATGATGCGTTGCCGACATTGCTCGGTATCTGCAGCATACTCGTGCAATGTCAATCATTGGATTTGCGGGTTGATTACGACGTTGATAATGTATGCAAATTGCTTTTGAAACTATTGTATTTTTTTGGGACAAAAAACTGCTTGGAAAAGTCGATTGGAAGCAAATTTATCATAAATGTTACATCACTCTTCATACATCTTATGAAAATTTCTCATTTCTTTCATTCACAATTTCAATTATCGTATTTAAGATGTTATACGTTTTTCCATTTATATTGTACAACATGTTGTTCCAACAATCTAATAGAGAAAACGGTGTTCATGTGCCTATTATTCTTAATAGCTTTTCCATTTCATCTTTCTTTCATTTTCATCTCAATATAACTAAGATTTCACGGTAGCTTTCTATAGGTCTGCACACACAAGACCTAGTCCATAAAACAATATCAGACTATATTGTTTAACGTCTTTAACGTCTTTAGCCACAATGGTTAAAGTGTAAATAGTATTGCTGTTGAAATTTCGATACGATTTATGCTCTGCGGAAAAATGCATACCAACAAGGATTGTTGTAGATAAAAGGATTTTTACTATTATAAATAAAGAGGGTTAAAAACACAATTTTTTTATGCATTTAATACAAATACATATATGTACACATTTCATTCAGGACAAATTAAAAACTTTGAAAAATTCATAACATGAATTTCTTAAATATTCTTTACTTCAGTTCGTTATGAAACGATTTTAAAATGTATGTAAAAGTTTTTTTTTAAATTCATTCACCTCGTCTGCTAATACCCCCTCCCCCCTCTTTGATACGATTATTTCTAAAATCGTCCTGGTTGCTTCAATTGTATCCTTCGTCGCCATAAAGGAAATTAACTTCATTATAAAATGCTTTAAAATGCTTTTAACTGTAGCTACAGACTGCAGAACAACGACAACAAAAAAAAACAACAACAACGACGAAGATTTGTGCAAATTAATGCAGCAGTTGATGTCATTACAGAAAACAACAATGTTACAATAACAATAAATACAATAAAAAAGTAAAAATAAAAATGAAAATAAAGGAAAGAAACGATGCCGGTGAAGCGGAAAAAAGAAAAAAAGTGCATCTCGCTGGAGCTAATGATAAAAATCTGATTTTAATTTTAGATTCGCTGAGAAAATTCTGGCTGTCGTCTCGTCAGAAATTTCCATATAAAAAATAATGAAATAAGAAAAATGGTAAACAGTTTTTAAAACACAAAAGGAACAGTCCGGGTGCGGCATTTGGAGTAAGAACAAAATAAGGGATTGAAGAGAAGAAAGAAATTAAAGAAAAGGAAAAGAAAAAGAAAATCTTTTAAAGAATACGCTCGTGAGGAGTACGATGCCACCGCACAGTGGCTGAATTTTTGAAAAGGCGGCCAAAAAGCGATAACGTTGGAACACGTTGGAATACTTTAAGGCGGTATTTTCCTAAATAGATCAAACCTAAATAGATCAATTTAATACTTTAATTATACAAATCGAGTCATAATTACAATAACAAATAAGGGTTTAATATGAGTACTTCGTGTTTTCATTGAATTCTGCACAAAAGCTAATAAATCCTATAAGCCTTCGGAAATAAAATAGTTAAGGTATATTTACTTTTAAGAAATGCTTTTTTATTGAAAAACTTTCCAAAAATATCAAAATACAACAATGTCCATTGTTGCCAGAGAAACAATAACTTTTAATATGACTTCTAGTATTTCATATTTATATCATATTTATGTCGCCCCTATAGCGCAGGACTATATCACTATCTGTTGTATACTTTTTAACCCTTTTTATAAATGTTTAACACAAAAAGACTAATTTTTTTTTTTTTTTTTTTTTCTGACTTTATCTCATAAAAATTGCTCTGGCTCACTCAGACGCAACGCAAATATATTGTATCAAACTATTTAATAAAAAAATCGGGCCATAATATCTTTAAAAATAAATGAGATATTAGTGTTTAAAAATTGAAAATGTGCTAGGAAATCAATAAATTGAGCCCAAAAAAGAAAGTGTGAAACGGGGAACCACCCTTTTTTTAGGAAAATAATTAAAACATAGACCTAAATTTTTGTCTCTCTAGGTTCTTAAGTTTCTACTTTATTGAGAGCTAATCAATTTTCAAATCGGCGATAGTAAAGAATTTTATTTTGGCCACCTTCGGAACCCACTGTGCGCCGCCACCCGTACTTTCTTTAACACAGACGATTTGATGTTTTGCCTGTTTTTGTCTTGTCATATTATTTTTATAATTATTGTTGCTTTTGCTTCTTTTTGTATATTATTTTTCCCTGGGTTTATTTTTAATTTTTTTTCTTTTCTCTCTAATACTTTTAATGGTCATCTCTTAATGAGCACATTGTTGTTGTTGTGGCTATACTCGTAGTTCTGTTATCCTTTGGGCTTTCGGTTAAGTGGTAAACCATTAAGCAATTGCTGTTTCGTTATCTTCATTTAATGTTGTTGTTGTAGTTGATACTGTTTTACCTTTCATTCATTTTAATTTTTTAATAACAAATTGAAAAAAGCCTTTCGAATAATTGAAAAAATATTTCTTGCTTTAAGTTTGCCGCTAATAACGGGAACGGTATGAGCAAATTATCGTGCTCGTGCTCTATCGAGACGAGATTAGAGAACGGAGCACAGTGTAACGTTTCCATACAACACGCGGCGAAAATAGAAGAAATCATCGAGTAGAGTGAAGTAATTCGTTATGCAAGCTTCTTTCGTAAATAGAAAAATCTGGTGTAAAAATTGGAATAATCGGCCTTTCAATACTTTTAACTTTTAATACGAGTAATCAGAACAGAATTCCACATTTCAACACATAGATTTGCTAATAAATATTTTATAATAAAAATAATTTCGCCAAAAATAGGCGTGGCTCACCCACTGGTTCGTATACCTGTCTTATAGGAAGTTGATTCAAAATGCAGTAGTTCCTGCTGAAATATATATTTTCAGAGATCCTATATCTAACATATTGGAAATCTGCGGTTTTCGCAGCTAATTTTTTGTTTACTAATTGTGCACAGCATTTACAATTATTTAAGGACAAAAAATGGAGAGAACTTTTTTGGTCAATTTTAGAAAATCTCCACCGAAAATTGGCAAATTTAAAAAGCTCTTCGTCTAGTAAAATCTCTGTGTTGGACAGGAAATAGAACAAAATAATTTTATTTTTGAACTACGTAAGTTGAAATTTTTGAAGACTGAGTTTTCAACCTTGAAAGTGAGAAGAATATTTAATCAACTCAGAAGTAGACTTTTATTTAACGAAAGTTGAAATTTGCAAGCCCTTAGTGCAAATTTTCGATGGTTAAACTTACAACTAATTTCTCAGCTCAGAAATTTGATTTTTATACTATAAAGTTTAAATTTTTTTAAATTCTTTAATTCTAAACTTTGAAAAAAAGTTAAAAAAAACTTAATCACTGAATTGAATTTTCCTCCGAAAGTCACTAAATAATTTATCAACTTAGAAGATTAGTTTTATATTAAAAAAGTTGAAAATTTCAATTACTAAGTTTTATTTTAACTTTTGAATAAAAGAGAACATACTTTTAAGTCCTTATACATATTAAGAAAGTTGTAATTTTAAACCACTGATTTCGATATTACAAAATATTCAAAAGTTGAAAAATGCAATGTTAACTCAAAAGGTGACTTTTTGTACAATGAAAGGTGAAATTTGCAATCCAAAATTTAAGAAAATATATTGTTAACTCAGTTTTTCAGTTTTAGTATTTCGAAAACTGAAGTTTTAAACCAAATTACATCCGCTTATTTTTTCAATCGTTTGCCTCTCCACCTTATTATATTTTCGGTATAATTCCGTTCCTCTGGTGAACGGAAGCAGAACAACAATAAAATCACAAGAAGAAATTTAATTATTCGTTTGTCTAGAAAAAAATATGCCCAAGGACACTTGTAATAAAAATATAAATCAAAAGCATTAAAATAAATGCAAAAAATTAATGAATCCAGAAAAAAAAATTATGTAACAAGTGAAATATGCAAATATACATATATTGCAATACAAATAAATAGTACTGTATGCTCTCGGAATGATGAATTGTAGTAAGCGGAAAAGCTTTTCTTTAATCTTCTTAAAACCGAAAGATACTGGACTGGGCTCGGCTTCTCACTGATTCTTCTTAACTTAGAGAACTTCAAAGAACTCTCAGACTGGTTTTGGTTTTAAGGCCTACAGAACCGCAGTTTTAAGTTTGAGAAACTACAAAGAACATTGTGGTGAATTGAGCGACTTTTGAGTGACTTGGAACGATAAAATTTTGCAAATTTTACCACTGAAAATTATAAACAGTTTCAATTTATGGAGTTCATATTGTAAATGAAAAGGCGCGTAAACTAAGTCTAAGCTAAAACTTGAGCTGTTGAAATTAACAAAAATTAGAGGAGTAAGCATCATCATTAGTCATTCCTTTTAACAATTTAGACCAAAATCTATACAATAAAATACAATACAATATTGTCAAAATCTATACATTTTTTATAAAATGGCACATCCTTATCCATCCTTACAGCGTTTAAAACGCAAACCTGTAAATATCTCGCAATGAAAAAGAATGAACTTGCACAACAAAGAAACGGCTCATATATTAAATAACCACAAAAACAACAACCACAACCACAAAAACAACAACAATGTTACTTTTAAGACCTATTCACTCGTTTGAGTTTAGTGAGAGTAAGAAGAGCGTCACAGTAACAGTAGTGTGCGACCGCAGCAGAGTAAAGAAATAATGAAAATCGTATTACAAGGATGTTTTTCTCGCTAATTTATACCGATTTCATTAATAGTTGTAGTACATTTTCCATGTAGTCTTTATAATTTTCAAAAGAAACAACTTTCAAATATTTTTTCTAAACATAATTTTAAATATTCAATCGTTAATATCAGATAAAATATAAATGCGTTCATTAAAATATAGTGATATATTTACATATGTATGTGGATATAAATGGCATAAATGATCGATTTCGCTTGAAATCCAGTAGTTCGAAATGAAATGCTTAAAGCAGTTGAAAAGAGCTAGAGAGAAGGGGAGGGGAAATATATGTAGGAAGAGAGAGTAAAGACCTTTGGTAGAGGGTAGTAGAGGTTTTGGGGTTGGCTGATATGGTTTAAGTATTGGTGGCCATTGTTTATCATATTTCTCTATTGACAAATACATACTCTTATTTACTGCATATTAGTCCGCTTCACTTGGATAATATCCCGAGATCTGTTAACCATATTTACATTTGCAGACCATTTGCGAAATTCAACCCTGCGGCTTACACGTGCCAACATACGAAAAGGCTTGTGGTTTTGTTTTGTTTTGTTTTCTCTTTATAACATGAACATTTAAAGCGCAGCAACGAATAAACATGTTACCATGCCAGAAGAAGGACTTGACGCAAAACTTAGCGAATGGCAATGGCACACAAAGCGAAAATGCACCGCCGTCGCTGTCGTAATAGCAGTAGGAGGATGTTGGTGCCCCATGGTCGATTTGGGAGAGGGTTAAACAGAATGGCGTCAATGTGGATGACTAGGTAACGGCGAGAGTGTATGTGTGTATGTATATGCACAGGCCTCTGTGTATTTTTATGAACACTAGTTTTGTATGAAAAGCGTGAATGGAGCAAGAAGTGAAATATTGTTTTGAAATTGTTCTGCTTTCGGTCTGTTTCCGTGTAGTAGCCAATGTATTTGCACAGTTGGGTGATGTCAATATAGCTATGCATTGATGTTAGTATATTTCGTCTGAAAAATAAGCAATACAATTCATCTTGCTTTGGTTTAGCTCTAATGTTAAGCTCAATACTTCACAATAAGCAACGTTAACTTTTTGCACTTGCTCAGTGGTTACTTACTTTAGGAACTTACTAAAAGGAAGTTTGACAACATCTCGAACTTGTAGCATTCCCTTATGCTACAGAAAAACTTGTAGTTTTCCTTATCAAGAGAAGCTTCTAAAACCAAATATTTGTAGAAATAACAGATAAAAATATGATTCACTTTTCAATGTTTAGCCTTCAATTTCGCAAACTAAATTTTCCTCATGTGTACCTACAAACATACGTGTAAAATATATAGTTTGTTGTCGAGTTATTATCGATAAACAAAGGAAAACGGCATTTTTACTGTTTCTTGATCTTTAAGATCTTAATATCTTAATCTTGATATTATATTTACTTTGAGTCTCTGATGTCGAAAATGAAAAGTCGGACTACTGCCACGCCTACTTTTTAGGTAAATATTAATGCATCCAATTTGACGGCTGAATTTGTCAGCTTGTAGTCCGGATCCGAAGCTGAAATTTCAGTGCCGCGTTTACCATGTTAGTGAGAGTCATCGCACCAGAAATAGGCATGACACGCCCATAGTCTGGATACTATATATAAATATAAATCCATACTATACATAGTATGGTATACCATACTATATAAAGTGTTTGTTGAGAAAAGCATTGTCGACAATGGGTTAATAGATTAAAATTTACTATGTGTAAATTTTACACATATCCCCCAAATTTTTACATGTGATAAGAAAACTATATATTCAAACTTTTAGCGAGATGGGATATCGGCAAGTCGTGTAAAAGAAAACTGCGTACGCCTGATTGCAGTTTTTGCACTTTGCAGGCAAAAAGTGTTTTTTGGGACGGAAGTATACGTCGTAATTTTCAATTTTCTCAAGAACTATAAGACATAGATCCGTTCTGTTTGAAACATTTTTTGTAGAATTTATCAGAAAACTAACTATTAATCAGAAAAACAGTATGCTTATTAATGTAATTTTTTGTAAAAATTGTGACCAAAAATTTTTTTTCGAAATTTGTTTTGAAAATTTTAAATTTGACATTAATTTTCTCAAAAACTATTTCACCTAGAAGTCTAATTTTAAAAGTATTTTAAAGGTTGGATATTTGGTTTTTAAAAACAGAAAACAGGAATGATATAAGTGTTCCCGTTATTTTTTTAGATTTACTTTATGGTTTGAAGTCACGTTTTTAGAAAAACCCCTCCTGCGCCTGAATGGGGGAAAATTGCCCCTCGACCTAATATGACTTTTTTCTTGTCTCGACTCAACCTACACGTCCTAAACTTTTGATACATCTTATACGGAACGCCCTGTATATACATATGTCAATACATGCCGACTTTTATTAAGGTTGATTTTAGTCGCATCGGGATAACACCGCCGATAATCTTCTAGTACTTGCAAAATGAAATGTTTATTATTTTTTCGAACTCTCAGCAAGAGCTTAAGTAGAAACACTTGCTGTTGTCAATGGCAGTGAGTGTAATTACAGTTACGGTGCACTTATGCCGTGGTTAACTTTTTAAACTTTGCCTTAAATGCGGCACGGGTTCCCGTTATCCGATTTCGCTAAAAATTAGTAGGTACTTATAATTTTTTCATTACGTGTCATAATTTAAAGGGTTGGTAACGAAATCCCGAACGACAAAATCCCGAACGACAAAATCCCGAAATGACAAAATCCCGAAACGACAAAATCCCGAAATAACAAAATCCCGAAATTACAAAACTAGTTTTTCGGTATATTTCGTTTTCGCATACAGGTTTTTCCGCGTATTGGCAGCCTTCGGCTGCGGCAGGGATCATAACCCTCAATCAGCAGAATCCTCACGGTCATGTGGAGTTTTTCGCATACAAGTTTTTTCGCGTATTGACGGCCTTCGGCCGCGGCAGGGATCATAACCCTCAATCAGCAGAATCCTCACGGTCATGTGGAGTTTTTTGCATACAGGTTTTTTCGCGTATTGACGGCCTTCGGCCGCGGCAGGGATCGTAACCCTCAATCAGCAGAATCCTCACGGTCATGTGAAGTTTTTTGCATACAGGTTTTTTTGCGTATTGGCGGCCTTCGGCCGCAGCTGGAATCATAACCCTCAATCAGCAGAATCCTCACGGTCATGTGAAGTTTTTTGCATATTGTAGATTATAACCTTCACACAACAAAATTTTCTCGATATTCTCGATTAAATTAGAAATCCCGAAAATCACGAAAGAAAATTTGAAATTAATGAAGAAATGAAATTTAAGTTACAATTTTTTCCAAAGCGAAGTACGCGCCTACTTGCCTTTTTTTACAATGGCAGAAAAGCAAAGTTGTAATATCGAGAAAATTTTCTTGTCTGAAGGTTATAATCCCTGCCACGCCCGAAGGCCGCCACGCATCGAGGCTTTTCATGCGAAAATACTTTCGAGACTTACTCGAGAATACTTTTGCATTAACGAGAGAATTTTGTTATCTGAGGGTTATAATCCCTTCCACGGCCGGAGGCCGTTTATTAAAAACATTTTTTTAAAACATGTTTTTTTTAATTTTTTAATAATAATTTTAGAGAAGTAAAATGAGAATAATTTTTTATTTTTTTTTTTTGAATTTGGTAATTTTCCACGCCTATATCTCCTAAACTATAAAAGATATCCGCATAATATATGTAGGTACCGTTGTAAAGGTATCTATTTCTAATGTCTTTCATTGGTATTTTTGGATACAGGCCGCGTAGGAAGACCCTATATGAAAAAACTTCACATTATCGAGAGAACTTTGTTGTCTGAGGGTTATGATCCGTGCCTCCTGATAGTGGCTGAATTGAAGTTTGCTAGTGGTTTTAAAATGTCCAAGAAGATGAAGAATACCGAAAAACTAGTTTTGTTATTTCGGGATTTTGTCGTTTCGGGATTTTGTCTTTTCGGGATTTTGTCATTTCGGGATTTTGTAGTTCGGGATTTTGTCTTTCGGGATTTTGTCTTTCTGGACAACCCGCTAAAGAAAGTCAAAATTACTCTCTCTCAAATGTTTCTAAAAGGAACTCTGCTTTGAAAAAGAAATATTTTAGATTTGTTTTTTCATTAATTACTAATAAAATAAAAACTACAGTTTTGGGATTAAAACGTGTTTCTGCGTCGCAACGTGTCGTTAAGGATCCTATGATTTATAAAACTTACAAACTAATTAAAATTGTTCTTCTACTTACAATCATTTTTAAAAGAAAAACAGATTTAATAAGCTTTTTTGTTCTTATCCCGCCATATTTCAACCACCCCTTCTCCTCTCTCATAAACCTTAGCAAATATTTAACTTTGTCATAATTTTAATTAAATTCTTTGCAGCAGCAATTTTTACGCCACTTTAGTGGCATTCTTCATTATTAACGCTCTTTTTGTCGGATTTCGTCAGTGCATTTTTTCTCACAGGCTCTTTTCAAATTTTAACGGAAACCACGTTGCATGCTTTCGAATTGTTTGTAGACTTTGTTTATAGGGTGCTCTTGCTGTGTGTGTGTATGTTTTAGAACTCCAGTATGTGCGTGTGCGTGTGTTTCCTGTACTCAAGTGCATTTGCGTTTGTGTGTGTGCTGATTGCAATTCAGTGATATTGTGTGTGTGGGTGGGTGTGTTACTGGGCGCTGAGCATGATTTTGGCCTTGGGCCAAAATATCAACATTTTAATTAACCCTTCTGTGCATGCTTCGCAAAAAAAAGGAACTGAATAAAACGAAAAACAAAAACAACAACAACAATTTTTTCATACCATTTAAAAAATAGGTTTCTCAATGTTTTTTTTCCTTTCTTTTTTTTTTGCTGGCATTTGAATCGTTTTTCTGTTTGTTTCTGGCATTTGAAATGTTTCCATTTGAGCCAGCGACAATGTTGCCAACATCCCGGAAGACACGAACAATAAAAAAAACAAGTTTAGGTAATTTAATGAATTTTTTTTTCTAGTAAAGAATTTAATTTTAATTCTTCAAAGAAATTCATCGCGTAACGAAATAGTGAGTTTCTTTGAGTTTACAAACGCGGAGTTGAACAAATTGAAAATATAATTGAATGTCTTAGTGGCATTCCTTTCTACTTCTCTCTTTATAACGCGCAACCAAGTTATGTGCAACTAAACCTGCTTCTTTGCAGTGAATGGGACCGCATATAGTTATATGCACAAACAAAATATCGCGAAATTTTATAGATAGCTTGCTGCAATTGATCGAAATGTCTTGAAATGTTTTCGGACGTGGTTAAAAATGGTGCGTCATATTCATACGAATACTCGAAACTCTTTTGAAAAAATTGCGTAAATATTTTTTCAGAGCAGATTTCACCATTTAAATTTCAATTAAACTTAAAATATTCATTCAATTCTTATGTAAGACAGCCTTTGCTCCTGGAATTTTTTATTATTATTGTCTGAAGATTTAGATTTTGCCTTAAGTGCATATTTTAATTGTAAAACATTTCTTTAATAATTCTTTAAACAAAATCCATCTAACGTTGCTTTTAAGAGTTTCAGTTTTTCAGGAAAAAGTCTTTCCTGGAAAAAAGTGCTGAAGATTAATTTTCTTAACTCTGCCCGAGGAAAATACAATAAGAAAAACCATAGGTTTTCATATCGCTTTACAGGTTGACATACTCGTAAAATTTTTTATGGGCGAGTGGATATTTCAGT
Source organism: Conops quadrifasciatus (assembly GCA_949752815.1). NCBI lineage: Eukaryota > Metazoa > Arthropoda > Insecta > Diptera > Conopidae > Conops > Conops quadrifasciatus. The sequence continues at coordinate 29,361,741 of OX457078.1, read as the reverse complement.
CTGCTATTCACTTTCCATCCCTTTCTGTAGCTGCCATTATTTTGACCATTTCAAAGCAGCTGTGCCAACATGTACCACCCACCAACTGCACCATTTTCCGCACAATCATCTCGGGCAATCTCCTTTCTCTTCTGCTTCTTCTTCATCTTCTTCGTCTTCTTTTTTTTAATTTTTTACCCATTTTCCCCCGGCAGATGATAGTTATGAGAATATTTTTACAATGCAACTTCTGACTTTTGCGTTGAACTTTAAGAGGATTCAGTTCAAAGCGTTTCAAAGCGTTGGTTGTTGACTCAGTATTCAGATGGTTACTCGAACTAACCTCGGACTAACTGATTGCACTAGAAAAATTTCAGTGAAGTGAAGTTTAAGTTTCAGCTTAAACTTTACGAACTTTTAATACGTCTCTGACACTTCTTTCACTGAAGTGTACCGGATTATCAATTAGTTCTTTAGAGGTCACGCATATTCTTGTGATAAAATCGTTCCGAGGATTTGCAGGGGTTTATGTTCTGGAGACAGATGGCAGGATGGTTGGAAAGGAGTTGTCGCGGGGAAGGTGAGGGTGGGATGCAGAGACGAGTATTTGAATAGTAGTAATTTTTATAAGTTCAAATTTTAAATATGTGAAGGAGGAAAAGGAGGTATGTACATTAAGAATGCACAATTCAACTCGTTTAGGATTACCGCCCGTAAGGGATTATCGCGGGCTCTCATAGTGACTGGCACTGGTTCAAAATCTATAGCTTTGGTTTTTATTTACAGTTGAAGTACGGCTCTCTGCGCGATTCTTACTCTCTCCACTTGCTCAAACACGCGCTTCTCATCTCGTCTCTAGCCCGTGTGGATATTGGCAGGCTCGCCAACTTGTGGCGGGCAGTTCAGTTAAGCTATGCATCCCTTAACTCTTTTACACTTATGAAAACGGGGGTCGACTCTCAAGAAAACTAAATTTCATTTTCTCATAGCATTAAAATATTATTTGCAATTATAACTTTAGAGGCCTCTTGTAATTTTACACTCCCCTTAATTTTCTGGTGATACATTTTGAACGGGAACAGAAAGACGGGTACAAAAAGACATTTTGGATAATCATATACTCACTCTTACCTCGATATGATTTAGGTTAACGTGTTAAATGCGAACATACCCTTTCCTAATCTCCCTTGACGGTAATCCACCCTTTATGACACACTGCTGCTGCATGTTGCGTGCCTCGTGACGTTGATATACTTTGTAACGAATACCGTTCGTTCGAGGAATGGAATAATTTCGGGGCTTTTTGGCCTCCGTTGACTCTCGATATAAATTTCGTCTCACGAAAAGCAAACATTAATTTAATTTTTGTTGCTGCGGATACTGGAAGGGGTGAGGGGTTAAGGGTGGGGGAAGACAGCCGACATGATTGTGGTAGTGAGCCCGCTGCTCGAGTTTGCAAATTCAATTTGAAGCTTCGCCACAGTTTCGGGCGGGTTACTTTCATAGAAAAAAAAACAAAAAACGAATGGGAGCAAAGAAAGAAACCCAATGAAGTAGACATAACCAAAGAGAGCAGAAAATTACGTCAGCAACGAAAAAGCAAAAAGAAATAACTTTTGGTGGGCAGGAAGCGGATTCGGATATGGATTCTCCGTTTCGTTTTCGTTTTTAGGTTACGGTGTCGGCTGAAGAATGACTTTATTTGATGCCGTTAAGCGATGCTCGCTATATAGTGAGTAGCGAGTAATACTAATATCCTGTTATGACACTTTCTAACGTATTAAATCAGGATTGTTTCAACTGGAACTTTACAATTTTGTGATGTTTGTACCAAATGCGACGTAAGAAGGGTAACTTAATGAAGAGCAAAAATTTAACAATACATAAATGCAGAAGGAACAGCGGTCGAGAGGAAGTAGGTGTGCCTTTAGGATAAGAGTAGGGAAGAACATAAAACAGGCGTTAGATTTGTCCTCGTTCGTTTGTTCCTCATTTTCGTTCTAATACAATTTTCCTACAGCGCTACTCATGAGAGTCTCTACTCATTGCTATTCGTTATTCGAAGCGTGGAGCTAGTAAGAGTGTGGGTTTCGCCTTGATTCGCTTGACTCGTTTATATTCGCGAGCCATGGTGAGTTACAATTAGAGGGCTTTTAAGGCCCTTAAAAGCCGCACTCTGGCTCCACGCTTCGAGTAACGAATACCAATGAGTAGAGACTCTCATGAGTAGCGCTGTAGGAAAATTGTATGAGATCGAAAATTATCACTGAAGATTATAGCACTCGCCGAACACAGTTTGTCCATAAACCAGCTTATTGCGGAAGATGGAATCGGCCCAAAAATACAAATTGCGCAAATATTTTATTCAATTTTCGAGCAAATCTTTGCCAATATGCCATCTCGTCACTGTTTCACTTTCTAACAACAATTTAAAATATCTTTTAAACACTATCAAGTGTTCATACTCGTACAATGAAAGTGCTGGCAATGAAACCTTTGCAGCGCTGCAGCGCGCTGGTGATGAATCAACTCCAATTTTCTGTTTACTGAACTGAACTTGTGCCGAAGTTGATCGGATGGGATTGAATTGAGTTACTGAGACTTTTTAGTTGTTGTAATTGGTCGAATTGCCATTCGACAAATCACAACACAACAACAACAATACCTAACTATACATTGTGTAACCTTTGACACTGGCTTCTAAAAAGCGGTGTTGTAAATGAGTTAACAGGTCAAAATTTACTACCTGTAAATAAAAATGAAGTAGGTGTCACACGCCCACTTTTTATCACTTCAACAGATGAATGTGTAGGGTATATGAGCTTCGGCCAGGCCGACGATAACGCTCTTACTCGTTATTATTCATTTATTTCTTTACTTGAACTAATTTTAACCCTAACGATGTCATCTCGAACTATGCGGTTACTCTTTCAACTTATATAATATATAATATATACTATATAATATCTTCTGTTTGTCTTTTGTACGTATAAGAATTGTGTACACATACAATTTTAAAATAAAATAAATTAGTGGGTCATAGATAGCTTGCTGGGTAAGCAACAAAGCAACAAAGTGCTTTTGCCCATTAATGAGGTCCTTCCTCGCTGATCCGGGTACTCACCTGCGGCCTATACAAACTGGGAAAAAACTATGGCACGATTAGGGTTAAATGCTTTCAAATGACAAAAACTTTCTGTACGTTTGCAGTAAGATACATTTTTGGTGCTCAAGCTAACCATTTGGTGACTGGGCCGGCTCGTGGACTGACTGACTGTCTGTCTATTTTTATTTGTTTGGTTGCTTTTCAGTAATTTTTTTGAAAATTTAATTTACTAACTTGTAATGAGTTTATGTTTTGTGGTAGTTTTCTACTGTCATTCTTCATTCGGGACCTCGTAGCGGAAGCGGAAGCGCCAGTAGGACTTCAATCGTTTGAGCGCTGCATGCGTGAGTGAGTCAATTTGAAAAAGCAGTCACGACATCATCGCGTGGACCACAAGCACGACGACGACAACGGCAACGACAACAATTTTACAAAATGCAAACTTTTTGATTATAAAAATTTAACCAAAAATTAAATAATTCTTTTCCCCCAAAGAAATGGTAAGCAATTAAAGAAAGGTACAAACTGAATAAAAAAGATTTCTCTTTTATATATAAAATTTTTTTATCGTTTTTTCCTTCTTTGGGTGCTTCTGTGTTTTTCTTCGTCAAACTTTTCTTTACAAAGTAACTTTCTTTTCCTTTTTATTCATTTATTTCTTTTATTTTTAAGGAGAGGTTTTTATTAGATTTTTATTAATAATTAAAATTTGTTGAAAGCTTACCATTTTTTCTTTAAGATTTATTGATTTGTGAAGAATTTGTACGAGAAAAGAGATCAAAGACTCACAAGCATCTGAGCTATACGTTTCAAAATATTGTATAAGTATACCTTTATATTTAATTGACGTTATAATGACGTTAAAATTGAAACTTCTTGAAAGTTCTACTTTTGAAATTGAACCACAGAAAATTTCTGAATTGTATATTTACTATATACTTTTAAATATTCAAGCTTCACCAATTCAACTCGACGCTTGAAATCTGGAACCCAACTTTTGTAATATAAACTTTATAGTTTACAAAAAATTTTTTTAATTTTTAAGATTGAAAAATTCAACTTAGTGGTTAAAAATTTTAGCCTTCGTAACGTGTAAAAAGTCAAGTGTGGGTCGGCAAGCGGTTTTTCAACTTTGAGCCTACAAAGTTGAAATCAGTAGCGGAAAATTTTAACTTTTGTAATATAAAAGAAATTTAATTCCGAGTCAACAAACACTTTTTTCAACTTTTGAGGTTGAAGAATTAAACGCAGTAATAAAAAATTTCAACATTCAAATTTCAATTTTAAATTCAAAATTCAAGTTCAAATTTCAAATTAATGGAATATCGATTTTCATGTATTAGAGCATAAAAATTCAACTTTGACTTAAGTTATCAGCATTAGGGGAAAAATTATATCTAAATATATAACCGATCTACAACGGTTTAAAAGTTTGAATATTTCTCCCTTCTTCGCTATTCCTATTTCTCACCGTCCTCACAGTCCTCACAGTCCTCACCCTCTTCGCCTTCTTCTCGTTATTGCTTCTTTCTGCAGTAACTTGTCCTATCATCATCCAAGTACAATTCCATTCAGCTGTTGTTGTTGTTGTTTTGTTTTTGCATTCGTTGCTTTTGCAGTTGTTTTGGTTTGTATGCCATGAATCATCATTATATAGTTTTTCCCAAAGTGCTCTCGTAAAATGTTTCTTGTTTATTGTTTCCTAATTCGTTTACTTGCTAGTAGTGGCCTAGTTTCGTGTTTCGTCCTTTTGACTGTCTCTTTCCCGCAATATTTTCTTTTCTTTAATAGAATTATGACGAGTTTGAATTGCTTTCTTTCACTTTGCCGCAGCCGCACTCTCTCCTTGTTCATTTTAACACAAAATTTTCTAATTTATTTGCGTGTGTGTGTTGTGTGTTGTTTGTTGGTTTGTTGGATAGTGACAGAACGAGGACAGGATAACGTAGTGCAGCCAACAGTAAAGCTGTACATCCTGCTGGTAATAAATTCGTCAACTTTTGCTTTACTCTCATTTCGTCACCGGCAACAATAATGTTATAGACTTGTGGTAGTTGTCGTTGTTGTTGTTGTTGTTGTTGTTGTGGGGGTGATGGTCGTTGAATGAATCTCTCACAGAAATTCGTTGGTTAAAAAGGCTGTCTTTAGAGGTGAAGAGTGAAGAGATGGAGGAGTTTCCAGCGAGGTGTGGAGGAGGAGAAGGAAGGGTGGGAATGCTGTTTGAAATAACTGACGAAGAGGCAGAGATTCGAAAGATATGAAGGGGTATCACAACAAGGATGAAGGATGAATGGTAGCTGTTTTCAATTCGAAAATCAACTCAACTGAAATGACATCAACAACCGCAGTGGAAACGACTTTAGAGGGAACAACAACAACAATAATAAAAACAATAACAACAACACTAGTACATCGCTTTGCTAGAATAGAAGACAACAACAAGACCAACGCAATGATATAAGAGGAACAATAAATGACGAATACAACAACAACATACAACAGTAACAATAACAAAAACAAGCTTAGCAAATCACTAAAAAAACAACAACAACACGAACGCCAGCAACTTAGCTTGAAACAAAGACCGAAGCGGCGGCAAAGACAGCATCAGCGGAAGCAGCGGTAACAACATAAATTCGCAAATTGGGTTCAATTACAGAGCAGCAGCAGCAGCAGCAGCAGCAGCAACAGCAACAGCAGTAGTAGTGCCAGAAGAAGCAACAACAGGATTAACATCAACAACAGCAACAACACTAGTAGCAATGCAACATTTCCGCTGCATTTTAGAAAGGAAGAAATGCATGCAACGAGAACTTTCTGACGATCCGTCGCGGAGTCTCGGAGACGCGCAGAGGAACAAGCAAATAGATGCTCTACGTATATCCATACACACGCACACATCTACACCCACACATCTGCACATATATACTCGTACATACGCGAGGTTGCAAATAGTAACAACACAACCTAATTCAAAAGTTTCCGTTTATTTCATTGACTTTTTTAGTGTTCATTTTCCTCTTCCGTTCTCTGCCATTCCCTGGCTCTGCCTTTCTGTCGTTCTTTATCTCTTCCTTTCTTTCACGTTATTTAACGAAGATGAGTGTGCGATCATTGCTTTTGCCACCATTTTGACAACGCAATGCAATTTTTGAAAACAAAAACTTGTCATTCGTCATTGTTCGTTGTTCGTTGTCGAAAATGCAATTAAATATGGCGCACAACACAGACTCATACATATACATACATATACATATACATATCCGTAGATACGAATGGAGATTGGAGATTCACACACACACACACACCCGCAACAGTCACATTTATAGCCAATCGCGCACATACACACAAACTCACGAACACATCCATTCAAAGTAAGCACTAAGGTTCTGCATACCTCACTTAGTGTAGGTTGGTTCAGAGAATCGTTGCTTGTTGGACACGAAAATGCGTGCGGGCGAGGGGTCTGTTTTCACCGGGTTGGGCGGTAGTGTCAAACTCTTAAAATTTCAATATTAATTGCGCCACCGACTCAATTTAAAAAGACCAAGTCAAACCCGAAAACTAAGTTAACATGTTGTGAGCGTGGTACTCGTTTATAAAGGTGTGGACGAAAGTGAGCATGTGAGCTTTTCTTTTAAATAATGAATTCCAATCAGGAAAATGAAAAGAAACAGAAAACTGAAAAAATTACTAGAATAACAATGGAATTCAAACAAGAGATTGTTGAGAAATATGAAGGTGGCATGCGTATTCGGTGCTACAATGTTACACTTTAGAGACATCCTGAGGAGAACACAAACACAGAGTTCTTTGGAAAGATTTTTTAATAAAATTTAAACGCTATTTAAATAATACATGTAACACATTATAACTTAAAAAATAAAATGTATTTTTTATTAATGTGCTTAAGAAGAATTTTTTCTAATGAAAACGGATTAATAATTTGTACATTACTTCTTATAGGAAAGGTTGTTTTGGTATACGTCCTATTCTTAAAGCTGAAAAACTGAACTCAGTTGCCAAAAATGTCGGCCTACGTTATTACTTTTAAGATGCAAAAATATTTCATCAACTTTTAAGACAAAAAATGCAAACCAAAAGTTGAAAATTTCGGTCTTCAAGCGCAAACATTTAGCACAAGAGAAAAAATGCAATCTACATTCTCAACCAAGTACTGTGCAGTGGTTGTGAGTTTCGATGACATGTTGAATGAATGCATACATACGCACACACACACGTGCATACATGTACTCGGTTGTACAAGACAATTGAGTGGCAACAGCCGCTGGTAAGCAAATTCATTTCTATTCCTTGTTAAATCGTTCCAGGTTATCAGTGCAAGCTTCAGAATCCAGCAGTGCCATTGCCAACGACCTGATACCGTTAACGCCTCTCTCTTCTCCCGCCCTAACCATTCACTCCATCTGCCAAAATTGCACCGGTTGTTATCTGTGGCAACTTAATCAAATGCATCAATTTGCTTGCGGCTATCTAGAAGGACATGATTGTTGTCAACAACAAAACCAAAGGCAACAACAATGACAATGACAACCACAGCAACAGCAACAGCAACAGCAACAACAACAATTGTATAGAACTGAACTGAGCTCAACTGAAATTTGAAATATTGCAGTAAGTATTTGGTAGAATCGAAGACTTGCGTCGGTAGAAGAGGGTTGGAGAGTACAGAGGGAGGAGGGTAGAACGGGTTGGTTGGAGATTATTTTATTGTTTTTTTGTATCTTTTTGCTCTTGGGGTTTGCATTTTAACAGGAATTCCTCATCGTGCCTGAGCTTCAAAATATTGTATGAACAGAGAAAATCAAAAGAATAGCATGAAGCTGAAACAGAGCGAAGGTGGTTACTAACAGCCGCACAAAAATAGGGGCAATAGAAAAATCATCAGACAGAGAGTCGAAGGAGGGCAAGAGGCGATCTCTTTTTCTCTCTCCGATATACAAACGAACAGGCTTACGAGTATATCTTTGTATACGAGTATCTTCTTCGTCTGTTAAGAAAGGGGCGAATAGAGGGCGGAAGAGGCAGTCATGCCAACGTAAGCACTATGGATCTCAATCCCTCGAGGACATACTCAGCTCATAATATGAGATAAGTGGACTTTTTGCTCCGGGCCGGATTCGGTACAAAATCGTAATGGAAATTTCGGCATGATGTGTATGTGTGTGTGGGCGAGCCAGTGGGTATGTTTGTACGTGTGTATGTATGTAAATGCGTGCACAGAGTACGTACAGACTGATTCACATCGTTTTGCAGATATTGCTGTCCGCCCGGCTAGTATTTTTGTTTTTTTGTATTTTTGTTGTTGTTGTTGTTATTACTTTAGGCAGACGATTTTTAAGATTGAAAAACTGAGAAATAGATTTAAGCATTACAAGCATTATTTTTTATAAAGATCTTGTACTCATGTACATGTGAAATGTGTGACAAAAACTTGAAAAAAAACTAAAAAGATTTGATTAAAAATAAAACGTAGCCTGCCGAAACCCGGGATTGAACCGGGGACCTTTAGATCTTCAGTCTAACGCTCTCCCAACTGAGCTATTTCGGCCACAATTACTTCTGCCTTTGGTTCCTTTTTCTTTTCCTCATCGTTCTATATTTTTTCATATATTTTATTTAGCCTTATCATTTTATTAATATTTTATGAAATCATTTTTTATCAAATTAATTCTAATCTTCCAACAAAGAAAATTAATTTCGCATGTCGCGAAATTTGATATGATGAGCCCTTTCATATGATGAGGTTAAACTTTGACCTATTTTATTATTAATTATAATATTTTGTTTATGTTGACACGTGCACACAGAATAATTTTGGTTTGTCAGCTTGATGACCAAAAAAAATATGGTTGGTTATTGTCCAAACCGAAAAAAGTAGTAAAGTTACCATGACAATTGTAAGTTAAGTTAAACATAGTTATTTTTATTATTAATTGACTTGTTTTTAGATTTCAACATTTCATATTTAGCACTCATTTTAGTATGAATGCCATTCAGTCCATCAGTGGAAAATCGAGTCGAGTCAACAAAATAGGCATGATAATTTACAGCGCGTATGCATGCAAAATGGCCTCCGCGTTTACTGGAAAAGTGTTAACATTCAAGCCGTAAACCTACTCGACTACTTTTGGGAATGTCTCCTTCTATCTTTCTCTCTTTTTTTGTTCATTCTTTCTTTCTTTCTTCACTGCCTTTACTTCTAAAACTTCTTCAAAAGTTATACCGAACGCTGCAATTATGTATTTACGACTTTACGCGAAGATGTCATAACTAGTACGATATTATACTGATGCCAGACTGAGATCTTTCAAACTTTATGGAAAGTCGATTACAACAACACTTCGTACAGTACAACAACAATGAATATCAGAAAATATTTCGCCAAGTTAGCAAAATATCACGAAATGGCAGCGACTTTCATATCACTTCTTCCCGTTTGCTTTTTCAATTCAACAAGAATGACAAGAAGAACAACTACAATAAACACAAAACAACAACAAACAAAACCGACGGGCTCTATTAGCTACCATTCGTCTTGCTCTGGCTCATCCCGTCATGCCGCGTTCATAGAGTAAATACATAAGTACCCAAATGTTATTGATTAAACTCTAAGCAATTCATATGATAATTCAGCAGAAAAGTTTTATGCTGCTGCTGCTGCTGCTGCTGCTGCTGCTTCTAAGCCTGAAGATATGCTGCGAAAACTTGAACCGTCAGCGTTATCAATGATGTCTCGGTACTCAGCATCAACTCAACACAGTTCAATTCAGTTAAGATCAGCTGTATAATGATATAAAATCGTCGTCGTCTTCTTCGTCTTCATTAGCTCCAGCACCATCGTTTGGTTATCTTTGAACGCCTTCGGTACCGACGACGACACTAGCAACAACAACAACAACAGTTAACAATAGTCTCAATGGTTGAAGTCTTGTCTGAAGACATTTTTACCGTCATTTGCGTCATTTAATGAGGTTCCTCCCCTTAACTGAGTTTAGCTGCGGCCGTCTATCGATAAATATTATAGCCAATTATGCGACTATATTACATATGTATGTATGTGTACGAGTACTTAGATGTCGATACGTTGGCATGAGTGTGCCTTCATGAAAACTAAGAAGTTCAGGCGGTTGTTAACTTTCATAATTTCGTTGACGCATTATTTACTCTTGGATAGTACTCAAAATCCACCGTCTCTGAGAAAAAAGCGCTCATATACAAATCCTAAAGCGTAGCCACAAAGATAGGAGTTGGTGAAAGTTTTGAGTTACTCGTATTTTCGTTATTTCCAGTATCCTCCGTTTATGGATTATAATATTCTCAAAATTGTAGTGCCGGTGATATCGAATCGTGATTAAAAATCAAAATAGAATCAATTTCTTAAATTCATCAAAAAAATTACAATTTGTAGGAAGAGGCGAGGCGCAAATTTGGGAAATATTGTGTTCCAACACTAATTTTAGAATCTAAACCTCGGTCTAAAATAAAAATATTCCCACTTTTTATAAAATTATTCCATTTTGTATGATGTAAAATCAGAAATCTTCCTGAAAGAAAAGACCTATTTTTATTCTATTCTCATGCGTATAATGAGGTTCGAATTAGTTGATAATGATAATTATATTAATAACAACAATTATCGACATACGGATATAATGAGCACATAATATTAATAATGATGAGGGTATTTTTTGTTTTAATTTAAAAAAATCAAATTAACCAAATGAGTATTTCATATGAAATATAACTGGTGGTGGTGGTGGTGGCTGGAGGTGGAAACTATCATCATTCTACGAAAAATAAAAACCGACAAAACGAACAAAACAATTACCTACGAAGCGACCACATACAAACACACTCTTCACTGATTCGCTCCGACATTCTCTCAACTATTTGATTCTCTCCTTCCTTGCAGTTAATGTTTCTAAGAAAACGGAAGAAAACGGAATCTTGTATGACATTTCACCATCGTGTTGACGTAACAATACAAAATCGCCGAGGCCAATTTTAACACTTCGCCGAAAGGAAATTGTCATCGACGATTGAGGTCAATCATTGAGGAAATTGTTATTATAGTAAAAATATTAAATGTTGGCAACTCAAAAATTAAATTGTATGAAGAGGAGGGTTATTTAATATCGGGTTTTACAACAAACGCTACGAGTATAAACTACTGTTATTGAAGTAGCATTGAAGTGAAGGAAAGGAAATATGAAACTATAAAATACATATTCTCTCGAAAGTCACATGCACGAATTTTCGTTATTGATTCATGAACCATTTCCGACTTATTTGAGTTCATTCCAACAAAACTGGTCAACTGTATGTGCTTTACTTTACTGCTACTCTCGCCGATTCTTGAGGTATTTTTATCATTCGCTTCATTCGTATTCAGTCTCATCCGGCATTCGATTAATTCGCAGCTGAATCGTATGCACTTCACTATAGAAATCAGAATCAATGACAAAATGTAACCGACAAATAATAATTGCTGTTCCTCCGAAGCTGATTCTGTAGCTTGGTCTGTTGTTGTCGCTGCTGCTGACGTTATGACAATACATTCAGCAGCAGAAACAGTATCAGCAAACGATGACAGAGGAAAGAACATCATCAGCAGCAGCCGAAGTAGTATCCTCAGCAGTAACAGCACCAGCATCAGCATCAGCAGTAGCAGCAGATGCAGCAGCAGCATTTAAGTGGAGCAATCAATGGTATCTACGGCTACCATATCGAAGGATTGCGGGAGCATTACGGATGGTTGCAAATGAAGTATGGGTTGGCTGATAGATAGAGTTGTCACTACACGGAAAGGGGAAGGGAAGAGAAGGGAGCAAATAGGAAGAATGGAAAACTATGTGGGCAAAAAAGGAAAAAGGTAAAAAAGTAACCGAAACAAAAGTCACTTGAAGCAATTAGTCCAACAGGATAACAACTTTTAAATGAACCTACATATACTCGTACACACTCATACGTATACTCGTACTCGTATGTGAATATACGAGTACGTACGTGTGGCTTCAAGAGCATGAATAAAATATATTGGGGTATATTGAGATATATTGACGTTTTATTTGGTTTTTGATGATATAGTAAATTAAGAAAATTGCATAGAGTAAATGATGAAGATGAGAAGAAAGCTTGCAAGATTCATTCAACTTATGAGACGATAATAAAAATAAAAACGGATCATAATTCTCAGAACTATGCTTTAAATAAGTTTATCTTCATACTATACCATCAATAATGGACATCTATTTACGGACTATCCTTGTAGAAGAAGAATTAAATAGGTTTTTTGAATTACATCCTTACTGTAGTGCGATCCTCAGATAAAACTTCACACAATTTCAAAAACTAAATCTCTGTCATCAATTTTTATCACGTTTAAATTCTATAAACTTTTAGTCACAAAAAATAGTGAAGGTACTGTATCTGGGACACTGTACGTAGACTTTTGGTGAAGCCCATTTTGCTACCCAGAGAAAGGGTTCTTTTGACTGGCGAAATAGAGCCACAATTATGCGAAAACACGATGAAAAACTTTTGTTTTTGAGGACACTTTTGGCAGATATTGTATCCAAAGTTAGTTTAATTAAAACATAAGCAGCACTTTTTACAAAAAGACAACAGTCTTGTGTTGGTTTAAAATGGCAGCTTTTGTTGAAGGACTCTTTGTATTAGTTGTCAATGACAAAATAATTTAAAGTGTGGGTGATATTTTCTTCCACGAGAAATGTATGGAGGGTTTTTTTGAAAAAGGAGATATTGCCAAAGGTTTTGAAGAACTCTATAAGGAAAACTTTAATATGTTCCAGCAGGTTACTCCTTTTAATCGGTCCATTGTTATTCGGATATATTTATGGATATATCAAAGTTATATTTATACTGGTGTATTCATAAGCATATATGAAACGGAAATAACAACAAAAACGGGAAAAACAGACGCACATACTTGCAAGAAGTAGAACATAACCTAGACCGGAACATTTTGTTACACGAGCTGTAGGATGCATTTGTCACCGTATCCTTATGCATCGAGTGCGGCGTCTACGATACTATGAAGTGTTATAGTGAAGAATTTTACATATGTACTTACTCTTAACGGTTTTCCAGTTTTTGTTTTTTACAAGAAATGCTTTTAAAAAACTTGACTTGACAATTTTTCGAAAAGAAGGATGTCAGCAAAGAGCGAAACAATGGCAGAAAAATTCCAACTTGTGCCATCGCGGCATCGTATAATTTAACTTCCGTTCGGTGCAACGGCTCTTGCCGCTGCTGCCCTAAAGGCACTCTGGCCCGACCGAGACTAGCAAGCGAAAGGAACTTTTACTTCTTCCGCTTCGTTTCTTCACTGCATTTTCTGTACTCTAGAAAATATTGAGATTTGTCATTTTGTTAAGAGTTTCGCTGTTGTTGTTTGTTGTTTTTTATCAACAGAAAAAGTCGCATCGCTTGTTATTGTGCGCGTATTCTCTTACCCAAAAGCATCGGCACCGGAAATGCATCAATCCCTTTGGGATGCATGCATTATGAAAGAGTGAAGCGGCGAGTGGAGCGAAGTGAGTGGTGTGGAGCAGTCCTCGTATCTTCGAAAATATATCGTACATTTTTTGTTTCATTTATTCAAAACTTTTACGATACGCACGCCGGCAAGTATACTGTGTGGACTTTTATACTGTAGTATGAACTATTTATCATAAAGTAGGAGAGTGTTCAAAATTTATTATGTTGTTGTTGTTGTTGTTGTTGTTGCTTGTTTTTAGGATTTTAAATTCAAGCTTAGACTGAACTCAGGCTAAAAACATAATCAAAAACTTGAGTTTAGCTGAAGCAAATTTTGTCAAGAAAGAATTCTTATAAAGCATTCAAAAGTTTAATTGAATTTATATAAAAGTTGATATTGCGAAAATTACTACAAATTCGAAAAATAAGCGTAAAATATAAATAAATTTAAACATATAAATTTTAGGGGAAAAAATTGTATATTTGTATATAAATAAATATATTCCTGAAATTTTGCTTCTAAAAATTTGCTACTAAATAGTTGTTTATTAAATTTGTCCTTTTATTGTTTTCTAATTATTTATTGTTATTGCTCTGATTATTACTTACATATTTTTATTACTTTTTCTTTATAAAGTAAAAAATTGTTTCTTTCTCTTCTCTTTGAAAAGTTAATAGCTAAAGTTAATGGGAGCAATAATTTGTTGTGTGCGTGCGTGTGTGTCGCAATGTCTCAGCCAACAATGTTGTTTACCTCGTAAAAAAACAATAAAAAAATATTTAATCATTTCAAAATCAGATTTCGTAAGCGATGATTTAAACATAAGCCGGCCAACCTATTCTCTTTTGCATTACCAGTAATGCGACTCTATAATTCCAATACAAGTATTAGCAATATGACGGTAATGCAGAACAATCGGTTCAGAAAAACTTGGGAAATACTTCTGTAATCCATTCCCGTTAATCCTTATGTCTTTATATGTAGAAAGAAACTGGATTAATTATCACAAGCACCATTCCTGTGGTGATAATTTTTGGTAAAATATAGAATGAGTGTGAATTTAGAGAGCCTTTGACAGTGCCGTCTGTCTGCTGTAAAATATTGGGCAATCAAATCGAATCGAAATGTGGAGGGTGGAGGGAGCTCCTTTGTGCCATTTGTTTCAAATTTATAATTTTGTTGTGCGAATTTATAATGGCCCTCTCAATATAAATCAAAGGTAGACCATAGATTGAATAGATAAAATCAATAAATAAGTATTTTGAATGTACCTAGCTATAGGTCTGACAAGACCTATCCGCAGGCACAGAGGTTAATCGTAGGTAGAGTCGTGAAAAGTACAATTCTTGCTGGGTTGTACCTGCACGCATATTTGAGAGATGTATGGCTGTGTATAAATGCGTGCGTATGTTTTAGTGGGTGTCAACTTTTCTACTGTAATCATAATCCTCACTACAGTTTTATTCTCATCATCATCACTAATGACTGTACTTTATTAAAATTTCCAGCATTCATAAAAACTACGAACATTTAAAAATGTTTAGTTATTGTTCTTGTATTTATTACTACCGTTATCATCATCTTCATAACCATATATACTCTTCTAGCGAGCTCTTTCTCGTTCCGGCCTTCCAGCATGGAAGGTTATAACAACTATCGCTTATAACGAAAATTTGGTCCTTTTTTCCCAAATATTTAGTTCAAATATCGGATATTGCGTCCATTTTCTTCAGTTGCTTTTGTCAGTTTATAATACCGTTAAGAACTCCCGTTACAGGTTTTTACGTTTTGCATGCTTATCATAATAAGAAAATATTTTGGGGTGAGCAGTCAAATTTTTAGTGCATTGAGAAATAGTTGCCCAGCATTATTTCGGTGTTTTCATTTAAAAATCGCATTAAGTTAACAATGGCTCAGAAAAAGAGAGCATATGTGAATATTGAACACAAAGCGCATATCATCTGGAGACTTGAAAGCGGTGAGCGCAACGCAGACCTTGCAAAGGAGTTCGGTGTGAGCCACTCCACAATTTCTACAATTTGGAAGAATCGCCATCAAATAAAAGGAATTTTTGAAGAAAATTCATTGAGTGTTAAACGCGTTCGATCCTCTAAATATGGCCAAATGGAGAACGCTTTGCTTAAATGGTTTAACCATCAACGCAGTTTAGTATTCCAATAAATGGACCCCTTCTTCAGCTAAAGGCCAACGAATTTGCAATAATATTTTTTTGCATGATATTTTTTATATCATTGCTGAGTTAAAAAATTACATATATGATAAAGATAAATATAAATATAAATGTTGTTCTTTGTGTGTTTATATTCATTTTAAGTATTTTTGTATCACTACTTGTTACAGCGACATCCGGATATAACGGCGGAATTTTCTGGTCCCTTCAATGTCGTTATAACCGATTTCTACTGTATCATATTTACATCGGCACAAAATAAAAACTTACAACAGCGATATATGGAAAATATCAATCGAAAACTTGCTGTTAAGAAAGTTCGTTTTTTGGCCTCAGACACAAAACCGGTTCATAAAAAAGCAGTGCAGAATGCTCTTTTTAATCTTTCTAGCTAACTATTCCACCTATTGTCTACCTAATATCTATTATATTGAAAGGATGTTTGTATGGTCAGTGTAAAATTTGCAAAAAGTCAGGGGAAGGGATGTAATGGGATGGGATGGGATGGGAACATAGCCGCTTCTTCTTCTTCACATCGCAAGCTGAAGCCGATTAGTTTGAAAGATAAAATCAGTTGCTACGCAACAAAACTCAGTCCCAGCCAGAGGCAGATTGACTCAACTAAAATTAGCAAAGTCATCCCACATCCCCCATGGCCACATCTTCCTTCTCCCTTCCGTCCTCATCCCATTCCTGTTGTTCTTCTTCAAGGCTTCATGCCTAAAACCATGCTCAGACGCGAAGTGGATGAACTCTGCGTGCGTAGTTTATCCTTGAAATGAATGAGTATGGGCTCGTGAGTAGTGTAAACACACACACACACATCGCTGATTTGCTTTGAAGTGTGGCTGAGTGTTTGTAGGTGTGTGCTTGTGTGGTTTAGTCAGCAGCAGGCACAACATATTCTGTAAGTGAAGGTTGTGGTATCTATGGTGCATAGCCCTTTGTTCATCTATAATATATTCAAGAATGAAATACCCTATAATGTATCATCCTTGTCAGAATCTGATTCTGACAAAGGCAGAGTACATTACCTTTTTATTGAAAGGCGGTTAGGTTCCGCCGATAATTGAGGCGAGCTGAGGTCGCCGAATTAAATGTAGTTATTTGGAAAAAGGCAAGCTAGTTGCCGATTTATATTCCAGAAACAAACTCAATGATAGAAGTTTTGAATCTAAATTTATTCTGTAAATCTACTTGCTTATATATAAAATTCTTAGTCTAACTTCGAAAAATCTTCAAGGCTTCGACAACGCTGATTGGTTGTTTCCTGATTGGTTATTGCCAAAAATACAAAATCAATAACACTTATTTACTAGTTTTTTATTTACTTATTTTTTGTTTCTTTCTTTATTTCTCGGCCTTGCACTTGGTCTTTGACTCTAACAGAGTCAACGAACACAGAGTGCATCGTATGCAGATTTGTTGTAGCGATACAACAAACACACAGCGGACGGTCATCACGCTGGAAAATGCTCGTATTACATTTTCGAGTGAGCGACCGCTAGCCAAAGAATAAAAAGAGAAGTTGTTTTGTTTTTGAGGATACTTAAGTGGTTACCTTGAAATGGTAATAAAAAAGGATGACAAGGGTAGGTGTGAAGAATGAGGGTAAAGCGTGTGTGTGGCACGCACTACACCTCCACCCTTTTAGAAAAAATTTTGTTTCTGAAGGAAATAAAATTTTGTAGCTGTGAAGATTTTTCTTTTCTTTACTTATTTTAACATTTAATAATATTTGTTCTTTTCGTAATAAATGTGTTTTTTGTTTTTTTTTTTTTTTTGTCTATTTATATATAGCTTAAATATTTCTTTAGATTGTTATTGTGTACATTTCTTATTTTGTTCTTAATTTTTATTTTACTATTTACATTGTCTGTTTCTACAATTCTGTATGGACCATCATATTGATTTGCAAATTTTTTAGCACTTTCTTTTCGTAAGAATACTAAGTCTCCTATTTTAAAGTTAATTTTATTTAAATTTTTATCATACTCTGTTTTTCTTAGCATTTTTGATTTTTCTAGTAGCTCTTTTGCTTTTTCAAATGCATATTGTAACTTTGTTCTAAGCTCAGTTATATAGTCGTTAGTGTTTGGTACTGTCTTTGTTTTTATTGCTTCATTTGGAAGGCTTGCTAATCGTCCGTGAACTAATTCAAAAGGTGTATATCCTGTGTCTGTATGTGGTGTTGTGTTATAGGAGAATGTGTAATAAGGTATCCATGTGTCCCAGTCCAAATTGTTTGTGAAGGATCGCATGTATTCGTTCAGTACTCTGTGGTTTCTTTCAACCGTGCCTACAGTTTGGTGATGGTATGGAGTTGACGTTTTGTGTTTTATCTTTAGTAATTTGCAGATATTTAAAAAAATTTCGTTAGTGAATTCTGTACCTTTATCTGTTTTTATGATTTGAAATGTGCCGTGTTTTAGAATTATCTTTTCTACTAAAGTCTTTGCTATTTCTGTTGCTTCCTTAGTGGGTATGGGGTGTGCTTCAATGTATTTCGTTAGTTCACATTGTGCTGTTAGTATGTATTTTTGTCCATTGGACACAGGTAAAGGACCTACTGTATCAATCGTTATGATTTGAAATGGTCTGTCGGGAGTATCGGTTATTACAAGTTCGTCTTTTGTATGTTTTATAATTTTGTTTTTGTTACATTGTTTGCAATTGTTTATAAACTTCTTTATCATTTTATTCATGTTTTTCCACACGTATTTTTGTTTTAGTTTTGCTATGGTTCTCTTTATTCCACTGTGTCCTCCGAGTGGACTCGTGTGATATTCATTGATCAATCTTGCTTGATCTAATTCATTATTCACTCTTTTTGGTGCATTATATATTAAGATTTTTATAGGCCTGTATTTTCCAGCAGTAATAAATTCTTTCATTTTTATATTGAACATGCATGTTAAATTTTCCTTTTTTATACATTTGAATATGATATCATTATTTTCAATAGCTAGTTTTTCTATATTATTTTGATTTAGTAAATATATTAGTTTCTCCCATACTAACTCTAAAGTTTTGATGTTGGGATTATCGCTAATTATTACCTTTGCACCTTTTTCGTTTATCAATATTTTTGGCTGGAATATATTATTTTTATAATTGCTATGCGTACGACTTATGAGCTCAAATTCTAATTTCTTTACGTTCTTAACATCAGAGATGGAGATACAATCCCACATGTAGAGTTGATCAAGCTCTTGTGTAATGGTATCGTCATCTAGTGTTTTCTTTTTATTTGCGCTTTTGCTTCTTGTAATTACGTTTATTGTAGGTATCATTGATTTTAATATATTTGAATCAATTTTAATTCTGGATAGCGCGTCCGCATTTGTATTTAATTTTCCTTGCTTAAAGATAATTTTAAAATCGTAGTCCATTAAATCTACTCTAATTCTAGTCATTCTACTTGATGGGTTCTTATTACTAAAAAGTGAAACTAAAGGTCTATGGTCTGTTACTACTGTAAAGGCTTTTCCGTATAAATATGGTCTAAAATGGTTAATTCCCCAATGTATAGCTAGAAGCTCTTTTTCTATAACTGGCTTATTTATTTCATGTTTATTCAATGAGCGGCTTGCATAAGATATTGGTAGATCTTTGCCTATTTCTCCTTGAGAAAGAATCGCACCTAATGCATAATCGGAAGCATCAGTTGTTAGTACAAATTCCTTGTCCATGTCTGGATACTGTAATATTGGGGGTTCTGTTATATGTTGTTTTAATTCATTGAAAGCTTTTTTACATTCTTCTGTCCAGTTGAATTTCTGATTTTTCTTCAGTAAATTGTTAAGTGGCTTCGCTATTTTTGCGAAATCTTTAATGAATCGTCTGTAATAGTTGCAGAATGCTACAAATCGTCTTGTTTCGTCTGCGTTTGTCGGTATTGGATAGTTTTTAACTGTCTTGCATTTGTCTGGGTCAGCAGTTACGCCGTTTGCAGTGATAAGGTGTCCTAGGTATACTACTTCGTGTTTCAGAAATCTGCATTTTTCTGGATTTAGTTTTAGGTTGTATTTGTCTAGTCGTTCAAAAATTTTGAGTAAATTTCTATTATGATGTGCTATAGAGCAACCAAATACTATAATGTCGTCGACATATAAAAATGCGTTCGAATCTAGTCCGGAAAGTGCTATTGTGAGCATGCGTTGGAAACTATTGGAGGATATTTTCAATCCAAATGGTAGTCTTTTAAATTGATATTGTCCATCGTTTGTAGAGAAAGCTGTTAATGGTCTCGACTGTTTTGCTAATTCTATTTGGTGGAAAGAGCTTGTCATGTCTAGTGTACTAAAGTATTTTGCTCTTCCAATTATGTCTAATACATCGTCTAATCTTGTCAAAGGGAATTTGTCGTTTGCAATTTTTTTGTTTAGTTGTCGAAAATCTACGACTAGTCTCCATTTTTTGGTGTCGTCTGTACTCTTTTTTGGGACTACTAGTAGCGGTGAATTATATGGGCTTACTGAAGGTTCTATTATGTCGGTATTTTGTAATTTCTGTACTTCAGACTGTATTGTATCTTTCTGTGTTAGTGGGAGTCGATAGTTTTTTATATATACTGGGTTATTGTCAACTAAGTTTATGTTTTGTTTATAGAAATTATTTACTGTTAATTTTTCGCCTTCAAGATGAAAAATGTGTTGGAACTGTTCACATATTTTTAAGAGTTCGTTTTTTTCTGTAAGATCTTTGGTGTCTATTTGTAACGAATTTTTTACTTTTTCCCATCTGTTCTTTGAATTGGAATTTTGATGTTTTGTATTAAGTATGTGGTAATTTTTGAGTGGCTTTAGTTCAAGTGGTGGTTGATTTATGGATATCTCTTTGTCTGAAGTATTTAGTAACCTTATATGTTTAATACCTTGTGCCGGTATTATAGAATTTGCTATGTAAATGCTGTCAGATATTGTTTTGTTGCATACTATACTGTCTTCTTCTATTTTTATGTGTATGGGGTGTAGAATTTCACTCCGTGGTGGTATGGTTATTTTGGGTAACTCCGTCTTGAGGTCGAAGACGTTATCTTCCTCATTGTATGTTATTGTCACAGTTAGCGTTTCATAGTCTATTTTGCATTGGTATTTGCTTAGGAAGTCTCTACCAAGAATGCCGTTCACCAGTATTGGGAAATCATCATTTATGATTTGGAATTTGTGCGTAATCAGACCATTGCCTAAGTGTAACCTAATATTAGATGTTCCTAATGTATTAATATTTTGATTCGATATACCTGATATAGTGCAGTAGTTGGTTTTGTCAACAGTTTCTGTTGATAATGCATTGTTTTTTAATATAGATATATCTGCTCCTGTATCTATTAAAAATTTTATTACCTTATTTCCTGATCTTATATTTATATGGTTGCTAGCATAATTCTTATTATTTAAATTAAAAACTTGATTTGTTTTCCCCGAGTTGCCTAGTTTGCATTTTCCATGTAGACACTGGGGTCTATTTCGTTTTTTTGTTCTTCTTGTAGGTAATTCACATGCCTGGATCTGTTGTATGAGCGTGTGTTATTGTTGTTATGATTTAGATGGTTATTATGTCTGGTTTGGGTATTGTTTCTGTAGTTTGTGTTGTTATTTGTGTTGAAGTTTCGTTTGTAATTGTTATTATTGTTATTATTTCGGTTTTGATTGTTGTAATTATTATTGTATCGTCTATTATTATTGGGAACGTTGTTATTTTGTCTTCTGTAGTTATTCCTGAATTGTGTGCTGTTTTGTGCGTAATTGTATGAACTATTTGGTCGTGTGCTAAATGTCTGTCCGTAATTTTGTCTGTTTCTGTAGCTAAATATTCTGTTGGTGTCGGTTTCCTGACTTTCTTCGGCTATAGTGACAGCTTCATTGAAGGTTTTAACCCTGCTTGCTTCTATTGTTTGTTTTACATTATTGCTCCTTAGGCCATTTTTAAATGTGTTGAAAGCTATTACGTCATTTGCTTTTAGTATGGAGAGATTATTGCTATCACCTAGCTCTGTTATCTGAATATTGTTTAGTTCTGTTATTAGTGAGTTTATTTCATTGCTGTACGTTGTAATTGTCTTCTGACCCTGTCTAAGTTGTATTAGTTGTTGAAAAATGTTATTTGCTGTCTTTGTAGGTTTGAATATTGTCTTCAGTGTGTCAATTAGCTGTGTTGTGTTTTCTGGTTTCTTTAGTGAGTAGATTTTGTTTTTTATTTCTAAAGGAACTCGTGTCTCGGTTATGAAAGTACAGAATGTAGTGTTATGTTCTGCAGGTACTGTTGTCGCTATGAGTTCTATTAAACCAAGAAACTTTGAAAAGTCTTCTTTTTTTCCTGAGAATTCTGGAATTGCTTTTATATATGTCAGTATGTCGAAATTTTCTGCGTTGGTCGGCATGGTGATGAGGTTTTTAATTTTCTCTGTGTATGAACTGAATTTGTTAATTAATTTAAAATGTTCTTGCTTATCTATGTTATGCAATTCTTTCTGGAAGTTTGATTTTAACTCTGCTAAGTATGTTGTTAACGTTTCTTTGTACTTTGTTGTGTATTTTCTATTGGGACTCTTTTTTAAATTTCTCAAAATTTTATCTAATTCTAAAAATATATTTTCCATTAATCTTGTTTATTTTGTGTCAATTTGTTTGTAATTCGTTTTATTGTTTCTAGCAGTTCTTTGTGTTCACGGTCTATATGTCGCTCTAGGCCATTGTTGTTTGTAGATACTTTCGCTTCGCAGATGAAGCAATATTTATATGTCATTTTGTCGGAATTTTGTTAACGATGTGGGACTTCTTTTGTTAATTTCTTTTCTTAATGAAAAGTTTCTTTTGTTAATGTTTATACCCGCTGCAATTGGGCATTGCTTACATATTTTTTTGTATAATTCTTATAATATGTATGTAATTTATATGCTAAATACGATGTTATTATAATTACTATGCCTATAATAATTATGTCTCCTCTGTGTGTAATGTAGTTAGTTAATTCTTTGACATCACTATTGTTGTTTACTTGGTTGACAATATTTTCTGTTACTTTACTTTGGGGGTTCCCCATTTTCGTTAATGTTTATTGAACCTTATTCTGCTAGATCATTAAGAGTTACTGTTTTGTTCTTATGTTTTATTGATTACTTATTTTTACATTTTTTTATCTGATCCTTAATTTCTAGTATCTTATTCTTGTTTGTTTCTAAATTTAACTGTTTGTATAGTATGGCTATTTCTTTTCTTTTATTGAATGCTCGTCCTCCACGTTTTTTCTTTCTCTTGATGGTAGGCGGTGGAGGAGGTTTTGTTAGTTTCTTCTTTTGTAACCTTTCTCTATATTGTTCCAACGTTATTGGTTTCGGCCCTTGGTGTTTAGTCGTTGCCGTATATTTCGGTGCGGTTTCCGCTACTTTTCCAGGGTTGTATTCCTCTTCTTCTATACAGATTTCAATGATGTCCTCGAAATGGCTGATAGGTTGATCTAGCTCTTGGAATAATTTGTCCAACTCGTCCTTATTATAGGTGTCCCCGGAACGGTCGCAGGATCGGTCGCAGGATCGGTCGCAGGATCGGTCGCAGGATCGGTCGCAGGATCGGTCGCAGGATCGCCATGTGGTATCTATGGTGCATAGCCCTTTGTTCATCTATAATATATTCAAGAATGAAATACCCTATAATGTATCATCCTTGTCAGAATCTGATTCTGACAAAGGCAGAGTACATTACCTTTTTATTGAAAGGCGGTTAGGTTCCGCCGATAATTGAGGCGAGCTGAGGTCGCCGAATTAAATGTAGTTATTTGGAAAAAGGCAAGCTAGTTGCCGATTTATATTCCAGAAACAAACTCAATGATAGAAGTTTTGAATCTAAATTTATTCTGTAAATCTACTTGCTTATATATAAAATTCTTAGTCTAACTTCGAAAAATCTTCAAGGCTTCGACAACGCTGATTGGTTGTTTCCTGATTGGTTATTGCCAAAAATACAAAATCAATAACACTTATTTACTAGTTTTTTATTTACTTATTTTTTGTTTCTTTCTTTATTTCTCGGCCTTGCACTTGGTCTTTGACTCTAACAGAGTCAACGAACACAGAGTGCATCGTATGCAGATTTGTTGTAGCGATACAACAAACACACAGCGGACGGTCATCACGCTGGAAAATGCTCGTATTACATTTTCGAGTGAGCGACCGCTAGCCAAAGAATAAAAAGAGAAGTTGTTTTGTTTTTGAGGATACTTAAGTGGTTACCTTGAAATGGTAATAAAAAAGGATGACAAGGGTAGGTGTGAAGAATGAGGGTAAAGCGTGTGTGTGGCACGCACTACAAGGTGCTCAATGCAGTAGCAGTAACAGCAACTACAAATTTTTAATTTATGTGCTTCTAATATTTATCATTCTGTGCCTTTATTTTTTTGCTCTTGTCGTTGTTGTTATTTTTTTGAAGTTAAGGGACTTATACACATTAGTGTCGTACCAGTTCTTTTTTTTGTAACGGGTAAACGTATTTCTAATTGTTTTCGTTGTTGTTATTTGCGTCTGCTACTACAAGAACTACTACTACTGCCACTACTGATACCAACACACACACACATCACTTGTTTACACACGTTTGTTAAAGTGAGTCTTCATATTGCTCAACAATATTTTACCCTGAGTTTAGACTGGGGTCAAACCACCGGAACTTTCTACTGTTTGCCAGCAAGAGCATGAAATGTCAGTTTTCATTTGCATAAAAAAATGCTCATAAATTAAGCGAGTATTTGTCTTCCTCACAGCCAATTCAGAGTGTTCGATGTGCTCCAATGTAAACTCGTTCATCTGTTATATTGATTTTTCGCCGAAAGAAAGCAAAATGTGCGCCTAAACACTCGCATTTTAGTTTTCTGAGAGTCTCACTCTCTCTTGAGCACTCAGCGCCCTCTAGGAGGAAAGAATAAATTCCCGAACTTCTCTCCCTTCCAGGTTGGTTGCTATTGTTGTTGTTGTTGCGCATGTGCATGGTCTTTTGTCGTGGCTGTCGCTCTCTGCAACATTTCTGCACTTGCTTCGACTCGGCATAATTTATTTCTTAGCAGATTTATAAACACGCGGGCGCTAATATTATTTTTGTTGGTGTCGTTGCTGTTGTTGTTACCGTTACTTTGTGTTTTGTGTTTGTGTTATTGACAGGAAGCATCTCACTTGTCAAACCAATTGTTAGATTTAGCAATGATAAAGTTTCAATTTCTATAATGGAAATATTCATAACCAAAAGAAATTGGACATTAAAATTTTTAACAGATTAATTATAACTAACTCACTATAGAATGTTGAAGACCAAACTATTCTATGTGTTAAAGTTTAGGAGAAAATAAAAAATTATGAAACATTCTCTCTGGAAAAGTGTATGATTCGTAGTAGAGCTGAGCACAAGCTGTTTGAAGACAGCTGTTGTCAGACTGTTTTGTGACTGTCGTACGAAAATTGCAGTAAATAATAAAACTGACAAAACTGAAAATTGCAGTAAATAACAAAACTGACAAATTTGTTTTTGTTTCCAGCAGAGCATTAGAAATAAAGGCTGTTGCTGCAAATTTTAAAAGTTTTGGCAGTCTTTACTTAGTCTTTTAGTAAATACTGCCAAAGCGTTCTTTGTTTTAAAAGTCGTTTAAAATCTTTTCTAAACCATCAACGCAAAGAACCTGCAAAAAATTTTACAAAAAACCGGTTTACAAAATTTTAACAAGAATGGATAAAAGTATTTTGCTTTAAAAAAGTACTCATTGACGTGACTTTTAAATATAGTCGAAATTCCCACTTGACAATTAATCTTCTGGAGAACTACTCCAGAAGATACTCCATTAATCTTCTTAACCTTTCTATCTACAGGCGTTTCAAACCACGTTGTTATCAGATTTGGTCTGCGCAAACCTGTACAATGCTGCATTGAAATCTTCGTTGTGTTGTAATTCTATATTTTTCCAAATTTTGAACAGACCTCGTTTTCGTTTTCGTTTGGGCTGAAATCGTTTTTCGTTGTTTCGTGAAAGTGTTTATAGGTCACCAACCTGGTCCATAAAACAACTTGGTATAAATGGAAAAATGTTTAAACCATCTAAAATAATATCGTACATAATGTATATTGAATTGAAATTGCCTAAGAATATATTAGTTAATGATAACGTAATATTTCATGATCCTGAGTAAAATATTTCCATGAGAAAAGCATTCTGAATGTAACTAGATGTGTGGCCAGACCTACCTGTCGACATAAGGGTTAAAGAGTACGTGATGCAATGAGGTCTCAGCTTTGCGAAAACGTAAGTTACCGTGTTCTAAACATAGCAGTTGTATTTTATACCTTTAAAATAAAATAATTTGAAGTCTATCTTTTAAGAAGTCGCGAAAGAATGAAAAGATTATCGACACGAAAATGCTTACATGTTTTCTTAACAAAATTAAACCAATTCGAAATTGAAAAAAACCAAATTAACTGTAAAGCGTAAAAAAGGTGCAAAAAAGTTTTAAGAACAACAGTAAAAATAATAGCCAATAATAGTCATTAAATAAAATGAAATCATGGATCAATGCTGTAGCAAATGAAATTAACCGTGGAGAAAGCAAAAAAAATAAACGAAAACAGGAAGAAAATAAGTAAAAGAAAAAGTAAAATACTCGTATGTACATTGAAAAATAACAATGGCATTAAAAATTTACAACAACAAACACGTTTAAAAGCAACTTCAGTCGCGCGCTCTTTTTATAATAAACGATTAACTCTTTCAGATTAACTGCAATACGACGCACATATGGGCACACACACAAACCCACACTCATGCCAGTGGAACAAATTCCACCCACAAAAAACAACAACCAGAAAAAAACGCAAAATGGGTAAGTGATAGTGGTTGTTATTGTTGTTGTTTTTGCTATTGCTGTTTTTCGTAAGAGTCTTTTAAAAATAAAGTGTTGGTCAATAACGCATTCAGAGAGTAACACTAGTGTAGGTCACACACACACACACACACACACACACAACGTCACTTACACTCTTTCACACGCATGCCAAAGTATTTCCGAACAAAGAACGAAAACCCAAAAAAATCCTGCAACAACAACAACAACAGCAACAACAACAATCACATAAACCCTACCAATTTCATGCATTTGCATTGATGGCGCACGGTGCTCAGCGCTCAGCGCTCATCGGCATCGGTCATTGCAGTCCATCCGCGCCAACAGTCAATATTGACTGTCAGCAAGTATTGTAGAATCGAGAAGAAGAGAGAGGAGGTGGAATGCAACATGGAGACATGATGGCGACCATGACAAATACAAACAGACACACTCGCAATTCGGGCCGCACTAACAGAGCATCAGCCATTGCTCCAGTTCGTACACATACGTAGTCGACGTGTGTATGTGCACGTACGTAGTGCGTAGTCTACCTATGTATACATACACGTATACATGCGCAGTCGTACATAGTACGTATGTATGCCATCCACAAACGTCTTTGCATTTGAATAAAAAAAACGAAGTTAACAAGTATTCGAAAATTCAACACTGGTTCAACATTACTGAACACAATTTATTCTGGAGACGGGCAAATCAAGCGTATTACGTAATCCCGGATGATGATGCATCGCGATCTATTACGATCTGCATGCCACTAGAAATCATATCAGAAACGGTAAAAGATTTTAACGGAGTTTTGAAAAGAATATAATGTTTTACCCGTAGATCGAGCCTTAAACAAAATTTAGAATTGTATCATTTTTGATACATAGTATATCAAAAGTATATTAAAGTAGTATCTAATAATTTTTATAATAAACTCTTTGCTCATTCTATATTTTTTTAAAAATCAATGCAAATATTTTTTGCATGCTTTCCTTACAAATTGGTTTTTGGCACATACAGCAATAGACTTGTTTGCTTATTTTGATCAACCGATGCGTAACACTGCTGGGCATCTTGCTCACGGTTTTGGTGACGGCTTAAAATACGGGACTGCTTCCGCCGATGCTCCAAAATGAAAAGCTACCTACTATCACACTTTACAATTTTCGAATAGAGCGAATGGGAATAATCAAGTTGTGGCTTTTGGGTTCTACTTTGAATATTGCTTTGTACAAGAATAGTACAAAGGATAAAACTATGAAGTTTTGATTTTTTTACCTTACTGTTTTTTGTTTAACTACTACTTAAAACAATTATAATGCACAAAATAAACAAAGTCACAAAATATACTCGTGAGATTAAAAGCAAAAAATATTTCCTGGCCAAAACAAATGTCAAATGTATCATTTTTGATACAAGGCTCGGTCTACGGTTAATGTGAAAATTGGCAACATTTGTCGCCCCAAAACTACCATTTCTTTGTTACATTAACAATTTTTGTGGCCGTCGAAAATTTCTTTAAAATACAAAATTAGTTGTTATAACAACGTTAGACTCGTTTGGAAAACAAATTGAATAATTTTTGCAAGTTTTTACAACAAATGGATTAATTATGATTCAATAGCCTTGAATATAAATATCTGACTTTTTTGAATGCCTCAATTGTTTGTTTTTACTGCAATTTTTGTCAATTTCTCTTAAGTTCTTGCTTTGGGAATTCATTTCAATAATGTATGTGCTATTTTTAAATGTCACAAAAATTCCAAGTTATACAAATTTTTAACTAAAGAAGTGCTCCATGCCGATAAAATCTTTTATTTTAAAAAATGACAAATCCATTGCAGGCCAATATTTAAGTTAATGATGAGAAAACTTTAATTCTAGCCTGGATCTTTTTTCCTATTCAATTCATTTACGTAACATTTTTTGGAGCTAAACAGAGACTATAAATAAAAATATGTACAAATACAATACAATAAAAATTATTTTAATAAATTATGAAATTATACTAAATTTTATGAAATTAAAATTAAAATGAATTTAAAATTAAATTATTAAACTATGTATATTAAAATTCATAAATAATTTTTATGAAATAATGTTATAAACATTTTTATATGTACGTTTTTGCTTGGATGTAGATCAAAAAGTTTTTGTCATTTTCTAAAATATTAACAAATTCTTCTTCGTAATACCTTATTTTTCTAAAACTTCGTCAAAAGAACACATAATGTTTGGATCGTTTCGTTCTAGCAAAAGTGTTGCTATTTAAAAGAAACGCAAGAAACGACTTTAGTCACAAAACTAAATAAAATTGTTCTTGTTCCTGACCTTCTACATTTGAAATGATCACGTTATGTCTCTAATGCCCGGTTTTTCAGTGCAAGCTTAAGCCCCACCTGAGGCTTAAACTCCAGTTTATCTTTTTCAGGCGTTTCACAGTGTGAGTTTCAGATATAAGCTTAACTTAAAGTGACGCTTAACTTAAGCGGTAGATTTCCTGGGCTTAAGCTTTAGATGTCAATTTTTGAAACAACAAATTGGGAATATGTCGCTTTTATTTAATAAAATAATGTTTATACGTCAAATGCGCTTTTCAACAATTCGTGTTTAGGGGTGAAACACATATTTCACTTTATTAAATTAAATTTATTTAAAATTAAATACTTTTATTAAATTAAAATTAAATTCAAATAATTAAACAAAGCCTAAATTGCATTTTACAACATAAATATAATAATTTTTTCATTCATAAATTTCAAGTTTATAATAATTTTTGACATATACCGACTGCGAAAAAAATAATAATTTTTTTTCTTCATAATTTTTAACTTCATAATATTTTTTGACATATACCGACTGCGAGACCCGTTTACAATAGATAATTTACAGAAATAACTCAAAGCCGTAAAAAGTCAAAAGTTAACAATGTTCAATTAAGCTTTTTTATACGAATTCTTAAGCTTTTTTATACGAATTGTATGCGTAAAAAAATGAAAACTAGTAAGAAAAACAAATGTTAAATGTTAAGAGGAGACACAATTTTTAAATTTTCACTTAAAGAGAAGATTTTGAAAGTTGAAGTAATTCAATGAACAAAATTCATTGAAAAATGTTTATAATTCTTTAAGTTTGAATTGCAATGAGATTAAATCAAGCTTACGGAGAGTTTATATACAAAAACCTTAAAATAATAAAAAAAATATAAAAAGCTATAAAACCTACAAAAAAAATACGAAAACTATCAAAAATCAAAAAAACAACAAATTCTTATACAAGTTTTAAAACTGTTACTCGGCAAACAATCAAAGTAATACAAAATCTGGGGTATTTTTTTAGGTCTTTCTTTCATTCTTCTTTTTATTTTCTGAATAGAGCGGCCGGCCGGCCAAGCGCCGACAATCTGTTTTACTCTATTTTATTTTTATGTTGTTGTTTGTCGTCGTCGTCGTCGTTGTTGTTGTTGTTTATCTTCATTGTCCGTGCGCGTTGTTGACTCTTAACAATATGATTATCCTTTTCATATCCTTGACAGCGTTGCAGCTGAACTTCCTTGTCGTCGCGGCATTCGGAAGGTGCTTGACACGTCTCTTGTACTCGTACTTCTTGGAAGCGGGCCAAAAAAGGTACGACTTATTACATTTATGGGTCGGTCGTTCACGTGCTGCTCAACTCCTTACAAATTCCTTGCTTCACTTCAGCCAATGCAGCGCGGATCAATGGCATACAGCGGCGCGGCACCACCACCATACGATACCACTGCACCACACCGTACAACGACGTCAACCGATACGATGTCTATGGCCCAAGCCCAGAGTTGCCAGAGTTCAGTTGATATAAATTGCCGTAGGTAAGACGCTCGCTCAGTCGTAGCATAATTGTATAAGTTATATACTGGCACTACTGAATTTTTAGTCGTCTTCTTCCACCGACTCTCTGGCAACCTTGAATGCTTGGATGGATGCTCGTTTTGCTGCCTTCGAGCTTCCGAGAAAAGGAACGGAAGTGCAAAAAAGATGATTGCATAATCAAAGATCAACTGATTAAAGATAGTGTAGCTTTAGCAAATAGAGAAAATCAGGTAATTTTTAAGATTAAGCACCATAAACTGATGGAAGGAAAGAGGAACAGAACATTACGAAGTTGTAAAAAGGATAATAAAGATAATGATAAATATAATAAAACGGAATAAAATGAAATATGAAGAAGATAGTGATGATATGAGCTGTTGATTTTTAAAATGAAAAAGTTTATTCAGCGAGAGAAATTGGATTAATGAAGAAAAATCTTTTTTATGTTTTAATGATTTTCTTATTTTTAACCAATTTCGATCCAATCTCTTTGAAGTCGTTCACCCACCTTATGATAAATGATAAAATTTATGATAAATTTATGATAAAAATTCGTTCTTCGTTCACACAAAATTCATTTAGTGTATACTTTTTCGAAGAGAAAATTTCATTGAAATTAATTTTTCATACAAAATCTAATTCACAATTCTTTTGTTTATTCTACTTTTTTAAAACGATGATTTCCTATAAACTAAGTTTTCGTCTCCTCACAAAATAAATTGGATCTTTGAATATTTTTTTATTCAATCTCTTTTGTTCATTTTTCAAAATTTCTCCTCTTTAACACATAATTCATTTATATCTTTTTTACTAAGAATTTACTAAGAATGAATAAGTTCCATCAGACTCAAAAGGAAACTTCAACAATTCATTTTTGAATTTTGAATTTGAGGCATGCTGCTTTAGTTCTTTACAATTTATTCGTAATTTTATGAAAGAATTTAAAAGTAACTTTTATTAACTAAACAAATGAAATAATGTGTTTGCAAAGGCATCATCATGACCCAACGACGCGTCTTATATATTTTTATTTCAAAGACACTAAAAACTTACTAAAAACTTCAATGAACTACCCCGCAAGGAGTAAATTGGTTTTCTCCTTACAATTATCTCGTTTCTCTTATGACTAACTTTCGTCAGTTGTACTCCCTCCGTCGTAAACACTATCTGAAAAAAACACACACACATGTCACATACTCCAATGAACTTTAATAAAACTATTTCCTGACTGCATCTCAGAGTACACAGTTAAAAATGCAGTTTAATTTTCAGACTTCCGCTGAAACAACTTCTGCGATTGGAACAAATTTTCAACCTAAAAGAATATTTCTTAAGAAATTTAATTAAATATTTATACCGTTATAGTTATAAAACACTATAGTTTTAATAACTTAAAATCTCAAGAAAAAGGGTCATAATTCAGTGGTATACTATTTCATAATAAAAGGTGTTTTTTTAAGCCCGAAAGAACTTCAAATGGTAAAAAATAACACAAAAAATTTAATTTTAATAAAATTGTTTTATTCACTCGAAAGATCAAGACATGTCATTAACAATTGAAAATTATTTCGGGCATATGACGACCGCGGCTGTTCTTGACGTAGTGCATTCTGGACGTCAAATTTTTAATCGCTTTTTCGAGTAGGTACTGCTGGCCGTATGTCACAAATAACACGGATAATGTTGTCCTCCAAGACGTCAATTGTTGCTGGTTTATCAGCATAAACCAGTGACCACACAGGAACTTCACTTAACCCCACAGGAAATAATCGAGAGGTGTCAAATCGCACGAGGTTATTGACAGTTGCCCCTATCGAAAGTTCTATCTAAGCTAAAAAAACACCCTTTATATTTATTTTTATTTTATTTTATTTGTTTCATTTATTTATTACATCTATATAAAATATAAATATATACTATATATGTAAATATATCCAAGTATATGTTTTAATATGAAGTTTACTATTGGAAAGTGATATGCGAGAGCTTTCATTCGCCCACTTTTTCATCACCGTTTCGAGAACTACGGGGGTAGGTTATATGAGCCTCGGCCAGACCGAGGTAACGCTCTTATTGGTTGATCTCTATTTATAACGAGTAAGAGCGTTAACTTCGGCCTTTCCCACTTGGTAGCGGTGGCCTAATTTCATTTCAATTACAGTAAATTTTGATCTATGTATTAACTATGTATTAACCGCTTTTCCCAACAAAGACTACATTATATGGTATGGTACAAACTGCGAGCTGAGAAATTCAGCCCTCAAACCAGATGCATTAATATTTACTTAAAGAAGTAGACATATTTCATATGTTTATAATTCAACAATTTCTTATTCCTCGAATATTCCTTCCATATTCTTGACATACTTTATACTTTACTACGTTATACTCGTACATTTTAAACCGGAAGGGCTTGAATTTTCACCCTTTTTGTGTAGGTTTTATATAATTTTTAAAGCCAAACTTAATATTTCTCAGTCGAAAGTTAATGTTTTTCATGTCAAATTAAATTCTTTAAAGCTGAAAACCATTTTATACTTTCAGTTAAAAGGGTTTAAAGTTAAAATTCAATTTTTTTCAATTACAAATTAAATTTTATTTAGAATATTATTGTGAAGATCAATATTTCATACTTAAATTTTGAACGGTGTGGAAGGAAGGAAGGAAGGAAGGAAGAATGGAAGAAAAAAGGAAGGAAGCTTCTACCAGGCGAATAATCGAAGACGATGACGACCGTTAAAATCCCAGAAGATGTAGCTCGGTTCAACCATAAATAATATAACATTTTTTATAGAGAACATTTTGCGCACCTGTGTATCGTCTATTCTTACAATCTAAAGTAAATAAAAACAACAAGAAAACGACCCTCTGTCTGTGTCCTGCTTCTACATTAATTACTTTCTTCCTCTGTACCAGCTCTTTGTGAGCTGGTTATACTCGTATTTAAAATATGGTTCTGGAAGGGACCAACAAGAAAACAAAAACTTACAAAATGAGCATGTAAATACAAATGCATTTAACAAATGCTTTTTGATTGGAAAAGTAAAAACTTTTTTCTGTTTAACACCAATTAACAAATTATGTATTTGAAAAGCATCTTTCAACAAGAGGTGTCATTTTAAATCAACAGAAAAACATACTACTTTTATAATAGGTAGCGGTATCTTTAATTTAATCTAGAGTACAAGCTCTGAGATTATATTGGCATTATATTACAACATCTTCGGTTAATTTTTGAAATCTTTATTTCGAGAAATCGAAAACGTTAAAACTGTGTCCGCGACATACACCATATTTGCAGACACCATATTTGTCTTCTTCAATTACGACCTTTTCGTTTAAAAACTGAAAACTTTTTGACTACTATTTTCATTATTAAAAATACAATTTTTGATCTGTCTGTAGCGTATGTATCTCGACAATGATGATCAATGTTATTATATTAAAGAGTTATTAACGGCTTTTTTAAATAAAAACACAAAACCTTTCTGAATACATAGCAACTTTCTCTGTATACCAGAAATTGATGAAAAAAAAATTGGAATTATCTCGATTTTCACCTTCTGTCTAAGATTAAAATATAAAAAATTTGCAGAGGAATTTATTTAAAAAAGTATTACTTTATTTATATATATATATACATATATATACATACATATATATACACTACGAGTATTACTTTATTACATAAGTACTTTAAGCAAATATCCATTACTTGGTTGATTAACGATGCTTCGCCTCTTAACAATGATCATTGATAATATGATAGGTATTGATTGCTATGATTCATATTGATAAGATAACACTTCTTTGACCGTGATTTACATTAAAGAGAGATTTCACTCCATTATTATAGTATTGGAAGATTTAAGACTCTTCCATTTACTATAAGAGATTTTATTTCGTTTAATTTAAAAAAAAAATTCTCAATAAGTAATAAATTCGGGAATAATGGAGATAATGGAACCTTTAATATTTTTCAATATTATCAATAAAAAAACTATTAGTATAAAATATGTACGGGTATAACAAAATTGGTTCTGCAAAGTAATTCAAAACTGCAATTTCTTTAAACTTTTAACGGTTGTAATAAATCTCAGTAAAAAATATTTGCAATTGAATTTTAACCTTTTTAACAATTTAAACGTTTCCTAAACCGCAAAGTATCAAATTCTTCAAGTAAAAAGTCCATAAGTACTCGTATGTATTTTATGTGTGTTCGGCTGAAGCTGAAGTATTGTGCTGTATTTCCGCCGTTACGTAGATATAATAGCGGTTAGTTGGTTGGTTGGTGTGTTGCGTGGTTTGTTGGTGTGCGGTAGGTGTTAGTTTTACGCTTTAAGAGTTTTTATACACACTTAATGCGAGACAAACCGGAAGCGAACTGCAAAAGAGCCGCAGCCGTGTTAAAGAAACGATAGAAAAAAGAAGGCGAACAATTCAGTGGCGGTGCGCCACGTCGTGAGTTATATCCATATTCCACCAATAGATAATTTTATATTGTCAAAGACAATGATCGCCGTAAGTATAAGAGTTTGGTACAAATGCATAGGAGAGAAAGAGCGAGGGACAGATAGAGTGGGAGAAAAATGACTGAAGCATCTATAAAATGTTTACGTGTTATGCATATTAATTTCATAGTGTTCGAGCCATATCATCCTCTTCGCCAAACCATTCCGCCAACATCGCGTGCAGTAAAAAACGTGGAGTGTAAAAAAGCAATTTTCTATTAAAATTTCGATGTTTGATGAGGTGAAAAAAAGTAAGTGTTCGGAGGAAAATAAAGAGCGCAGCAGCTACTTCCTGTATTGATGGTGGCTTACGGTTAGAAAATAAATGATTTCTTAGAGGATTTTGTTCGAACGTAATCGTAATTCAAACAGCTTTTTATTATGATAACGTACAGGTTAATAATTCACCAAAATCATAAAATTCCGTCACCTCCTCGCTTGTTGAAGATTCTATTTCGCATTTGAGAAATTTTAAATAACACGAGTAATTTTTAGTAATACGAACTTTAAATCCGAGAGTGGTATTAAAAGCTCAGAATCAGAAGGGAATGCATTTTGAGAAGTATATTAACATATATTTAGAGATCATCTTATTGCAGCTCGGAGTACCGCATTTTCATCTTCATTTAAAAATGTTTTTGATAGTATTCACTCAGTCCTTCGAAAACTTTGATATATATCAGCTATCAGTTCCCTGGAATGGAACGATGGATGTACGCGTTAGTACTTTCTGCTTCCCGAAACATTTACAATCGAAATTCAATCGAATAAGTTCCTTTTTGTGCAAATACATATTACAAAAATTTTAAATTGAAATGAATCAAAATATGCTCTACTAAGCTCTAAGCTCTTATATTGCCTGACTAAATTTTTTAACTTTAAAGAGACAATGCTGATTTTTATGGAAATTTTTCATATGATTTTCATCGTTGCTCAACCACTCGGCGCTGCAACCATCGCTACAAACTATTGATTTGATCTCAATAGGAAACAAATACAATCTCAATGGAAATAGAAATAGAAATTCGGAATATCTTACCGTAAGATATATTCCGCTGTAATGTTTCTTACAATTTCAATTTATCTTAAATTTTTCTTTTTTCATTGAGAGTTATTCGGAAATTTTCCGAGGAATTTCATTTCGGCAAATCAAAGCATTTATCATCTTTCTGTAGTTCATGTCTTTAAGAAAACTTAAACGATTCATTCATGACATTTCACCATCGTGTACGAATCATATTTACTTGATCTAACAAATCAACGATGACAAGTTCAAAGAAATGATTAGACCGAAATAAATAAATAAAATAAGGAATTGTTGAATCTCCTCTCGAACTGATATATAGACGATGAGGAGATGGCTATAGACGAATGAAGGCACAACAAATTTAATTTTTACTATTCAACGATATTACAATTTAAAAAAGAAGTTCTCAAAACTTGGTGTTGGTGGTTTTAATATTGTTTTTGAACTTTTTTGGAATGATTTAAAGTTGAAACTTTTGAATTTCGGCAAAAGAAAGAGTATAAAAATGAAAACCAAATTCTTTCAAGAGCCGCAGCATGAGTTTTCGTCACTGACTCTTGAAAGATTTGTCAGGAACGAATTTTGGGAACGCTTAGGCTACAGTTTTCGCATTTGGCACACGTGAAAAACTCATAAACATTCAATAGGAATAACTTACGTGGAAGTGCTCTGTTTTTTTTTATACTTTTGGGAAAACATATTTGGGTTTATACTCAGTAGAGGAAAGGAAAAGAAGAAGACAAATACGCTGATATTTAGGAAGAGAGAAGAACACATAAAGTGGTATATCAAGAAAAATGGAATGATATATCAATTTTATTTTTTTAAAATTTATCTTAAAATTGCAATAATTGAAAAATATTCAGAGGAAAAATGTATTGTAAATATATGAAAATATGCCAATGATAATAATAAAAGCTATTGTTATTACTCGTTATTAGTAATAACAATAACAAAAACAACAATTTACGGAACTACTGACAAGGATAAACGACAGGAAAATTTTACAATTACTTCAGTACATATTTTTTAAAATCTGTATCCTTCTTTATAAACTGGTTTGTCTGAATATTGCGGCAAAAAGTCTTTACTAATAAGAACCAAAAGCTGAATAAATGTGTACTCAGTGAAGACAAGTTCATATTAGCGTCAAAGTACTCGCAGGCATCGAAATTTTTTGCCGTTTGGCAGAGCGTAAAAAGAAAATAGAGATAAGATAATATCTGCTAACGAACAAAATAACATAATATTTACTCTTAAGTGTATTACAACGCCAATGTGAACGCGAAATTCTCTGTGAAATTTGTGAAATTTTCTGTATTTTGAAGAAGAAATCCACACATATTATTATAAGGAAAGCAACAATAACAACAACCAAAACGAATTATTACTGTGGAGCCAATTTAATACGGTTTGGAATTTCAAATTTTGTTTAAACGAGTATAAACGGCGTTGTATGCACATCATTGAAAGGAAGGAAAGACCGCCAAACAGCATTCCAATAAGCCAACAAAAACCCACAAACATACAACTACGAACCATATGCTAACACAAACACACGTCGATCCAGCAGAACCAAAATTCACTCAGAACAAATCGTTCACGAATCAGTGACGAAAATTTATGCAAGTGGATTTTGAAAGACTACGCTATTCGCTTACGTTACTTCCGAAAAATAAGCGATCAGTCTTCAATCGCCGCGACGCATCGGTCTCAATTTCCTCATTGATCTGTCTTTTGTAGGACCTCTCAGCAAGAGGTGTCATTTTAAATGAACTAACAACTTTAGACAATTAAGGTAATTGACTTTAGCCTTAATTCAAAGTACAAGCTTTAAGATTGATAATAACGGAATTCAAATATCCGCTCGGCTACTCTCACAAATGGTCATTCTTTTGACGACGGTTTTCAGACATGATGATGAAGTATCATTCGTGATTCGTTTATGTTTTCTTAAAGGTCTGAACCAGAGGGTTCATGAAGATACTCATTCTAATACGAGCTGAAAAAAAAACATACACCTGCACATACATATATACATACAGTCAGTCTGTGAATAAGGCATTCAATCATAAAACGAAAATTTCTGAATGTATACAGATTTTCAAATCAAAGCCAGAGTAACCACATGCACACAATCAAACACACGCGCACACACATAAACTCATTCCTTTCATCTTCATGTAAGAAAACCAACCGGCTCAAGGTAAAAAGGATACCAAGTACTGCACTTAACTTGTCTTGACTTTAGTTTGTGTGGTTTAGTGCGCACACGCACGTACACACATACCTTTTTCAGACCTAACCTCACACAAACAAAACAAGCTTCTGAATTATAAGAATTCATAAATCCATGATGTTGGTACGTGTGCGTGTGCGTGTGCGTGCATGCGTGATTGCATTGCTGAATAGAAAAAATTTGCATTTCTTCATGTTTTCTTTCTTTTTTCTGTCCTTTTCTCATGCTTTCCAACCAAATCGAAAAAAACGAAATGAAAACCGAGTTACCAGAGTTTTGTAACATTTCTAAGGATTGCAATTTGAACAATATTCTTTTATTTTATCCTTTCTGCCTTTTGTGTATTACTTTTTCTTGTTTATCTTCTTCGGTTCTCGGTTAATCACTACAGATTCTTCTCCATTCTCGTATTTCTCGATTCTCATTTAGAATGAAATTCCATTGACTATACATATATTGCACTTCGTATATATTCGTAAATGAAAATTTCAAATTTAACCAAATTCAGGTTAGAAAAAACAAATTGACGTTAGAAAAACCAACGGAGCACAATCAAAGGGTATCTACATACGTACAATATTATGACGAGTTCATCTCAGTGCGCAAAACTTCTCTACAAGGTAAAGGATACAACTTAAAATAGTGCAGGTCAGTTTTGGACCACTCTATTGTGTTTCGAATAGTATAAGTATAAGAGAAAATGTTATGACTGAACTCAGAGTAATGTGTATTTTCGGTGTATGGAGAAAATGCCTTCATACACTTGTCTCTCCAAGGAATATAGAAGATTCCTTCTTCAGCAGCAAACGCCTTGAGGCAGGTTTTTAAATTATTTTGTCAGATGTAGTCAAGATATTTTTTCGATGGTTTTTTGTATTTATAAAATTTATAATAAAATTTATATATAAAATTTAATTTATAAAAATTACTATGTTTTCAATCAATACAGTTCTCATTCCATTAGTTTTGCTGACAACCAACTTGGTTGTGCAGCAATCGACATAAATGTTTTCTCGAAGAGATTAAAATATTTTCTATATACATATGTATATATACCCAGAAGCCTTTAAAGACAGGTACTCGTTTGGGTACAGGGAGGCGGAATAGGTTAATAATGTGCAATTTGACGTCATGCCGTCCACAGTCTGTTTTTCTGTTACGACCCTGCTTCGGGTTTTTTATTGTTATTATTGTATGCTTTGAGACTGAAATGTGTACCTTGGCAACAACCACATTCTTCAGATGACGCCGCGATGCTACAGAAATGCAAAATCTTAGAGCTTCTTTCAAGCTTTGCATTTTTGATGCACTTTTTAGTGATGATGTTGATTAATTATTCAATTTTTTTATGGCATTTTTATATGGCATCTTTGTACTAGAAACCAAGTAACAAGTTCCTCACGTTTTCAGAACTATACAATATCTTCCACAACAAACACCGAAATAAAAACATTCCGAAATAAATTTAACCGTTAATTATGACCAAAATTAAAACCAAAATTTTTTCTTGCGAATATCAAATTTTGTTAATCAAGAAAATAGCTTAAATTCTATGATAATTAGCTTCATTGATATGATACGAGTATATAACAACCTCCGAAAATCTCTGTTACCTCATCCCTTCCTCTTCAGGGCTGCTCTTGCGAACACTGTGTTATCTATTTTAAGGAGTCGAACAAAATCATCAAACAGATGGGAATGATGGCTTGACTAACACTCTGATACGACAACATTAACATTTTGTAATGAACTTCTAACTTCGATTTACGCAATGCTAATACTAATAATAACGGCAACAACAGCACAGTAAAGAAGAGCACAACAGCAGCAACAACATATGTCAAAAGAAGCCAACAACAACGACAAACATGATGGTAACTAAATAAAACGGACGTCTATAAAATGGTCGTTGTCCCTAAGGGTGTCTCTGGGTTGGTGTTGCTGACTTTAATGGAACTTCTAATTATTCTAAAAGATTCGATGGTCTTCAAGAGACGCGTTGTTGCTGTAATTTTGAATATTTGAAATGCTTGGTGCCCGGCACGTATTTCGTTAATGAAAGCGGATGTTGGCAGTCGAATTGTTTGATGGAGAAAAGAGGGAAGAAATATGTTGTTGTTGTTTCAGTGCTTGATATTTTCTTATTTCATTTTTTCCTTCCTCCTCTTCTTCTTCCTTTTTTTCTGCTTGTTCTTCTTCTACTTTGTTTTGCTTGTCTTTTTCAGTTATCACGCATTCGCATCCACTTTAGAAAATCATTAAAGAAACACTAAGAAAGAAATAAACTAATCGTGAAAACTAACAAAGAAATAATCAGACATCTTTCGGTTAATGTTTGCGTAATTGCTGTTATTGTTGTTGTTGTTATGACCGCTGTTGTCTCAAATGATGTCGACATTTTCTATGCTTTGGAACATGTTTAGAATAACAGAATATGCATGAAGTTGTTATATGAATTAAAGTTGTTATTGTAAAGGGAAGGGGGCGTGGTTAGTGAACTAAAAACACAATGCTTATTGTTGCAAGTATATATTTTCATTTGAATAAAGAGTGTACAATCAATGTAAAGGGAGCATTCGGAGGAAAACTTAAAGTTAAGAGAAAGCAGACTTTGCCGAATTTAACGTACATGTTGAACTAACATATAAATAATCATATTAGATTAAAATGGATTTGAATCAATTAATATATATTCAGAGTTCAAGGAGTCGGCCAATTAGGCGAAGTAGTACTTATACTTGTACTAAGTGAAAACTAATCTTTCTCTTAAGGGAAGGAATTAAAGTCGACGTCCCTGAACTCTGCCTTCCGTTTCTGTCTGCATCTATGTATCGCTTTCAATTTATTCGGTAGACGCGAAGATTAAAATTAATGCATTAGCTAATCAGGAAAATGCATTTCCGTTGCCGGTATTGCTGTTTGTGGGTAATTCTGTCTTCATTTGGGAGATAGATTAAAGGGTTGGCAAAAAAATACCCAAAAAATATACCCTAAAAATTTGAAAAAGAAACTTTTAATCTCATAGGTAACCCGGATTTAACCTAAATGAATCAAAAGGCATTAAGACAAAGATATTAATTTCAGTTCAAATCGTTTTATGAATAAGATTAAAATGCTATAATGAAAGTTTTCTTCCAAGTTTCCAATGAGTAATGATAATAATCAATTTACGAACAGTGTCCGCGATATATGTTCACCATTTTTATAGTGAATTTCACTATTTCAGTTCGTTGTGCGAATGTGTATCGATCCATGTCTAAAAGCCTTCTGGCGTTTACTTGTCAAATGACATCACAATGACAGCTCAAAATGTGAACAATGACAGTTCACATTTTAAAAGTAATGCGAAATTGAAACTGACGCCTCTCTATACAAGGACGCTATACAAAACCTTTCTAGCCACGATTTGAGCTTTATTTTGTGTTCTTCTTGGCTATTGAAATAAGAAAAAATGTAACATGATTTTATTATTTGAAATCAATTGTTGTTGGGAGAATAACCTTTACGAAATTAACGATACATATTATTTATGAAGCATACAGAAAATAAAATGCTGCCGAAGAAAAAGGCAACAAAGAGAACTAAGAACAAACAAAATTTGAGAAAGAAAAGGCTCTCCAGTTTCATATAAGTTATACTCTGTAGTTGCTACAATAACAACAACAACAACTGCAACCGCTTCAACAATGTACTTTACGTACGGAAATGCTTCGCTTGCACGTAATTCCATTTGGTTTGTTGCTGCTGTTGTTGGTTGTTGTTGGCTGTTGTTATTTTCGTTGGTGGTAATTATTTCTGAAATTTATTTAATTCTGCTCTTCCGAGTGCACCTGCGACGTGCATTAAACCACGTGCCGTTCCAAAAGATCTTCGTGACGATTTATGGCAGTAGCCATAGCCACAGCCGCAGACTCAGCAGCAGCCACGCCGAAATATATGAATGTATGTATGTGTGTATGTTGCACCCAACTCTGAGCAGGTGAAATTCTCCTTCGCTCTCGCCTTCGCCCCAATATTTTATTATAATACTCGTTCGTACCGGTCTCTCGATTACCGGATCGTTTGAAGTGCCGTCGCGTATCATCTGTCGATGAAGTTGCCGTAAGTTTTATTGCCTTCACTCTTGTTTCCGTTTCCGTTTCTGCTTCAATTCGTTCAGGTTTCAGTTTTCTTCTGCAAATTCCAACTAAGTCATTTGAAGAGACGGTTGCTGCAGTTGCCGCGGTTACCGGCACCACGTTATCCACCAACCATTGACGTTCATGAGATGAGGCAGTTTAATTTTAACTGAGAACGTGTCTCTTCAGTTTTTAACCATTGTACTGGCTACATGTTGCCACAGGGCCATCATGTTTCATTAAGGATTCCACGTTCCTTCAAACTCAATAGACTTTTTGTCTGCTTTCGGCCAGTGGCGATACGCTCGGAGATAGACAGCATTAAAATTTTGAAAAGTTAGAAAAATATGGAAATGGTCAACGCTCAACTTTATATAATTAAAATTCTAGCTGCTTCCCCGAAATTGCACAATCGATCACTACAACGAATTTTAATGAAATATAAACATCTTCGTAATTATAAACATATTATACTAACCGAAAATACAATTTATAATTCGGTTGAGGCAATATTCGAGCCTCTCTCTCAATGAAGTTACGCTCTGTTTCTTAATATTCGTCATGTTTTCCGAAAGGGTTGGATGATGATGAGAAAAACACACAGAAAATTTTCCAGTTCAGTTGAGTTGAGAAAAGAAACAACTAAACACCAATGAAATAAATAACTCAATCTTAAAACTAAACACAAGGTTCTTTACCAACACAAAACAATGAACCATCGACAATCAGAATAGAAAAGTCAAGTCAAGTCTATTCATCAAACTAAACACCTCGATCTTGCGTACAACAAATAACCAAAGGACTATTAACTTAACAAACAATCAAACCGACGAATAATGAACCCAGAAAAAAAGTTGAAATTGCTTCAAGAAATCATTCAACCAACCAGTTTTAAGCATTCTATTGACCAAGTCAACTAAAACCACTATCAATCAATGCTTAACTGACTAATCAAGCAATCAATCCATCAAGTAAACCATGAACTGATTAAGCAACCATTCCCAAAGCAATCATCGGCTCAATGACTCAAACTTTCTGTACAAATGATAAAATACTCGTAGAGAATACTTGCAGAAGTGACAGATTACGATATTTTTATACGCTCCTGCCGAAAGAGCTCTGCCTCAGCTTGCCTGTTACCTAGATCTTCCTGCTTTGTTCATTTTTCAATTTACGAAGAAGTCCTTCTGCTTGCTCTTAAGTTCATAATGATACCGATTTGAACATACCCCGCCCTACGCAAGGCTTTATAACTTGATTCGATACTATCCCACTTCTTCTATCTCCTTTCTGGCTAAATTGATCAACTGCAGTTTTTTATGGTTATCAACTGAAACTTCATTATACAAAATTGATTTTGATTTATGGTCGTCATGGTTGTACTCGTATACTAAGTTGATACGAGTTT
The DNA here is from genome assembly GCA_949752815.1 of Conops quadrifasciatus. Taxonomy (NCBI): domain Eukaryota; kingdom Metazoa; phylum Arthropoda; class Insecta; order Diptera; family Conopidae; genus Conops; species Conops quadrifasciatus. The sequence goes on along the minus strand of OX457078.1, from coordinate 29,317,919 downwards.
TTTCCAGCTGGTTTCATTGTTTCCTTCACTTTATCAGCGCCATGATAATATTATCCATCATAAAAACTACTGGCGACGAGATGCTCTCTTTGTAGTTGAGATGAGAAAAGTAATGTACAGAGAGGGTTACAGATACGTTTCGTTACGGTTTTACATTTTTTTTATTGATACATTTCATAGATGAGTATGCCAAACACACACAGCCACACAGACACCAAGGCGAACATATGTATGTATGTATGTTATAAAGCGAACTTAAGTTTATAGTCTTTCTGGTGGTGATGATCATAAAAATATTTTACTTCACAGAGAAGGTGAAAACTATAAACCAATTAAAATAAATTTGGTTATGGTTTATGATGGCTGGATGTTGGTGGAATTGATAAAGGAAAGAATCTATTAAAAATTACTGTTTCTTCCTTTCTCTCCTTCGCCGATTATATGGTTCATGATGAAAAGGAATAGATGCAGCTACAAAAATTTGTAGCTGTAACTTAATCCCCAAACAATTCTGTCAAAACCTAGATCTCAAACAATTTTCTTCGAGTGCCTTTATTTTCATATGGGTCGTTGTTTTTGAAAGTCCGACAAGTCCACTTTATCGAGATATTTACATGAAAGCAAATTTTATTTTGAGAAAATCATAAATAGTTTTAAGCGATTGGTCGTTAAATCGGATAAAAATTAGAAGATCAAACCAAAATAATAAAATCTCATCACGTTTTTCTTGAATAGTTCACGTTTTTCTTGAAGTGCACTTGGCCCACTTTCAAAATAAACAACTTATATATAACGAATTGTACGCATATAAAGAAAATATTTGAAATAATTTATATAAATAATTAAGACAAGCAGTTACAATATAAAATATGAATAGCATTTTTATGTTTCATGCGTTGATATTTGTTCATGAAAATAATACACCAGAACAATACACTTTTCGCCTTGCTGCATACACATCTACACCTTTTTCAATTGTAGTTCAGAATTTTTCAATTGTAATTCAGAAATTTTCAATTGTAATTCAGACATTCCATTTTAAAATCAGAATTTTTCAATTGTAAATCAGAATTTTTCAATTTAAATTCAGAATTTTTCAATTGTAATTCAGACATTCCATTTTAAATTCAGAAATTTTCATTTGTAATTCAGAAATTTTCAATTGAAATTCAGAATTTTTCATTTGTAAATCAGAATTTTTCAATTGTAAATCAGAATTTTTCAATTGTAATTCAGAACTTTTCAACTGTTTATATATGTATGTTTATGTATCTATATAGAAAAAATTTAACTATACAGGGTTAAAAGAATGTTATATTTTTATGGGTGCCTGGAAAATCCCAAGGACGCGTGGATTTAAAAAAAAGGCGGAATGAAGTGGAAAATTCTGTCCGAAACCGAGGTAGAACAGATGATCGGATTGGTGGAAAGCAACAGTAGTATCTCATTCACGGAGATTGCGGATCGCTTAAACTGCAATTCGGTAAAAACATTAAAGGTCTTTAAAGATCACTAAACCTATATTCCCTAAAGAAGGTGCACCTCGTACCTGTTCCCTTGAACAGTGCTGAAAATCTGGAATACGCATACGTGGCCAACCCAAACAGATATATTCAGGAAGGCAAACAAATTATTTGGATTGACGGGACCTATTTAAATTGTCCTGCTGTCACAGTAGAGGCCGCTCCAAATTTGGACACCGTGCCTATTCAAGTTCAATCAACCACTCTGGTGATCGAGCAAAATTTTTGCGTCTGGGACCATATTCGCCAATGCTCAATCACATTGAGGTAATATGGTCAAAGATCAAGACTTTTGCAAAATAACATATAAATGTTCCACCCGCGGTTGGTACAGGGTTGACCGACAGCGACTGGCGTATTTAGAAGCCCTTATTGACAATGCGATTTTGACAATTAAACTTGATTTTGACGATTTAAACTTGAGCCATTTTTATAAGGAAAGTAACTTATTATCTACTTCTTTCGACAATTCGAAGTGGACAAAGGTCAGCAGTGTCCGGTGAACTATTAAAAAACGACTGTTAGACTTTTTCCAGTCACCCAATAAAATATAACTTTCTTCTAACCCTGTATAGTTAAATTTTTTCTACATACATACATACAACAGTTGAAACATTCTGAATTACAATTGAAAAATTCTGAATTACAATTGAAAAATTCTGATTTACAATTGAAAAATTCTGAATTACAATTGAACATTTCTGAACTACAATTGAAAAAGGTGTAGCACTCGTTCACTTACTCGACGAAGTAACGAATCAATCACTTTTTGTTATAGTTACTCGGTTTAAAGTAATTTTGTTATAGTTTCCAGTATAAATTAATCAAGATTAGCCAAAGCCTTTTCTATTTCTTTCTATTCCACTGATTCTTTCTATTGCATTAGATAGACAGATATACTAGCTTAAAGCCTATCAATCAGTATGATTGTATTAGTATGAGTGTAATTGCTTTGATTACACTCCATTACTTATGGTACTATCATGGTACTAGCATAGTACTATCTTTGGAAATTGTATACATCGGTGGCTCTTAACAATCCAAAGCAAATAATTTTACGCATAAATTCATTATTAAATACGTTCTTAAACTTCAGTGTTTCTTGACAATATCGCGCACCTGAATTTCTGCTATAATTAATCACGATGAGCGTAATGGAACTACGAACAATGGCTTTTGAAATAATTGAATTTTAAGCATGTGGGTAGCATTTTGAAAGTGGGGTAAGTCCATTTCATAACAAAGTAGACTTTATTTATTCATTCACTTTAGGGACCAATCTCTTCGAAATCTTTATATTTTTTACAGAAAAAAATTCCTTCTTCATGAGAAATGCATTACATTGAAAATGCAAATCTGTAAATATCTCAACAGTCCAAAATTCAGTCCACATGGAAACCGTCCCGAAATTCAATCATGACAAATCAGGACATGAATCAGTGAACAAAGAGAATCTTGTCAGGGAAAAAAATCTTGTAACTTTTGGAAAACTACGTTTGTTGAAGGAATGAGGATGCCGAGGATTTTGATTTTTTAATTTTTTTAATTATAATTATCGGATCGTATTATTAAATTTTTTATGTACGATAATTAATATTTTTTGAGTTTCTCATCGACGATTTTTTATCAAAAAGTCACTTTTCAACACTTTTTATGCACGTTGATGAAATGTCATGCATGATTCGTTTAGGTTTCCTGAAGACATGAATTACAGAGAAATGTTTCAAAGGAGATAATGAAATAATAAAGGCATAACATAAAATATATATATTTGTGTGGGTGTGTGAGGGAGATAGGGAGAGAGAGTGAGTGTGTATTATGCAGGGATTAAATTAATTAGTCTTCCTTTCAAATTCTATGTAAACGCACGCACGCACACTCACATCGCTAGCAATACAAAGGCATGCATGCAGAAGCCTGCCATAAGTGTTTATTCGTAAACATTTCCAAGGATCAAAGGAGACTTCCTGACTGTTGTATCTTTAGTATAAAATACTAGCATTAGATGGGTATAAAATTTAAAAATTTTTAAATATTAAATATAAATAATGGAAAAGAAGCATCATGCGCAGTACAGCTTGCTTTTCTTTCTTTCTCTTTGTATTGGCCACTAAACAGAATACAGAATAGTAGATACTAGAACAAGAAGAAGAAGAAATTGAAAGCAAAACGAAACGAAACGAAACGAAACGAGAAAAGAGTGCTTGCACTAAACGAGCGGAAACGGAAGTGAGCATTTGCATTTGCATTTACTGCATTAGCTTCAGATTTTGCATAAGTTACCATTTCGAAACTGCATAAATGTTGCATGTAACATAATCCGACTTAGTCGACTCGATACTCGGTACGTCTGAGAAGGTTGCTATGTAGGTATGTACGTCCTTCATCATGCCCTAGTAGTGATAAAAAAGTACTTTACTTCCAAAAAATATGGAAGAAAAACAAAAAGCGCACAATTATTCTGGATCTGTTTCTTCATGATGCAGTGTGTATGTATATTTGATATAGATTTACTTTTTTTTATTATTATTATTACAGCCTCTGCTGCTGCTGCTCCTGCTGCTGCTAGTATTGGTGCCCCTGTTGCCGCTGCTGCCTCTGTGTCTACAATATATTCCCAGAAGAACACATACTGCTTGCTCTATGCTTCATCCTCTATGAATTGCAGGGAAAATTTTAAATATTACGTATGTATATATACATATATAACGTATGAATTCTTGATCGGTGTATGATAGTAGGAGCATACGAAGGATACGAATACACATAGACAGGTACGAATTTCAAAGCAGGTGTGTTGCTCTTGTGCTTCTGTAGAGGGCAACAAGGTACTCTTAACCCATTTGGCCTCGCTTTGCCCAAGAGAGTACACCTTAAAAGTCGGTTTATCAATTTTTATCTCTTCAGCACGGAAATTCGTTTCAACAATTTTAAAATCATTACAAACCTCGCGTCACAAACATTACAAATGCAACGCGTGTATATTGTTTAGAAAACATTTCAATTGATTTTTATTGTTAAAATGTTATTAACTTATAAAATGTCACGCTTGTTGAGCACATATCTTTAATATCTTATGAAAAAGCAGTAATATTTGACGATTACTTTATATATGTATGTTGCATTTGTTATATGTTACAAGGTAGAAACTTTGAGATTATGGAGTAATGAAGTATAGCATCTGTCAAATGTCCAACTCGACTCCTCCTACAAATCGTCATATTTTGCATAACGTTTTCGAATTTAACTGCGGCTGAATTTCGTACCAGCCCAAAAACTACATGCACCGAACTGTCACTCATTGTGGATAAAGAGGTTGTTCGAATATTTCTCTTGGATGTTGGGAACCCTCAGACGTGAAAGTTGTGCTTAGTACCCAGAGAGAAGAAAACGAACTTTACATTGAACGACCCTTTTCTTTCTTGAAGAAGAAAGAAGTTTGGTTATCGTAGTTTGCTTCTATCGTAGTTTGGTTATGGACCAAAAGGGTTAAAAAAATAAGAACCTTGTCACTTCTAGGCACCCTGCAAATATAATATCAGAGATGATAAAACGGGTTATGGTTAACACCATGAAGGAACACCATGACGCAACCGTGAAGGAACACGGAAGAATTCTAAAATAATTTCCGTGAAAATTACGTTTATTTTTATGAAAATAATTACACACCGGAGAAAAATGAAGGCAAACTGTTTAAAAAATTAAATGAAAGCCGCCGCTTGCGTTTTTTCGTTATTCGCCTTAACAGAGCGAATGTCAGTGTTTTCTTTCATCTTTTCATGGTATGAATAATTATTAAAAAGCCGTTATTGGAGAGTGAAATCGGAGGAAATGTTCCTCCCTTCCCTCAATATTTCAATTTCCTCTACCACAAAATTTGCCTATTCGCTGAAGAGAGAAGTTACTAAACTTTTTGTCCTTCGAACTTTTTTGAAAAACGGAAAAGCATCAACGAATGGTACATACGAAATTTTACATCCTCATCAATAGTCGAAAAAGTTTTCTCTCACATTTCCTGGATTTTCCTTAAACATTTACTTATACATGGCGACACACGCACACACACACATAAATTCATTGTTCTGTTTCTCGTTCACTCAACTTTTCAGGAGGACTAAGTTTTGAGTTGTGACCATTAACAATATTCACAAAAAACAACAACATCAAAAACACAATAACGACAACAGTAATAAAAGCAGTAACACCAACAACAATAACGGCAATGCCAATTTAAATGTAAGTAAGCACAATCCTTTGCAGATGGCGCCTGCAAAATGCATGAATGAACGTCCAGAGCTCATTTTCTGTAGGTGGTAAAGTGTATTAGTACATGTATATGTATGCTCATATATGCAACATACATATACATAAATATAAAAATGTGTGTGTCAGTCAGTTAATACATTGTTATGTAGATTGAATACAAAACTGTCAAACTCTCAAGTCTCAACAAAAGTGAACAGTTTTATTCCACAAAGGAAAATTTCGCAAAGGAATAAAAAGCATTAATTACAAAAAGTAAGAAAGGAAAAAGAAGCTTTAAAAAAATTATAGACAACAAATGAAGAAGAAAACAAAAATGTTTTTTCAACAATTTAATCAAATAAAAATGTCAAGCAAAAAGCATATTGTGGGCAGCATGTTTTTCAAAAATACTGCGGTATTTGCAACCAAGAAAAAAATATCACAAAAACCAAAAAAGATAAGAGAAAGAAGCTATAACAATTACTATACGAAATATTATAGGAAAAATACGAGTAATAAAAACGAATTTATTATTTATAACCACCAACCGGACTGTTCTGAATGCTTGTTTTATTCGTGAAAGTTGGAAAACTAAAAAATCTAACAATTGAGATTGAATCGAATGTGATTTTTCTCGTACACGCTTTTGAAGGGACGCATCTATACGGGGTCAGGAAAGCCAACCGTAGTGCTGCAGGCAGTTCAATTGATGTCTGTTGCGTTATTTACGATATATTTTTTGAATTTGTATCAAAATATCCTTTCTCGGAACGTCTTATCGTTTGCAATGGAAGCATTTCTTTTTTTTTTGTTAAAACACTCCAACGTGACCCCTTTGAAGGCGATCCATTTTATCCAAATAAGTATTGTTTAAAATTGCGTTAAATGCAACAGAGAAGAAATTTATTTTTTACGAATTTTTAATTTAGTGAAAAATTGAATCGAATTAATTTTTTTATTTATTTTACTTCTGAGAATTCTTACATTTTCACACCTGACTCGACAAAGGTCTTAATGTAAAGTGAAATTTATGTAATTACAAATACGTCTTCCATACTCACACGCATTCACACAAACCTTCACATAAAATTGTATCACATAACCGTAGTCCGGGCTTGATGCTAACACCCAAGAATGCGTAGTAGAGCGGCGCTATTTTCTTCTCCTATCTCTACATCTCTATCTGTCTCCCTCTCTCTCTCTCTCTCTCTCTCTCTCTATCTCTTTCTCTTTGTCCCTTTCCCTTTCTCGACACTTTCATATAGCTCGGCGCTTTTCATTCATCTTCGTCTTTTTAGTCAATGTTGACCTGAATATTCAGTGTTGAATGTTGAACACTTTTAAACTTCTTAACATTGTTCAGTAAAAACACAACAGCAACAACACGTACTACAACAGAGTTTGTGTTAATTCTTAATTTGCAAGCCATATAAATTTACACTCCCACATATGCACACATTCACACACACGCGTCCCTCATATAGCCCAGTAGGAAATTGTCGTGTATGGCAAGCTATGCTCCCGACGATACCATTCATTCAGAAGAAATTCATTCCAAAACCCATCACCATCATCCAACCATGTCGGAAAACTTAACGCATTTCGTATGTAGATATGTACATTCGATTTCATAGGTTTCAGAGGTTTCATTGACAATACATTCCTGCGGACTGAACATTCAAGCATTCACGCACGTGCAGTCTTCTGTGCCTCGCTGTGTCTAAAATCAGTTTGAAAGTGTATGAAATACATCATGTGATATAATACATAATGTAAAGTTATACTAGTTGCGAATGTTGTTGTTATTCTTACACATGTGTAAGATGTATCTTCATACATCTACTATATGTTACATACTATTTCTTGACGGCGTACCCAAATACCCAAAATTTGTATCAACAGTTGATGAAGGATACTTCGTTGGTTTGTAATTAAATTTGATCATCGTCAAACCAATCAACATGATCGTACATACAAACATACATACACACAAATACAGATCGACGACCATTTGCTCTATGTACGAGTATTTGTGGGTGCATAAATGAATTTGTTTGTGTGTATGGGGGTGTGTTGGTAAGTCCATGTTAGTGGACACAGACACGGGCTCTATTCCTCACTTCATGTTTTGAACTCTAACATAATCCTTGCTTCATCTTTCTTGTCATCCTCTGCAAATTCAGCCAACAGAAGGGTGAAAGAAACCCTTTCTCAGAGCGTGAGAGCGTGGGAAAGAGGAAGAGAGCGCATAAATGAATAAATTTTTCATTTGTATCATTTTAATGAATGTGTAAAGAATGTTTTAAGAGAAATCTATTGGAAAGCATCAGTGGAGCAACCATGAATTTTACTTTTCGTGACGTCTTAACCCTTATGCCCACAGATATGTCCACAATCTAGTAGACAGGTCTGTGCAGACTTCTACTAGAAAGTAGAAAGTTACTATACTTTAGAAAGTTTAAGCTACTATGAAAAAGTAAGGAAACAGGATTAATTATATTTAATAACCATAATTTTATTGGTGATTATATTTTGAAATATATACAATTAATATTCGAAAATACTTTAACACCTAAATAAGCATATTACATTAGTACATTTTATGATCTGAGTAAAATATTTCTTAGTCTGGCCAAACTTATTTAAAAAGACAAGGGTTATACTTCATAACAGATAGGAGTATATCATATTGGCTCCGGGAAATAACGCCCAACTGAAATAAAGCCCATAATGGGCCAAAATCGGCCCATAAATCGGCCCTCACTTTGCGCTTTATTTCATTTAAGAAATTTTCAAATTTTTCCGAAAAATGAAATAAAGCCCCAAAAAAATGAAATAAGGCCCAATTTTGCTACGTTAGCTACGAAGCAGCTGATTGACTTACTAGACGATTTAATATACAAATACTCTTAAATATCTAATATACAAATAGCAAGGGGATGGTTTTTCTGGCTGAGGGTGTAAATCCTTGCCGCAGCCGAAGGCCGGCACCCAGAAGGACCCTGGATAGAGAAAGGATAGAAAAATGTCTTTCCAGCATTGAGATGGTTCTGTCGGCTGAGAATTTTAACCCCTGCCCCGCCCGAAGACTGGCACGCAGAAAGACCCAGAATAGATGAAGACTTTTCAGCAAGGAGATGGTTTTGATGGCTTTTGTTGGGCTTTATTTCATTTTCAGTTTTTTTCGAAAATGAAATGAAGCCCAAAAAAAAAAAAAATGAAATAACACAAAAATTTGACTATTTAAAATTTTCATATAAAAAAAGGGGCGTTATTTCATTTGAGCGTTATTTCCCGGAGCCTATCATATTTATGTTTGAGAAAAATATATTTACTCACCTTAAAAAATGTAACTCTATTATGGATTTCAAAAATATTGCACAAATTTGTCTGAATTGCATTATAATAATTTCGATTCGTTAAAGCCCAAAACTTCCTTTTATCATTTTCATAACAAACCTTAATGAGTTAACCTCTTTGGCTCATGCTAACGAAATCCTTCTTCGAAGAGGTTTTGTTGCATTATGTTAAAATTTATACTAATGATATTGATGATGGCAAGACTCGCCGTATCTGACTCGCTTGACTTAGTCGATGAGACGAAGTCAACTTTTTGTTTTCCTTTTAAATAATAATTATACGGTGCAACACTCAAAACGTGAATGAAAAGCTGGTAACGGTTATCAAATGATTTTTGGTCGCTGATCACGAATCTGAAGTCCGATTTCCGTCTACACGCCGTGATCAGCGACCCAAAATCATTCAGGGACCGTGAACAGCTTCTTACTCAGAAAGGAAAGCCCTAAAATTGTTGTTGTTATTTGGCCCAACTGATGAAATATTTCAATTTTAATTAAATGAATAATTAATAAATTTCATCCTTCAACCAGTTCGGCCAAGCGGAGCGACTGAAAATACTCAGCCGATAGACAACGACAAGGCTTGTCTCCCCTTCATCCGCGTATATTCTCCGTCGTATTATTTGAAAGCAAGAATCAAACAAACTAGATAAAAATAAAAAAAGAGAAGATGAAGGATGAATACATAAATTGTATTAAAATTGAATTTAAATAAATTAGAACTCTGGAATCGGACCAGAGTCGTTTTGCCAGTTTTAGAAACACATCCATCACCTACCCAATTTTATATTCAATGATATAAAAACCCATATCTTAAAACTCTTTTACTAATAGGCTTGTCTTGAAAAATGTAACAAAACTTAACCTCATCATCGAGATTGGTTTTTGTACTCTTCCAAGACATTGACAATAGACAGTTATCTCCAGTTATGACATAGAGATAACTTTCTATCATGCCTTTCAAGCAACATTTCGCCCGCTCTACGATGCATGTGCGCATAGCAAATTTTTATTCCAGGTCTTTTTCTTTAACCCTTGTTTCTACATGAGCCCGACCACGCTTATAGCTATACCCAAATTGCTTTTTTCACATAGAAATATTTTACTCAGGACCATGCAATTTTATATTATTTTATAGCAATTTTATCACCAAAAATATTATTTTAAAATTCTCCATTGATATATACATCGTTGTTCTACGGACTAGATCTGCACAGACCTATAAACAATATTACGGAAAGGCTTCCAGCCCAAATAAATTATGCAAGAACTCGCTGGTAAAAAGTTCGTTTTTAGATGTTTTGGTTTGTAGTTTATATAAATGCAATGTGTCATGCTTTATCTCAACTCTTTCGCTATCTATTGAATCTATTGTCAACCTAATTTATGAATATTACATTAAAAGCACCTTTAGAGGAGGTGGTCATGGTGCGTAAGTAACTAGAATGTTTTAACAATTAATGAATTAACTAAAAAATGATCATTATAGAGATATATACGTTATAAAACGCTTAAAACCATTATAACTTTTTAACCATTAAGCTCTTAAAGTCACAAAAAAAAAGTGAGTTTTTAATATTTTTATAGAATCTTAACAGATCATCTCGCAGTACTTCTATATTAATCAATGGAAAGTGATTTTTTAAACATATTTTCTGTAATAGAGCCCTAACTTTCATAACTCAAGCATACAAATCTTTTCGGACTGAGTCTTCCTTTTTATTCCAATAAATTGTTAGCTTTTTCTTAATCTCCAATTTATTCTTCCAAACATTCATCAATTTATAGTGAACCTTTTTCCTGCCAAACCTTGTGTAACTGCCTACCACGATACTTCTGAGATGTCGCTACCAACGCCATCACCAAGTCCGTCCCCCGTCGCGGCTGTCATCATCGTCATCACATTGTAGCGTAACGTAATGCGAAACGTGACGAAAATTTCATTTGTCGCATTAGTCGAAAATGCGCCAAGACATCCAAGACATCGCGTCGTCTGACGAATTTGTGCAGTAAACGTAAATCCGTTTAACCCGTTTCTGCTGTCGATGTTGCTGCTGCCAATATTTTCACCGCTTTTTCACAATTGCTGTTGCCTGCTGTTATTATTTTTGTTGTTGTCGTTGGTGAAGGTGCCATTTTGTTATTGATCCTTAAGTTCTTCTGTCGCTTATTGCCTTTTTTGAGTTAGTTTTCCAAATCTTCCTCTTCAGCGATCAACCCTCTTCGTGTTTTTGATAAATATTCAATTTCTTTATCTTTTTTTATTTTTTTTTTTCTTTTTAGAAAGTTATCTCAGGATGATATACGCCGATGCTTGCTTATAGAAAGTAATAATTTTTAAAAGCTTCAATTCCTGTTTTTTGTGTTACCTATTTTCATTTGCTTCTTGGCTCTATGTACTCTTATGTCGACTCTATTAGGGTTAATATTTACATCCCCAACTTTTTTCAGAGATTTTAACGAATTTTCCCCAAAGAACTGATTGAGTTAAATACCTTTTCTAAAAAAAGGACTTTTCGCAAACAATACGAAAAAGAAGAACGTTTAAACTATCAAAAATGTTAAATGTTAAATGTTAAATGTTATTATAAAATATAACTTCCAGAACTAATTATAGAAAAAAGTATAGACTTTATATTAAAATTAATCAAAGGAAACTTTTCTGAGAAAAACATACTTGAAACGATACTTTCGACAACTCGCTCAGTAAAAATTTAACATAAGAACTTTATCCTATAAATTAATAAAATACATAAAAACTTTGCAGAAAATACTTTTCACTTTGCCACTTCCTTTCACATTTTTTTCGTGAACACGTCTCATAATAGCTTTTACTCATTTTGGCAGTAGCAACACGTGACCAAATTTTACAAAATTTTAAGCATTATCCTTATCCGTTACGTCCGCCTTCTAATCGTATGCAACACACTCGTATATCTCTCGCATGCGTTCGTTATTCTTGTATGTATGTGTTTGTTATTTGTTATTTATGTTACAATGGAAACTTTTTAACATTGTCTTTCGTTAGAAAATTAATTTTCCTTTATACCTTTGGAGAAGTTAAAAATTAAACATAGCTGCTACTCATCTCATCTAATTTAATTTTCTTCTTCTTTCTTAGTCATGTTCTGTCTTTTTGCTCACATGGTCAGAATGTTTTTTTCTGTACTCACAGACGTCGTTTGCATGCTCTTCCTCTGCGACTCCCACAAAGACTTTGATACCATCGTTTTAGATAAGTCCTTCCCTCAATTTGTCTTTGTGTTTCTGTCTTTTTTTAGTGTTCTTCTTCGGGACCGACTTCACTAAACGCGGCTGTGACCTCTTTTCACCCATACCCTTGGGTTTACCAACATGTTTCTTCTCCTCATTTCATCTATAACTATTAGATCATTTACTGCAAGGATATTGTCTTCCGTGTAGAGCTCTTTGATGCCGAAAAAGGAGAAAACCGGTCCACCGCCACGCCTAGTTTTAAAGTAAATATTAAGGCATCCAGTTAGAGAACTGAATTTCTTAGCTTGCAATCCGGATCTAAAGCCGAAATTTCATTGCCGTGTTTACCGTATTGGTGAAAGTCATCGCACAAAAAATGGGCGTGATACGCCCACTGTTACACCATACGTTATAATAAAGTATTTATCAAGAAAAGCTAGTTAATAGATCACAATTAACTGATCTGATTTACTTACTTTTTATCATCACTTCGGCATATGCGGGTTATATGAGCTTCGCCCACGCCGAAGTTAACGATCTTACTTGTTTATACAAAATTACATTAAAATCATTGGCTTGATTTTCGTGTCCTGTTTGTGTGGCACTACACTCCGGTGTAAACCTGGGCCTCAACCAACAAGCCCGATCGCTCACTAGCTGTCGCCAGTTACGCACGACAAGTATGTTAGGGTCCCCTTGGGTACGCCACCTTAAACGTTCTCGTTGTTCCATAGGCTCGGTCTCGAAGATTCTATGGGCCACAGCTGTGTTGAGGTGGTGGAACCTTCTCCTCCAATCGCCATCAACGCAAACCGAATTTGTGTTTGGCTAATATTTTTATATGCGAATTTACCCTTTTTTAAATGTGAATTTGCCCCTTTATATATGCGAATTATATGCGAGTTTACCATTTTGAGATTGCAAAATCGCACAAAAACGTGTTAATTTACTTATTTTTTTCACAAACTTAGACATTTTTTGTAGTAAAATTACTAAAGTCAAGTGTATTTTTTATTTACAAAAAATTTTTACTAAATATTGTTTACACATTTTGTGGGAATTTGCTACATTAAATGCTGGGAAACTAGTAAAAATTTATTAGAGTGTACTTTTGATTGCTTAAATGTCTTTGGAATCACTTTTAATACTCGTATCTTCAATTACAAAAAATAACCTAATATGGGACACCCAGTGTCCAACAACAACCAGCCGACATTGTCCCACCCCCAGATGTCCTCTAGTTGCCTTCATACCACCCACCATCTACCACCATCGTCATCACATCTCTAGACGACACTGTTCCATCTCAAGCTGCCATACCATCTCTAGCTGTTTCATCCATCTCCAACTCTCATCTCTAGCTGCCTTCGTCCCATTTACCCTCTACAGCTCCCGTCATATCATCTATAGCTGAAACTGGCCAATCTCTAGCTGCCATCATCATCCCATTTCCACCTTCATTTTTTCATTTTGAGTTGCCATTTCTTGTCCTTCCTTTCTTCCCAGTCTCCACAATTCGTATATCTTTAACTGAGACTCTGTTCTCGACTTGTTTTTCGTACCGCAATTACCAGACGCGAATTCTGACTTTGTAACAGCTAACATCAATTGCGTGTACCTCTCTCTCTTTCCCTCTCTCTATCTCCAACGGCACCCAAGACTTTGTGCGACTCATATCCTCAATTTCAGTTTCCATTCGTTTCTAACTTTGTTTCTAACTTCGATTACATTCTTAGCGGCAACTCTATCTCACTGCTGAACAGAACTTACAAGACTTTTTTCTGTGACTATCTGGCTCTATTTCAGTGTACTTCTATTTTGTTATCTCACTCTCGTAACCGAGCGATGAACTAGCAATTTGAATCGGTCGAAATTGTACACCTTTCGTGTCAAGAGCCGCGTTGCGATGTTCAGCAGCGATAAATATTTGCTCACCTGAAATTCTGAAAACGTGAAACTTTTTACGGTAGCGAACACATGAATGAATGAATACGCCGCACAGTGTGCGATTTTGCAAGTCCAGCTGGATAAAAGTAAAAAATCGACAATCAAACATTCACTATTAACTACTGAAAAACTTAGTTTATGAACAATGTTAAGTTCAGTACGCTCACAAATTATAAGAACACTGGTCCTTTCTCCTTTTTAGAACCGTTACAAAGTGAGCCACTAGCAGAGGGTCTCGCATGAGTCTCACAAGTGTTTCGTTTGTTGGGTCTTACGGCGAAAATAAAAAATGCTTTAGGAAGAGAAATATGATGAATTACGTAAAAGTAATAATAGCGCACGACTATCGTCCTCCAAAACAAAAAATATCCTTTAGAGCAACGTTTCCAGAAGTGTGGGTCGCGACCCGGCACCGGGTCGCAGAAAAATTCAGGTGGGTCATGGCAAAAATTTTTAAAACACAAAAAATCTGTAACATTTTGCTTTAAATTTGATATTTAGACTTTCATATCAACAAGAAGTTGATAATTTATTTGAAATTTCATGCGACACCTTTTAGTACCTTTTAAGACACCTTTTTAGGTACACCTACTTACAAAAATAAGTATCGAACAAAGATTGGATGTCGAACCTAATTTGAGAATAAAATTATCATCTTTAAGTCCTAATTTGAAATTACTGTGTGATGAAAATCAACATCATGGTAGTGCAAAGGATCAAAATATGTAAAATACATATCTCAAAATATGTAAAACAAAATTTACTTTATTTACTTCAAGTTTTAAATGAAGATAATGTTTTTGAAGATAAAGTTTTTGTTATATAACTACTTTGCAATTTTTGTTTATGAAATAAACAAACAAATAACTTGAATTTTAATTTTTATTAAATAAAATTTTTATAAAATAAAATAAAATTTGTTTTGTAAATAAATGTTTTTTTTCTTATAAGGTGGGTTGCGAAAAAATTTAAAATCTCGTACCGGGCCGCGGTCAAGAAAGTATGGGAAACACTGCTTTAGAGTATCTTGAAACTGAGTTAAATAAAAGTAACGGATCTGAAATAACGGTAGAAGGATTAAGGTGAATATTTGTTCATTTGCAATTGGATATAACCAAAGGTGGAGTATGCCATGTCAGTAAAAATAGTTTTATTGTCTAGTTTTTCTCTTAGTTAATAATTTTAAAGAAACTATGTTGCAATTAAACAGTAAGCTCTGTAAATAATTTTTTCCGGCTGTATTTGCAAAATCGAACACTGCGCGCCGCAAGGATTCAATGCATCAGATGTTGCCGCACCATCTGATGATGTGCCGCGAGTGATTCTATGCAACTATGCATAGATTTGTTGTTGTTAGTTTGCGAATGCACCCGTGGGGCATACTAAAGGTAAATGATATGCATACAAGTACATACGTAAACGGGAGTGTGTGTGTTCGTAAAATTACCTTCTTTTCGAATGTAGCATCAATTTTTAATGAATGGTAGCCAAAAATGATAAAAAAATAGTTTAAAAATAGTTCGCTATGGATTGAAATACAATACCAAGACCGTTTTTATATGTATTCAATCACATTCGGAATTCTCATATATATAAATTTTCGTCACGTATATCGTTTCGTTTACGTACAGAAAAGGAATTAATACATCAAGAAAAGGATGTCGTATATCACTTAATTTAAAATTTATTTATTAATATTATTCTTATCAATTAATTTAAAAATGATTTATGTATTTATTAATCGTAAAATTTCGGTGAGAGAAGCCATAATAATTTCTACTTACATTACAACTTTTGATAAATGTTGGTTTTTTATTTTATTACCTATTTTTTATAATATATATGCATATGTAAATATGAAATACGTTTTGGTAATTTTGCCATTTTTAGTAAAACCACTTTTCTATTAAACTTATTTCATAATGAACCGAACTGAACTAAACAAAAAGTAGTGCGTCTACCGCAAAACTTCTCTCATACATAATTGAATAACTCTAATGGACGAACATACACGTACATGAAAAATAAAAAGTACACTTACATCCATTTATATCTATAGTATATAGACACAGTAACTAACGATTAGATAAAGCAATGAAAATACATAAAAAATTAAGACAAGCATGACAACCATGAAGGTTAAAAAAGTTAATTTCAGAAATTATTTTTCAAAATTCAGAAGAAGAAAACCAACAGATTATGGTTGCTACCAGAGAATAGAAAATGTTATGCAAAATTTGCCAAAATCCCAAATATGTACTTTGGGTCAGTAAGGTGACATTGACAAAGGCTGCTTAAATTCAAATTCACTGGACTTTTGACAACAAATTATCACCGTTGTCCGTAACTACGTGGTTTGATACGTCTCCAGACATTAGGGTTTATAAGCCACTTTCCTCAACGAATTGTGTAAAAATAAGGTTTTCATTACTTTAAAGTGGGAGCGCCACATTACACCAGGTAAAAATCCACCATTTAAAATTATACAGCACAAAATCCAACCGCTCAAAATTACACTTTTTCAACATTCATTTCGTTGATTACGGGGTTTTGTTGAGAGAGGATTTTGTTGACTAAAGATTTTAATCGCTGCCGCGGCCGAAAGTGAATAGTTGGATTTTGGGGTGTTGAATTTTCCAATATTCTCAACCCCTTTTAAGCCTATTCTGAAGCATATTCAGTCCTTTGAAATTAGGAAACGGCCTTTGGCGATATGATGCGGTCTCATGCCCTCATATGGATTATTTCTCTCAATTAATTAATCTATGAGTACTATCGATGTGAGTTTCGTTTATAAGGACCCTCCCTCCAGTCACTCCAAATTTCAACAAATTTATCAACAAATTCCTCCAAACAGTTCAAAGTTCACTTCCTTTTCTTGTCTTCATAGATTTCAATTTTCTTTCTATCTTTACATCTGTTACTTTTCATTATCTGTCATCTTTTGCATCATTCTCTTCCTCTCTATTTCTCTGCCACTACATCATATGCTCACTCGAGTATGTTTAGCGATGTTCTTACTTGTGTATAAGTCCTGTTATCTTTTGTCATGTTCTTGTGGTATGACAGGCTGGTTGGGTGTCTGACTTTTAGCCCGTACGTCTGTCTCGCCTCTCTGGTCCGTCTGGTCTGATAGGTCTGTGCATCCATCATCTGAATTGACCGACCAACTGAAGTGGGTGCAGTTTTAACCAACACTTGTGGTTTCCTTCGGATGAGAGCTGAATAATCGTCCTCATCATCCTCAGATACATTTAGCTCATGGCTTAGCATGGATTGAGGTTATGACTTGATTACTTCAAAGTCTCTGACTGGTAGTGAACAAACAAAAAACTGTCCGGCTTCTATTACGGCATCCGCTTATTCTTTCTCTATATCTTTCTTCGTCATCTTCTAAAGAGCAGGGCTGTCCCTTTTATGAGATTGAGGCCCATTTTATACGCTATTATCCGTCAATCTAATGTTATAAAAAACAAGAAGAGAAAAAAAATGTAAATATATTCATATTTTATGCAGTGACAAACTAAGCTTTTTGCAAACTTTCTTTATGAAACATTTTTATATTGGTTTGTTCAGAGCACGAAAATCGATTGTTCGTTTGTTATTTTTCTTCTTATAATCTAAATGAATTATCGTTCACTTCGTATGATTTAATTAACATGAAATGAAAAGATAAAATCGGCTCAGAACATGACAATTCTAAAGTTAAAGATTTTTTGGGAAATTTCTGTCTTTATGTCTTCGGGTTTCATTCTCAAATAGTATAACCCGGATCTATTCATCTTTTTCCTCTGAAAAGCTTTTGCAGTATAAAAAACCAAATTTAATTTTTGGAATTAGTTTATATATTGCTTTTCAATTGATGCAAAAAACAACCAGTTGTTAAGAATGATGAGAAAAAGCAGATAACACAAAAAAGCAGATAATTAATATCTTTGAAAACAAATCTTTCACATAAGTTGAGTTAGTAAACTTCAATTTTTAAACGTGTACGAGTATATAATACCTAAATATTCTTTGCTGGACATTTTGTTATCATGAAGCTCAAAAGAGTTGAAAAATAAGTTCTATATTAAAAAAACTTTTAAAATTAACAACTTTTTTATATAAAACGCACTAAAAAGAACTGCACTAAGAATTGATATTGCAGAAATAATTGACCGCCGTTTGATAGCACTCATCAAGAGTGCTTAATTTGATATCACACACGGCCCATTTGGACAACTCCAAAGGGGATGTTTTGATTGTAGAAGTGGTCCTGGTACAAAACCTAGGGCCAATGATGCAGCGTGCAATCTGGTACTTGAACCGATTGCACAGTGGATAATCTTCTAAACAATTGACTTTACGCGAATCGCTGTCTGAAGTAAACGACGACTTTATTTCCAAAATTCATAGTTTATATATGTTTTACAATATGATAAAAATGCTTAAAATATACAAATATGAGCAAGAACAAGAAAGTAATAAAATGATTACCATGCAGAATGGTTTCAATAAGTAAAAAGCAATATAAAAAGAAACAAAAACACCAACGCGGAACGCGGAAGTGTTACAATTAAAAGCGCAGCGCGAGTCTGCTTCTTCGAAGTAGGCCGCTTCGATCGCTAGCACGGCCAGAAGTTCTTATTTTGTGTTCTTGCTGAATTAGCGGTCGTGAATGCGTCGCTGTAAACTGGAACATATTATTGACCCAATCATATGCATATGTACATACGTATGTACAGGGGATATAGTTACCACCCCCGATATTCATTCGCTTATTGTCAATCGTTTTTACTATTCAAAATGTAACACGCCAAATTTCACTCTTACACTAAACACGAATTCGCCCAACGAGAATGACTGCATAAAAGTTATTTAATTAAAGCTCGTTGGTCGAAAATATCAACCTTCGCAGTATAAAAAGTCAACTTTTATTTTTAAAAATGAAACTTGCTTGCTGTAAAAATACTAATGAATATGATGAAAAATTACTTCCTAAAACTGAAAAATGAAACCAGGAACTGAAAATTTAAATTTTTATTTTTATTTATAATAATATTTATGTATATTTATTTATATTTTTAACAACAAATCTTTGTCATAAGTAAAGAAATTAATTCAAAACTTTTGAACGTACGGATACTTACTTATAATATTCTTTGCTTAAAATCATCTTAACATATGGTTGTAAAGAGTCGAAAAATTCAACTCGCGGTTAAATGTGGCACGGGGGCAATTGAAGTTCTTGTTGTTGTTGGTGATGCCGCTCTTTAGCTTTCTATTTATATTTTTGGTTTAGTGGTTGTTGTTTATGTTGTCTTTGTTCCACATTCATAGTTCTTTTGTTGTTATTTGCGCCGTGTTGTTAGTTGAATCTTTTTCTCTAGTTATGATTGTTTGTTTTCCCTCATTGTTGTTGTTGTTTCTGTCCCCCCCGTCCCCCCCTTTCCCCTTCCTATTGTTGTTATTGCTTTTTGTTGCTATGAGTTTATCATGTTGCGCATCATTTGAATAGTCATTTATATGCACCGTATGTACTGTTAGTTAGTTAGTTCGTTTACTATGAGTTGCCATTCGTTGTTGTTGTTGAGGTTGTCTTTCCATTTCATTGTTGCCATCAGTCGGAATTTCTTGTTAGTTTTGAAATCCAATGGTTTTTCCGATTCCTCTCTCGAAAAGCCAAAAAACTTAACAAAAAAACCGAATTGATACGATCCATCCGAAAACGTAAAGGCGTTTTATTTATTGTCGCACCTTGTGTCACTTCTAATATTACGTTTTCTCTGGATGTGTGACTGCGTGAGTGGATTTGTGTGAATGTGAATGTGTGTGTGCAGCCGTTGAATGCAATCAATTGGTAGAAACAGAGCGACAGAGAGAGAAAGGGAGGGGTATAGCATCTAAAAGTTGCTTACGTGTCACTGGAAAAACACAACAACCAAGTTTGTTGTTGCAATTTCAGTTTAGTTCGCATGATTTGATTTAACCTGTTCCCGTTTTCGCTATTTCTTTTTTCTTAATGCTTCCATGCCAGAAAACTTTTCATGCTACAGAATTTCGCCTTTTTTTGCCAGTTTTTCTTTTTTCTTTGCTGACAGACGTCAATTTGGATTAGCATCATTCATTGATTGAATTGTGTTCGCGTGTTTGCGATATTTACAAAGAGTTGGTGTTGTTGCTATTGTAGTTGTTCTTTCTTGTTCCCCGTCAAAAACGCCCTCCCTTAACGGGACATATTCAACAAAGGAAGAACGTAAGTGCAACGTTTATTTTTCTTATAATATTTATACTTTTTCGATTTTTTTGCTGATACTCTTTGATACTTTTTTGGATACTTTTTAACGACGCTTTTTTCGATATTATTTCTTGTTACTATTTGCAATACTTTGTAGCAATACTTTTTTCTGGTAATTTTTCCTTGATACCATTTTGTTTCAGATTTTTTTTTTTATACTTTTTCTTGATATTTTTCAATTATAAATATTTATTTTTCTTTACAATTTAAAAAAAAAAAATATTTTTACAATTCATCGAACAATTTCCTTACGAATGCGTATGTATGTACATATGTATGTATACGTTTATGCATATTAATTGTAAAGTAATTCTAATATTCGTAACGTTCATATACTCAACCCTTATGTCTACAGACCTTTCAAACTGCATACGTTCTTCTACGGACTAAGTTTTCCCAGAAAACTGTATGAACACTTTGTTGTATTCTGAAGAAATAATATAAGTTTATTTGTATTTTTAATAATAATAATAATAATTTAATAACAATACAATCATTCTCAAAAACTTTCTTTGTTTATTTTAAAGGAGCGATATTTACGTGGGTATATACTAAGCTACTGAATAATATATTTCTTTGTGAAAAAGCATTCTCAATGTAGCTCTATTGGTCTGGCCAGACTTATCTGTAGACGCAAAGGGTGAAAACATGAACTGCAAGCCTTTCTATGCATATAGAGAATTGTATTGGTATGTGCATATTTTCTATGTGCGTTTTTTTTTTTATTTATTTCAAAATATCCTTAATTTATTTTCACATCAAAAACGTTTGAATTTATTGGGCATATGATCCGATTTTGAAATTTAATATTATGTTTGTTTATACGTACATACATTTATTTTCATTTAATTTAAATTTGGTATTTTTAAAAAATTCGACCACTCTCTCTCTCTTCTTCTTTCTCTGTTCTTCTTTCTCTGTTTACCTTTGCGGAAAATTAAAGTCAAATAATAAAATAAAATCTATATCTATACTAATATTATAAATGCGAAAGTAAGCCTGTCGGTCTGTTACCTTTTCACGGTTAAACCGCTGCACCGATTTTGGTGAAATTTGGTGTGTGGATAGCTGGAACCCTGACGAGGGACATAGGGTACCTATTTTATAAGTCAACCTCTAAATAGGGGATAAAGGATTGTAGGGGAATTCAGTCTCAATTTTAAATTAAGTTAACATTGTGCTGGACAGAATAGATGTCAATAATAAAAGAATTTATATCGTGGTAAGGCACAAACAAGCAAGAAGTATCTCTTGGACCCTCGAGTTATCAAGGAAACCCTATAACGGGCCCCTCCTATCCAAATAAAAAAGTGTCGTGCCATATGTACGTATGTATGCAAGCGAACGACTGTGATGTGTACATATGTATGTATATCATTCAATCAAACTAAGTTAGAGCGAGCACTATTCCACGCGAACGAAGTTGCGGGCAACAGCTAGTAATAAATAATTTTCATATTCCGTTGCTGAGATATGCATATTTATGTATTATTCTGCACCTATAAAAGGTGCGCCCTTCAGTGGCAAAATCTTATCAAAAGTTTGTTTCTTCAGAATGGATTGTTATAATCTTTTTTGCTATTTGGAGCCTAACAACCCTTTTCGATAATGAGAATCCATAGGAAACTGCCGAATGAGAATCTGAGAAAACTGCCTTAACATGAGAAAATAAAAAGCATTTATTTTTATATACGAAAAAATTACCGTGAAAAGACAAATTCTTCCCCCGCACATTTTCCTTAATTAGTAAAGAAACGAATGAGTTATGGGCGGTAATATCGCTCGAGCGATCAAGATGACATGGTTATATACGAAAAATCTGTACATTTGAAATTTACTTAGAAATTCCTGTCACAGATATAATTCACAACCTATTTTTCGGCCCAAATGCCCAGTAGTCACGGAAAAGCTGCATTCATTCTTGTACTACTCTCTTCAGTTGGATGATATCGGGCACAATTATTTGCCAGTATCAATTGTTCTTTTTGAGTTGCACTTGCATTAGCACAAGAGTAATGTCAACCAGCTTGAATATTTTCTTTATTACTTTCAGTTTCAACGATCTGTAGAGTTTCTAGAAATCGAAACCTAACCAATTTTTTTGTAAAATGTTCAAAATTTCTCTTATGAATTGTTACTATTTATTCACATAAAGATACAGTTAAAATTGAAATGAAAATTAAATACATACAGGAAAAAACTTCATCGGAGAACGGTCTTTATTTCTGGTTGCTGAAAAAAAAGGTTGATTAATCCGCATAATATCCTTTAATATGTTTACATCGCTGCTGGACTCTTGTCTTGAGTCCTGTTGATCCAATGTAAGCATTACGTGCGTCCTAATTGCATCTTCGTCGAAGTACCTATTCGTACAAAGTGTTCATATCCTTAAACATCCTGCCAGTCATTTCCTTTCCGCAGTTTGACCACCAGCAAAGTGAATTGCAAGCAATGTTGTTCTCTTTATCGACGTTCTATTCGATATCCTGTTGTTCATCGAAATGCTGTGGTACACGATGTCCTGTTGCACTTCCTATTAGTTGCTGGTTATTTTTAGCCGCGCCCTCTCCCTTCCACTCACGAATTTCTTTGTTGTAAATCCTGTTTGCGGTTTCTGGTAAATAAACTGCCGGCGGCCGATTGCTTTGGGTTGGGTTGGGTTGGGTCAGGTTACCAGGTTTTTGTATTAACACTCATTCCGATAGATAGGTCTGGCCAGACCTGTAGCCAGAACTCAGAACGCTTTTCCACAAAGGAATATTATACTTAGAGCCATGAAGTTCGACTGACAGACTATGTTTATGTAATCACTTCATAATAAAATTGCATTACATAAAATATACATACATATATTTATGTATTATGTGTTTTAGATTTTATACTTGTTTTTCCATTTATACCTCGTAAATCTACAAAGCGGGCCTGCAGAGGCCTATAAGCAATATTACGGAAAAAGGTTCGTCATGTGTATGCACTTGCTAATTCGAGGTTCCTCCAGTTATTTTGGAACAAAATAATTCCTTTAAAATTTACATGTTAAAATAAATTATGCAAAAAAGGCTCACTAGTAAACACCCCGTTTTTTAGGCCTTTTGGATTGTAGTTTATAATAATACAGTGTGTCCTGCTTTTCTCGTTATCTATTTAATCTGGTCTCTACCTAATTTCTATTATATGGAAAGGTCCTTTGCATGGTAAGCGCAAAATTCGCAAAAAAGAGGAGGAAATTCCTTTTTTGCCGCGATGGAACCCAAAAGTACTGCATCACCTCATATTCGATTGCCCAATATTTTGGGTCAGCAAAGGCGGGTGGGTCATTGTCAAAGGCTCCCTGAAATCATATTCAATAGACATTTGACAGGAAATTATAGCTAAAGTAATGGTGGTGGATAATTAAACATATTTCTTTAATTTTCATCTGAATATAACGAAGTTTCTACGGCATCTTTCTATAGGTATGTGCTGAAAAACAACGTAGTTTAAGACGTCTGTAGACATAAGGGTTAAAAAATAAAAACACGTTTCTAAATAAATAAATAAATAAAATTGTCTGTGTGTGTGTGTGTGTGTGTGTGTGCGCGCGTGTGTGTGTGTGTGTGTGTGTGTGTGTGTGTGTGTGTGTGTGTGTGTGTGTGTGTGTGTGTGTTACGACTTTTCCTGTCATCTATCATTTTTGCGTGGAATGACATTGAAAAATTCAAGTTTTAAATATATGTATGTATTTTTGACAAACGTAAGTAAGTAAATAAAATACTTTTTTATTCTTCCTTTTTTTATTCTTAAACATAATAAAACCACAACAACCATGAATTTTAACAAAATTAATTTGAAACAATAAAAGCTCGACGCGTAATCCTTTAATTTGTTTAATTAAGGAAGGCACATTTAATTCCGCATTAATAAACAAAAAGTAGCAGTCGCCGTATTCGCAACAAGAACTGGTCTTAAAACTTAAACTGAATTAGTCAGGGATGGGTTGAACGACGTTGGGTAGAAGCGGGCGGAACTGAATGGAGTTGAGTTGAACGGAGTTTATTTGATTTCACTGGAATTAAGTTCTATTGAATGACTTTGCGTTCAGTAAACAAAAGTTTGCAAGGTTGAGGTTATTCGTGTTGCATCCGCCATAAAATGGCGACCAGAAAATTAATAGTAACAAACGACGCAAATGTAAAATAATAACAAAAAAAACCGATAAAATAAAAAAAAATTATGGCAAATTGTTTCAGGAAAGCAAACCGCAGAAAGCTCATACAAATTCGAATGAATGCTTCCTCTTGTGCATCGCCGCATGATGAAAACATGACCACCTCTAAAACCACAGCATTACTAAAAGTAACAACAACAACAACAGTGAAGTTAGTTGGTTAGTTCGACAATAGAAGAGAGCTTTACTAGGGTTAACAGAGCAAATAAGCACAATCGGACCAAACTCAACCAAATTCAACCAAACCGAACACAACCAAACTCAACCGAAACAAACCAAACCGGAAATCCATTAGCTTGCGTTTTAGGTTCATATTGTTTTTGATCACTGTACCATTACCATTACTTCCCAGCCATCATCACCGATTTTACCATTCCCTCAGCATCCCCCACCCGCAATCTCGTTTCCAGAATGCTTTGTTCCGTAATTCATTGAGCTTAGAAAATCATCGTAAATCGAGAAAAGGGATTAAAAAGGACTCGTCATATATTCGAGATGGATGGATGGTGGTGATGGATCAACGAAGCCTGGGTTACCTCCCTTTTTGTTTTCACATACGTATAAATGCTTTTAGAAATACTTCAATGACTTCTTTTTTGTAATTCTTTTACATTTATGAAATTTATTTACAATTATTTATTTATTTTAAAATTAAGACATTTTTTTTTTCACTGATGTAAGTCTGAGGGAAATTAAAATCAATGTGGCTGAGGAGGCTCCCGAGTTGAGTTTTTGTGTTCATTGAGTGTGCATAACTTATACGCTATACAACTAACATATAGACATCAAGTTTTTTGACGTCTACTGGCACATAAAGTTAAACAATTATTATTTTGATGTTAATTTTTTTAGAAAACCAGTGAATATACGAGGGCCAATTGAAAAGTTTCTGGCCTAATCGACATAAAGTAATTGTAGAAAAACGGTGGACAGTTGTCTATAGAAATTTTTTAGTGTTTTTAAAAAAGCCGAAAACTTTTTAATTAGCCCTCTTAGTCCGCTGAATTAAGGTTGACGAAATATCCATGTTTCTACAAATTAATTAGGCAAATTTTATACAAAAATTTGTTATACATATGTACATATGTCAAGGAAAAGAATAAACAAAAATACGAGTACGGTATACACTGAAAATTAATACTCGTATAAATGCCACGAAAGTTTCATAAATGTTCAACCAAAAAATGCTTCATAACACACTGTCAAAAGTTCTGGTTTAATTTTTCAACCATTCTAACTTTTTTTAGACTAAAATACAGAAATTTAACTCTTTTTCGTTTTAAAATTCTGGCAACTGAAGCTGAAAACGTACTTTCCTAATTGTAAAATGTCAAATTCCTATTAAAAGGGCGAAATTCTATGTGAATGCAAAATTAGTGTTAAAATTTCCTTTTCATCTTTACATTTTTGTTCATTATTTTTCTATGATAATGAAAATTCATAGCATTTACGCAACGTTTTATGGAGGTGAACAGAGTCGATAAATGACAATATGCACAGACACTTGGATTATATTCGTTTTGTTATTTTAATTAAAGAAAAAAGGCATTTATAAAATAATGTTTAGGAACTATGTATACTTTTTTGGTTCGGTATCGAAATTTTTCCATCATGCGAGTATCTGGTACTCGAAATATCTTAACCTTGATGTGTGAAAATAAAGGTTTCTCGCTATGTATACTTGAGGTTATGTCTCGGATGCCATAACGAGTTTTTGGAAGAAGTATTCCCTCATTATATAACATAACCTTAAAGATATTGAGAAAACTAGGTCTTAGGTTCGAAAATAGAATAGAATATTTGAGAAGATGGAGCGAATTTGAGGTCAGGAAATATCGTCAGGAGCTAGTGTCAATTGTAATTTAGGACGTCTCTCATATCGAATATTGTCGACCTGTGTGGTTTTTTCAACACTAATAATATTAATAATTTTAAATAAAATTATTATATGCCAAGTAAAGAAATTTAATTCTTTTCGTACAATTTCTTTATTCAAATGTATTTGCTAATTTGCCTCAGGACAATTTTTAGTTATTTTAAAACGAAATTGAAAATATCTTTGCTCTATCCCTAAAGCATTTCGGCATATACGTGTATGCTTCAGTGAATTATTAAAAATACCATCCAGGAAGTAATACTCTAGTGTCGTCCTCTTTCTTAGCTTTGAATAATTGATTTCATTTCCATACAAAACAATATTTTTAAAAGCATAAACAAGTCGAAAAGATAAAGGTAAGAAAGGGAAATAATAGCAAAACACAAAGACCGGCAGGTGAAGCGGCACCGCACGATCGTAGCCAGGATAACTCCTTTTGGTTGTATTGACTTACATATTTTTTTATTTGACAAAAATGGTCTCTTCACAAAGATGGTTTGGGGGGAGCTGAGCACACCATAGCATTAGCTTGGCTACGACTATGTAGAGCGGCGGACAACATTTCGACAATAACCAACAACTAGCTACTTCAAAATAATCCATAACATGTTGATATTCTCAATTTCCAGAGCAATTTTTTTAAGTATTTGTATGTACACGTATAACATACGGATGTGAGGTTCTTGGTACCGACAGAAAAAGGGCAAAGTATTCGCATAGAAAATTTCAACTTCACAAATTCACAAATTGCAAAATATTCAAGTCGTAGACGAAAATAATAGCACAACAACAACAACAACAACAACAATAACAACATGAAATCTTAAACCCAAAACACGTAACTCGGTTTAGTTTGTACGACTCGAATGATTTCGCAGCATCAGAATAAACAAAGTATACACGAATATTCCTTTCTTTGAGGATTGCGTCAAATCTTGGTTTTTGCAATAAAGACAACTGTTGCTACCGAATACTTTTAAGTGCTGTAATTTTTGCTTCTTATTGTTATTTGGAAACAAATAAAACAAATTAAAAAGCAAATAACAATACCTAAAACAATTTTTTTAAGTATGGTGTTCGAGGGTTCCTTCGTTTTTAAACTAATGCTATGATTATGATGCTGATAATATTTTTTTACTTTCGGTTGATTTGAAGAAGAGAATACCAAGTACAAAATTAAGAAAACGGATACCTTAAGGAGTAAGTTTCCCCCCATTCCCAGGAATTCAATTAATCTAAATACTCCGACCACTGTGCCCACCGCAATAACTCTAAACATTAGCTGACTGATGACGCCATTTTTTTTTTAACACTTTCACGACCACGGGAGGCATACATATATGCCACCTATGGCCCCCGTCATAACGAGGACGCATATATGCGTCCCAATCTTCTATGTGATTAGTTTATCATACTTTATTTATGTGTTTACAAATTCTATTAAAATTTTTGTGATACATAGCGTGTGTTATACGTAACGTTTGATAATATTGCAAATATTTTCAATCTTCAGTGCGAATTTATAGAGCTTAGTTGTAAGTAAAATGTATGGAACCATGTTTTGAAATGTACACAATTCAAAGGAATAATCACCAATATTCTTAATTTTTTTACTGTTTTTTTTTATAATTATTTAATTTTTCAGTGCCTAGTATCGCCTATCGCCTTAGTCGTGAACGCGTTAAGGACAAAGTGCAGCCAACCAACTCCTCCCGTATATTTTCAGGTACCAATTTTTTTCATGTTCAATATCTTTCAACAAGAAGTGCTGTTTTAAACCAACAGAAATATGCTACGAGTATATTTTTGTGAAAAGTGATTTCTGTAAGCTGATCTTTCTTTCCATGTATACTCGCTCGGCATTTGTAGCTGTCCGTTGGACTGTTTTCTTTGTACATCATTGAATACTTTAGTATCGCCTGCTTATTTGTCTGTCCGTACATTTGTGCATCAGCGCTGTCCAGTGCCATTGCCGTCCAACATTCCATCGTTCCATCATTCCATCCCTCCAAACTGCACTCTTTTCTTTAGTTAACTCTACAGAATTACTGTTAACTTTGTTTAGAACTTAACTACCTTAAAAGCCTCTTCTTTAGAGTGGTTGAATGCCGTTGCCATACAAACCACTCAACAACCTGGACTCTTTGCTTACACCCACCCAAACACACCCACACGCCTTTAAGCAAACTCACACAAACGCTGTACCCACTACATACTATCGTATGCTTTGCAAAGCAAGCTAATGGAGTGTTGTTGAAATGCCACTTTTGCGTTTATTTACCGTCACTGTTATCGTTAAACTGCTGTCTAGCGCGTTCTTTCCATATTTACCATCTGTTTAAGAGATTTTGAGACACTCTTAAAGCAGATTTTATTAAAATAATCACTCGATTCTCTCGGTTAATTCAAAGAATGCATTATGCATGTGAAGTGAAAGAGAGAAAGAAAGGAAAAGAGAAAGAAGCGCACTAGTTCGGACCAGAGTGAAGCAAATCGTGTGGCAAATCATGTTCCTCTAAAATTCTCGTTATATTTGAATGACTGCAAGTTCGTCTTTGTGTTAGTTTTTAAGATTTCAGCAGCCTCAAATTTCCTTGATCACAAATCAGTGACCAGTGATCAGTGACGAAAACTAGTGCTTGCTTATTTCCTTCTCTTATTTTAGACAGTTTTAAATTTTGTTGCCTTTTTATAGCCTACACCCGAAGCGATGAGAGTACCCATTCAGTAACTAACTTTACTCATTCAGATTGATTGAGATTTGATTAAGATTTCAGCAGTACTCATTCAGTAACTATCGATAGTTAAAAGCACTCGATAGTTCCCAACACTACCCAAAATAACACATTTTGGGTCCTCTTCGAAGTAGCCGGGCTAATTACAATGTCAAACATTGTTACGAGTATACATAGAGGATCTATTAAAACAATACCTTCGACATTCTTATGAAAGAACTTGATAAAGGACGAGAGCCCTATGAAAGAACTTGATAAAGGACGAATGCATACATAGCATACATAGCATACGTAGATGTCGACGAGACGATGCGAAACTCATTAGTTCGAATCCGAATCGTCGTCCGAATTTATTTCGTCTTCAGATTTAATACTACTTTAAACTTTCTCCATTTCGGAAAGAAATTGTCTCTTTCTTGAGTATTTCTAAGAGTAGCCGCAGACTGCATACTTTTTTCGACCGATAGTTTGGTCGGGCTCTTAG
The DNA here is from genome assembly GCA_949752815.1 of Conops quadrifasciatus. NCBI lineage: Eukaryota > Metazoa > Arthropoda > Insecta > Diptera > Conopidae > Conops > Conops quadrifasciatus. Next base: position 29,288,047 of record OX457078.1, on the reverse strand, counting down.
TCCGTATGAAGATGTGTGCAAGTGTGCGTAGTACGAGTAGGTATGTTGTCAGAATACGGTTACTCTAACAGCTTCTCTTTACAGCATCCAACCCAAAGGCAATATACTCTGAGACGTCAGAACCCGCGATTTTAAAACATATACAAAACTTATGATTTATTACTATATCAAAGGACTCACTTTCTGTCTCTAATGCGATTCTGTGATGTGCATGATCACAGGAAAGGTACATATGTATATGTATTCATCATATTCGGCATTAATGATCTCCACTGCAATGCTCTGTATGAGATTGCCATGTGACCTTTTTATAAGTTTGTGAAGTTCAAAGAACTTTTAAAATTTAAAACCACTTTGGACTAGACAAAGAACATGAAGCGAAACTAGAACGGGTACAGCCGGCAGATGAGATCAGTTGCGCCAGTCGTGCAGTACCGTGAAGTTCGACGATTAAAAGAAGCAAATGTCTTTTTCACAAAAATCAAAAATGGTTTTTAAAGAATTAAAAAATTTGCAACAAACTGCATTTATATTTACTAAGTTCTATGTTAAAAAAACTTAATAACTTTTTTAAATAAAATCCAGTACTGCAAAAAGAACTGCACTTAACTAAAATGCACTAAGAAATATGCAATTTTACAGCACTCAGCAAGAGCTTTAATTTGATATCACACACGGCCCATCAAAAACTCCATGTAAATCCATCCACGTTTATTATCCAAACTCTCACTCTTAAACTCAAAACGACTTCGCCCAACGTGAGTGTGAGTGCATAAAAGATATTTTAAAAATTCATTTGTTCATATTCAACAAATTTGGAAAAGAACAATTGGAACTATTTTGTAACGAAAAAGACGAAAGTGTGGTCAATTTTTTTAAAGTTATTTAGTATTAAGCACGCAGTCTTATGTCTTTCACACTTCTTGGATTAATTGAGAATTCTTATGGTTGAATGTGTGTGTGCGGAGATGGGTCGGTGCTGGCTTACTGCAACTATAATTTTATCTCTCAACAGGATAAGTAACATTCTGACTAATGTATTCCGCGCCAGCATCCATAAATGGCGTAACTTCGCGACGCGTCGTAACTTGAAAGATTAAAAATTCGCTATTTCCTCATTGCTACTGTAGTTGCTTTTCCTTGATGTTGCTGTTGTTTTCAACCTTATCCATCGCAACCAAACAAAAATGGTACCCATGAATCACTTCGGTTGATGCAGTTCTGCTGCACTGCAGAGCATTACAACGCTTCTGGCGTCACTGTAGTGATGGATGATGGTTGTGGCAGAGACCGTGGCTGTGGCAGCGTCGACCTCGAACGCGACTCTGACTGCGCCTGCGACCGCTGTAGCGGAATTTTGTGTTATTTTGTTTTTATTTCTATTTCACTTCAAGATAATTTACGAAAACATGCGGAAAAATCTGTGGTTGAATGTGACTATGGAGACTTAAAAAACAATAAATACCATTTCTGCGATTATTATGTACCTACCTCTATACAACTTCAAACTATGAAGCCTTCGACCTCATTTCATTTCTACAACATTTTTATTTTTTTTTATTTATTTCTTTTCTCCAAAATCTTTTGCCGTGTCCGTTTCCGCTGGCGTTTATTCATCATCGTCGTAATTGCAGCAACTTTTTACCTGCTCCTGCCGTGGCCTCTTTAAAACGTGTTAATATTCAGCTATTTAAAAAATTAAACATCAGGTTTGTTACCAGAATAACTGGAAAGCAAAGCATAGTGAAAGTGGTAGGAGGAGAGAGAAAGAAGATGCTGGGATGGGAAAGGAGATAGGAAGAGAGAAGTGCACTAAACAAAAACTCGGCCGAGTGCTAGTGAAGTGCAAAAAATGTAAAACCATTAAAAAAACTGGGTCAAAACCATTAATTTATATTCGTATGAATGAGGTTTTGATGTTCTTATTGTTGTTGTTGTTTTTTGTCGGTCGGTTTTCCCTTACGGTTCCCTCTCATTATTGAAATGTGTTTAACAAATAAAGAAATTCACCATAACAAGAAATAAAAAAGCTATTTTTATACGAGTACATAACCATTTCCTGTTATAAGGGCAACATCATTATTACAATATAGGTTGCTTTCATTATTACCTTTATTATTTTCATCATCATCATCGCCATAGTCAACGTAATGAATTCTTTCTGTTATGATTAAACCAAATCATGACGGCGTTACTCGCTCCGTTTTGCAGACCATGCAGACCACGCCCCAACTACCTCCCTCTTTTAGCAACTTTCTTCTCCTTCCTTCTCACCACGCTCTTTCCCGCGACGACTCGATATTTATATACAACACGACAAAGATATTTGCGGAAATCCTCAAAATAAGAGTACTTCGCACAACAGAACTGCGTCAAAGGTCGCATTTTGTTGTTGTCTAAAATGGTACAATGAAAAAGAATTATAAATTGTTTTTTAATATTTTTGTACAATCAATAGGTACGTGGAGAAGCAGAAGGTAGTGGGAGAGACGGAGGGAGCAAGGGTTAGGGTAGGTGCAAAATACTTGAAGAAACCCACGCGTTAATTAGATTGCACCGAATTAAATGCGTACAACTCATTAAAATTACAAAAGGCACAAGATTGTAAATATATGTATGTATATATTTCAAAAGAAGGTACTACAAATTGGCTTAAATGTGTTTATATTCTTTTATATACATACTCCTATACATCAAGTATATGTATGTACCTATAAATGTATGTATGAAGGTGTATAATTCAATATCAGACTCAAGATAGTCTCTCATGGTCTTTCATAGTGCCTCATGGTGTCTCATGGTCTTTCAAATTATGAATTTTATTGGGTGGGTCTCTAAAATTTCTTTGAAATTACCAAAAAAAAAACAGAATTTTAAAAATTAAAGCATTAAATTAATATACGAGTATATCAAAATAATAATATTAAAATTTTTGATATAGACCACCTTGTAAAATGTTGAGAACTTTTAAATAGAAATTTTTAAATAAGTAGAACCGAAATCTTCAAAATAACCAAATTCTTCATATTTCCAGAAGGATCGAAATAATTAACAATAATAACATTGTAGTTAATGAACTGTCCATGAACTGTCCGGGGTATCAGGTTCTTAAAGTTTATTTTTACATGTAAATTTATCATAGCTTATGCACGTCATATTAATTTTTTGTCGTTGGTCGATGGACGAATTTTACAACGGCTTCACTTGGTTGAAAGTGTTTTTGTCGCGTATTGCGTGGTAGAGAGAACTCCACTATCGGAGATACCTCCGTTTCCCGCGTCCTTAGTAAAACTCTTTGCGATTTTTCCATCTTTGGCACATATGCCGTCTCGACATCTTATGTAGTCTTCAATGACAATGTCATGATCGTTTTCTTTTATTTTGTTTTAATTTTAATATGGCTCTTCATAAAACAAAAGCAATACAAGCTGATATATCTCACTATATTATAAGACAACATCATGATACATGGTGTATGTGCCGATTAATTGGTCTAAGATACTTACAGATACTTTCGTAATGTTTTAGTTTAAAATCAGTTGTGGTTTTCTGTCTTTCCTATAACTAATCTCTTTTTGGTGGTCTATTTTTGAAGCAGCATTTGATATTGATATTTGGAAACATTTTCGGCCCTCCAGATGCTTCTAAGCATCTAAATATTTTCAGATTCGGGAACGTACCATCGAGAATCAAAATCACCGATCACTAAAACAAATCATGACTGCCACCCTGTTGTATGACCCCGCAACGTTAGCGTGGACACGTGTCCGTTTGTTTACAAATAGAGAAAGCATTACTCGTAAATCATTAACATTAACATCAAAAATTAACCTAGTGTACCTAAGATTGTTTTAACAAGAAGCTGCAGATAAAAAATACTGAACTGTTTTGCACACATACATCTTCAACAGGTTTGAATTTGTGAGAATAAAGTTCGGGTCATGTGTAACAACTGCACCCTTTTGCATGAACAAAAACCATTTTATGGGAAATTGGCAAAAAGTGTGTTTATTATAATATATTACGCATAGAAAAGAACGTAATTGCATGAATTATTGAACATTGAAAATGCTGAACTAATTTTTGTTTTGTTTTTTGTTACATAGTAAGATGTCACAAGTTGATAGGATTGGTTTCTGAAACAATTCTTTTAATATTTACGGATCAATTTTTTCGTTAGTGGTGTTAATGCTTATTATCAATTCAACAAATCGACAAGTGTATGAAACTCAAATAATTGAAACTTAACGACGTCCAATTCCAAAGTCGTATCGCTTGGGACAGGCCTTAACATCCAAACAAGTGGAAGTATCTTTTCAATCTATTTTAATATCAGAATTTATTGTTATTGTACTTATTGTATTAAAGAGTTAATAATTACTGACCCATTTCGAGGAAATGGGAAGTCTGCTTTAAGGAGGCCATGAAATCACCAATTATACGGTTTCTGAGCGCAGACATATAGTTAGATACAGCGTGGAGCAGTCCTTCAATATTTTCCATAAACGGCTCATTGTGAGGAATTGCAGTGTGCTCTGAATGTTGTTCTCCGCATACGTAAGACATACTTAATAAAACACCGAAAAGAAATGTTGCGTAAAGTTTATACATTGTTGTAGATCTCGGCTAAACTGGATAATATTCGGTGGTTGGTAGTGGCTGCAGCAAACAATATTTCCGTGTGTTAATACATATGGTTAACCGTATGGCTATATGATTCTTAACCAAGCGGAAGAACAAAGTGAATACCTTCGGGTGTAGAGTATAAAAATAAACCCGCGGCTTAAGTCACCCCACATGCCCTACTGCACTTTTCTGGGTTGCTCATGAATTAAGGGAAACTCAAGATTTCAATAACTTCTCGCACTAGGTCTGTTAGCTGATTTTCTTTGGAATGGTAAATTACATTCTACAAATAAATACTCGTAACTTATACATGGAATTCAATTTCTCACACACCGCGTGAAAACTTATAACTCGTATCTTACCAGATTCCAACGACCATTAGTATAATTACGGACCGAAGAATTCAAACAGGGCCAATGTTATTTGTTTACACTTCTTTAAATTTAGATGTATGCAGTTTGTGTTACACTATTCAATCAGGAAATTCAAATCAGGCTGAACATCGGCTTCACATAAGGCTTAGAAACAGCTTCACATCGTCATCAAACATAAGTACCTTTCCGTTTACAATAACAGTTGGAGGATCATTTATGAAAACGAGGAACAGCAGCTGTCCCAAACGGATACCTTGAGGAACTTCTGAAGGCTCAAACTCCTTAGAAACTGTATTATTGAGCACAACCATTTGAGTGAGATTTCGGAGATATGAATGAATCCAACGTAAAAGTGATCCAAGAAATCCAAATAACTTAAGTTTTGTAATAAAAAGCTTATGATTTACTACATCGAATACTTTACTGAAATCTATATAAATATCATCCGTCTGCTTAGCAGGCTTAAAATTATTAACCTATGCGTTAATTACAACAGGTTTCTTGTAGTTGTATCACAGAAAAACTATGCTGAACAGGCGAAATTGAAGAGCAAACAGAGCGACCAATTTGACCCGTGATTATCTTTTCAAACAGTTTCAGAAGAGCACTGAGGTTTGCAATACCAGGATAATTATTTATAAGATATTTATTACCAGATTTATGCAGAGGAATAATAAACGATGAGTTCCAAGCACGAGGAAAATAACCGGTACGTATAGAGAAATTAAATAGTGCTGTAATAGGCATAGCTAACTCAACAGCGCAGCTTGGAGAATACACGATGAAAGTTGTTAGGAACAGGATTATAAGTTTATTTAATGTCTTTCAGAGCATTAAGAGCAATCAATTCGTCGATGATATGCTGGACAATAGAACTCGAAGAAACGTTATAAGGGTATGTGTCCGAGCAATAATTCAAGGAAGAATACGTTGACTTAAAGTAGTCGGCGAAAACATCACATATAATTTCTGCATTGTCCCAACTTTTACGGAGCTTGATGATATGGAGATCAAGCTTCATAAAATGTTGGGAAAACCGCACTCCTCCATTTGATATTAGCAAAATTCCAGAATGCTTTGTGATCACCAAGTATGTTCGATTAAACTTTTAAGATATGTATGTATGTATATTCTCTATACGGCTGCTTACATAACCACAGATACATTGTTGAAAGAATCCAAAGACAAATCCAAACTGCCAGACGAAGAATAGAGTTCCAATTAATGGGACACAAATCATTTTTCGAAGTTAAACAATTTATATACTTGCAGCAAAATTTTCCAGGCATTCGCATTCGCTTCACTGGCTGGGACATTCTGCAAGACTGAACTAAATCAATTCTTAAGGTGGGATGGCTTATTCTCATGTAGTACAAGAGGCGCACATCGAGTCAGATCAAAAATATCCTTATGATTAGATTAGAAGATAAGGCGGCCATGTTGCTTACGCACATATTGAAATTTGGAAAAGACCTCTGGAAAACACATCATCAAGGAAGCAAATATTATTTTCACGCTCAGAGGACGGCAAAAGTGTATCTGCATCATCAGCGCAAAACTCCCAGTTAACATAAGGCAAATCGAAGTCAACCAAAACAATCAATATGTCACACGGTAGCATTGGCTGCGTTCAAACGCCAATCAGTTTACGCTGGTTTTTGTCAGAAAAAATTGTTCGCTTTGAACGCGTTGCTGAGTCGTTGCTGATAGTATGCAAAAAAAGATAAAGAATAAACAGACGTCGGTATAGCTAAAAGTTTTGTCAGTGCTGTTTGAGACACATTTTTATTCTTTTTGAAAAATATTACTGTTGTTGGGCAAATAAAACTGAAATGGACTGTAATACTGCCAGAAACTTAATACTGACTGTAATTTTGTATGATGGCCTAATATTTTACCAGAAGCCGAAATCATAGAGAATTTCGTTTCTAGTAGTGGACTGTTTCAAAGCCACCGCATGGTAAAAAACGCAACGAACAAATTATTCCGCAATGCACGGATTTACAATTTAAAGAACTCTTTCCGTTCTTTTCAGTTGTATTATGAATGAATCTTCGTTGTTTCGTTTATTTAAATATTAAAATTTCTACTCTAGTTATTGGAAAACATTGTGAGAAATCATCCCAGTAGCGCATAATACTCAAACCCACTTTCAAAGAAAATATTATTTACTTTGTGGCTCATTGCAAGCAGAAGTCATTTCTAGCTGCCGGTGACAGATTTAATATTCCAAAGAGTACAGGGCACGGGATTTTTAAAAAAGTGACGGAAAGCCTAGCACAATTAATGCCGCAATTCGTCAAATGGCCAAATCGTCACCAACAAGTTTCGACCCAGGTTGAGGTAATTTCTCTTACACTTTATATCGATTGATTTGTATAAATTTATTAGATTCTCGAGGAGAGGTCAGGTGGGATTCCCAATGCAGTTGGTCCCAATCGATGGATGCCACATACCTATAAAACGGCCAGTACGAAACTCCACGGATTACTATAACAGGACGCATTTCCATTCTATTATTTTGGCGGGAAAGGTTTAGATATAAAACTAAATTAAATTAAATTACAAATTAAACTTTTCCCACAGACGTTTGCGATCTCAATCTGCTATTTATAGATGTTTATTGGGATGCCGGGGAAAATCCACGATGCGAGGGTGTTCCGGAATAGTCCTCTTTTTGAAAATTTTTCTTGTGAAACGAACACTTAATATAAATAAAGGGTCTCATAAGAGTCACCAGCATCTTCTTAGAGACAGCCATATCCATTAATGTTTTGACCCCATTTAGGGACCATGGTCACGTTTCGTCGCCTTGAATATATGTATATAGACTGCAACGATGTTGAATTCGCCAATACAATAATAGCTGCTGCATGCATGATGCATAATTTTATTTTGGACGCAGGCTAAACTTTGGAGGGAATGGAATATGAACTCGATGACACAGAAAATGTGACACCACTGGTTATAAACGAAATTTCGCTCAATTCAGACCGGAGCACTATGGGGTCGATTTCAAAAAGCGTCTCAAAAATACGAAAAGTCTAAATGGGAATTGAATTATGGGACTTAAAATTTCTAATAGGAAATTAACCATACTTTGATATCCCTAATGGTTTTTTTTTTAGAGTTGCCTGTCGGAAGTTACAGGCCGGCAAAGTGGAAGGTTTCGAACATTAAAATACGTTTTTTTCAGATGTCTATATTAAGTAGACGAATTTACTACTATGTCATTAAAATACAAATAATTATACATCGTTGTCTGTCTGTCCGTCTGTAGAAATCACGATTACAGGAGAACGAATAGAGGTATCGTCATGAAATTTTGTACGAATATTCTTTGTTATCCTACGCTGTTTGGTATTGAAAATCCCTAATGGAAAATCGGCCCAGTGCCACGCCTACTTTTTGTAGTAAATGTGAATTAATCCGTGCTTATACATAGTTCAATTTCTCAGCTTTTAGAGGGAATTTTAGCTAAAATTGTATTCCCCAGTCCACCCTCTCAGACTAAAATATAATCCCGAAAATGGGCGTGGTCCTCCTACTTGTGTCAAAAATGACGATTACAGAAGAACGAGTAGAATTCTCTTCTTGTAATGCTCTTTGATATCGAAAATAGAGAAAATCGAATCTCTGCCACGCTTACTTTTTTTAATAATATTAATGAAAACAAATTTGAGAACTGAATTTCTCGTGAAGCTCGTAGTCCGAAACTAAAGCTCTAGTTTCATTGCCGTGTTTACCGTATTGGTAGAAGTGACCTCACAAACAATGGGCGGACACGCCCACTGGAATACCATACCATATAATAAGGTGTTTGTTAGGAAAATCGGTGTTTTAAATGAGTTAATATATCAAAAATTACTATCTGTTAATTAAATAAAAGGGAGCGTAGCCCGATTTTTAATATCACTTTGACAGGTGCGGGTGTAGGGTATATGAGCTTCTGCCAGGCCGACGCTCTTAACGCTCTTACTTGTTATCTATCTAATCTTATTAGACGAGCTATAATTGTATATGTATACATATGTATATTGTAGCTTTTTTGAGCTCGAAAACGGCTTTAAGGATTTCTTTGATATTCACTTATTAGGGAGATTGAGAGATTGCAAATCGATCTGTCGAGGTGTTTTTTCTAAAAAATTAATTTTGTTGGTTTTTTCCTCTATTAAAGTGGTTGATCAACAAATGTGTTAATAATTTATTAACATCATTTCGTTTTTTTTTTAAAACAGCTCTGTTCTGAAATAAAATGTCAACATGAATTCAAATATTTTTGTTTTGTTTACGAAATTTAACAACAGGTGTGCCAATGTTTTCAAAGCCAAAAATGTCAATAAAAATTCAAATAATTATTACGGTATACAGGGCAAAGGGCTTTACATTCGCTTAAAAAAGATAGAACGGCCTTATTTGTACTATTTACACTGCAAAAAATCAAAATTCTTTTATTTTTTAAATTTTTCGCCCCATTAAACCTAATCGAACTTAGCAACGTACGAAAAAAGTTCTGAGCAACTGCTCGGGGTCCCAGGTTCTTTTTATATTAAGGTTGAAATGCTAATGGTTAATCTTGCGATTAACTTACAGTTTCGATAGTCGATTTTATTATTTTTATGATTATTTTTATTACTTTTACTATTAACTTATAGTTTCGATAGTACTTTTTTACTATGATCGCCATTGTTAGTCAATATGTTAGGCATTTCCTCAAGGAAAAAGATAGTGGAACTGGATGAGGAAGCTGCGCAATCACTGGCCGAATAATTTGTTCAAGTGTTATTAATAAAATTCATGAGTAAAGTAAATTAAAATTGCTTAATATTTATTTTTAAAGTTAATATAATTTTATTGAATTTCTGACAGTCTTTATTTTAAACTAGTTCACATATTAACTGTATTTAACAGTAATATTTCTAATAACTGTATAATATAAGATAAACACTAATGTAACAAGGTATATATATATCCTTTCTGAGTTGTACAGTTTTACCAACAAGTTTTGTTATTATGTGTATTACGTATACCAATAACTTTCTTTTGAATAACTTTCGCCCATACATAACAAGGTTAGGTTAGGTTAGGTTGTTAAGAGGGACCTTATGGGTCATCCAGTGAAGTACTGGATACACCTAGGCCAATGGCCCATTGTGCACCTCCGTAAAAGAAAGGAAGGAAAAGGAAGGGGAATGAATCAGGGCTGATGCAGCCTTTGCTCAAATAGCCTCGTGCATTTCACGAAGCTTGAAATTGCGATCCATCCCTTACTACCAACATCCTTAAGGGTGGCAAGCTGTGTTGAGCCTAATGTTTGAAACCTTATCCTGCCGAATGCAGGACAGTCGCACAAATTGTGCTCTAGGGTCTCAGGCTCCTCCAGACAGGATCTACAAATATCAGATTCCAACCTCCGGAATTTCCGCAGGTGGCCTCTGAGTTCGTTATGCCCCGTCAGAATACCAATGATCTTCCTGAGTTCAGCCTTACTTCTTGATAGAAGTTTCCTCGTTTGGGCTGCGTCAGGGTTTCCCCAAAGTAGCTTAGTAACTTTGGAGCCCGTCGACTCGTTCCATGATCTCAAATGCGTATCATTCGCCCATGCCGATATTTCATTTCTTATGGATTGGAAAGGTTTTTTGGCTGCAGCGGTAACGTCATTTAGTTGAGTTCCCCTTCGCGCAAGCTCATCCGCCCTTTCATTGCCTGTTATGTTGCAGTGTCCCGGCACCCATACCAAATATATCTGGTACTTTTGGCTTAGAAGTGTTATAGCTTCTTTACAGCTACGAACCTCTTCCGAGGTTGTCCGGTCGTTTGTTATAGCCTTGATAGCCGCTTGGCTGTCTGAAAAAATTTTACAGCAACAGCCTGCAAGGCTGTTATTATATAGCCACATTGCTGTATCCATGATGCCAAACACTTCTGCCTGGAAGACTGTGTTGGAATCATCTAGCCTGATGCTATTTCCAAATTCATTATTTTTACAAAAGAAACCGGCTCCGGTGCGCCCTTCCATTTTCGATCCATCCGTGTATACATGGATGTCTCGGTCTACTTGTTCAAACGATCCGGAGTTCCAGTCTTCCCTTTTCGGGATTGTGGTCTCTACTGGAGTTCTAGAGTAGATTTCCTGGATGCGGTCGCATTCCAGAGCCAAGGGTTCTATATTCATTTGGCTCATTATGGTTTGATGTCCGGTAGTGCGGCCCCCATAGAACCAAGAGCCTAAAACCTTAAGTCTACCCGCTGTTACTGCAGCTTCATATTTGACCTGAATGTCTATTGGTCGTATGGAAAGAATTACCTCCAGCGCCTTAGTAGATGTAGTGACAAGTGCACCACTCATGTCAATGCAACATGCCCTTTGTATCCGCTCCAGCGGTTTCACGTTGGTTCTGATACCTAGTGCGTTCCACCAAACTACTGCCGCATATGTTAGTATTGGGCGGATAACGCTTAGGTATAGCCATCTGACTATTTTCGGCCTTAGTCCCCATCTGGGGCCTATACATCTCTTGCAGATAGCCCATAGTCTATAGGCTTTTGTTACTCTGCTTTCAATATGCTATTTCCAGTTAAGCTTTTTGTCTAGGATTACCCCTAGATACTTAACCTTATCTTTCAGCTTCACCATTTTGCCCTCTAGTGTTGGGGGGACGAAACTAGGAATCTTCCTCCTTCTAGAGAAAAGGCATATCTCTGTTTTTTCAGGGTTTGCATACAGCCCTCTTGGTTTAGCCCAATTGGCAATTATCCCCAGTGCCTCCTGAATTCTCCTCCGGCACACCACCCGGAATCCTTCCTCAGTCAAGATTTTTAGGAGACTAAAATATTAAATAGTGTACTACGGTCACCCATAACAAGGGTGATAGGATTCCGCCTTGTGGTGTTCCCTGTAGCACTCTCCCTTTCACTTTTATGCCATATTGTTCACACGATATGTACCTATGGCTTAGCATGTGTTTTATCCATCTGGCTATGGATTGGTCCACATTAAGAGCATGTCTACATGTCTATGTCTACAAAAGCAGCGAGTGCGTATTCTTTAGAGTCTAAAGACTTCTCTATTTGTTGCACCACTTCTTGCAGTGCTGTCTCTACTGATTTACCTTTGACATACGCATGTTGCTTGAAAGTCAAGGTTTCCTTGGGAATGCTCTCCTTAACTATGTCATCCAGATGCGCTCCAGAGTTTTGAGCATAAATGATGTCAGACTGATTGGTCTGTAAGATTTTGGTGAATTGTAGTCTGCTTTGCCCGGTTTTGGTATGAAGACTACCTTCGCCTGTCTCCATGCTTTTGGCGTGTATCCAAGTTGAATACATGCTGTATACAGTGTGGCCAGCTTACGTTCCAGGGTCTCCACGCAGCTTTGCAGCATTGCAGGAAATATACCATCTGGACCTGCTGTCTTGAATGGTTTAAACCCATTAATGGCTTTCCTTACCATGTGACGTGTTATTGTCACTCCGTCCATAATCTCAGACGTTGTTGTTCTGGTTGGACGTAGTGATTCCCCAAAGCAGTTTGGGAAATGTGCATTCATTAAAATTCGTATCGACTCCTCTAGGTTCCTAGCTTGGACCCCGTCCGCCCCTGTTACTAGTTCAGGTTGCGAGTGAGTTTTCGATAGGAATTTCTTTATTTTAGCCACATCATTTACTGAATCGACTTGTTCACAAAAGAATCTCCATGAGTCTCTTTTCGCCTCTCGAAGTCTCTTTTTATATAACTTTAGCACTTCATAATATTTATCCCAATGCGTGCTTGTTTTAAATCTTTTGGCCCTATTGAAAAGCCGGCGAGAGTAGCCCCTCAGGTCTCTTAACTCGGGAGTTAGCCAAGTTTTGTCCAAGTTTTTGGGAGTACTTGCCTTCCTTAATGGGCATGCTTTCTCGAAGGCTTTTACCAGTCCCTCTGTGATTGTTTTGGTTTCTCTCTCCACATCCCTACAGGTTGTGATGGAGTCCCTTGTATTATCATTTAGCCAGCTATCGACTCGCCCTTTAAAATTTTGCCATTTTGTAGCTTTTTTATTCTTGTACAACACAGTTTCTCTTTCTATACTTTCAATTTTAAAACATACGTAGAAGTGGTCAGAGAAGGAATGCGCGTTAGACACATGCCAGTTTCTGACGTTTTCCACAGTGTTTTTGTCGCATATGGTTATATCCAACACTTCCCTCCTATTCCTATTCATAAAGGTCGCACTGCACCCTCTATTTAAAGTTAGTAGGTCGTTGGAATTAAGAAAATCAAATAGTGCTGACCCTCTACCATTACAGTTAGTGCTGCCCCAAGAGATATGGTGAGCGTTAGCATCACACCCTATTACTATTCTCTTACCTGTTTTCTTCACGTAGGCCGTCAGTGCCTCCAGTTCCTCCGTTGGTGGTGATCCTGGTGCATCGTATGGTAGGTAGAGCGACGCTAGCAGCAGGGAGGATTTCACCTCCTCTACCACCACTACGTCGTCTGACATGAGACCTACGGAAGAAACCATGTTAAAGCCTTTTTTACATATTATGCAGGTCCTGGGTCTCCCAGAGCCCGCATTATAAAATATTTGAAAAGAGCTGCTGCTCCATCCAGAGACCTTGTTATCTACTGTCCAAGGTTCCTGTATTAGAGCAACATCACACTTTCCTGCAGTCATCCTGTCGAGCAGCGCCTGCATGGCCACCCGACTCCTGTGGATGTTGATCTGCGTGATCAACATATCGGTGACAACAGCAGGCCTTCCTGTGACGAGGTGACCTCTGGTAGGTCTTCCTCCTCTGTCTCCTCTCCGATGTCTGGCGCTCGTCTGGTGCTACACCCTTATCCTTTGCCCCTTCTGTCGGCCCGCCGCTATCCGCAGGTCCAGCTTTCCCAGGTTTCGCAACAGCGTCCCTACGGGCATACCTGTGGCCCACTCTCATCTTCACAGCGGTTGACAGAAGGAACAACTTGCCTTGCGTACTGTCTATGGCCGTCAGGGAGTCCACGGCCGACTCCTGTGGATGTTGATCTGCGTGATCAACATATCGGTGACAACAGCAGGCCTTCCTGTGACGAGGTGACCTCTGGTAGGTCTTCCTCCTCTGTCTCCTCTCCGATGTCTGGCGCTCGTCTGGTGCTACACCCTTATCCTTTGCCCCTTCTGTCGGCCCGCCGCTATCCGCAGGTCCAGCTTTCCCAGGTTTCGCAACAGCGTCCCTACGGGCATACCTGTGGCCCACTCTCATCTTCACAGCGGTTGACAGAAGAAACAACTTGCCTTGCGTACTGTCTATGGCCGTCAGGGAGTCCTGGTCTACTCCGATAATTAAGAGATTACCATCTGGCATCTCCTCCCTACGGAATACGTGCCAGTTCTCGACCTTCAGGCCTGCGTTTTGTCTACCTAATAGTTTCAGGATAGTGTCCGACGGAAGTTTCGTCGCGTGCCCTCTCAGGAAGATGGTGCACTTCCTGACCTCTGGGATGTCCTTCTTTGCGACAAGTCGCAAAGCCGCTCCATCCCAGAGCTCCGGAAGGCGTTCCACCATCCTTTGAAGTCCGCTGACGCATTCCTCGGACGCTATCCGCACCATAAAGATGCCCTTTGCAAACCGGTAGTGGTCAATCTGGAAAACCGGTTGGCCGTCACTGGAGGCGAGGATGAGGTCCATAAGGGCATCATTCCAAGCCTCCTCGAGTTTCCCCTGGTTTTCGTCAGGTATCTTACCTCCCGGTTTGCTTGCGTCGATGACGGCATACCACTGCTTGTCGTCCGTTTGTTGTCTGGCGGCATCTGCATACGAGGTTCCATGCTTTAGACCCTTACCATCCGAGACGTCCTGTTTAGCCATCTTGCCTCCTTCCTCAGGTCGCTTACGCAGCCCGATTTGAGAGGTCTTAGAGGTGGTTGGTTGCTCAGGATGTCGATGGGTTTCCGCAGGTCCCTGGGTGCCTCCAGTTTCGGTCTGTCGACGTCTTTTTGCGTCCCCTCCCTGAATCTCCTCCGGAGATCGGATCCTTTTGGGTGAGTCCACCGAAACGGCCTCAGCACTGGTCCTCAGTCCGGGGGGTCCCTTAGCTGACGATGGGAGGTTGACGGTCCCCCCGCTAGCAGCGAGTTTCCTGAGTCGGGCGGCCTTGCGCCTGGCCGCACCTGACTTCCGCTTGGCGGGTTGACCTTTGTCCCTCTCCTTGGTCGTGTCAGTCGGATGGACTAGAACAGTCACGTCCAAGTCCATCGAGTCGTCTGATAGGTTTGGGGTTGCGCTTCCGTCCTCCCCCGTCCGGTCCCTATCTAAACTACTATCCTTCCATGGGGGTTTTTTGGTTTTTTAATTCGGGGACCGTACCCCTATCCAGTTTTGGTCCGCGGGTGGTACGTTCTCCCACCTACCCAGCTTGCTCAAGGCAAACCGAGCGTTCCACTATCCGCCACCTGTGGACGCGTCCGATGGGAGATCCTAGAGTACTCCTGCACGGATATATAACTCCTGCACGGATACATAACAAAGTTACAGATTTTTGAGACAATTTTTAAAATCGGCCCCATAGTGCGAAGGCCCAACTTTCCGAAAGGCTAGAGACTCGAAATTTTAACCATAGCTCAGATAAACTAACTACCCACGGCAACTTTGAGGTTAGAAATTTTGACTCTTTTAAAATGTTCGCTACAGATTTTTAAATGAATTTTAATCGATCGAAGCGTTTTTTATTCGAAACCATGTTTAATGTTTTTATTACAAATCAGCCTTTTCATAAAATAAACATGTTATTACAAAATTCACTTAGTCTATTACATTTGTTCTTATTTTTCTATATACTTATACCTGAGCTTTCGTTGCGTTTGGTTTTTTTTCGAAATACCAATTTTTCTCCTAATTGTGTCCCTATTAGTGATAGTCGCCTTGCTCGGATCCTCCCGGCAGGGTTTAAAGACGATGGGTCTACCGCTAATGGTTCTCCCGCTCAGAGAGTCTTAAACCCCGAGGTACATCCAGGGAAACAGAAATCATGAAGGAGCAACTTATTTTCGGAGGTCACTGATGTTTTAAAAAAAGATTTCGATTCGTTTATCGCCTGAGCACGGTGGTTTCGTTTAACGATAAGCGATGAGCGATAATAGGTGCTTTAAACCAAACAAAAAGAGCAAGGCGTTCTATGTGGCTAAGGAATTAGGAATCGAGCGACTACTGACGTTGCTTTCGTCGTCGAAATTTTTATTTCTCGTTTCTCATGAGAGCCAATATAATTACTAGTGACGTCGTTTGTAGTTAATGAAATTCGACTACGTTTAGACTACTAAAAGTATACTTGAGCGCGTAATGGAGTGAATAGAAGTAGTTTTGATACGTTAATGTAACAGAGATAAGAAGTACAAGAGATTAAGTATGGGTATGGTTTGGCCTATTCGGATGGGAGAAGAGGCCTTGCTTTTATGAGGAGGAGTCTTTGAGAAAAAAGGTATGCATACCTCTGCCGCAACGGCGAAGTGTATACGTCCTGCAGCCGCTGATGCCTCCGAGAAGTAGTGACTCTCTGCCGCAACGGCGATGTCACTCACCCGCTCTGGGCTCTTGCTGGGTGTTATGGGTGGCCCTATTTAGTCAGTGTGGGGGAAAAGTAAAGACAACTCGCTTTTTGTATATAAAAAGGGGAAAATTTACAAGGCATGCATACCTCTGCCGCAACGGCGAAGTGTATACATCCTGCAGCCGCTGATGCCTCCGAGAAGCAGTGACTCTGCCGCAACGGTGAAGAGTTTGGTTCTTTGAGAGCATGAACACGGTATGAATGCACTGCCGCAACGGCGATGTCACTCACCCGCTCTGGGCTCTTGCTGGGTGGCCCTATTTACTCAGTGTGGGGGAAAAGGAAAAGACAAAGATAGGTTAGGTTAGGTTAAAAAGGCTTGGGATGTTTGGTCCCGTCCACTTAGGCCAGTTTTGGCCCATTGCGATTGCCCTTTACAAATTCGTGGTACCTAACAAATAGATGATCTGTCGGACCTTCACGACCTGCCGCTGATCGTCAAGGATTGCAGGTGAAGTTGGTGAACGCCGACTTAGCGCTCAGAATAAATTTAACGAGGTTCGGTATTGGAAACTCCGCGACGTCCGTGAGCTCAGAGCAGAACCAAGTTCCCAGTGACTGGAAACGGCGGCTTGCAAGCGCTGGACAACGGCAGAGTAAATAGTACACCGTCTCTTCCTCATCAGGGTCATGGCATGATCTACAGTAATCCACCCCGGCACCTGTCTTCCATTTTGCCATCTTCTAAGAGAGATAAAACATTTTGAATTGCTCCAGTTTAACTCTCGCCATAGGTTATGAGAGACGCAACAGTTATTTCTGTTTCTCCAGAGATTATTTGCTCTCCCGTTTACTATAACGTCGATTGGATGGGATATCGGAGGAAGTACTGAAGAGTCCGCCTCTTCAGCGTTCATTGAAGAGCCCGCTCTCGCCATCCTGTCCGCTAGTTCGTTGCCTGCAATATTTGCGTGACCTGGAACCCAGCAGAATTTGACGGTGTGTTCTCTTCTCAGATTCCTCAGCGTGTTTCTACACTTCAGTACAATCCCTGATTTCACCGACTCTTACTTTAGAGATTTTAATGCAGCCTGGCTATCAACGCAGATATTGATAATCGAATGTGTTATCCCTTCCTGCATGATATAGGATGCTGCTTTTTCAACGGCATAGACTTTTGCTTGGAACACACTGCATTCGTCCCGCAGTCTAAAGGATTGCTCTACCCGCAGTGTGTCCGAAAAGAAGCCCGCTCCCGTTCCTTCTGTCGTTTTTGAACCGTCCGTAAAAAGGGTACAACCCTCTTGTTGTAAACTAACACCAGACAGCCACTCGCCCCTTTCGGGAAATGAAACAGCAGAGATCCCATCAAAATCATATCTATTCAGTAGGTAGTCCGTTGGGCGAGATAAGTCGAGCCCGGGACCGCCATTGATTCTACCTAGTACTTTCAAAACACTCGCGTATCCATAGGAGGTCTCCTTGCAGAGCCTTAGATCCCAAATCCTTAGGAAGCTCTTGCCCGCGGAGCCCATAATGTACAGATCCAGGGGTAGTATGTGTAACAACATATCCAATCCTTCCTGCGGTGTGCTTTTTGCTGCTCCTGTAATCCTCATAGCTGCACATCTTTGAACCTTGTATAGGACATTGAGATTGCTGCTTATTTCTATCGCTTTCCACCAGACGATACAGCCATAAGTAAGGATTGGCCTTATAACTGCCGTATACAACCAGTATACAATGTTAGGCGGCAGTCCCCAATACCCGCCTATGGCTTTCTTACAGGCGTAGAAAGCGTTCATTCCTTTCTTCATTCTCTCAGCTGTGTTCTCTTTCCAAGATAACTTGCTATCAAGAACTATACCGAGATACTTTACTTTCGTTGATAGACTTAATGTTTTGCCCTCAATATGGGGCGGTCTAAAGTCCAAACTCTTATTTCTCCTAGTAAAAAGCACAAGCTCCGTCTTGGATGCATTGATGCCAAGGCCTCGCTTATGCGCCCATCTAGAAATTATCGCCAAAGCGGCTGACACTAGCTCACTTATAGTAGACAAAAATTTGCTAAAAACAAATATGGCTATATCGTCCGCATACGCTATGGCCTTTATCACTATCCTTTCAAGTTCCATTAGGATGCCGTCCACCACTAGAAGCCATAGAAGAGGAGATAAGACTCCTCCTTGCGGTGTTCCTCTGGTGGCCCTCCTCCTAAGGGTACTAGCCCCCATACTGGCATTAATAAGTCTGCTATGAAGCATTTCACTAATCCAGTCGATGATGAAGAGCGGCACATCAAACGATTTGAGGGCTTCAATGATCGCTTCGGTTTTAACGTTATTGAAGGCACCCTCTATATCAAGGAAAGCCCCCAACGTGTATTCTTTACATTCAATGGTTTTTTCAATCGCGCCAACCACACAGTGTAGCGTACTTTACACAGATTTGCCCTTTAGGTAAGCATGCTGGGAGTGGCAAAGACGTCGTGTGATTTGGCTCCTTAGGTAAAGATCAACCAGTCTCTCTCAAGTGTTTTTAAAAGAAATTATGAGAGAGTGATCGTTCTGAAATCTTTAGGGGAGAAATGAATCGGTCTACCAGCCTTTGGTATTAATACAACCTTGACGTTTCTCCACGCAGGCGGGATATAACGGTTCCTGAAACAGCTTCTCACAAAAGTCTCACTAGAATCGGCTTTATTGTGCTAAGCGATCTCTGCAGTATGGCTGGTATGACTCCGTCCCGTCCAGGAGATTTATAGGGCCGGAAGGAGCCAACCGCCCAAGCTCATCCACAACATCTCCAATGTTCTCAATGGGACACTCAGTAAGTTTCGGAATGGTTTATCGCGTTGGCCCAAGCCAACCTTGCGCTCATCCACAACATCTCCAATGTTCTCAATGGGACACTCAGTGAGTTTCGGAATGGTTTGTCGCGTTTCTGTATCAGTTTTTACACATCCCGGAAAATGAGTATCGAGAAGCAGCTCCAGAGTTTCAAGACCCGATCTAGTCCACAAGCCGTCAGTAGGTTGGACAAGTCCGATGGATATTTCGTCCTTGGACAAAATCCGCCGTAATCTGGCCGCCTCGTTGACCTCACAGATCGACTCACAGTATGATTTCCATGAGTCTCTTGTCAGCTCTGGTTCTGCTTTTAAAGATCTTAAGACTGGCTTTATACAAAGCCCAATCTATATCATTATTAGTCAGTTTAGCTTTGTTAAAAAGTCTCCTGGTATTCTTCCTCAAAGCCATCAGTTCAGGAGTCCACCAGACCGCGTTGGTTTTTCTGCGTGGATGGCTAATTAGGCAGGAGGATTTAAACGCTCTGTTTAGACTACCCGTCAAAAGAATGACTAGGTCTTCAGTGCTCTCGGCTCTGTCTCTCTTGTTACATTTCGATAACCTGAGACTAACTAGATTGGAGAAGCTGTCCCAGTCTGTCTTTTTAGGGTTCCTAAAAGGTTCGTTCTTGGGTTTCCCAAATTTAATCGAAAAGAATATCCTAAAATGATCTGAAAAGGAACATTCTGTGGATACTCTCCAATCTCTTACAATAAAATCAGAAGAATTCGAAAGGGTTAAGTCTATGACTTCCGGCCTAGCTTTGTTACAAAACGTGGGAGTCCTACCTTCATTGCAAATTACTAGATCAGACATAAGAATAAAATTCATGATAGACACACCTCTCTCATTAATATCACTACTGCCCCACTGGATATGATGACCATTTGCGTCGCAGCCGATCACTAACCTCAATTTGATGTTGCTGGCAAAGGTCGTTAGTGAACGGAGCGGTTGCGGCGGGGGCTCATTTCCTCATATGGAAGGTATGCAGATGTGAGCAGGATTGATCCTTCCTGCTGGGTCTCGCATACCACCACTGTCTGGTCTACTGTGCTGTATGGAGGAAAACGAAAAGCATTAATTAATGTTGTTCTTTACCAATATACAGGTCCTCACCTTTCCAGAAGCCTCCGTTACCAAAAGACGATACGCATTTGACCCTAATCCTGCAACCTTCCCCCCCCCACCAACCAAGGTTCTTGGATTAGAGCCACATCAATGTCATCTCTGGTCATGACAAGCAGCAGGTCGTCGGAGGCCGCTTTGCAGTGGTGCAAGTTAATTTGTACCACCCGCATGCGGCTCATCTCCACTACCTGCCCCGTCCCCATCCTCCAGGAGTCGGACCTTTACGGTCCCCAATCCAAAGCGGATTACTCCCTTTAGCTCCCGTATCTTTTCTTTGGTCTCTGGTCTCACCATGAACCAATAGTTCCTCCCCGTACCATTTTTCGCCACCTTGGATGAGACCAGCTCCCATCTGTGTGCCTCTAGCGTAGGGTTTTCTTCGATTCCAGGACTGGAGGGGGAATCCATACTAAGATTACCGGACGGAGCGGGAGGGCAGATCGAGGGAGGACCTCGACTTTCGCGTTCGGCCAAAGCTCGCCCAGGCGAGCGGTACCATTGATAACGGTAGTCAGAAAGTCCAACGACTTCCTATTACCGCAGCCAACAACGTTGACTCCCTTTTGCCAACCAGCCCCATCGAAATCCACCTCTTCCGCGGACCACTCGTCTTTCATCATTTCCGCTAGTAGCTTCGCCTCTACCAGCAGCCAGTTCGCCGGCATGATCTTACAGTCGGGGTCTGATCTGTCGACAATGGCTACTTGTAGTTCAGCTTCGGATTTAAAGCTAGCTGACGGTTGACGGTAATTGTCTTCGCTGCGTTCCTTTGGCCTTCTTCCATGGACCGTTCCCGCTTTGCCGCTCTACTAGAAGAGGGTTGCAGGCTAGGATCCATTTCAGCGACCTTGAACGCCTTAACTGCTGGAGACGGACCTTCTACCAGTGCCCCTTTTGAGGGCTTCGGTTCGCCCGCATGCGGCGCATCTCCACTACCTGCACCGTCCCCATCCTCCGGGAGTCGGACCTTTACGGTCCCCAATCTAAAGCGGATTACTCCCTTCAGCTCCCTTATCTTTTCTATGGTCTCTGGTCTCATGAACCAATAGTTCCTCCCCGTACCATTTTTCGCCACCTTGGATGAGACCAGCTCCCATCTGTGTGCCTCTAGCGTAGGGTTTTGCTTCGAAATTAATCTTAGTATTGACGCCCCCGATTCCGGCACTGGAGGGGGAATCCATACTAAGATTACCGGACGGAGCGGGAGGGCAGATCGAGGGAGGACCTCGACTTTCGCGTTCGGCCAAAGCTCGCCCAGGCCATTGATAACGGTAGTCAGATAGTCCAAGGACTTCCTATTACCGCAGCTAACAACCTTGACTCCCTTTTGCCAACCGCCCCCATTGAAATCCACCTCTTCCGCGGACCACTCGTCTTTCATCATTTCCGCCAGTAGCTTCGCCTCTACCAGCAGCCAGTTCGCCGGCATGATTTTACCGTCAGGGTCTGATCTCTCGACAATGGCTACTTGCAGATCAGCTTCGGATTTAAAGCTAGCTGATGGTTGACGGTAATTTTCTTCGCTGCGTTCCTTTGGCCTTCTTCCATGGGCCGTTCCCGTTTTGCCGCTCTACTAGAAGAGGGTTGCAGGCTCGGATCCATTTCAGTGGCCTTGAATGCCTTAACTGCTGGAGACGGACCTTCTACCAGTGCCCCTTTTAAGGGCGTCGGTTGGAGGTCACCGGTACTAATTGCACCGCGCTCCGGCAGTATTTTGTGCGAAGCCTGAGAGTGGTAGCGCTGGCCCTTTCGAACCTGGCTACTGTTTTTCTGTTCTGTCTCATCAGGTGCTTCTGTCTCTCGGTCAGTGCAGAGGAATCTATCTCGGCAAACTTCTGCAAATAGCGTTTCGCCCTTTTGTAAGCCCGCCGCTTCCGATCCCCCTTTGACCGAGCTCCTTTCGTCCTAGTGCTGCTGAGTGGAACATCCTCCAACAATGCAGTTGCAGTCGCCAGGTCTATCATTGTCGTTTGGCTGGCCTGTGAGAGAGTCAAAGACTCACTATCGCCAGCCTCACTTAAGGTCAGATGTCTCTGGTGCTTAACGTGGGTGCCTGCCTTAAAAAGGCTTAAACCCACTGTGTGCCATCACACTGGAGTCGGATTAAGCGCCGACCACCGCCCCAATCAGTAAAACAAATGGGAATCAAGATACACAGAGTGCACATGCAGAACATATGCACTCCATGCACCCATCTCCCATCCATTCAAGCAACAGGTGCCAATTTGAAGTCATACATAAAGGGCATGACTTGCCCTTTGGTTGAGGGTCGAGGCCTATCTAATACCTCTGCCGTTCTATGGGTCACGGCACCCGGTTGCAATGCAACTCCACATTGAGCCAGGCTCTCCCCGCGTACGTTTGGGTTTTAACCACAGCCACCACGACACTCCCACAAGGGGGCCTACCTCATGTCAGCTCGGATATAATCCGGGGGCTACTGACATCCCGTGGTACCAGAAAAGAAGCCTCTGGTCAGACCTCGTAGTCAAAACTACTACCAGTTGAGCTCCTTTATAGCTCCGGACTGGTTGCTGTTACGAAAAAAGTACGATAGGAGATTGGAACAAACGTGTAAGCAGAGCCTAGTAGGGGCAGCCCCTTTTACACGTGATGGAGGCAGTCTGAAGTTCGCGCACATGGTCGCGAAATTCCTCACTGCAGGGAGTGAGGCCAATCCCAACCTCTTCCGCTCAATCGGGGAGCGGCACCCAAGGTTCAAGGCAAAAGCCCAATCGTACCCCCAACAAAAACCCAAAGGTCTATAATGCCGAGGTGGAGCGTTGAGACCAACTACAGTTCTCCTCGGCACCCGTGGTACCGGAAAGCCTCCGGTCAGACTTCGTAACCAAAGTTACTACCAGTGAGTCCATGTACTCGAGGACTGGTGACCCCAGGTATCACCGGCAGTGCAGCAAGATGAGGCATACTTGGCGCAACCTAGCCACAGCCGACGAATACACAAACACACACAGCACGCATACGACAGCCATTTATTCCAATACACGCATTCACAAGAACAGCAACCATAACATTCATACAGCCATTTATTTCCAGGCACGCACGCGGTCACCTAGAACACCAAGAACACTCTCACAAACACATTAAGAAGCACCCACCATTCAAAAACGCTCAAACTTACAGAAACTTCCACACTAGACACCAAGGGCACACAATGACCACACGCATACATAAAACACACACAAGAATACCCAGCTAAACTCTCCTAGCGCGACGTTCCATAAACACACGACAGGCGAACCTGTCAGCACACCGCACAAACTCTTCGGTGGAGAGCATTTCACTGACATTCCAAACCCCCGTCAGTCCATCACTTAAGGTCAGATCCATTAGTTGAGAACTGCAATCATCCTCATCGGATGACCCACTCAAAGTACGCTGGTGCCGGTGCTTGTCGCAAAAAGCAACGCCACCGTCATCAGCCCGCTCGGTGTCAGGTCTGGCGTCGCTGTTCGCTTCGCTGTCCGTCACCACCCGTTCCGTCTCCTTACCGTCCTTGGTTTGTTTTGTTTTTGGTTTTGTTATTTGAAGATCTATTTTGGTCCCACGAGTACCGGACAAGGGGAAGGTTCACCCGCACAGAGGTCCGCGTGTGCAGGTAAGGCTGGTTAATATCGAAGGTCGCCAGGTATTCGATTCGATCGATACCCGATTCGATTCGATACCGATAAAAGACAAAGATACTCGCTATAAAAGGAAATCAATTCTAGAAATAAAATTTAAAGAAAGGTGTTCATGCCTCTACCACAGCGGTGGAGTGCATACCCCCCTATTGCCCCTGATGCCTCCAATAAGCAGTGACTCTCTGCTGCACGGCGAAGGGGCTGGTTCTTGGAGAGGATAAACATGGTATGAGTGCACTGCCGCAACGGCGATGTCACTCACCCATTCTGGGCTTTTTAGCTGAAAGAAAAGGTTTTCTAATTAGTGTGACTTACCTGGGTGGTCGGCCTCCGAAGACTGATTTTTCTATGGCGAATTTGCTCTATTTATAGTGTGCCGACCACCAATGGTTGCTTTTTGAGTTATTAAATTTCAATTGTTACGGCTGATTGTCATGGGGTCTTGGAATCAGCTGCTTATGGTGGTTTACACGATGTGGGTTATAATTTTAAAGTTTTTAGAAAAAATATTGATAGGTTGTCTACATTAAAAATTTCGTAATAATATAAATATTATGTATATAAGGTAAAATTTATAATAATTTATGATAATATAAATACTATGTATGAAAGGCAAAATTTGTTTTCATAAATTTTGTTCCTTACATGTCCCCTTTTCTTCGGCGGGGTATAAAGTTTTTTTTCGACGCAGTAAGTATATGTATGGTAAGTAATACGTTTTAAATCTTCTTAGGTAGGTAAGTAAATGTAAGGTAAGTATAAACATAATTTTTATATGTTTCTGTGTGGAAAAAAAAATAAGTGCAAAATAATAAAAAAAAATATAATTAAGAAACTTTCTTGGTTTAGGAAAGACAAAAATGAAATGACTTTGTATACTTTTTCTTAGTTTTCTAATTCTGTAACCCGGAACAGACCTAATTGTTTGATTAAAAATTGAAAGCGTCGGCCTTCCTTTTCCTTCATAAATCGACAGATTTTTTTCTTGGTTTGGGCCGGATTGGCTTCACCTGTAATGTTAATCATCCAGGCGTGTAGATCGGGGCTTATAGATACATTTGATGGCAACTTGAATTCTATCTTGATGTTTTTTACAATTTCGGGCCTGGAAGTCTGTTCTGCTTGAGATGTTGTTGCTTGTGGCTGGTTGTTGCTGTAGCTTTCGTTGTTGTTGTTTTTCTCGTAGTTATTGTTGTTCTCGTTGTTGTTGCTGTTCTCGTTTTTGTTGTTGTCGTTTTCCTCGTGGTTTTTGCTGTTATCTTCGTTGTTGTAATTATTTCCGTTGTTATTGTTCTTCTCTTTGTTGTCGTTATCCTCGTGGTTTTTGCTGTTATCTTCGTTGCTGTTGTTATTTCCGTTGTTATTGTTGTTCTCGTTGTTGCTGTTGCTCTCGTTCTTGTTGTTGTTGCTGCTGTTACGGCTGCTGAGGCTACTACTGTCGCTGCTGCTGTCGCTGCTGCTACTGCTGTCGCTGCTGCTGCTTTCCTGGAGATTCTTTTCTCGCTCCGCTCCTCGGTTTTAGAGAATGACACCTTCCGTGGGGTAGTGAATCTCACTGCCTCCTCATCTGAGGTCATAAGTGGTCGTTTGGGTCTGATTGTAGCGTTTCTGGTGGGTTTTGATGTTTCGGGATACGTTTTCCTTTTGAGGTTTGTCTGCGGCTTTGATCCGGCGGGCGCTGGTCAAAGTCCCCCCTTTTACGTTGCACGGGTGTGGTCGTTGAAACCCGGGGCTGCATTTCGGAATAACTTTTAACCGATCTTTCCCAGCTGGCATTTCTCTTAGGTCACAAGGTAAGTGTTGTATTTTGGGCAGTTTTGCTTCTGTCTGCGGTGGCTTTAAAGAAGTTGTTGACTGTTTTTTCAAATATGTCCATGTTGTCTGTGGGGGATAAATAGAAAAATTGTCAGTTTTGCGATACCAAAAGAAACTGTGAAGCTAATATTTATAGAGCTGGGTGTAGTGAAGCAAGCAATGTTTATTATAGGTGAAGTGGAGGATTTATGTTTGCGGGGTGTGCTGAATGTATGGTTTAATTTCGGTTTAATATTTCCGTTTAATATTTTGGTGCAAGCTTAGCATTAAAGTTGTCGATGCTTTGGGTAGTTAATGGTTTTTAATGAGTACTTTCTGACCTACCTTCGGTGACCACGGTCGTCGTTGTAAGTTATAGTATCGTGCTTGGTCTGTAGCTGCTCGAGCTTGGTTATTTTTAACAATCTCGAAGATGTCTCTCAGGGCTTTCTGTCGGACGTTTGTTCCATGAGCGACGTTTCCCGTACCTAATGAGACTTCGTCAAAGAATGCGTTTGGTAGTCGCGGTTCTCTGCCTTGGGTAAGAAATGCTGCACTATAGCCTGTGGTTGCTGATACACTGGTGTTGATGGCGAGCATTACTTCCGGAAGTGGTTCATCCCATGTTTTTTGATTATTCTGAGTTATGTGTGCCAAGATAGTTTTTATTGTTCGATTGGCTCGTTCCGTAGGATTTTTTTGTGGTGAGTAAGGGGCTGTAAATTGTTGTTTGATTCCAGTCTCACTAAGGTATTTGCGGAAAGTTCTACTTGTGAACTGAGTGCCGTTGTCTGATAGAAAGACTTTTGGTGTTTCGTACCTGGCTAGAATTCTTTCTCGAAAAGCTTTGATGGTTGTCTGTGAGGTGGATTTCCGCAGAGGAACGAGCTCGGTCCATTTGGAAAATTGATCAAAAAAAAACTAATAACATTGTGTTGCCGTGTTTAGATCGTGGAAGTGGCCCGATGAAGTCGGCGCATACAGTGGCCCTCGGTTACCCGGGGATTCTGGTTAGCATTTCCCCAGCTGGTTGTTGATGACTTACCTTATACCTTTGACATGAGTCGCACGCACGTATATACTGACTTATGTCGCGAAACATTCCTGGCCAATAGTATCGGGAAATGATTCGCTGGGTGGTTTTCCGTATACCTAGATGTCCTGCGGTGGGTTTGTCATGGTTTTCTTCTAGTACCCGTTTTCTTAAGGGTGTTGCCACGCAGAGTTTCCATGGTGTTACATCGTCATCGTGGTAATTATGTGGGATATGTCGATATAGTTGATTCTCGACTATGGCGTAATCCGGAAACTTGGTCGGGTTTTGTTGTATTTCTTCCTTTTTTAGGTTTAGCCATTTGCAAGCGGGGACTTCTTCTGTGACCTGAATTTGTTGTAGAATTTCCATTGGTTGTCTTGATAGGGCATCTGCAACTATGTTATGTTTACCTTTTCGATATTGAATGGTGAATTGATATTGTTGGAGCTCTAGGGCCCATCTTGCGATTTTCCCCGTTGGGCTTCCGATTGAGTTTAACCATTTCAATGATAAATGGTCAATAATGACGATGAACTTGTATCCTTCGAGGTATGGACTCATATTCCTCACTCCCCAGATGATCGCGAGACATTCCTTTTCTGTGGGGGAGTAGTTTTTTTCTGCCCCATTAAGATGACGACTTGCGTAGGCAATTACTTTTTCGGTGTCTTCAAAGTTCTGTGTAAGTACAGCCCCTAACCCATATTCGCTGGCGTCCGTCTGTAATATGAATGTTTTTTCGAAGTCAGGACATGTCAGAACGGGTGCTTCGATGAGTTTGGTTTTGAGCTATTCAAAGGCTTGTTGTTGTGTGTCAGTCCATTTGAAGTGTTTTCCCTTTTTCAAGAGTGAGGTGAGGGGTTGGGTGATGGTTGCGAAGTCGGGTACAAAGCGCCGGTACCAAGAAACAATACCTAAGAACTGCCGTACTTCTCGTACCGTTCTGGGAGGTTTCAGTTTTTGTACTGCCGCTACTTTATCGGGGTCTGTATGTATACCTGCTTCACTACCTACGTGACCGAGGTATTTAATTTTATTTTGAAAGAAAGAACATTTTTCGGGATTAATTTTTAAGTTAGCCGCCCGTAGGCCTCGAAAAACTTCTTGGAGATTTTTCATGTGATTTTCTAGGGAGGTGCCTGTTACTATGATATCATCAAGGTATGCTAGGGCGAATGGGTCTAGCTCTGGTGTGATGACTTGGTCTAAGGCACGTTGAAATGTGGCTGGCGCTGAGTGTAAACCAAAAGGCATTACTTGCCATTGGAATAGGCCTCTGCCGGGGACGGTAAAGGCCGTGTATTTCTTACTATCGGTGGCCATGGGAATTTGCCAATACCCGTCCTTTAAGTCCAGAGTACTTATGTATTTTGCATTTCTTAATTTGTCTAAGATGTGTGTTATGCGTGGTAAAGGGTAAGCGTCAGGTATCGAATTTTTGTTCAGCTGTCTGTAGTCAATGCAGAGTCGCCATGCTGCGGTTTTCTTCTCCACTAGGGCGATGGGGGCGCTGAAAGGGCTGTGCGATGGCTCTATATAACCTTTCTCAAGTAGCTTATATATTTCTTCATTTATGGCTGCCTGCATCGCTGGATTTCGTGGAATATACCTTTGATTGTTTGATTGGTCCTTCGTCGGCCATGACAATCTTGTATTCAGTAATATTCGCTGTACCTATGCCTTTGCTAAATAGTTGAAGTTCATTATTTAAAAAGTTATTAATGTAAATTTCTTTAGGCGTTGTGCAGGG
This sequence comes from Conops quadrifasciatus, assembly GCA_949752815.1. Lineage (NCBI taxonomy): Eukaryota > Metazoa > Arthropoda > Insecta > Diptera > Conopidae > Conops > Conops quadrifasciatus. The sequence continues at coordinate 29,259,328 of OX457078.1, read as the reverse complement.
TATTATTGTTTTATGATATTGTTTTTTGCTTCTAGATGTGTACTTACTTATTTCAAAGGGGACTCCGCTGCATTTAAAAGAGGCTTTGGCTTCTATCAGCCAGTCTAAACCTATGATTACGTCGTCCGGGGTTGTTTTTGAAGAATGAGTGGGTTTTGTGAAAGTTGCCTATTTGTATGGTAGTGATGACTTGGTATTGTAGAGAGATCGTGGAGCCGTTGGCTAAGGTTATTCTCAGAATTATTATTCTTAGTTAGTCCAGAAATTGCTTTTGGTCCTTTAATTTTTGAGAAAATCGCTCGTTAATAAAGCTGGCAGAAGCGCCGGTGTCGATGGTAGCTGTTTTGTTTATTCCCCCGATGAAGGTTTTCGCTGTTAGTTTGGGAACACTGTTCTTCTTTAGCGTAGAGTTTTGCGGAGATGATATAGTGGGGAAATCGTTTATACTCGCTCTAGACGATCTCCTACGTCGTTTCCCGATCTTACTCTGCAGCACTGAATGGTTCGTACATTTCGACGTCCGCAATCCCAGCAAAAGAGTATTTTTGTTCTTCTATATGATGTAGCGTAGTGCCCATTCATTCCGCATCTTCGGCAAGCTACTTGTGGATTAATGACGTTGTTATTGGCGATGGCGTTGTTGTTTGTAGGTGGCGGGCTAGCGTTGCTTTGAAACATCCTGTTTAGTGGCCTGTTCTGACCGGGCTGTACTGTTGAAATGGCTACCTTGGGTTTGATGGTCTTGAAGTCTTCTGCCATTTCAATGAGCCATTTCTCGAGTGTTGAGAAGTCTTTGCGTCGAATGTGTAGCTGATACTCTCTCCCAGAATTGGAAAAAATTCTCTAATATCTGTGATTCTGAGAAAGTGGTGTGCCTCATCAAATTTTGAAGTGCCAAGACGTAGTTTTTGAACGGTTCATGGTCTTGTTGGTCCCTATTCCTGATCTCGTCTTCTAAGTTTTTCCAGTATTTTGGGGGCAGGGAGAAATTTAGAAAATCCTTTTTAAAGGTTTCCCATGATTGCCAATGCTTATTGTTATTCCGGTACCAGACGAGTGCGTTTTCTTGCAGCAATTCCGGCATGGTGTGGTGTAATAAATTTTTGTCGCTGTTATAGGCGTCTGATAATTCCGTGACTCTTTCAATGAACGACAGTGGGTCTTTTGTTCCATTGTATTTAATGGACCACTTGCGGACAGTCTCGTTTACTGCAGTATGTGGTGAGCTGCTTGTTGGTGGGGAATTTTCCTGTGGCTGCCTTGAGAAACTCTGCATTTTATTAATTGCTCCTTTTCCATGTTACTGGTGAGTCTTTGCTGTTTACGAATGCTGCGAATTGTTTTCGTAATTCCTCGACCGTCCCTTCTGTGCTCAACTCGAATTCGCTTGCATATTTCATGAGCTCGTCTCTTTTTAGTGAGTAAATCCAGGGAGTGCTTGGCATGATTCCGATTTTCTTCGATGGCTGGTTAAAATAACTTTTCCTTTGTAATGCGTCTTCTGCTTGCAAGTTTAGCTCCGTGTTGTTTGCTTGCTGATAGCTCGTCGATCACTGCTTGCCTACTCGATGACTTGATTTTATATATTTTTTCCTTGCGGTGTTTGCGTTTATTGGCTCCGTGTTCACTCGTCAAGGGTTTGTATGGAACTCTCCGGCTTTGTTCACTGATGTCTTCTTATAATATAGCTTGATGCGTATTAATCGATGGCTTCAATTTTACTACTTTCTTTGGCTTGTCTATGGTCTATCTTGTTGATCCGTGCTTGTCGGTGGCTGATCAGGAACTGTTCTTCGTTGATGCTTGCTGATTAGTTATAAACTCTAGGTGAAAATAGAACTATTAATAAAAATTCTATACAAAATCGTTTAATGCACGTGCATTAGTGTCGACACTCTGTTACCCGTGTTTGTTGGTCTTCGGAAACCGACGAATGGTAGACAAAAAGACGGGGAGGGAGACTTAAGGTATAAATGCTTGTGCTTAAAAAGACTTTATCGGTCCCTGCTCGGGCGCCATTTTAACGAAGTGCTCTCCGGCCGAGGTGAAGCTCGCCGGATGTCCAGAGTCTTTCTCGTAACAAAAATTTATTTATGTGAGACCGATAAATAAAATCTTTTTATTCCTGAGTTTTATTTCTATTTTATTCTTTATTTTAACTTTTCAAGATACTTTCTCTTAGTCTATTACATTTGTTCTTATTTTTCTATATACTTATACCTGAGCTTTCGTTGCGTTTGGTCTTTTTTCGAAATACAAATTTTTCTCCTAATTGTGTCCCTATTAGTGATAGTCGCCTTGCTCGGATCCTCCCGGCAAGGGTTTAAAGACGATGGGTCTACCGGTAATGGTTCTCCCGCTCAGAGTGTCTTAAACCCCGAGGTACACCCAGTGAAACAGAAATCATGAAGGAGGAGCTTATTTTCGGAGGTCACTAATGTTTTAAAAAAAGTTTTCGAATTGTTTATCGCCTGAGCACGGTGGTTTTGTTTGACGATAAGCGATGAGCGATAATAGTTGCTTTAAACCAAACAAAAAGAACAAGGCGTTCTATGTGGCTAAGGAATTAGGAATCGAGCGACTACTGACGTTGCTTTCGTCGTCGAAATTTTTATTTCCCGTTTCTCATGAGAGCCAATGTAATTACTAGTGACGTCGTTTGTAGTTAATGAAATTCGACTGGGTTTAGACTACTAAAAGTATACTTGAGCGCGTAATGGAGTGAATAGAAGTAGTTTTGATACGTTATTGTAACAGAGATAAGAAGTACAAGAGATTAAGTATGGGTATGGTTTGGCCTATTCGGACGGGAGAAGAGGCCGTGCTTTTATGAGGAGGAGTCTTTGACAAGAAAGGTATGCATACCTCTGCCGCAACGGCGAAGTGTATACATCCTGCAGCCGCTGATGCCTCCGAGAAGCAGTGACTCTCTTCCGCAACGGCGAAGAGTTTGGCTCTTGGAGAGCATGAACACGGTATGAATGCACTGCCGCAACGGCGATGTCACTCAGCCACTCTGGGCTCTTGCTGGGTGTTCTGAGTGGCCCTATTTAGTCATTGTAGGGGGAAAAGTAAAGACAACTCGCTTTTTGTATATAAAAAGGAGAAAATTTACAAGAAAGGCATGCATTCCTCTGCCGCAACGGCGAAGTGTATACATCCTGCAGCCGCTGATGCCTCCGAGAGGCAGTGACTCTCTGCCGCAACGGCGAAGATGCTGGTTCTTGGAGAGCATGAACATGGTATGAGTGCACTGCCGCAACGGCGATGTCACTCACCCATTCTGAGCTCTTTAGCTGAAAGAAAAGGTTTTCTAATTAGTGTGACTTACCTGGGTGGTCGGCCTCCGAAGACTGATTTTTCTATATATATAATTTTATTCGGAGATTCGATTTTTTATATACAATTGTCATATAAAATTATCTTATAGCTAGTATTAATTAATTATAGTCGGCACAATGGGGGCCAAACTTTAGTCAAAATGAGAGGTATAAATTTTGTCTAATTAGACAAGAAAATGCAGAAAGAGTATCAAATAACAATGATTACATTAAGTTAATTTTTGGGATTATTTCATTAATATACGTATTTAAGAAAACTATCCACGGTGGTGATTATGGTTACGTTTCTTGTAAAAGTTATTGGCCAATCCTTGGGAAGAGATGTAATTTGCGTGGAGATATCTGAACCTGGGATCGGATTATTGGAGAAGGAGGTCTCTAATTGTGTCATCAGGATGGTTCGAAGTATTAAACAGAATTCGTTTTGCGAGATCCGAAAGGAAAATATCTATCGGAGTGATGTTCGCTCTCTCATACAGGGTACTGATTGGATAGAATTTGACTGAGTTTGGTCTTCTGTGTAGCCCGGTGCAATAACGAAGCACTTTTCGCTCGAACAGTTTTAATCGCTCCATAATAGTGGGGGATATGGTAAACCAAATTGGATATCCGTAGCTGAGGATTGGTCTTATAAGCTGTTTGTAGATCAGAGTATTTGTTGAAGTGCTTAGCCCACTGCGTCTCCTAAGCAGGGGGTTGACTATATGGAGGGCGAAATTGGCCTTCTTTAATACAGCCTGAGCATGTTCATTAAATGTGAAGCGCTCACAAAAGTTTATGCCGAGGTATTTAGTGGTAGCCTTGGGTTTTATGGTGCTACCATCTGGAAGGGGAAAGTTCAGGTTTCTGCAGCGGGAAGCAGAACATCGTCTGTTCCTTCTTGATGTAGATGGGTTACGGAAGCAAATTAGTTCCGATTTAGTGGGATTGACTTTAAGACCCCAATTGTTGTAAAACTCCCAAAGCTTTTGAATATGAAAACCCAGTCGTCTAGCTCGTACTTCTGGGGAAAGCGAGGTTGTATAAGTGATTGAGTCGTCAGCATATAACATAGTGGAGGTTTGATCGCAGTTTGTAGGCTGGTCCGAAGTATAGATATTAAAAAGAATTGGTGCTAGCTTTGAGCCTTGTGGAACACCAGCTGCGATCCTTCGACAAGTGGACTTTTTGTCAGATATCTGCACAAAGAAACTTCTGTTCTTTAAGAAGTTCAGAGTTAACTTTAACATGTTCATGTTAAAGGCGAGCGATAACATTTTATAAATTAAGCCATTAATCCACACGCTGTCAAAGGCCTTTTCAATATCCAATAAACAGGCTAGAGTGTACTCCTTTTTGTTTAGTCCTTTAGTGACGTCTTTGTGTAGTTGTAGAAGAGGATGAAATGTTGAGTGTCCCTTCACGAATCCATGCTGATTTTTAGGAATGATTTCATTCTCGTGACAGTGTTGTGTAAGTTGTCTGAAGACCAGTGTTTCAAAAATTTTGCTCACACAGCAAAGCAAGGCAATGGGTCGATATCCAGTAACAGAAGACCGATTTGTCTTTTTTGGCACTGGAACCATTTTTGCTTCCTTCCAAGCCTGAGGAAAATAGCTGTTATTTAGACAGTTGTTGAAAATTATTGCCAGCAAGGACATCGCTTTGTTGGATAGCCTTTTCAGCATAAGGTTAGAGATTCCATCTCTTCCCGCAGACTTTTTTGCCTTAGAAAGTTTGATTATGCCTCTGACATCCTCTTAATTGGTGAATGACATTTGATCAAATGGATTATCGGCTGGGTTTTGAATCGAAAATTCAGCCACGGGGTTGCAGAAATTCTCGATTTCGCAAACCTTGTTTTGGATAACGTTAATGAATTGTGGATTGTGTGAGGACGGGAAATTCGTGAAATTTTGTTCGAAGTAAGAAGCAAAAGCTTCAGCTTTTTCTTCAGGCTCCGAAAATTGGATGGCCCCATGTTATGGTTTCGGGAAGTTGATTTTTTTTCTTGACAAAGAATCCGATCTGCTTGAAGGCGTCAGGCCCTGGTTTAATATTTTCTAGTCTTCTGGTCAAATCTTCGTTCATGAAGTGTTTTACAGCCTGGTTGAACATCACATTGGTACACTTTAGTTCAGCCTGTACCTACTTATAGTCATCGTTGAGCGTGTTATGAGTACGAAGTAGAATTCTCTGAAGTTTTTTTCGTAGCCGCTGGGGATGAGCTTGAATTGCCAGAATGGAAGAGGGTAGATTTTGAAACCGGTCCTTGCTTGAAACTTTAGATCTCTGACTCTCGAGGGCGTTGTTTATTGATGTTTTAAAGTTAGAGATCGCATCATCTATCTCCGAATTTGACAGGTTTCGGTTTGTAGAAGGAAGTGTGATACCCGCATCTACTTGTTCCTTGAAAATGTTCCAGTTTACCTTCTTGAGGGAAAGTAGACGCTCAAGAGACGGCTGTTGCATGTTGCCGTGCAGGCGATGGTTGGAGACGTATCCTTAATTCGACAGCAAGATGGTCAGAATCACTTGGGAGTCCTTTGCAGGTGAAGTTTCGAAATTCGGGATGAATGTTTACCAGGTTAGACGAGCACAGAAAGAAATCCAGCGTTGATGGAGTGGAGGGATAGGTACTATCCGGTTGTGAGACTACCACTAACGAGTGCTCGTAGCTGTGAAGGTCTAACCATTTAGCGATTATTTCTCCCTGAGTGGATTGGATGTTATCAAACCAGAGACTGTGCCTGCCATTAAAATCACCACCAATCAGGCAATATGTGTGTTGGTTGCAGACATTGAGAATAATTGAGAAATCATTCATGAGGTTAGCTGATGAGCTGTTACATCTGACATATAGTGAAAGAATGCAGAGTGTCTCGTTGTTGTTCAGGCTTATTAAGATGGCAGAGGCTTCAGATGTATTTAACTGTGGCATTTGGATTTGAGTGCTTTTAAAGTTGTTTCTTAAAAAAATTGCAGTGCCTCTTCTTCCGTCAGATTTAGGATTATGAAAGATATTGTACCCTGATTGCTCCAGGCGGTTCTTCTTTGTAATATTGGTTTCCTGCAAGAGAAGAATATCAGGTTTCCTTAACCTAATAAATAGGTTAAGAGCAACCCGTTTGGAAATTGAGTAAATCGAGTTTACGTTGTAGGTAATTTTCTTTAGTTGATTTACTGAGCACATATCTCACAAATAAGCTGACCCAGGATAATTGTTTTCGACTTATCGTCGAGAGAAGCATAATTTTTTGGCACAACCTTTTTCGCTTTTTGGAGAAGGGAAAGAAGGTCAATGCCAAACAATCTTTCTGAATCCTCAAATATGTTAAATGAAGTTACATCTTTACAATTAGTGATACCTCCCTTTACTTGAAGCGGAAATTTTGAGAAGTCTTGGTTAGAGGTTGTCCTTGATTTGGTGTCTTTCTGACTTCCTTCTGCAGCTACCTGGGCAAAACTAACTCCTTTTTGTAACCCCATCAAGGCGGATTGTTTGGCGAAGCTTTGTTCTTCTTTGTTCTTCAGAGCTTGCTTTCTTCGAGCTTCTAATTTCTCTTTGTATTTAGGACATCCTAAATAGTTGGCGGGGTGTCCTTCCTTTTGCAGTTAACGCAGAAGACTTTTTCGTCTTTTAGGTTGTTGGCAGATCTGAGGCATTCTCCGGGACCATGACTCGTTGCATTTAACGCAGCGATATTTCATACCGCAGTTAGAGGCAACGTGTCCAAAATGTTGGCAGTTGCGGCACTGAGAGATCCTTGCTGGTCTAAGTTTTTCCCAGTAAATCTTTTGATTCAGGAGAAGCGTGGTTGAGTAGATCGATGCGATATCGCTCTTTTTGGATACCTCCACGACAAAATTGTTGAATTTTTTTGAGCTATTCTTGCTTGGTTTGAAATTCGAGACCGTCTTAACCGGGATACCTTTGCTTCTGAGTTCATCCTCGACCTCAGAAGCGTTGTATGAATGGTGTATTCCTTTTAGAACCAAAAGGGTCTTCCTGTCTTCTTTAGGGGTATAGGAATTAAACTCCACTCTCTTTTCCTTGAGAAAATTTTTAACTTGGATAAACTCCTCCTTCGCTTGCGTTATGATGACTGATTTCGTCGTGTTTAAATTATGGATTTTGTAGCAGAAATTGTTCTTTTTAGCATAAGAGTTAATTTCTGCGACATTCAGATTGTAGCAAATAATGGGTGGCATGAATCCTCTTGGAGAGTCTCTGGGCACGAGAGAGGTTGTTGGTACTGTGGTTGTTTTATGTATGACATTTCCAGATGAAGTAGGTTTAAGCAACTCAATTGATTATGGATTAGGCGGTATGGTGACTGCAGCCTTTTTCGTAGGTGTTGGAGAAGTAGGCGGCGAGTCTTCAATTTTCCTTTTATTTTTACATTGACGATCAGGGTGTTCAATGGAAGGTTGGGGATCTTCAACATTATATTCTTCGTTTTCGGAGTCTGTTTCCATATCACTTTGATAAACGACTTCCTCGCCGTCTGATGGATCCAGTTCATTGTAAAATTCTTCTATACAGGAGAGCTTCCGGTGGACGGAAACTAAAAAATCTTTTCCATGTTCAGCAATGCCTTGCCTGATATACTTTTTGAAGTTGGCCATTGTGGAAGAGACATCTTCCTTTCTTTTCTCTTTTTTGCCCATGGTAGAGGACTAGGTCGGCTACCACAGGCCGTTGAAGGTTGGGGTCGTGTCCTAAGTGGTATACCTTGATTATCGCAGGTACTCCGATAGAGAAGCGTCTTCAAAAGACAGCTAAATATGTAGGTAAGCGATGTCTATATCGCGAGATGGTGAATTCTTGCTGGCTACCTGAATAGCTGCACTATGCGTACAATTACTGAAGTCCGATTCAAACAAAAAGAACAAGGCGTTCTATGTGGCTAAGGAATTAGGAATCGAGCGACTACTGACGTTGCTTTCGTCGTCGAAATTTTTATTTCTCGTTTCTCATGAGAGCCAATGTAATTACTAGTGACGTCGTTTGTAGTTAATGAAATTCGACTGGGTTTAGACTACTAAAAGTATACTTGAGCGCGTAATGGAGTGAATAGAAGTAGTTTTGATACGTTATTGTAACAGAGATAAGAAGTACAAGAGATTAAGTATGGGTATGGTTTGGCCTATTCGGACGGGAGAAGAGGCCTTGCTTTTATGAGGAGGAGTCTTTGACAAGAAAGGTATGCATACCTCTGCCGCAACGGCGAAGTGTATACATCCTGCAGCCGCTGATGCCTCCGAGAAGCAGTGACTCTCTTCCGCAACGGCGAAGAGTTTGGCTCTTGGAGAGCATGAACACGGTATGAATGCACTGCCGCAACGGCGATGTCACTCACCCACTCTGGGCTCTTGCTGGGTGTTCTGAGTGGCCCTATTTAGTCATTGTAGGGGGAAAAGTAAAGACAACTCGCTTTTTGTATATAAAAAGGGGAAAATTTACAAGAAAAGCATGCATTCCTCTGCCGCAATGGCGAAGTGTATACATCCTGCAGCCGCTGATGCCTCCGAGAGGCAGTGACTCTCTGCCGCAACGGCGAAGATGCTGGTTCTTGGAGAGCATGAACATGGTATGAGTGCACTGCCGCAACGGCGATGTCACTCACCCATTCTGAGCTCTTTAGCTGAAAGAAAAGGTTTTCTAATTAGTGTGACTTACCTGGGTGGTCGGCCTCCGAAGACTGATTTTTCTATATATATAATTTTATTCGGAGATTCGATTTTTTATATACAATTGTCATATAAAATAATCTTATAGCTAGTATTAATTAATTATAGTCGGCACAATGGGGGCCAAACTTTAGTCAAAATGAGAGGTATAAATTTTGTCTAATTAGACAAGAAAATGCAGAAAGAGTATCAAATAACAATGATTACATTAAGTTAATTTTTGGGATTATTTAATTAATATACGTATTTAAGAAAACTATCCACGGTGGTGATTATGGTTACGTTTCTTGTAAAAGTTATTGGCCAATCCTTGGGAAGAGATGTAATTTGCGTGGAGATATCTGAACCTGGGATCGGATTATTGGAGAAGGAGGTCTCTAATTGTGTCATCAGGATGGTTCGAAGTATTAAACAGAATTCGTTTTGCGAGATCCGAAAGGAAAATATCTATCGGAGTGATGTTCGCTCTCTCATACAGGGTACTGATTGGATAGAATTTGACTGAGTTTGGTCTTCTGTGTAGCCCGGTGCAATAACGAAGCACTTTTCGCTCGAACAGTTTTAATCGCTCCATAATAGTGGGGGATATGGTAAACCAAATTGGATATCCGTAGCTGAGGATTGGTCTTATAAGCTGTTTGTAGATCAGAGTATTTGTTGAAGTGCTTAGCCCACTGCGTCTCCTAAGCAGGGGGTTGACTATATGGAGGGCGAAATTGGCCTTCTTTAATACAGCCTGAGCATGTTCATTAAATGTGAAGCGCTCACAAAAGTTTATGCCGAGGTATTTAGTGGTAGCCTTGGGTTTTATGGTGCTACCATCTGGAAGGGGAAAGTTCAGGTTTCTGCAGCGGGAAGCAGAACATCGTCTGTTCCTTCTTGATGTAGATGGGTTACGGAAGCAAATTAGTTCCGATTTAGTGGGATTGACTTTAAGACCCCAATTGTTGTAAAACTCCCAAAGCTTTTGAATATGAAAACCCAGTCGTCTAGCTCGTACTTCTGGGGAAAGCGAGGTTGTATAAGTGATTGAGTCGTCAGCATATAACATAGTGGAGGTTTGATCGCAGTTTGTAGGCTGGTCCGAAGTATAGATATTAAAAAGAATTGGTGCTAGCTTTGAGCCTTGTGGAACACCAGCTGCGATCCTTCGACAAGTGGACTTTTTGTCAGATATCTGCACAAAGAAACTTCTGTTCTTTAAGAAGTTCAGAGTTAACTTTAACATGTTCATGTTAAAGGCGAGCGATAACATTTTATAAATTAAGCCATTAATCCACACGCTGTCAAAGGCCTTTTCAATATCCAATAAACAGGCTAGAGTGTACTCCTTTTTGTTTAGTCCTTTAGTGACGTCTTTGTGTAGTTGTAGAAGAGGATGAAATGTTGAGTGTCCCTTCACGAATCCATGCTGATTTTTAGGAATGATTTCATTCTCGTGACAGTGTTGTGTAAGTTGTCTGAAGACCAGTGTTTCAAAAATTTTGCTCACACAGCAAAGCAAGGCAATGGGTCGATATCCAGTAACAGAAGACCGATTTGTCTTTTTTGGCACTGGACCCATTTTTGCTTCCTTCCAAGCCTGAGGAAAATAGCTGTTATTTAGACAGTTGTTGAAAATTATTGCCAGCAAGGACATCGCTTTGTTGGATAGCCTTTTCAGCATAAGGTTAGAGATTCCATCTCTTCCCGCAGACTTTTTTGCCTTAGAAAGTTTGATTATGCCTCTGACATCCTCTTAATTGGTGAATGACATTTGATCAAATGGATTATCGGCTGGGTTTTGAATCGAAAATTCAGCCACGGGGTTGCAGAAATTCTCGATTTCGCAAACCTTGTTTTGGATAACGTTAATGAATTGTGGATTGTGTGAGGACGGGAAATTCGTGAAATTTTGTTCGAAGTAAGAAGCAAAAGCTTCAGCTTGAAGGCGTCAGGCCCTGGTTTAATATTTTCTAGTCTTCTGGTCAAATCTTCGTTCATGAAGTGTTTTACAGCCTGGTTGAACATCACATTGGTACACTTTAGTTCAGCCTGTACCTACTTATAGTCATCGTTGAGCGTGTTATGAGTACGAAGTAGAATTCTCTGAAGTTTTTTTCGTAGCCGCTGGGGATGAGCTTGAATTGCCAGAATGGAAGAGGGTAGATTTTGAAACCGGTCCTTGCTTGAAACTTTAGATCTCTGACTCTCGAGGGCGTTGTTTATTGATGTTTTAAAGTTAGAGATCGCATCATCTATCTCCGAATTTGACAGGTTTCGGTTTGTAGAAGGAAGTGTGATACCCGCATCTACTTGTTCCTTGAAAATGTTCCAGTTTACCTTCTTGAGGGAAAGTAGACGCTCAAGAGACGGCTGTTGCATGTTGCCGTGCAGGCGATGGTTGGAGACGTATCCTTAATTCGACAGCAAGATGGTCAGAATCACTTGGGAGTCCTTTGCAGGTGAAGTTTCGAAATTCGGGATGAATGTTTACCAGGTTAGACGAGCACAGAAAGAAATCCAGCGTTGATGGAGTGGAGGGATAGGTACTATCCGGTTGTGAGACTACCACTAACGAGTGCTCGTAGCTGTGAAGGTCTAACCATTTAGCGATTATTTCTCCCTGAGTGGATTGGATGTTATCAAACCAGAGACTGTGCCTGCCATTAAAATCACCACCAATCAGGCAATATGTGTGTTGGTTGCAGACATTGAGAATAATTGAGAAATCATTCATGAGGTTAGCTGATGAGCTGTTACATCTGACATATAGTGAAAGAATGCAGAGTGTCTCGTTGTTGTTCAGGCTTATTAAGATGGCAGAGGCTTCAGATGTATTTAACTGTGGCATTTGGATTTGAGTGCTTTTGAAGTTGTTTCTTAAAAAAATTGCAGTGCCTCTTCTTCCGTCAGATTTAGGATTATGAAAGATATTGTACCCTGATTGCTCCAGGCGGTTCTTCTTTGTAATATTGGTTTCCTGCAAGAGAAGAATATCAGGTTTCCTTAACCTAATAAATAGGTTAAGAGCAACCCGTTTGGAAATTGAGTAAATCGAGTTTACGTTGTAGGTAATTTTCTTTAGTTGATTTACTGAGCACATATCTCACAAATAAGCTGACCCAGGATAATTGTTTTCGACTTATCGTCGAGAGAAGCATAATTTTTTGGCACAACCTTTTTCGCTTTTTGGAGAAGGGAAAGAAGGTCAATGCCAAACAATCTTTCTGAATCCTCAAATATGTTAAATGAAGTTACATCTTTACAATTAGTGATACCTCCCTTTACTTGAAGCGGAAATTTTGAGAAGTCTTGGTTAGAGGTTGTCCTTGATTTGGTGTCTTTCTGACTTCCTTCTGCAGCTACCTGGGCAAAACTAACTCCTTTTTGTAACCCCATCAAGGCGGATTGTTTGGCGAAGCTTTGTTCTTCTTTGTTCTTCAGAGCTTGCTTTCTTCGAGCTTCTAATTTCTCTTTGTATTTAGGACATCCTAAATAGTTGGCGGGGTGTCCTTCCTTTTGCAGTTAACGCAGAAGACTTTTTCGTCTTTTAGGTTGTTGGCAGATCTGAGGCATTCTCCGGGACCATGACTCGTTGCATTTAACGCAGCGATATTTCATACCGCAGTTAGAGGCAACGTGTCCAAAATGTTGGCAGTTGCGGCACTGAGAGATCCTTGCTGGTCTAAGTTTTTCCCAGTAAATCTTTTGATTCAGGAGAAGCGTGGTTGAGTAGATCGATGCGATATCGCTCTTTTTGGATACCTCCACGACAAAATTGTTGAATTTTTTTGAGCTATTCTTGCTTGGTTTGAAATTCGAGACCGTCTTAACCGGGATACCTTTGCTTCTGAGTTCATCCTCGACCTCAGAAGCGTTGTATGAATGGTGTATTCCTTTTAGAACCAAAAGGGTCTTCCTGTCTTCTTTAGGGGTATAGGAATTAAACTCCACTCTCTTTTCCTTGAGAAAATTTTTAACTTGGATAAACTCCTCCTTCGCTTGCGTTATGATGACTGATTTCGTCGTGTTTAAATTATGGATTTTGTAGCAGAAATTGTTCTTTTTAGCATAAGAGTTAATTTCTGCGACATTCAGATTGTAGCAAATAATGGGTGGCATGAATCCTCTTGGAGAGTCTCTGGGCACGAGAGAGGTTGTTGGTACTGTGGTTGTTTTATGTATGACATTTCCAGATGAAGTAGGTTTAAGCAACTCAATTGATTATGGATTAGGCGGTATGGTGACTGCAGCCTTTTTCGTAGGTGTTGGAGAAGTAGGCGGCGAGTCTTCAATTTTCCTTTTATTTTTACATTGACGATCAGGGTGTTCAATGGAAGGTTGGGGATCTTCAACATTATATTCTTCGTTTTCGGAGTCTGTTTCCATATCACTTTGATAAACGACTTCCTCGCCGTCTGATGGATCCAGTTCATTGTAAAATTCTTCTATACAGGAGAGCTTCCGGTGGACGGAAACTAAAAAATCTTTTCCATGTTCAGCAATGCCTTGCCTGATATACTTTTTGAAGTTGGCCATTGTGGAAGAGACATCTTCCTTTCTTTTCTCTTTTTTGCCCATGGTAGAGGACTAGGTCGGCTACCACAGGCCGTTGAAGGTTGGGGTCGTGTCCTAAGTGGTATACCTTGATTATCGCAGGTACTCCGATAGAGAAGCGTCTTCAAAAGACAGCTAAATATGTAGGTAAGCGATGTCTATATCGCGAGATGGTGAATTCTTGCTGGCTACCTGAATAGCTGCACTATGCGTACAATTACTGAAGTCCGATTCAAACAAAAAGAACAAGGCGTTCTATGTGGCTAAGGAATTAGGAATCGAGCGACTACTGACGTTGCTTTCGTCGTCGAAATTTTTATTTCTCGTTTCTCATGAGAGCCAATGTAATTACTAGTGACGTCGTTTGTAGTTAATGAAATTCGACTGGGTTTAGACTACTAAAAGTATACTTGAGCGCGTAATGGAGTGAATAGAAGTAGTTTTGATACGTTATTGTAACAGAGATAAGAAGTACAAGAGATTAAGTATGGGTATGGTTTGGCCTATTCGGACGGGAGAAGAGGCCTTGCTTTTATGAGGAGGAGTCTTTGACAAGAAAGGTATGCATACCTCTGCCGCAACGGCGAAGTGTATACATCCTGCAGCCGCTGATGCCTCCGAGAAGCAGTGACTCTCTTCCGCAACGGCGAAGAGTTTGGCTCTTGGAGAGCATGAACACGGTATGAATGCACTGCCGCAACGGCGATGTCACTCACCCACTCTGGGCTCTTGCTGGGTGTTCTGAGTGGCCCTATTTAGTCATTGTAGGGGGAAAAGTAAAGACAACTCGCTTTTTGTATATAAAAAGGGGAAAATTTACAAGAAAGGCATGCATTCCTCTGCCGCAATGGCGAAGTGTATACATCCTGCAGCCGCTGATGCCTCCGAGAGGCAGTGACTCTCTGCCGCAACGGCGAAGATGCTGGTTCTTGGAGAGCATGAACATGGTATGAGTGCACTGCCGCAACGGCGATGTCACTCACCCATTCTGAGCTCTTTAGCTGAAAGAAAAGGTTTTCTAATTAGTGTGACTTACCTGGGTGGTCGGCCTCCGAAGACTGATTTTTCTATATATATAATTTTATTCGGAGATTCGATTTTTTATATACAATTGTCATATAAAATAATCTTATAGCTAGTATTAATTAATTATAGTCGGCACAATGGGGGCCAAACTTTAGTCAAAATGAGAGGTATAAATTTTGTCTAATTAGACAAGAAAATGCAGAAAGAGTATCAAATAACAATGATTACATTAAGTTAATTTTTGGGATTATTTAATTAATATACGTATTTAAGAAAACTATCCACGGTGGTGATTATGGTTACGTTTCTTGTAAAAGTTATTGGCCAATCCTTGGGAAGAGATGTAATTTGCGTGGAGATATCTGAACCTGGGATCGGATTATTGGAGAAGGAGGTCTCTAATTGTGTCATCAGGATGGTTCGAAGTATTAAACAGAATTCGTTTTGCGAGATCCGAAAGGAAAATATCTATCGGAGTGATGTTCGCTCTCTCATACAGGGTACTGATTGGATAGAATTTGACTGAGTTTGGTCTTCTGTGTAGCCCGGTGCAATAACGAAGCACTTTTCGCTCGAACAGTTTTAATCGCTCCATAATAGTGGGGGATATGGTAAACCAAATTGGATATCCGTAGCTGAGGATTGGTCTTATAAGCTGTTTGTAGATCAGAGTATTTGTTGAAGTGCTTAGCCCACTGCGTCTCCTAAGCAGGGGGTTGACTATATGGAGGGCGAAATTGGCCTTCTTTAATACAGCCTGAGCATGTTCATTAAATGTGAAGCGCTCACAAAAGTTTATGCCGAGGTATTTAGTGGTAGCCTTGGGTTTTATGGTGCTACCATCTGGAAGGGGAAAGTTCAGGTTTCTGCAGCGGGAAGCAGAACATCGTCTGTTCCTTCTTGATGTAGATGGGTTACGGAAGCAAATTAGTTCCGATTTAGTGGGATTGACTTTAAGACCCCAATTGTTGTAAAACTCCCAAAGCTTTTGAATATGAAAACCCAGTCGTCTAGCTCGTACTTCTGGGGAAAGCGAGGTTGTATAAGTGATTGAGTCGTCAGCATATAACATAGTGGAGGTTTGATCGCAGTTTGTAGGCTGGTCCGAAGTATAGATATTAAAAAGAATTGGTGCTAGCTTTGAGCCTTGTGGAACACCAGCTGCGATCCTTCGACAAGTGGACTTTTTGTCAGATATCTGCACAAAGAAACTTCTGTTCTTTAAGAAGTTCAGAGTTAACTTTAACATGTTCATGTTAAAGGCGAGCGATAACATTTTATAAATTAAGCCATTAATCCACACGCTGTCAAAGGCCTTTTCAATATCCAATAAACAGGCTAGAGTGTACTCCTTTTTGTTTAGTCCTTTAGTGACGTCTTTGTGTAGTTGTAGAAGAGGATGAAATGTTGAGTGTCCCTTCACGAATCCATGCTGATTTTTAGGAATGATTTCATTCTCGTGACAGTGTTGTGTAAGTTGTCTGAAGACCAGTGTTTCAAAAATTTTGCTCACACAGCAAAGCAAGGCAATGGGTCGATATCCAGTAACAGAAGACCGATTTGTCTTTTTTGGCACTGGAACCATTTTTGCTTCCTTCCAAGCCTGAGGAAAATAGCTGTTATTTAGACAGTTGTTGAAAATTATTGCCAGCAAGGACATCGCTTTGTTGGATAGCCTTTTCAGCATAAGGTTAGAGATTCCATCTCTTCCCGCAGACTTTTTTGCCTTAGAAAGTTTGATTATGCCTCTGACATCCTCTTAATTGGTGAATGACATTTGATCAAATGGATTATCGGCTGGGTTTTGAATCGAAAATTCAGCCACGGGGTTGCAGAAATTCTCGATTTCGCAAACCTTGTTTTGGATAACGTTAATGAATTGTGGATTGTGTGAGGACGGGAAATTCGTGAAATTTTGTTCGAAGTAAGAAGCAAAAGCTTCAGCTTTTTCTTCAGGCTCCGAAAATTGGATGGCCCCATATGTTATGGTTTCGGGAAGTTGATTTTTTTTCTTGACAAAGAATCCGATCTGCTTGAAGGCGTCAGGCCCTGGTTTAATATTTTCTAGTCTTCTGGTCAAATCTTCGTTCATGAAGTGTTTTACAGCCTGGTTGAACATCACATTGGTACACTTTAGTTCAGCCTGTACCTACTTATAGTCATCGTTGAGCGTGTTATGAGTACGAAGTAGAATTCTCTGAAGTTTTTTTCGTAGCCGCTGGGGATGAGCTCGAATTGCCAGAATGGAAGAGGGTAGATTTTGAAACCGGTCCTTGCTTGAAACTTTAGATCTCTGACTCTCGAGGGCGTTGTTTATTGATGTTTTAAAGTTAGAGATCGCATCATCTATCTCCGAATTTGACAGGTTTCGGTTTGTAGAAGGAAGTGTGATACCCGCATCTACTTGTTCCTTGAAAATGTTCCAGTTTACCTTCTTGAGGGAAAGTAGACGCTCAAGAGACGGCTGTTGCATGTTGCCGTGCAGGCGATGGTTGGAGACGTATCCTTAATTCGACAGCAAGATGGTCAGAATCACTTAGGAGTCCTTTGCAGGTGAAGTTTCGAAATTCGGGATGAATGTTTACCAGGTTAGACGAGCACAGAAAGAAATCCAGCGTTGATGGAGTGGAGGGATAGGTACTATCCGGTTGTGAGACTACCACTAACGAGTGCTCGTAGCTGTGAAGGTCTAACCATTTAGCGATTATTTCTCCCTGAGTGGATTGGATGTTATCAAACCAGAGACTGTGCCTGCCATTAAAATCACCACCAATCAGGCAATATGTGTGTTGGTTGCAGACATTGAGAATAATTGAGAAATCATTCATGAGGTTAGCTGATGAGCTGTTACATCTGACATATAGTGAAAGAATGCAGAGTGTCTCGTTGTTGTTCAGGCTTATTAAGATGGCAGAGGCTTCAGATGTATTTAACTGTGGCATTTGGATTTGAGTGCTTTTGAAGTTGTTTCTTAAAAAAATTGCAGTGCCTCTTCTTCCGTCAGATTTAGGATTATGAAAGATATTGTACCCTGATTGCTCCAGGCGGTTCTTCTTTGTAATATTGGTTTCCTGCAAGAGAAGAATATCAGGTTTCCTTAACCTAATAAATAGGTTAAGAGCAACCCGTTTGGAAATTGAGTAAATCGAGTTTACGTTGTAGGTAATTTTCTTTAGTTGATTTACTGAGCACATATCTCACAAATAAGCTGACCCAGGATAATTGTTTTCGACTTATCGTCGAGAGAAGCATAATTTTTTGGCACAACCTTTTTCGCTTTTTGGAGAAGGGAAAGAAGGTCAATGCCAAACAATCTTTCTGAATCCTCAAATATGTTAAATGAAGTTACATCTTTACAATTAGTGATACCTCCCTTTACTTGAAGCGGAAATTTTGAGAAGTCTTGGTTAGAGGTTGTCCTTGATTTGGTGTCTTTCTGACTTCCTTCTGCAGCTACCTGGGCAAAACTAACTCCTTTTTGTAACCCCATCAAGGCGGATTGTTTGGCGAAGCTTTGTTCTTCTTTGTTCTTCAGAGCTTGCTTTCTTCGAGCTTCTAATTTCTCTTTGTATTTAGGACATCCTAAATAGTTGGCGGGGTGTCCTTCCTTTTGCAGTTAACGCAGAAGACTTTTTCGTCTTTTAGGTTGTTGGCAGATCTGAGGCATTCTCCGGGACCATGACTCGTTGCATTTAACGCAGCGATATTTCATACCGCAGTTAGAGGCAACGTGTCCAAAATGTTGGCAGTTGCGGCACTGAGAGATCCTTGCTGGTCTAAGTTTTTCCCAGTAAATCTTTTGATTCAGGAGAAGCGTGGTTGAGTAGATCGATGCGATATCGCTCTTTTTGGATACCTCCACGACAAAATTGTTGGATACCTTTGCTTCTGAGTTCATCCTCGACCTCAGAAGCGTTGTATGAATGGTGTATTCCTTTTAGAACCAAAAGGGTCTTCCTGTCTTCTTTAGGGGTATAGGAATTAAACTCCACTCTCTTTTCCTTGAGAAAATTTTTAACTTGGATAAACTCCTCCTTCGCTTGCGTTATGATGACTGATTTCGTCGTGTTTAAATTATGGATTTTGTAGCAGAAATTGTTCTTTTTAGCATAAGAGTTAATTTCTGCGACATTCAGATTGTAGCAAATAATGGGTGGCATGAATCCTCTTGGAGAGTCTCTGGGCACGAGAGAGGTTGTTGGTACTGTGGTTGTTTTATGTATGACATTTCCAGATGAAGTAGGTTTAAGCAACTCAATTGATTATGGATTAGGCGGTATGGTGACTGCAGCCTTTTTCGTAGGTGTTGGAGAAGTAGGCGGCGAGTCTTCAATTTTCCTTTTATTTTTACATTGACGATCAGGGTGTTCAATGGAAGGTTGGGGATCTTCAACATTATATTCTTCGTTTTCGGAGTCTGTTTCCATATCACTTTGATAAACGACTTCCTCGCCGTCTGATGGATCCAGTTCATTGTAAAATTCTTCTATACAGGAGAGCTTCCGGTGGACGGAAACTAAAAAATCTTTTCCATGTTCAGCAATGCCTTGCCTGATATACTTTTTGAAGTTGGCCATTGTGGAAGAGACATCTTCCTTTCTTTTCTCTTTTTTGCCCATGGTAGAGGACTAGGTCGGCTACCACAGGCCGTTGAAGGTTGGGGTCGTGTCCTAAGTGGTATACCTTGATTATCGCAGGTACTCCGATAGAGAAGCGTCTTCAAAAGACAGCTAAATATGTAGGTAAGCGATGTCTATATCGCGAGATGGTGAATTCTTGCTGGCTACCTGAATAGCTGCACTATGCGTACAATTACTGAAGTCCGATTCAATGAGACTGATCTGCACTTATCTGACTGACTGCACTGACTGTTAGTCGATTAGTCCTCTTGACTGATTTTTCTATGGCGATGTTGCTCTATTTATAGTGTGCCGACCACACATGGTTGCTTTCTGAGTTATTAAATTTCAATTGTTACGGCTGATTGTCAGGGGGTCTCGGAATCAGCTGCCTAGGGTGGTTTACACGATGTGGGTTATAATTTTAAAGTTTTTAAAAAAAATATTGATAGGTTGTCTTACATTATAAATTTCGTAATAATATAAATATTATGTATATAAGGCAAAATTTATAATAATTTATGATAATATAAATACTATGTATGTAAGGCAAAATTTGTTTTCATAAATTTTGTTCCTTACACAATTTATACCCAAACAGTTTAATTTTACACTTTAATAGTGTAAACTTGGCGCATTTCCGACTACAAATTTACATTACAAACTGTAACTTTTCAACCCTTTGTGCATACTAACGTACATTATATATTAAAATTTATATAAAAACCGTTCAATTTTCAATAATGTTTTCTTATTAAAGTATTTATTTTTTTCTATTATTGAGGGATCTTTTTTTCTTCTAGTGCAACCAGGGTAAAATTTAAAATAATATCTTTATTATAATAATAATAAAATAATATCATAAAAGTAGCATAGCATTTCAAGTAGCATAGCAATCAAATCGTTTGTGTCGTCCAGAGATATTTCTGTAGAAAAATTAAAAAAATTGAAATTAGAAAACCATTGAAAATGACAGTGAGAACAAATACATAATACAATTAGTGTCTGCAATACCTAGAGTGCCTTTCTGCATGTAATAGAGACAGCATTAGATAATTTTTAGTTACACCGAGAAAAATGAGAAGCAAAACAATTGAATATTTTGTATTTGATTATAATAATTGCTATATTCAAAAGTACGTATTTAAATCTAAGATAAAACATGTTAACTTTAAGCGCAAAAATATTAGGTTCAGGAAGTAACCAGAAATATTTTAAAAACTCCTTTATTTATCGAAAATATTTCAAACAAACACCGTGTTTATTACTTTTAATACTGCATTGATTAAGAACAAATAATTCTATATTCAATTTAAATATATGCATATTATATTAAAACCAAAAACTCACAAAATTCATTTTAATGACAAATTATTTAATTTAAATATCCATTTGCTGGTTTCATATTTTAGGTTGTTTCATGTTTATTTTTAATATTTTCGCTTTTACTTGAAAATCATAGTGAAAAATATTTAATTCAAAGTTTTTCAAATCAAATTTTACTACGTGTAAATTTGATTTTCCCTCGATGTAGTTACTACTCGTACTCGCGCAAGCAGTACAGTGAAGTGTCGTTCTTCTTACTTATTCCCATGCGTAAGTAGTAACTATACTCGAAAGAGAGCCTCAGTAGAGTGCAGAAACTTATCCCATGCAAGACCTCTATTACGTAAGTTATTACCTATCAAGGAACACCACGGAGTTGCCAATTTTTTGCGCCAATTTTTTGCTGCGTGCAATCACGTCAATCATTGTGCCAATCTGAAAAAGGAAACATTTTATTTTATTCATTTTAAGTATTCATGACATCTGAAAAATACATACTTTAACAAAACGTGTTGTTTTATTGTAACCTTGCCGGAAATTACTGGTTTGTTTACGCACGAAAACTTATTCTCTTGTAGTGACATGAAATAAAATGTAATACTATAGTTTTTCAATTATCTTTAACTGCAGCTAAATTGCGTCAAGTTTTTTATATTTAAGGAAAAAACTTTCTGAAAAATTGTTGAAAGTAAAGTCTGAAATACGTGAAAATAAAATTCATCTTTGTTTAATTGATATTTATACTGAATTTTGAGACTCTATCGAAGTGAAAGCCTCGAAGAGATTTTTACAACTAAACAATCTACGTAAGTAAAAAATCAGTTAAAAAAATATACGATTCTTACAATAATAATGAATTCTTCTTCTGTTAGATAAAAAAAAACGTCAAATAGAAGAGAAATTCTTAAGCAAACCCTTTCCTGAAATACTGATGAAAAAGTTAAACGATCAAGCAAACAGAACCAACAACTTATCAACGACCAACAAAAAATCTATTTCCAGTCCAGTCTCGCATTTAGCAAAAGTAAGGAAAATTGGAAAATTTATTATCTTTGCACAGTTGCCGGCAGAGCAGAGCAAATTTGTTAAGGAACTCAAATAAGCAGAAGCATCTTCTCTTTATGAAAGGACGTTAAACAAAGGATATGTACATCTTATCTTCTTCGGGTTTTCTCGATACGAATGTGTAAACTCGCATGTGCGTGGGTAGGAGGCAGGTGTGCGTTGTATGCGTAGAAAGTTTTCGTTACTATTTGAAGGAAAAGCTGGAAACTACGAAAAATATTAAAATTTGAAACAAACATATTGAAGAATTGTGGAATTGTCGGTTAACTCATAAGTTTATAGTTAAGACTATAAGAAAATCTCATATGAATTATTTTTGAAACAATCATACATACATACATACATACACGCAAAATTGCCACAAGGTTTTTAGGATGTAAAAATACAAAGTCTGTTTAAAGACCACCCAGTTTTATTTCTTTAAAGACCAAAGTGGATGATGACTGCCATTCTTAATCTTATGCTTAATAAAATTATTTTTTAAGAAAACTAAATGTTTTAATAACTAATTTAACTAATAAAAATTGAGGCCCCTTCGAACTGAAGATTACCAGAATTTGTTACGGTTCATTTCCTTCTGTCTAGATACGTAATTAAACAAAACTGTTGTATCCGCAGCTGGGCCTCCGAAAGTCCAAGAAAAATAGTCAAACAACCTCGCCAACCACAACGATTGACAGTTTGGAGCGGTTTTTGGTCTGCCGGTGTCATTCTCGAAAACGCGATGACGCATTGAATGCATTGTTGATTTAAAATTACACCTCTTGCTAAAATAATATGGTTATATTATTAAAAACCTATCTTATTATCTGATTAGTATACGTATAAGATAATAATAAACAGTAGGTATCTTATAGTATCCTATTATTATATACCTTATTACATACATATGTATATTATATCTTTCAGCAAGAGGTGTCATTTTAAATTAAAAAAAGGTTGCAATATTTTTGTGTTTGTACTGAATATTTGGTGTGGTTATTTAGTTATTAAACTTTATTATTTCTATTTAATAATTTACACTATTTCTAAGTTAATATCAATCTTTTGTACAACAAAACACTTAAAACTAGAAAAACCGCAGCGGTCATTTTGACCGTTTTCTGATTTCATGTGGCTATATCTTGTGTTAGGCAATTGCGATTTTCTTTTGTTTTCGTGGCTTTTATTTATTTCTTATTATACAGCAAAAAATGCAGATTTTTTTTTTATTTTTTTTTGGTTCCTACACACTCATATAAAAAGGCAACGGTAAGTTTGACCGTGAGTGTTATTACAGGTTTTTTATTACTGACTAGATGACCTGCTAGTGGAGCATATAGCAAACTCTACCCTTACTGAGGTTTGTGGACAGGAAAATAATTCCAAAACATTTGAAATGTGCTATAATTGTCATAAACCTGTATGCGGAAAATGTATCGGCAGGGTTAACAAGACTTGTGTAAAATTCATTAATTTTGATTAAAAAATTTAAATTAATAAAACGTTCTGCTTCGCTTTGTTCACTAAAAAGAGGAAGCGGGCAAAATGACCGCTGCGGTCTTTATAGTGTCTTTATACACTAGAAAACTCAGTCTTTGTAGTGTTGGATATATCAGGATATATAACATATCAGGAAAAATTAAGATCAAGATTCATTAAGATCTAGAAAAAAGCAATACAATGTTAATTGTTAATTAAACAATTAACAATTTAATTAAATGTTAATTAAATGTATTTAAACCAGAGAAAGCAAGAACTTTTGCTCTCCAACGCATTAATCTATCAACAATCAAAATCTGCAAGGTTTTTGTGACCTGAAATCCTTTGGAAAAATTGCCTAACCATCTTTATTTCAGCGATTATACTTTACTATCGTAAAGTACAATATCATATTGCCTCCTACATCATCATCATCATCATCATCATCACATCACCATTATAACCCAGATACCATTCGAGCAATTTTTAGCAAAATAATAATTAAAAAACAAAGATTAAACATTGAGGTCATTGTTGAATATTGCTTTCCTTCTTTTGTTTTTCTTGTTATTAGGTCTACTTTTTCGTTATACTAACATGACACAATCTCTAGACACAATCCACCATAACTAACGCGTGCTCAATAAAGCTGAGAAACTACTCAATAAAAGCTGAAGTTGAAAAGTTGTTGAAGAAATGATGTAAGCACCAACTTTCGACACCGTATCACCGACACTAAGAGCTGAAACATGGTCAGCGGGGATTTAATTTGAAAACTTTACTTTGTATGGAATCAACAACAACAATAGAAAAAACAGCCGCAGGAAATATAAAAGAAAAATCACGGTACGTGAACTGCGTAGTAGCTAAAAATATCATTGAAAGCAGCAGAAAAAAATGGAAGGAAACTGATAAAACTGAAAGGAAAAGTTTAAAAAAGACGCAGCCTTCTCGACATATATGTATATCTGGTATTAAAAAATTCTAAGTATGATTAAGAGAACTAGATACAAAGCACTGCCTTAATCTCGCAAATCTCACGCAGTAATACAGCGTCTTTTATCGGTTTTAACAGTAGACAGAATACTCTACAGTCTTCAATGATCTTTTATATTCTTCCTTCTTAAGCGTTTTCAACGGGATTTCGCTCATAAATTTTCACTGATGCTTTCTTTTGAAGATTTTTAAATGTTTTCTTCTAAAGGATTCCCTAAGATTCTTTCTTTCTTCCGAAGGTTTTCCGATAATACTTAACTTTTGCAAGTTTTCCGTGACGTTTCCGTTTTAAAGTTTTCATGTACCTTTCTTTAGGGAAAAAGTCTGCCGGAAGAGAAAGTCATAACGAAATTTTATACGATACAAAACTATGATGCTTTTTTGTTTTATCTCTTATTTTCGATGAATCTTTTTTATATCGTTTTTCGATTATATATGCTTTCGCGATATATGCTTTCTGGATATGAATTTTTAATACATTATGATACATTCTTTTGAAGATTTTCAATTATGCTTTTTCTGAATGATTTACAACCTCCTCTTAACGTTTGTGGTTAAATCAATTATTTAACAAGTTTATAAGTTGAGCTTTTATTGAGTAGTTTTTCAGCTTTATTGAGCATGGGCTAGCTATGGTGGATTGTGTCTAGAGATTATGTCATACGGTACCGTAATTCTGAATTCAATAATTCTAACCGTAATTCTTTTTAAAAGTTTTTAATGCATCTTCCTTCTTCAAAATCTGCAAGATTTTTTGGAAGGACTCTCTCCTGTGTAAGTTATACAATTATGTTTGAATAATTTCTTGAAGCTCCTCAGTGGTGCTTTCTACTTAAAGCTTTTCAATTATATTTTTTTTTGTGATGATTTTCGATGACGTTATTTCCTGAAAATTTTCATATACATATGTAATGGTTTTTTTATGATACTCGTATTTTGAAGGATTAAAGCTTTGTCGAGAAATTATGAAATATCAAAAGAAGACAAATTTTCCGAAGATCAAACGACTCATTAAAGGGGTTTGCCATAACTTTTTTTTTTGCCATAATAATCGTTTAATTGAAAATCAAACGACTCAT
This sequence comes from Conops quadrifasciatus, assembly GCA_949752815.1. NCBI lineage: Eukaryota > Metazoa > Arthropoda > Insecta > Diptera > Conopidae > Conops > Conops quadrifasciatus. The sequence continues at coordinate 29,234,203 of OX457078.1, read as the reverse complement.
TAAAGAGGTTTGCCATAATTTTTATCGTAAAAAAGATTTTGCATTAAAAAACAAACGACTCATTTAAGAGGTTTGTCATAATTTTTATAGTAACAAAGATTTTGGATTTATATTTTGAATGTGATGCAGCTAAATATGGTTTTTTGTTGTCTTTATTTAGGTACTGAGTATGGAGTAGACCGTTTGTAGGGTATAACAACGAACTCGAAGACCTTCGTCTTCATGCTTTAGTGTTTCTTAAACCATTTCAATAAAGTAATACTTTATTAAACTTGTACTTTTATATTTTATGTTGTTGTTGCTATTGCTCATTCATTTCTGGCATGAGTGGTACACATGTACATCTATACGAATATACATACACATATACCACATCAGAAGTTAGTCGTACCAGAGGACTATAATACTAACTTTACCGTTTCGTGTTTATTTTATCTCGCCTGCTTTTCTCTCTTGACAACTTTTCTTCTTCTTTGCGATTTGTTTCACTTGTGAATTATTGCTTCCAAAAGAAATAGAATGGAAAAAAGTATATTTGACCTGGAGGTCGAGATTTCACGTTAGAGGCATACTCGTACATAGAAAAGATTAACTGTACTGCACTCACGGAAGAAGGAAGATGCATATACACACTATGCTAATGCACTATGCACTAATACACGACGGTGAGCACGGGCCAGGGGTGGGGGAAGAGAGATACACTTCTCTATGCCAAAATCAACGAAAGCTAAGCCTTACACTTCTATGGGTAGGTATGTACGTATGGGTAACACGCCCATGCGTCTTGAAATTCGGGAAACAATTGTTAAAAAGCAGAAACCATAACAACAAACAAGGCTTAAATGGCGGCACTAAGCTTTCCGTTTTATACCTTTCTCAACTTTCGGTTATATTTAGAAAGGTAAGTAGAAGAGAAAACGAAGAAGTAGCCGAAAGGGAACGGCAATCTTAAACGAAAAGAAGATTGTCGAAAAAATACAATACAATTCTAACAGGATACAAAAGGAAACAAACACTGTTGTTGATGCGAACGAGCACACTAGGATTGTTTTTGCAAGAAAAATAATGAAACCTTTCCTTCAGAGTTTTTCAGCAAATATTTTTAACATTTTATAGTATTGCTATTACTTTTTTTAAATTTTTTTTTATGCTTCCGCTTCTTATTTTTCTTCCCCAATCGTGCCTCCTTCCTACTCATTCAAAATGGCGCAACCCTTTGTTGAACATCTCAATATAGCTTCCAAATTGCAAAATTATCTCTCCATGTTTCACTTCCTGAGGAATACAGATACCATTACCAATAAACCACAACAAAGATTTTAATAATAAATAATTTGCGAAGAAATTCTGTTTATTTATTGAAGGCTTTATTAAAGGACCTTCAAAGGAATTATCACAAAACCAAACAAACCACAAGAATAGTATTGATTTATGTAAATACGAGTGAGTGCAGTTTTCGATCTTTGCAGTGGAATCTACTGTGGAATACTATTGATGCCTCACTCTAGATTTTACTTAGTTCAGATGGCTCGCTTTATTCATTCATTTTACATTACTTACGTTTACAATATTTCGTTGGTTTCATCTGTGAATCGATAGGTTGGCTGGCAGATTGGCCAAATGGGCGACTGACTGACTGATTACCGTTCATGGTGATGATGATGCTGATACATCAAAGACTAAAGGTTGTCAATAGCTTCAGGATTTCCAATGTTATTAAAACACAACAGAAATAGCACATATTGCACCTTTAGGATATTTTTGTCAATTTCAAAGTTATTAATGGATACACGGAATTTCATTAAATTTAATGCTTCAAAGTCATAGTAAAGTTTGTTTGTCTATTTTCTTACTTGGATTAATTAAAACTCGGTACATAAAAGTAATATAACACAATCTTTATTATTTATATATTATTTTTATCTTAATTAGTTCTTTTTCAGCTCTAAATTTATCAATTTGGTTGCATAAATATGAACCTCAATTTTCTCAATATCATAACATGGTATAGCAAAACGGAATGAGTCCCAAATTTTTCAGAAATCGTTGGAATAGTTTCAGTCACAATCTGGCTGTTTTAATATGTTGAGCTATTTGCTATTATCCAGTCTTTATTAATAATCTGCATTTAAAAATATATATATTTTTAAAGTAAAACAGAGAAAAGGAGAAGAAGAAAAATGCTCGTACTCCTACAGAAAAGAAGCAAATTTATTAATAATCAGTTAAGCTCGTGGTTTTTTCAAAATACAATCGACTCATACGATCACACTCCGACTAAAATACACTAAGATCAATGCCCTACGGCCATTCAACTGATCTCGGGTAACTGTTGTCACTCCGACTGACTGTCGTTTTTAACATAAATGAATGCGTGCATATCGCTACAGTGAGAGATTATGCAGTACTACAGTATTGTCGACAAAGACTGGTAAAAACATATACAGAGTAATCTGCATGCCCTTAAAGATAAGATAGCCTGGAAATTTTTGAGACTTTTTAATCGCCTTTAATTGTTGCTAATACTATAACTTATGAGAACATATTCAACTTTTCCAGTTATTAATTCGTTGTTGAGCGAATAACAACAACAGCACGTATAATTGAAGTGAAAATTTTCCAAAGTTACAGCAGTTACATTTCATTCAGGCGCATTAACATGCTGTGGAAGAACATTGACAACGACAATAATTCCATAAAGCTTTTCCTTTTCACTTTCATTACCTTGGCATTTCTTAATGATTGTAATACGTCCCGGATTCTTGGCTTTTTTCCAGTACCATCGAAATCACATTTGATCGTACACTGCGCTTTAATGGAGACACTCGCGGATCGTGGCCATGATGTCACGATCTTCCATACGGCACCGAATTTCTTGAGCAGTTCAAAATACAAAACAATCGGTATTGAAGTGGAAAGTTTTGAACCGCACTTTTTTCACGAAATAATCAACAATCCGAAACCATTTTATCGTAATTTAGTCGTCATGAACGCCCAAATGACGAAACACACCAATCGCACCGTAACGCATCCGAAGACACAGCAGTTTCTGCAAGACTACAAAGATTCCTTCGATCTAGTGATTGTGGGTTATTTTTTTAATGACTATTACTTGGGCTTAGGTGCCCATTTTAATTGTCCCTTGATCATATCGTCGACGATACAACCGTTTTTTGGACTTAATTGGTTGGCGGGGAATCCAACAGAGCTGTCATACGTGCCAACTGTGTTCGGTGGATCGAAACAACCGATGAATTTTCTGAATCGCGTCAGGAATTTTCTGTTGGTCATTTTTGAGCATGTCACTCGTGCGGCAATAATTAATTATGGTATGGAGAGAATTTACAAGTTAGTACTCACAAGAAAAAAACATTTTTGCTCTGACAAAATGAAAATTAACTGTTTAAGGATGAAGGTCCTACTTGATGAAGGTCCTACTTTGAACTCTTTAAAACAAGAACTTTACATAAACCTTTTTATTGACGGTTTGAGATACGCAGTAACGTTATCGTTTCAAGATAATTTTACGAGAGTTCTGTAACGATAGGTTCTTCGTGGCTGAGGTACAACTCAGGGCTGTCCAGGCTTCATCACAGAAAATTTATATTTCTGGGACCATATTCAAGGAAAAGATTCTTCTTTATCTCTTACTGTATTTTTATTGTCAATTATTATGTAGAGAATATCGATTATTCTTATTGGCTATGTGGACTGCAACCAATTAACCTCTGATGGTATGTATTCCTTTGTATGTATTCCTATGTATGTATTCCTATGAACGCTCTCCCTATTCGTACTGCATGTTGCAAAGATCACTGCCGCGTCGTCGATGTTCAGCCAGTGCGGACCAATTGCACTGCGCCTTGTGTCTACCTGCCTATGATCAAACGCGGTTCGTGGGTGATGCGTGTTATCACCTCTTGCTCGTGTGTTGCGGTTCTACTACGCGCTTTATATATAGTATATATTTTACTTTAACCGCCTCTCTGTCCACCGTGAGCACTTTCAGTACATAGATTAGGAAGGATATAGATGGGAAGCAAGGATAATTGCTAATCCCCGGTTGCCAGTGCTGCTTCAGCTCTTACTGCAACGCGTGAATAAAGCACAACTTGGCACAAGGCTTGCGTTGACAGAACTGCTACAGTCCTTACTTCAACTTCAAGGATTATGCTATCCTTGGAAGGTTAGGAATAATAAGAATAGAAAGGACTTACCACGATTGGAGCTAGAGAGAACTAGCTGTCCGTCGCTATTATGTTTATTCTTATTCGTAAGAGTCGCTGGTGATTTGTGGCTCTTGCTTTCACCATCTCTTTGTCCTTGTTATTTACATATAAAGTGTTAATTGATTGCAGTGTTGCTTAAATACTACTTAAATTACTACTAAATATATATATATAATTATTGCTAAAGGAAGTAAGATAAATGTATTGGGTAACTTCATATAAAAATAAGAATATAAAATATATATGTGGCGTCTGAATTTATTTGGGCGTCACAGTTCTTCACCAAAGCTTTCTACATGTTCTTATTTATCCCTAAAAACTAATTTCAAATACTCGTCATTTCTATCTTTCTAGAGATCTTTTTCCACCCGATCGTTATCCGTCTCTGGAAGACATGCGCAAAAATGTTTCACTGGCACTCTGCAACCATCACTTTAGTCAAGGTCCCATTAGACCTAATGTGCCCGCTATCGTTGAGATCGGCGGCATTGCAATTAAAGAGAAACCGAATCCACTACCGGCCGACATAGCTCAAGTTCTGGACGATGCCAGACAGGGCGTCATCTACTTCAGCCTCGGTTCCAATGTGCAAGGTTCGCACTTGTCTCCGGAGAAGACTCAGGTTATGTTCGATGTGCTCTCCTCACTGCCGTATCAGATACTGTGGAAGTGGGGGAACGATATTGATACACCCGGGAGAGCAGAGAATATTATCTACAAGAGCTGGTTGCCGCAAAACGACATCCTGGCCCATCCTCATGTCAAGCTGTTCATCACGCACGGCGGTCAAGGTAGTATTGTGGAATCCCAATATCACGGGGTACCAATGGTCGGTATACCCCTCTTTGCCGACCAGCCCACGAATATGGTGAATGTAGAAGGATCCGAATTCGGCCTGAAAGTAGATTACGCCACTCTGACGGCATCAACTTTCAAGACAGCGATTCTGGAGGTTCTACAAAATGACAAATATCGGATGGCAGTGCGAAGATTCTCTGAAATCTACCGTGATAGACCGATGACGGCTCGTCAAACTGCCACCTACTGGGTAGAGTATGTGTTACGGCATCGAGGCGCCAAGCATTTACAATCGCCTGCAGTGTTTTTAAACTATTGGCAAAGTATGTCGCTAGATGTAATCTGGTTTTTGTTAACAGTCAGCGTGGCACTTATTTGTATTTTATGGTTCCTTTGTAAAACGGCTCTGTCCTATGCGCGTGGTAAAAGAAAGGTGCTAAATACGAAGGAAAAAGTACAATGAACTCAAATTTAAGTTAATGTCGCATCCATAGCCAAATTGCGATAGATATAAGCTTCACATTTGACGTATGACGTATATTATGGCTTACAAAAAATTAATACAAAAAATACTCTTACAATTTCCTAAAATATATTCAATAATTTTTGTTTGTTCCGCTGAGTTTACACTCTTACAGCAAGGACAAAGGACACATCCATTGGGATATTGATAGCTTTCTTTACACGAGCTTTAGATTATCTTAAAGATCACCTAAACTATACTTAATGAATATAAATAATTATTGAACATTGAACTAAGCTGACCGTAGTCTGTGTTTTACATCTTGTAACATCGATCCAAGATTAAACTTTATAACACCTTAAGATTTTTATAACCTAGACCTTTTGTTTTTCTTCTGCAAACATTTGCAATGCTTCATCATACGAGGATACGTTTGATGATTACGCCAACCCTGACTTTTAATTGTTTTTATGAGGGGTTGACAATATTGACGTAATAAAACGTCATAGCTACCAACTTTTAGTACTTTTCAGCTGCTTGAGTTGGCCGACAATGTTTTGCAAAAAAGTCAATGAAAAATGCATTATTCTGAAACGGCAGCAAAGAGTAAAAAGCATGCCATAAACCCAGTTTTATAAGTTGATTGTGGAGGGTCTGTTGGGGGTTGGCGTTGCTGTGTAGGAAATTGTGTTAAAGGGTTAAATTTACGGTCCAACTATAAAGCTAACAAAGTACTTTGGATAAACAATTGATGAATGCGACCACTGAAGTGCTTAAAGAGTACTGCGTAAGCACGAGTATCAAAAGGAATAAATCCAAATCTTTTGACGAATAACATAGAAATCAAAAGTTTCTCTGAAAATTTTCGCTAACAATTAACCGATAATAAATCCTTTTCATAGAGGAAATAAAGAAATTTCCCTTTTTCTACACCAGCGCCACCATTTTATATTACCGCCACACCGGCAATATAATTTCTCTGTACCTGCTAACTTTGTAAGAGTTATGCTGTGTATTCTCACTATTAGTATGCAAAACAGTTGAAGAAGTAGAAGAAATACACAATAAAAAACGTAAAACAAATAAAATTATAGTGCTCTCTGTCTTGCCGTTTGGACACGTTGGAAATTATTTGTGTGAAATACTTTGTTGAAAAATAAAATTCACTGTGAAGCCGAGAACTGAGAAATGGTTCAATTTTGTTGCAAGATTGCATCTTGCAAGACTGCAAGACGGAATGGAAAGAAGACATGTTATTTTAACAAAAAGTATGTAACAGCCTAAAGCCGCACACAGCAATTGTTTATAGGCATTATTTTTCCCCAATTATAAATCACCAAAGATTTCATTGCGGAACAACAAAATGTACAAAAATTGATAAAATCATGGCATTTAATGTAAAAAAGGGTTTTTTACATTAAAATACATCTGTATGAGATGTATCTTATAGGTATGTACCTACATAAATATAAATGGTAAATGTCATCAGTGTTGATTCAAAAGTTCAAGCCCCAAAGAACCAAAACCACAAAACCAGCAGTCACATAAAGGAGGTACTTTTATGTCTATGTACTGTTTCATATCAGCTAATTGAAGTTCGTAAAATAGCAAAGCACAAACTTGCCGTTTTAGGACCGACATGATAGATAACTTCTTTTCACAATAACGAAAAAAATTCCAAGAATATAAAAAAGGAAGGTTATGTCTACTATCACAACCTTTTACGAAGCCTCTTACAATAGAAAAAACAACAATTATGATACGAGTACCTTATCGCCAATACATTGCTTAAATTTTACATGCCGAAGAAAATAAGTAAAAGAAGATAAGTAAAGCAAAACTGTAAGCATATGAACAGCGAAGGTAAACTTTTTATTATAGAATGTTTATTTTGTAATTGTTAGTTAATAATTACAACAAAAATTGCAGCTTCATTGTTTCTACGGTCAGCTTACAGTTTTGATTTTGACTATTTTTACGATTAATTAGCAAGTTTCAATGTTATTTTTACTATATTTACATTTAATTTACAGTTAATATTTCATGTTCTAATACCTATCTAATCCTATTAAACTAGCTAAAATTGTGTATACATACATATATTTGTAGCTTTTTCGAGGTCGAAAACGGCTTTAAGGATTTCTTTGACAAGTGTGTTCTTTCAACAAGTGTGCCAATGTTTTCAAAGCCAAAAATGTCAATAAAAATTCAAATAATTATTACAGTATGCAGGGCAAAGGGTTTTTCATTCGCTTAAAAAAGATAGAACGGCCTTATTTGTACTATTTACACTGCAAAAAACCAAAACTCTTTCATTTTTTAAATTTTTCGCCCCATTAAACCTAATTGATACTCGTAAAACTTAGCAACGTTCGAAAAAAGTTCCGAACAACTGCTCGGGGTCCCAGGTGCTTTTTATATCAAGGCTGCAATGCTAATGGTTAATTTTGGGATTAACTTACAGTTTCGTTAGTAGATTTTACTATTTTTATTACTTTTACTATTAACTTACAGTTTCGATAGTACTATTTTACTATTTTGATCGCCATTGTTTGTCAGTATGTTACTTCTTACAGTTCATGTGGATATTTTTTACTTTTTAGTTAGTTAACTGTAGTAATAGTTAACTTACCGTTTTGATAGCTATCTTTTTTCTATTTTCTTCGATTAGTGTAATTTGAACCCATGATTCTCCTTTGTGTATACATTAAGAACAACCTACAAGGCCTCCTAATTAGTTTTCATCCTACCCTTCATTCTTCTTAGTCCCTGTTCTCTTACGCGTAACGAAATATGTACTTCTATATATCCTTTGGTTTTTGTTTGGAATTTCTCTATCGAATGAATTTGGTTTCTCCCAAACCGATTAATTTTTTTGCGTATGTCGGATGGATGGAGCCTTTATTTTACAAACAGCCTAACTCAACTCGACTCTGGAAGTGGCACCTCTTTGAACACAGACTCTATAGGAAAATTGTAAATACAAGAAAATTCGAAGTAAAATAAAGTAAATACACGTGTCAGGCACAAACGTATCGCCTGAATACGTGTTTTTTTATAAATTGTTGCGCTTTATATTTTTATTACATGCTGCTACAATTTTCTACCTTCTGTCTGTGATTACAAATCGGCTGATGGTTTATGAATAAGTTTGGGTAAGGCGAATCTGTTTCGTTTGGATTTTAAGAGGTTAAATTGGCCAAAACAGGCGTTTAGAAACTGACATAAAAACAGAGAGCCATTGATGCAATGAAAACAAACCGAACAAAAAAAGACATTGAAGATGACAAATCGCTGAAACCGTTGTTTTCCTAACCCAACTTGACGGAAATTCGTTAAGCCCCCTAATTTTTCATGAGGACAAACTTTTAGTATAGTACGTAAGAACCATTAGCAGAATTTTCACTTACATTTTAGCACCTGCTGTAGAGAGTGTTATTTATCTAATAAACACTTTAAAAATTTCGAAAAAGCAGAACAAAATTCATTGTGATATTTAATAGTAATCATAGATCATTATTATCATCATCATCATTAGCCCAACACCAATTACCAAAACTTCTTTTTTACCTAATTTTTATAACTTTAGATTGAAGTTATAGCCAGATACAGTTTTCAAAGGTTTTCATTTTATATTTTCTTTCATCATAATCTTATACTGAATATACTATTTCTTTGTTTCTATATGATTATTTCTCGGTATCTCAACGACCATATCTCTGTCTATGTCTATGACCATATCTCTGTCTATGAGTTCCATCACAAGTTATTCTTATTCCTCTGTCTCTATACTCAATTTAAAAAGTTGGCAGCTTGGAAATGTGTATGTATTTTACTTTAGCCTGGTGGCCTAAGAAGCTATACGTAGTGATTATTCAAAATGTACACGAGTAGTAGCCGGAAGCCTTCTCAAAAAAAAGCCTTCTCAAAATGTCAAAATACATCATAACACATTGTCGGATGTCTTTGCCTTACATTATTGAGTTTTACAACAAGAAAGTCCTTTCCTTTAGAATCTCTTTGCGAAGAAGTTGTAATTTTAAAGAAAAAATACCTATTATAGTGTTTACTCTCAAAAATATGCAATTTACGTGGGAATTGTCTAATAAATACACATCTATATACACAAATATATAAGAATACTCACCTTGATTAATTACACTTTTGGAAAATTGTTAAAGTAAAATGATTATTTAATACAATACTTTCATTTTTCTCGAAATGAAAATAATCAGATTCATTCGATTGATAGAAATTGTACTGAAATGTCGAAATATTTAAATTGTTAAATGTTAAAATAATAAATTCGTAATTTCATAATTTTCATTATAAAATTGTTTTATTAATAAGCGGATGTGGAATTGATCCCATCCCACATTTATTTAATTCTTCTTAAAGCGGTTGCATGAACGAATAGGTAAAGAATTTAAGCCTTTTAAATAGCCTCTTTGTTATTTTAAATATTTATAGAATTAAATATATGTATTTCATCCAAGGACTATAAACTTTTTCTGTATTACCCTTTTTTATTTTAAAAATTAGCAGTTAATTTTTTAACAATGACTTGTAGCTTGAAGTAAAATCTCTGAAATGGAGAGGCACAAGTTTTCAGCTTGAAGCACGCCGTGAAGCAATTAGAATCTATTCACAGAGAAGCTATTTATAATAAGTAAGCATTTCTACTTCCAAACACACAAACACTCGCACACACAATCAAAGAAGTATAATGTCAGTTACAACCAGAGCAAGTATAATGAAGGCTTCCGGCTACTACTCATGTACATTTTAAATAATCACTATATATAGCTTCTTAGGCCACCAGGCTCAAGTAAAATACATACACATTTCCAAGCTGCCAACTTTTTAAATTGAGTATAGAGAAAGAGAGAGAGAGAGAGGAGTAAGAATGAAATGTGATGGAATTTCATCATCAACAGAGATATGGTCATTGAGACACCGAGAAATAATCATATAGACACAATAGATTTTAAACATTTCACACTAAAAAGTATTGAAAAAGGTTTAGATATAGCTAAGCAGTTGGAATTCTACTTTCCGAGAACGATCCTCTAATAGCTCTAAGAGAGCCAAAACATTTAAACGAAATCTTCAACATTGCTAATCTGCCTATCAGGAAGTGTATCAATATTTGCAAAACAGAAACAAACAATCCTTAATAAACGATTTTTTAAAACTAAACTGATCGAAAGTGCTAATCAATCTGACATTGGATCAAGCTTCACATTTGGAAAAACGCCGAGGAAACGTTCACGACTAAATCATACATATGTATCGTAAGTAGCAACGAGGATGAATAAACTTATATTTTGTGTATTTGCCGTTTAATTTAATTTAAACTCCTAATCTTAGGTTGTGGTGATTTTTATTTTAATTTTGTTACAATAAAGGAAATTTTATAAAAATAAGATATTCATCGTTTTAGCGTTTGGCGTTCGGTTTAGCGTTCGCGTTCGCGTTGGGCGATTGCGAATGTTTTTCTTTCTCTCAGTGCCACGTTTCAATGAATAATTGTTGTTTTGAAGCAGATTCGAACAGCTTGGAATACATTATTCAGAAAGAGTTGAGCCGAGAGAGTTGAGACAATTACACATACTATCGGCGATCCAGAGCGAGCTGGGCAAATAGTTCGTTCCTTAAGTCTCCCATAAGACTCAATAGAAAACAGAATCGCGATCGTTCTGTGCGAAAGGGTCTGTGTTATTTTCACTACGTTGCATATTTGGTGGCATCTTTCTCGTATTTTCATCTGAACTGCTTTATATTTGTGTTTGTCTAAACAAACTTTTCAGCTGTTCCCAACGCATATGTGCTAAATTCTTGAGCATTTATGTTGTAACACTCACCTCCTACAATTTAGCTAATCTACGGCGCTTGGTGCGTGCACTACATTTCGCAAATTCTATTCTATAAGGGTTATTATAGCCGCGTTTATCCAGAGTGGGCGACAGAATATCGATTGCATCCACTGCAAGATCGATTTCTTGATTTTCTTCTAGCCAATCACGATATTTACTTATCATTACCGATTTTGTCCTATTCGATGTCGTCTATTTTGCCGATAACTGTCTAAAAATTAGTTCAACACGCGATTGTATGTTACTTGCATCAATGTACTCAGCATCAGATAAACTATTGCTTAATACAACTAAGAGTACTCTAAACCGTTCTGTATAGTTTTCCTATTGTGTAACCAAATATCAAACAATTCATCCGTTTCAAGGAGCATTTGTAACAGGTTCCTCAAACAAAGAAAAAAGTTTTACATAAAATACGCATTTTCGCAATTACGGGTTTGCTACGCCTTATGGGGTACACGTAGAGAATAGGCAGGAAAAGGCAGGAAAACTAATGCGACACAAATACTAGAGAATTATGCGCATTTTATAGCCAAGTCTGAGTCCCGGGGTTCCCAGGGACGTAGTTGCAAATCTAGTGGAAAAATAGGTATGACAACTTTTTCACATTTAGTGGAGCTCTTACGCAGCAGGCTACGTTCTATCTAGACAAATAATACATAAATAAAATTTAAAATAATACTAATGAGAGGACTACATACCTTAAGAGCAAGTACATACCTTAACGTTCAAACTACATAACAAAATCACTGTCACGAAAAAATCTATCGAATCAATTGAAATTCGAAACTCGGGACTTTACTCAGGAATTACTTCAGGTAGTACTTTAGGAATTACCCCCTGATGCCGCGAAACGATTGCTTATCCGAGATGTGTCAGCTTTCGATGTAAATAGAAAACGGAAGTTTTATCAATATGTCTATTATATATTTTATACCATTATATACAGGTATCCCTCCTATAACACGGTATAATACGTTCCTACAAAGTCCCGTGTTGTGCGAAAATGTGTTATATGAGACTAGAATCCAGTACAAAAAAGGAGGTTAAGTTCCAAAAGCTATTAAAAAGATTTTTTTTAAAATTTCATATAAGTAACTTCATTTTTATTAGGAAACAAAACAAAAATATACATTTAATTTAATACAAACTTAATTTAATAATTTTGTTCGTCATCGCTGCTCAGTACAATTAAACGAAAACGTTCGTTTGGTTGAACAATATTACCTTCACTTTTTGAACTTTCTTCTAGATTTTGTGCACCTTCTGTCCGTTTCAAAAAATCTGTAAGTTAGCTTTGCTTGCTTGTCCTTACAAGCTCGCTGTGAATTGTATAATATGGTGATAAGCAATTTTGCAGCTCCCTTTTAAATTTTAAGCTTATTTCAGATGAAGGGTCTGCACTCAAGAAAAATAATTCTAGTTTTTTTTGCTAAGAATGGACCTTCTTGTAGTTTTTTTATTGTAAAATTATTACTTTTACAATCTTCACTTAAAGAATAAAAAATTTTGCTAATTGCTACCCACGAAGTAAACTCTTGCATCACAAAATATGTACTCAAGTTTAATAGGTAAAAAAAATACATCCAGGCATAGTTTATTCATAAAAATTTCGGGTATTTCCCAGAAAAAAAGCAGTAAAATTTTGGTTATTCCCATATATTGTGTGTTCATAGTGCATAATGCAACTTTTTAAATAATTTTAAACAAAAATCTCGTTATCGTGTTGTAGAAGTACCGTGTTATAAGAGGGTTTTGGGGAATTTTTCTTTTCGTGTTAGAGTGAAACCGTGTTGTAAAATACCGTGTTATAGGAGGGTTACCTGTATTCTGGTTTTTTAACAATAATAGATATAATAAAATGGTGCATTTACAAAGGTCGTATTCAAAATTGTTCGTTAAAACGGCGGTTTTTTCGCTTTTCCTTAAAATATTTGATGGACTTTTTTTAATAGAAAAGAAAACCTTTTGAAACCCAAAACAGAAACCGCGAATATTTTCTTCCATTCGAAAGTTATACGCATTATAAGCAACCAGGACACCCGAAATAATCGATTGATACAGAATTTCCTACGCAAAATTGGAATAACCTCTATCGGAACAATCTCCTAACTACTTTAAACATGCGTAGTGTTTTTTCTTTTAGAATGTTATACTGAAATTGTTGCTGGTAGTCAGGAACTAGGATGAGGAAGATCCTAAGTTGCACTTTTGGGGTCAGTTTCGTCACTTGAACGCTCATGTATTACCAATTTTCTTTGAATTTCTTATTTTTTTTAAATTTATGCATTTGGTAGGACATACTTTCTAACCACAGACCACAAATTGGGAAAAATAGAACACAGGTATGAGTATTGTTTTCATTTTTTTTCAAAAATATTAATATAACAATTCGTGTCAAACTGTTGGACAGACAGATTATGCAATAACGTGACAATAAATAATAATGCAGATTACATGCATACCAACAAATTTTCGAGTCTGACGAGATACCAACGAAGCCATTTATTTATTGCTTAATCCCCACAACCCGCCAACCTACCACCCAACCCATCAGTTTCTTAAGCTATCGTCAAATTTACCGAGAGGGCAACACAGTTGCCAATCGTCTTACTCAAACCAATTGCACTTAAATTTATTTCACTCAAACTTCCTGAAATCCTCCAAACCATATTTACTTACACCCACCAAGAAAAGCCTTTTATTTCTTTTAGCAATATCTGGTAGAGACAAGTTTGTGTTCTCGAAAAATAAGTTTCTCTTCTTCTGCGCGATCGTATTTCATATATTCTTCTACCGCTTGCGCTCGACCTTCAGACGGGTCGTGAGGTATTTATAGGAGTTGTTTTTATGACAGGCTTGAGAGAGAAATCACTCTATTTTTTATTGCTCATTTTCAGCCCTTGCCTCAATAACAACTTTCACACTGGCGTCTTCCTTGAGAGTTGAAATATCTGAAAAGTTTTTTTCCGTTGCCGCATTTATTTTTGGGATTCACTCGTAAACAATTTTAAGCATGGAAACGTGTTCATGTTTATATTTTTCCATCTAGCGTTTAAACGTATCTCAACAACAAGTAATCCAGGTTCTGCTACGGGCCACCTTTATCCGCCTGCGCACACACTATCCCAATTCGAATCAGATGGTCGGTGGGCCCCACATTCTTAGGTTGCCGTCTCCAATTTCTACTGCCTGATCAGCAACTTTTAGCTCCATGGAACTCACCCATAAAATGCTCTTACGTTTAAGTTTGCTCCATTGCCATTTCTCCGTTTTCTCCTTCCTGCGCCCCTCAGCAGACGGCATTTTCTTTCTTCATCACTCATAAAATCTTCATCGCATCCAAAGAGCATCAGGTGTACGCTATAGCGTTATGTTTTCTTCGCGTCACTGCATCGTTCGACTTGTTTGAAGTGGATTTTTGCAAGTTTCAAGTGTTTCGAACCAGAGTTCTTTCTTCTGCTTCGGAAACTGCTACAGAAGACCAAACAAACTGGGAAAGTAGAAGGAAGATGACGGGTAACAACAACAACAACAGCATCAATGTTAGCAATTGCAATAAAACCTAACGATTTGAAATTTGTTCAAATTTGAAATTTGTATTTAAAAGTTTAATGAATAGATTTAAGCTAAACTTTAAGCAATGTTGTTGTTTGTGGTGCTGCTGCAGCTGTTGTGGTTATTGTTGTTGTCGGAAACTACTTAAACTTCGGGGTGTTGATTTTAGTCTTTTGTTTCTTAAGCGATAAAGTGTTTTAGTTTAACGAGTTCTGGCCTGAAAATTGATTGCCATGAAAATTGATGCTCCTGCTAAGCGATAAGCGCGGCGAAGTGTTTCTCCAATTCCCGCCAACAACAACAACAAAGTACATTTGACACACGCCCGAACAACACTCGCCAACAACACGAAATTAGCCCTCAGAAATTAGCCTCAGATATTTTAAATTTGTATGAAAAGCCAAACTACACAGAATTTTTTGGTCTTCAGCATTTTGACTAGAATTTATAAGAACATTTATTTGGTGTTTGGCAATAGTGGCGTTTTTTAAGAAAGTCTGGGCGTACAGCGTTCACTTACTTTTCCATATATTACGTTTAGCAATTTAGACTCAATAAAAATTTATCGAAAATTTCGATTAAAAAAAGTTAAAATTTTTATTAAATAAATGTTAATACCATACATTAATAGGAAGTCATAGCTCTGAAGAAGGTTGCTCTGAAGAAGGTCATGAAAACTTTAGGATTCCTACCCGGATTATCGTCAGTCCCCAAACCTTAGGCGTAAACGCATTTCCGGCTTTTTAATTAATAATAAAACAAAAGAAAATAGTATGAAACAAAACAAAACAAGTAACTTCGCGTTAACTTCGGACTAGCCAAAGCTCATGTACACCCGTATCTATCGAAGTGACTATAAAAAGGGGGCGGGTGGCGCCCACTTTCATTTCACGCCCATTTTCTGTGAGATAATTTTTTATTTTATTATTATTTTTTTAAATATTTCTAAGAGAATATTCGTGGCAAATCTCACTATATCTCCACTATATCTCCATTCGTTCTTCTCTAATCCTGATTTTCGTCACCAGTGGGCGGACCACTCCCATTTTTGGGAGTATATTTAAGTTTGAGACCATGGACTCTGAAATGAAATTTTAGTTTTAAACTCGCTCTACAAGCTGAGAAATTGAGCTAAAAGCACGGGAATTCATATTTTCTATAAAAAGTAGGCATGGCACTGGACCGATTTTCCCCCGTTTTTTTATGACGTTGGCTATATTCGTTCTCCCGTAGTCGTGATTTCTACAGACAGACAGACAGACAGACAGACAGACGGACAGACGTGGCTAGATCGACTCAGGAGGTGACTTTGAGCCAGAATATATATACTTTTCTATACCTGCCACGCCTCCTTTAATGCGTTACAAACGGAAGCACAAAGTGAACATATCATTATACCCTCATCCCTTCGGGTGTAGGGTATAAAAATAGTATAAAACGAAACAGTCGTCAATGTCATCCTCAATCTCACTCTTTAAAAGATGGGTTGGAAGATGTTAACTCTGAGGAATAGAATAAAAGTTACAACAACATCAACGATGACAAAAATAGTAACGGCTATAAGAACAACAACAACAAAAGAAACCACTTTAGCATAGGATGAAGTTTGAGCATTTAACTTGCACGACAGCTTGTCATTTTGTTTGTGTCAAATTGTGTTATGGCTTTGCTGTGCGTACATACTCGTATGTACATATACATACATACATACATATATACGTAATACTTAACGCCGCCAGACGCAGGCGACTATGTTGGTATTTTGGTTAGCGTTTTTTATATTTTTTGTCTTTTCACGAATCTACATGGATTTGGTTCATTCTGCAGAGCAACCCACTCTCACATACGCACTTATACAATGACATACACTACTCGTAATAAATAAAATAAATAAAACATGCAGTTTTGTTAATTTAACCAAGATATTGTGGAAAGAAAAAAAGTGGAAAAAAATAAAAAGACATTTAATAACTTTACTCTTCACTTTATTTAACAGCAACAGAAACAACAACAAGTAGAAAAATAACAGCGAAAACTGCAACAGAGGCAACAAACATTAAACCTAACAATTGTCGACCAGTTCCGCGCTCTCACTCTCTCCGCCCTTTAACTTTTTTTTTTGTTTTGGTTTCTTCGACTAAATGGAAAACGTTCCGTTTCTTAATTATTTTGCATAAATGTCAAAGTGTATTATCAGCGGAATATTCAACAGAATAAATATTCACTTTGTCGTCCTCGTTGTTGTTGTTGTTGCTGTTGTCATTATTTTATATATTCATGAGTATGTCTCAAAGGATTCACAAAGAAAATAAAGCTGCGCAAGTAGTAAAAACTTTTCTTGGAACGGAACGGAGAACCAACCGGGAATATATTCGTAGAATACAGAAGATGAAGCAGAGGAAACGATAGCACACCGTCTTCCCTCTCCACTCTTCTCTACTATAAACTGAAAAAGTTAAGCAAATTGAGCAAACTATGAAAAAGTAACACATGAATTTTATGAAACTTGACTGTTTATAAATATGTTGAGGTGAAGATGAGTAATAAGTTATTCACCACGGAACTACATCAAACCTGCCCCCCATCTTTCTCCCTCCATTCCAGGCCAAAATTCTTTTTTTAAATGGGTCAGCAAAAAGTTTAGGATGTGCTTTTGATTTATGGAGTTGTTAAATTAAAAATTTCATGCTTTACAAAAATAAAGAAAATTTTAAGAGACTTGAAGAGTTTTAAAAAATAAATTTTTTAAAGTTAATAACTTTTTAGTTTAAAACAAAACAAAACAAGAGTATATAAAAAACGTCTTCTCTTTCTAAATCATCGTTTAATATCCAAATAATCAACGAATATTCTTTCGTAACTATTCATTATTCTGGTCCAGAAGTTTTCGAATAAGTTCTTTATGATAGAATTTAAAAATTGCAAATAAAAATATTGTAATTAACAACTTTTTCATTTCAATTTACGAAATTATCATAATTTTTCTCCGAAAAGAACGTAGTTTCGGGGAAAGTAAGAGTAAATACTTAAAAATGTTTGTTAATTAAGTTGAAAATTTCAACTTTGCATCAACATTTTTCAACTACGTTATCCAACACAATAGTTTAACAACATTAACTTTCAATATAAAAAATAAACAAAGTTGAAATTGAAAAAAGGATTTCTAATTATTTTAATTGCATCTAAAATGACTGGGTTTTTAAAAGTTGTCTACCAGTGAATTATAGCTCATTAAATATACTTTAATTTGCACAGTTTTATTTGTTGCATAAAGAAAAACAAGTTTATAACAAGTTGAAAACAAGTCTTCATATATGGACTAAAATCCTTTCCCAGACATACATATAACTTCCAGGTAATTAAAATTCAAAAAGGATATTTATTCTCTATTAGTTCTATTCTATTATTCTATTCTATTCTAAAATCCTCTTCTAATACTCAGTTCTTTTAAATACGCCTTGAAATAACCAGAAAATGTTTGCTTTTAAAATGTTGGTTTTTTCCTTGATAAATTGCTTCAACATATGACATTTTTCAGATATTTCGAATAAAACTCTGTGGCGTGACGAATTGGATAAGTCCGGGATGACCGCAGGTCAAGAGGTTTCCTATTCGGGCTCGAGTATATCCTTTTTCAATTTTTTCCTTTTGCTTTTTGGTGGTTTCTTTATTTGAAGAAATGCAAATGAAAAAATCTTGTTTATTCAGTGAAGCAGCAGCTAATGTGAAATTATGGTTCTATCATCACCCACAGCAACAATTTTAACATATACACACCTACTTGTACCTACACTCTTACACTTACACAGGACGTTCATACACTCACATACACCGGGATGCCCATAATTCACAGAAACCTGATTCATTCTGAAACTCTCGGTTGCAGAAGTCCTTCTCGTAGAACAGAAAAAATTAATGGAGAAAAAAACGTATTAATCCTCGCAGTGGGACGGACATAACTTCAGTAGTGCATACTTCACAGCGGAGAGTAAATCATGTCTGCGTTGACAGAACACAACAAGAATCGCGCATTGGGCTCGTATTACAACAGAACAAGCACAAACAGAACAATATTGTACAACAGTCACCACAACCGTCCCAACATTTCTACTAAAATTAATCATAGTCATGGGTTTGCCGTGACCATCCGTGTCTGACTGGCGTTTTATTTAACTTGGAATAGTCGCTTCGAGAGTCCGACTCTAATGGTAAGGACGATATCGGCGTCCCTTGGAAGTTCCGAGAGTCAGTTGCTCTAGTGGACTATTTAGAAGTGTGTTTTTCTGTCGGTTGGTCGGACAGAAAATAGGGGTTTGTTTGTATCTGGGAGTAACTATCTAAAGAGAATTCAGCATGTATATCTTTTTGTAGTTTTCCATCTCTCTCCCTATCACTTTGACCTCTCATTCTGAGAGGCGAGTGGTTTGAAGTAACCAACGACTTAGCGACGATCATAAGAGCTCTTTGATGCACAGTAGGTGACCGTTATTTTGTCATCACCTTGGTTTTTTGTTGAAGCATATGAATTGTTAATTTACTTTTTACCATCAAAGCGAGAAAGTCGTCGCGGAAAGTGTAATAGTTTTATTCTGCCAAAAAAAGTAGACAGCACAAAATCAACAAAACAACAAATAAAAAATAATAGAAACAAAGCGAAGCACAGACCTTATGGGCCAGTTTTTTACTTGTCAATCGGATTACAAACGCATTTTCATTCGACTTTCACAGACTTTTCACGTTATCCACTCTGTCCCAGCAACTGCTTTTCGACGAAATCACACTAAAACTTGTAAAGTCTTTCCGTACGTTCCCATTAAACCACAAAAGTTGACCAAAGTTGCCGATTTCATTTTTTTCTGTCATTTTTAGTTGTTCTCACTTCTCCAGTATTTCCTGTTTCTTTTTTTTCATACACAGCTCTCGTGACGGGCTCCAGCAAAATGTCTTTTATGCTAAGAAGCAAATAGAAGCAATGGACTGAATCGAACTGAAGTTGGCAAAAACAAATTAATAAAAAAATCGAAGTAAAATAATAATGGTGGTATTTAGCAAAGTATAAACGAATCACTCTCGACATTTCACCAGCATGCACGAATCGTGTTGATTTGCGCAAACAAACTTTCGATGACAATTTCAAACAAATGGCCAGATTATCTTCGACAACAAAAAGACCGATCGATGTAGAAAATTGTCTTCAGTGGCTGAAAGACAGGTCGATAGAAAGTTTTTCATCGACCTTTGAAGGCAGACTATTGGAGAAACTGTGACTGCAACGATGATTCAATTCTCAATTCTAAGATCTATAACTGAATTTACAAAAAAATTAATTTTAATGATATTTTTTGTCAACTGACAACAGAGAGAATGAAAACGAAAGAAACTCATATTTTTTCGAAAATTGATACATTTTAAATTTTCAGCACTGATTTATAAACGATGTACCATGAATGAATTGTGCGATTGCTGAGGGTGGTACGTATTGCTGCTGGAAGTAGAATTATTTAGTGGTCATTCCAAGTGTAATTGTTTATAATACGTGTCCTTTGCCAACGCGAAAAAGCAAATAGCATCACAATGATCTTCCACTAAAAGGCGAGGAGCGGAAGGGTGGAGTGAACTAGAGACTAGTGGTACCATCACTATGGTACATAGTCATAGCTAATTAGTCGTTTTCACGCTTCACCGATTAGTGATTAGCTGTTACTACTTTTAAAAAATACGTGCGCTTCAAGCTTTTTGAAGAACAATAAAACGATTTTTAAAAGTTGACTTTTTATACTATATTTTTATAAGCTTTTGTTAAAATAGTAGCAAATAGTAACTATTTTAACAAAATCTTATAAAAATATCGTATAAAAAGTCAAAGTCAGTAAAATAGTAAATAGTAAATCGTAAATAGCAAATAGTAGCAAATCTAAAAAATTGTTCAATGGTATTAGATTTTTCGGTTGACCTGAGACCGCAAACGTTTTAAAATATTAAAGAGTTTAAATTTTTATGAAGCTGTTGAATTTGTTTTGATAAATTTTTTAGAAAATCGAAGACTAAAGGAATATATAAAACTGTCCGATGTTACTGAGACGGCCTTCGACGCAGTCTTTCGTATTCATAAATATTAAAAAATTATTCTGGTATCTTCGATAGGTTTTTAATAATTTTCATGTATCTACGAGTACGAGTTATTCCAAACTAAAAACTCAAGCAGTGGGCTAAAACCATCAAAGTAATCATGATTGCGAAAAGTAAAAAAGTAGGATGAACTAATTGAACAAAATTCTTTCTATGTTTCTATACAAATTAAAGCTTTCCATTTTTAGTTAATTATTTATCTTCTGTAAATGTTTTATTATTTTTTTTTTCATTTTTTCTTTGTTAGCTGCCTCTCGGATCCTTTCGAATCATCCATGCAGCAGCTCTTTTCAAGGCTTAGGCAGTGACCGACCATGTTTTCATTTAAAGCAAATGAAATGGAAAATTCTAACTTGTTGCCTCATCATCATCATTATTATTTATTATTATTTATGCATGAGTTGTAATCACAATAATGAAGTGAACTAGCATTTTTCTTGTTGCTGTGTGCAACCATTGCTACCAACAACAGAATAATATTGCGGCAAACATGGAAAAACGTCAGTCCCATTCCGTGACGTTCCGTGATGGTGCACGGAAACAAAACGAAAAAATAACAAGTAAAGGCGTTAACTTCGGCCTGGCCGAAGGTTATATACCCTACACCCGTATCTGTCGAAGTTACGATAAAAAGTAGGCGGGTGACGCTCACTTTCATTTAATTTACAGATAGTAAATTTTGATATATTAACTCATTTACAGCACCGCTTTTCTCAACAAATACCTCATTATATGGTATGGTATACCAGTGGGCGTGTCACGCCCATTTTCTGTGAGATAACTTTTTCTTTTATTATTATTTTTATACCCTACACCCGAAGGGATGAGGGTATATTCACTTTGTTCTTCCGTTTGTAACGCATTAAAGGAGGCGTGGCAGGTATAGAAAAGTATATATATTCTGGCTCAGAATCACCTCCTGATTCGATTTAGCCATGTCCGTCCGTCTGTCTGTCTGTCTGTCTGTCTGTCTGTCTGTCTGTCTGTCTGTCTGTCTGTCTGTCTGTCTGTCTGTAGAAATCACGATTACAGGAGAACGAATAGAGCTAACGCCATAAAATTTGGTACGAATATTCTTTGTCACCATAGGCTGTTTGGTATTGAAAATGGAGAAAATCGGTCCAGTGCCACGCCTACTTTTTATAGAAAGTATGAATTTTCCCGTGCTTTTAGCACAATTTCTCAGCTTGTAGAGCGAGTTTAAAGCTAAAATGTCATTCCTGAATCCATGGTCTCAAACTTAAAGACATTCCCAGAAATGGGCGTGGTCCGCCCACTGGCGACGAAAATCACGAATAGAGAAGAACGAATGGAGATATAGTCTTGAGATTTGGCACAAATATTCTCTTAAAAATATTCTAAAAAATAATAATAAAAGAAAAAGTTATCTCACAGAAAATGGGCGTGACACGCCCACTGGTATACCATACCATATAATGAGGTATTTGTTGAGAAAAGCGGTGCTGTAAATGAGTTAATATATCAAAATTTACTATCTGTAAATTAAATGAAAGTGAGCGTCACCCGCCTACTTTTTATCGTAACTTCGACAGATACGGGTGTAGGGTATATAACCTTCGGCCAGGCCGAAGTTAACGCCTTTACTTGTTTAGAATATTTTTAAGAGAATATTTGTGCCAAATCTCAAGACTATATCTCCATTCGTTCTTCTCTATTCGTGATTTTCGTCGCCAGTGGGCGGACCACGCCCATTTCTGGGAATGTCTTTAAGTTTGAGACCATGGATTCAGGAATGACATTTTAGCTTTAAACTCGCTCTACAAGCTGAGAAATTGTGCTAAAAGCACGGGAAAATTCATACTTTCTATAAAAAGTAGGCGTGGCACTGGACCGATTTTCTCCATTTTCAATACCAAACAGCCTATGGTGACAAAGAATATTCGTACCAAATTTTATGGCGTTAGCTCTATTCGTTCTCCTGTAATCGTGATTTCTACAGACAGACAGACAGACAGACAGACAGACAGACAGACAGACGGACGGACATGGCTAAATCGAATCAGGAGGTGATTCTGAGCCAGAATATATATACTTTTCTATACCTGCCACGCCTCCTTTAATGCGTTACAAACGGAAGAACAAAGTGAATATACCCTCATCCCTTCGGGTGTAGGGTATAAAAATAAATAGAGTGACATAAAAAATGAGAAAATATCGCGTCAGTGATGATAAAAATGCCGGCATCTGAAATACTGAAGGGTGGTATGAGGACCATCAGTTGAAGAAATTACAGGTTTAAATAATTTTCATGTTAAATGATAATTTTGTTATTGCAAAGTATTATAAAAGTTCATTTAAAATGATAAAGAAAATAAATTAAGTTAATTGTTTTGGAAAGTAATGAGGAGAGAAAAAAAAATTTTTCTTTTGCCGAAACCCGGGATTGAACCGGGGACCTTTAGATCTTCAGTCTAACGCTCTCCCAACTGAGCTATTTCGGCGGATACCATAGGTTGACTTAATATGCATGTGATCTTATGCTGATAAAAAATTTTAATGTCACATAAATGTTGAATGCTCTTTGCACTAAAATACGCTGAAAAAGATTGATTGGGCACACTTAATTAATTAATTAATTTTAATATTTCCGAAATTCTGCAAAAATTGTTCGTATTTGTCCTTACTACGGTCGTGCTTATAATTTAATTCAATACGAAATATTACATGAAAAATGTCTAAATTGAATTAAAAATTATAATTATTATTATATTGAGATTTTGATCGATTTAAATTTGAAAAGCAAAATATTCTTTTAAGTTTTTTAATTTTAAACTAACATTTTTACGTTTATTCCACGACAGTTCATTTTTATTCGTCCATCTTGTCGAAATCATACTGCACACTAAAATAAATATGTATAGTATGTACATAAACAACATACACATAATCACGTTGGAAAATCCCTTTCGTTTTAAGGTCCTTTGTGATGTATTAGTATGAACATCGTTGTTGTTTTAATTACTGTTGCTTTTGGCGACTCTGTTGTTGTTCTCATTGTTGTTTTTGTTGTACTCGCAAATAAGCC
The DNA here is from genome assembly GCA_949752815.1 of Conops quadrifasciatus. Classification (NCBI taxonomy): domain Eukaryota; kingdom Metazoa; phylum Arthropoda; class Insecta; order Diptera; family Conopidae; genus Conops; species Conops quadrifasciatus. The sequence continues at coordinate 29,210,104 of OX457078.1, read as the reverse complement.
GGATTACGAAATGTTAATAAATTCAACGACAACAATCAAGCAACAAAAATAAAGTAGAATTTTATTATTTTTAAAATTGAAAATTCTTTTTTTTATTTAAAGGAATTAATTGAGCGTTTGTGTTTTTCTTCTCCTCAATTAAAATTTTTAAATCTGTTAAAAAAAAAATTATCTGACTAACGACGCGTCGTGGGCTTATGGAATTAAGACTGTGTGTGGGCGTGTATGCCTGTGTATTCCCATGTGTTATTTGTGCTTAAGTTGCTGCAAAGACTGATTTCAACCTTCTTTATTTTAAATATACATTATAATCTTATAAAAATTAATTGAAGTAACTAAGAACCTTTTATAGTATAAATTTAATAAATCAATGATTTCTTTATTAATTTTTTATCTTTTTTTAATTGAATAAAAAGTGTGTGAGAAAGTACATCCTGAAGTACATCCAATACCATTATGTTTATAAATGATATCATTCAAATGGCCTCCGTGGCTTCATTTGCAGGACTTCATCCGATAGGTCTAATTTCATATGACTCTGTTGCATAAGTCGGTCTGGATCTCAACAGACTAACAATTGTTTTTGGTTTGATGCTACAAACCAGCGACTTAACGTAGTCCCAGGTAGAAAAGGCTACGGGCGTTAAGCCTCTCGACCTTGGCGGCCATTCCACATCACCTCTTCTGGAAATAACGCATTCTGGGAACTTTTTTGCAACAACTTGATCTTGTTGGAACCACATCTCGTCAGTTATCATGGTCTTATGATCATGGAATCGAGAGGTTTGGATCTTCAGAGACACTTTCAGCCACACTTTCAGTAGCAATACTCTCCCTTGACCCCGCGTTTCGGCGTCGTACAGGGACTGCTCGATCAGCAACCGAACCTCTCTGCTCGAATTTCGCGATTCTTCGTTCAACTGAATAGTAAAACGCGCTATAGTAAAATTGTGACTCTGGCGGAACACAGACGGGTAGGAATGACAGCGCTGCCACTTGAAACGTCAGAGCAATAACCTGTGAAAGTTCGGACATAGCTATTCTTCTAAACTAAGTAAAAGACCATTGAAGGCAAATCCAAAGAAATGTATAATACATTCACACAAAAGCGTTACACCAAAGTTACTTCCCTTGCAGTGACATCACACACACACACAAATAAATGTCTAAACAACACGCACACACTCTCGCTATTGATAAACTCACAGACAGTCATTTTCCACTCTCAGACAAACACACAGACGAACGAATGTTTACGTTATCGCCACCACTTTCCTTTACGGGACGGACAAACCCGTCGTTACACGAATTCACTTGCATTTCATATCGTACAGAAGCGGACATTTTGTGGTCAAACAGTTTTCACAGAATCAAAATTATATTATAAGATCTATAAAATCTTATATTATAAAATCGCACCCACACAAACAAATCAACAAACACAACCATTGACAAATCTACCCACGTACGAATATACTTTATAGGTAAGTAAAACGTACGTATTGTAATGAAGCAAATTCATGCGGTAATAAAAGAAATGCATTAAAGTGACTGAAGTACTCACGTCAGTCACACTGCAAAAAACCGAGTGGTGTCAAGAACTCGCGGTAGACAAATCGCTTAAGAATCCATGAAGAAAATTCAAGATATTAATAATGTTAACCCAAAATATTAAAAACTCACTGCCACTGAACGGCGCCTTTTCCTCAATTTGTCACATTTCTTTGAACCGACCTCAAATGTGAATTTGTAATCACGCATTTGGAAACCGTTTACACCGCCTTTATTACATTATGTTTGATCAAACAACAACAATATACATATGTACATATCTATGTATATTGAATGTTGACGAAAGGATGAGCCGTTTTATTGAGTGGAATAACATTTTTGACACCTGGTGACATTTCTTAGAGGTGAATTGTGAAAAATCTGCGTTTAATACGAAACGCGGTTTCGCATTCGCATTTGCTTTCGCTTTTGGCCGAAATGCGAATTGTTTCCGAATGCGTGATTTGTCAGTTTTATTACTTATTTAAAACTTGACACCGAAATGTGTTATTTGAGGGCAGTAGAAACGCACTATAAGAGTAGCCGAGTAAAAAAAAATAACCACCATTTTTCACAAACAAATTGTTTGAAAAACCCTTTATTAGAGCATTTTACTATGCATTTTCCATTTTTTACTTTTCTTTTGTGAAAAAGAGAAAACGTTTATGCGTTTATGAAAACGTTTGCTAGGATTTCCACAGAACTTTTTTTTAGACAGAACTTTTTTTAAAAATACCAAAATTTGTAAATTATTATTGAATTGTTCTTCTTGTTTAGTGATAAGTCAAGAATGCAAGTAAATTGTGTTTGTATAAAAAAAGTACATAAATATTTGGATAGCTCGAGGAGGCCTTAAACAACCACAAACATATGCATGTACATACACAGGCAAACGCACACGAAAGAAAAAGAGGAAGAAAGAGAGAGATAGAGAGAGAGAGAGAGAGAGAGAGAGAGCTGAAGGGATAGATAACATAGTGAAATCAGCACTTCAGACCATTTGTCTTGAGTTTAACAAAGTTTTAATTAGTTTTGAGGCTTGCTCCTAGAAGTTATGAGAGATATTCGCCCAGTTACATACAAACACACACAAGCATATATATAATACGAACGTATATATATATTATATATGTATGTTTGTACATACATACCCTGCAGAAAAAAGTCAACTAGTTCATACATAACAAATAGTTCTGGAACTACAGAAACTGGAGTAGCCACCGAACTAGTGCAAAGAAAATGCAGAAAGTGGATAATACTTTGCTGAAACTTGTTCTGCTTTTTACATAGTTTCTTCAAATAAATTGTGAATTGAAAAATTATATATTAGTTTCTATTATAAAATCTATAATAAAATCTATAAAAAATTCTATAATGAAATATAATAAAATTTTCTATAGAAAATGAAATGAAATCTTAATGAAATAAAATATAAATATAATCTTTATTAAATTAAATGTAAATGAAGTGTTAATGAGATAGAATGTAAATGAAATCTCAATTAAATTAAATGTTAATAAAATAAAATGCATTTGAAATTTTAATGAAATGAAATTTAAAATTAATAAAAACACAATGAAAAGTAAACGTGATGTCTACAAACAATTTATAAAGAAGATTAGTGAGAATTCGTGAAAAATTAATCTAGTTCAGAAGGGTGAATTTTATAACTAGTGCAACACCGATACGATACTTTACTAGTTACAAAAAGTTTAGAGATGCACTAGTTTTTTTTTATTTTTCGGGACTAGTTCACTAAAAGAAAAGTTCTAGTTCGGCAACTAGTGCAAAGGTAATGCAGGAAGGGTTATTTTGCCCCTTAATGACATATACATATATTGAGAATTCACCAGTTCTCTCCACGTGAAGTAGATTGACGTGGTACCAGAAGTAGTAACAGGAACTAGTACAATCGATAGTTCTCTACTAGAGGATTTTTCTGCAGGGTATATGCTCTCAAAGGACTTGCATGTATGCACGTACAAACACAAATTTCACAATGGTTTTCATCTCTCTAATGCAAACACAAACACACGTATAAATGTTGACACTGATATGCATACATACAAATAGTCATTTGAACGTAGTATACACACGTTTCCGCTAATTCTGAAAGCAAATTTACTACTCTCACTATTTTCAATATAACCCCTTTACGGATGGGTTGTTAGTGGAAGGAAGACCTGCTGGCGCAGGTATCTACTCCTTAGACCTAAGTCTGAGCTCCAAATTCCACTTGGGTAAGTACACACGTGTCTGTGTATCAGGCCGAAATGCTGGCACTGATCCATACGCTGGACCATCTTAACGGAGCTCCGGTGCGAAACAGAAAAGTCCTGATAGCACTAGACAACCAGTCGCTAATTGGTGCTGGAATCCTAGTCCGAATTAGTGCTGGAGAGGGTTCGAAAGAAAACCGAGTGTGCCGAACTGAACAATGTAACACGGTGCTCGGCGAGAGGACACAAAGCAGAATGAAATAGCATTCCTTGCCTTAAAATTACTCTTAAAATAACAAAAAAAAAATAATTTCCAATATAAAAAAATGTATATAAACGCCAAGAATTTTCTCATATTTGCAATATTAATTCAAACGCGTTCGATAGATTTTAGCAATCTAGGGATGGGTAGGTCCGGATCTTAATGTGTCCCGGACATATGTCCAATGTCGGACTTGTTTCCTACCACTCCGAAAAATTTTCTTTAATGCGTCCGATGTGTCCGGACTTAACACAAACTTTATTTTGTGAGAATGTAGTGTGTTTGCTGAAGCTGTCAAAGCCTATTGCGACTTTTTTACAAAACGTTAATTGATATTTAATGTTAAAATACTTAAAAATTTAAAACTGTAAATTTCAATACATATCATATATACATATCAATTCAATGCATAAACCTATGACCAAATAATATACAGTACACCGCGGAATGGTGCTATTAAAGAAAAAGAACGGACACATTGGAATTGGAAAGACAAAGAAATTTAATAGGTCTGCGGACATGTGTCCGGGACATGTGTCGGACCAAAAAAAACATGTTTCATGTCCAATCCGGCTCCGGACTCATTAAGCAGAACCCTATAACAATCTGATTTTTGTTTCAGCTTTTAGTTCAAATTCAATTTAATTCAAAGTCAAAGCATACTTCGATGATCCATCGACAAATTTATGAAAAGTGTTATTGAAACAGGTTACCCTAATCAAATACGAAATATGTAAAGTCCTCGCTATGATTTCTTAAAGAGTACAAACAATTCCTGAACCTGTAAAACTTGCAAATTCGTTGGAATTCTGTCCACTGTTCAGATGTGGTTCATCACCATTAATGTAAGATTCACATAGTGATTTTTTCCTGAGTGTACCTGAGTGCACCATTTAGTTCGATTGTCGATCAATCAAAACCACCTGCTCCATCCCACTCTATGTTGCGTATACGCCTTTTTGTGAGTGAGCGTTTCTTAAATCCGTTTATAATTGGGATTACAACATTTAAGGATTGTAGAAACTACGAAAGAGTACATCTTTCTATGATATTAATGACTTTCCTGCCATTTACAATGATATAGTTATGCCTATGGAGAGAGGTAATGCTTTCAAGAAAGGAAAAAATTGTGCTTTGAATACTTATTCATAACCAGATCAGACAAATGTTGTCGTAAGTCTTTTATGAGAAGGATTTTCAGAAAGATTCTAAAAAATGTTCTTAAAATACATACATATGTATGTAAGTATATTTTAATAAAATAATTTCAAATACCAAAATATTTCATCTTCAAATCATACTGGATTTTATAATTTACGTATCTTTGAGCAATGCTGAGTTGATTCGTAAAGTATTTGCTTGGTATTTTAGTTGTTGCAAAGAGTACATGTTTTCATATAGTAATCAAGTGAGAAACACTTCGCTTAAAATTTACTTCAGAAAAGAACTAAATGGCTGCATTCACGCGACGCAGTAGCTCCGTAGCGCTATCACATGTATCGCTACCGATTTTGCCAATGCGTGTCTACTAGAGGGCTGCATGGGATGTCTCGAACACACCAATATGTTACTCTAGAGTACAGTACAGTACAGTACTGTGGTGCAACACATTACAAATGAAAATTTAACCCTTTAACTCAAAAATTCAGGACGCCTTCTAGAGTCGAATGAGGCCGTATCTCCATTCGTTTTTGTATGAATGAAATTAAGGATCAACCTATTGTATGTATATCCTTCTGCATTGCGGACGGCAACAGGTTTCGAAACATCCCCTCACGATGGTGCCTTCACGGTCTTTCAAAAAACCAATATTTGACAGCAACTACAGAAAACCCGTTTTCATTAACCACTTTCAACTTCCGAATGGACTAATTTTGTTAACAAAAGTTGAAGGCTACAAACTAAAAAAATTGAAGAACTATGAGAAGAATAAAAAACCCAAAAAACCAATTATAGATTATTTATTAATTTGTATAAAATGCAGTAAAAAATAAAAAGTGCGATATTCCTGAACAAAACTCAGACCAAAAGAGTCATTCTTATACTCGAAGCAAAAAGATTTGGACTCTAGGAGATGATAGAGAAGTCGTTAGGTTCCTGGCAGGGGATATGGTGGAGATTGCGGGGGATAAGAATCCACAGATACGAAACAACGCTGAAAGCACACACACTCCTACAAAAACTGTAGCGGTGGCCTCGGGGAATGACGAGCTGGTCTTGAGCTGGAGCAGGGACGATGGACGGGCGCCACTCGCTTCCTTTGGCAACATCAGGTGTGCGTTCGGGAAATCGTAATTTCCTGATGGGTTTAAAGTGACACTTAATTACACCGCCACGCCATATAAATGACTACCAAGAGACTGCGTGGTGTCCTACGATTGTGGCCGAAACTCTCCCTACTTCCACCAACATCATTGTCATTCTTCTTCCTCACCGTTGCCATCATCAGACTTTGCTGAACTGTCGAAAAGTTTTGTTTGGCTTTTAGTTACTTACGACGACTGAAACGCATACGATGATGACGTCGACGACGACGACGGCGTGGGATGAAATGAAAGTAATGAAGGACCAACTGATGGCGCAACGGACAGACGCCAGAGAAAAACAAAAAAAAAACAGACAGATGAATCAGATGAATGAAAGGACGCGGAGTTAGACGAATGCTGGCTGGCAGGCGGAATTAAGCGTGTTTTTCCTCAGGCTAAAATCCCAAACGTCTGTCGAAACAGCAGCAATAATAACAACAACAAAGAGCAAAACAATAATAATAATAAGCAACAAGCAAACAGTGGCAGCAACAGCATTGCTCGAGGAAAAAATAATGGAGACGGATACTCTTTTCTGAGCTTTGAGATTATTTATTGCCCTGATGGAAATGCATTAGGTAGGACAGAAGGAGGAGGAGCAGATAGACAGCCAGACAGATAGGCAAACGGACAAACACCCAGACGGGCAGGGAGGCATGCAGTTAGACTCGGAAGCGCCTAGTAGTAGCTTTAGTCAGTTTTTTCCACAGGATGCGATGCGACGGGACGTATTTCTCAAGGAGTTATGAGCGCGAATGGGCTGCTATCTATTAATAAAAATAATAACAACAACAACAGCTACATTAGCAATAACGGGACAATATAGCAGCGAGGCAACTGTGACAAAAATAAATAAATATTGAGTATAACAACAATCTTTAAAGTTGAAAAGAGGGCGGGTAGGGAGGGGGTGTGTAAGGGGATAAGTCATTAAAGGAGAAGAGGTTCGGAAGGTTGAACTTTGTAAGAAGAAGCAGACAACAGATACTGCAATGTGACATAAAATTAAGTTGGTGTGAATTTTAAGCTGAAATCACGATCTCTGCTGTCAAAGGATTTGCCATTAAGTAGAAGGACATCAAAAAGTTTAAAGCAAAAATTTCAGACAAAAATCGACTAAAATCATTTGTAAAAAAAATTTAAAATACCAAATAAAAATACAAGCTTATTATACTTTTTTGGTACATAAAATGATATTAAATAAAATTAAATCAAATGAATTAAAAAACAATAACAAATATATATTGTATGTAAAGGGTTTTCCAATAAGAGGTGTAATTTTGATATTCAAAGAAAAATGCCATTTTTTGAGATAAATGATCGCATCTTTATTTCATAATAAAGCGGAAGGTATGCCGTTAATAATGAAAAACAACATCAGCCAAATGGCCACCACGACCTCCCTTACAGGACCATATCCTCTTCAAGAAATTTTCCATAACCAAATCGCAAAGTGGCTGCCCTATGTCCTCGATAGCCTCACGAATTCCATCTTTGAGGTCTTGAATCGACGCTGGGCTGTTGGCGTAGACCTTATCTTTCACGTGGCCCCAAAGAAAGAAGTCGCAAGGTGTTAAATCACAAGATCTCGGTGGCCAATTGTGATCAATTGTTATATCTTCGAGAAATAACACGGTCAGGAAACTTTTCCCGTAAAAAAGCAATGGGTTCGTTGCTTGTGTGGCACGTAGCGCCGTCTTGTTGAAAGTAAACGTTGTCCAGATTAATACCATCTAACTCCGGCCATAAAAAATTATTAATCATCTCTCGATAGCGCAATCCATTCACCGTAACTGTTGATCCAACCTCATTTTCGAAAAAGTAAGGTCCAATGACCCCGCCGGACCATAAACCGCACCAAACAGTCACACGTTGAGGATGGAGAGGCTTCTCAACAATAACTCTTGGGTTTTCCGAGCCCTAGATGCGACAATTTTGCTTGTTGACGTAGCCACCGAGGTGGAAATGGGCCTCATCAGTCAAGATTATTTTTCGATGGAGTTCCGGATCATTTTCATGCATTTCAAGGACCCAATCAGGGAAGACACGACGTTGTTGATGATCGGCCGGCTTTAGTTTTTGTGTTAACTGAACTTTATAAGCCTTAAGACCCAAGTCTTTATGCAAAATACGGTGTAATGACGTTTGTGGAATGCCCAATTCCAAATAACGACGAGGAATAGACAAACCTGGGTTTTCCTCAACACTTTGGGCTACAGCAGCAATATTCTCAGTTGTTCTTGAGCGACGTGCACGGGTTTTATTCTTCACATCACTAACTTGTCCCAACAGCTCGAATTTTTCCACCAATTTCTGTATTGCGGTCCGACAAGGCTTCACGACGACCCAAAAATGCATTAGTTTTGCGAACTGTGACTGCAAAATTTTCACCATTTTTTAGTGAATTTTAATAATTTCAATGCGTTGTTGCAGCGTGTATCGTTCCATTTTTAGTAATGGGGTAGTTTCTACTTGTCAAAAATAACAGCTTCAAAAGTGACAGCTACCGAAATAGCGGGCTATTCAAAATTACACCTCTTATTGGAAAACCCTTTATATAAATATCGAAACAGAAATATAATAAAATATAAATTAATTAAGTTCTAAAATACGTTCTACGTTTTAAAATAAGTTTAAGTTCTAAAATAAAACAAAACGAAATAAAATTAAGTTTAATTTATATAAAAACTATAAAAATATTTATTACTCCCATAAAATGGTCCATTGACAAGAGTTGAGCATTTCGCTAATGCTAATGCTATGATTTAATAATAAATCAAAGAGATAAAATTAAAATGAGAAAAATTAAAATAAACAAGTAAGAGCGTTGTCTTCGGCCTGGTCGAAGCTCATATACTCTACAACCGCATCTGTCGAAAAGATAAAAACTTACTCCCTATAAATAAATAGATCCAAATAATTTTGATCCCTTAACTCATCTATAACACCGCTTTTCCTACCAAACACCTTAATTTATAGTATAGTATATAAGTGGGCGTGTCACGCCCATTTTTGAGAGTATATTTTAGTCTAAGGTGGTGGACTCGGAAAAAAAATGTTACCTAAAAATTCGCTCCACAAGCTAAGAAATTGAGTTATAAGCACGGATGAGTGCATAATTGGTATAAAAAATAGGCGTGGCACTGGTCCGATTTTTCCATTTTACCAATATCAAGTAGCGTAGAATAACAAGAATATTCGTATCAAATTTCATGACGATACCTCCATTCTTTCTCCTGTAATCGTGATTTCCACAGACGGCCGGACAGTCAGAAAGACAGACAGACGGACGGACAGGGCTAAATCGACTTAGGAGGTGATTTTAAGCAAGAATATATATACTTTTCTATACCTGCCACGCCTCCTTTAATGCGTTACAAACGGAAGAACAAAGTGAATATACCCTCATCCCTTCGGGTGTAGGGTGCAAACTAATTCAAAAATTTGTCATCATAGAATCAATTGAAATTTGTTAGTTAAAATAACTCTATGTTTATAAGTATTTTAAAATAAAGAAATATATATATTACAAAATATATTTTAGTAATAAAAAGAAGCACCAAAATTTTAATGAGAGAAATTAAAATAAAACATTCTAAAAATTTTATGTAAATAAAAATAAAATAATTATAATCAACAACTTTTAAATAAAAAATGCATACTTAAATATAATACATATTAAAATTACAACATCCATAAACTCTTTATTAAAATTTTATGAATGACCTGCCAAATATTTACCCTGAAAAATAAATACTCTAAATAGTAGACTTTGTAAGTTTAAATAAGTTTTGAAATAAATAAAATAAATAAAACCTACATAAATGTAATATAAAAAATTAATAAAAATCTAAAATAATATCTAAAAAGAATTAAAAAAAATATTTTAGTTACAAGAAATAAAAACAAGGGGACACCCGGGATTGAACCGGGGACCTCTCGATCTGCAGTCGAATGCTCTACCACTGAGCTATATCCCCGCGTGAGGAAACGATTCATTGAGATGTATTTGAACCCACGGCGGAGTTATATTTTCTTTAAAAATTCTCCAAATTTCTCCTATTTGATTAATTTCACAATTCATTTCAACTAACGCCGCATTCAGACAGAACGCCATATTCGCTGTGCGCTGCGGAGCGATTTTTTCGCGCGGTTGTACTACATGGAACTTTTATCAACTGCTCAGTCAGAGAAAAGTCGTTGTTTACTTTCGTGGGGACTGATTTTTCGCGGCACGAGGCGTTGAAAATATGTCAAAAATTAGCATTTTCTGCAAATCTGTCACCTTACTATCTATATACTCGTATACACCTATTTTTCTAATACTTAAAAAATAATATTATTAACATCTATTATACGAGTATGATATTAAATACGAGTATGCATTAAGAAATGATTGAATACATTTTAACTGTTTTTTTCATTATTCTTCCCGTAACCCTGTAAATCGTAAATCGTTTCTATATCCCGATTACAACGCTTATATTTCACGACAAGTATGCGATTGTCATTTGAAACTCAAAACGTTACAAAAGTAACGATACATACATATATGGTGAATATGCTTCAATCGAATCCAACTTTCAAAAAATTTCCTTCGTGTTTTTTTAATGAAAATAACAGAGAAATTTCTCAGCAATCCAAACCGCGTAAAATCAAAGCATGGTTAATAATATAGAAACACTTTTGATTTCAAATGGTCAATGCCGGTTAGAGGGCGTGTGGGAGAGGGTGTTGGATAGAGGGAGAGAGTGGGTGAGAAAGGGTGAAAAGTAGAGGGTTGAAATTTGCAGGGAGTTAGTGGATGGAAGTCAAAGAAGAGGTTAATAGAGGTTAGAATGAAGATGACACGATGGCAATCGTGTTGGCACTGACGATGATGATGACGCTGACGCGATGACCCTTTGAAATGTGCATTGGCACAGTTTCGTGCTGCCACTCTGTTCTCTGATAGAGTATCAATAAAATTGCCAATTTTACATTTTTCAGAAAAGTTCGAAATAAAATCAGTAGAATGAATAAACAGTGAAAAGAAATAAAAACGGACAAAATGTTTCACGTTTCCAAGAGCTAAAAGGATTTTCACAAATAAATTCGATTCTTCTTCTTCTTGGTCGCTTTCTTCACAGCAATCGATGACTTTTAAAGGATATTTTTTTGTTACTGCTGCTGCTGCTCCTTGTGATGTCCTTGAAGTAGAACAAGAAGAGAAAAACAAATTCAGACAGCAAAGAGCAAGAGTAAAATTTAAAACCTGCTAAATTCAACATTCATTTTCACTATCCTTCATACGCTTACGTATGCATCTTGTAGCTGATACCAATGAGAAAACATAAACGAATTGTGCACGACATTTCACTTTCGCGCATGGAAGGTGTTGTCATGTGCACAAAGAACTTCAATGACAATTTCAAACATATTTCCAGGTTGTATGCAATGACACAAGTACAGATCCAGGAGGAAAATGGTCATCAATGACACTAAAACGCTCAGATGAGGGAATTGTCGTGCACTAAACATTGGCTGGCTCTGGTTGGTGAATATTTATAAAAGGAGTGTTCAAACTCGCTTGCGCCAAAAAGACAGGCCGATAAGCGATTTGTCGCCATGTTTTAAGAATAAAACGAAGATAACTGTTTGTAACTGTAACATTTTTATTGCCTAAAAAGAGAGATTATTTAACCATGATGATGTTATATTGTCAGCACGGTGGGACCGATCGAGCCGGCGAAATTTTTTCATAAATTTTACATCCCCTGAAATTTAGACTGGTGGTATATGATATTGACAGACAGTCTAAATATGATATCTAAATTGGTAATATCATATGGTGGTATATGGTATTGACAATAACAGAATTGCGGTGGCCTTTTCCTTGTTTTTTAGAACGAGAAACTCATTACTCGAAAGGGGTATGTTTTACACCCAAAACCGACTTTATATTTGCAGTGTAATATCAAAATATAAAAAGTAGTATTATTTACTAACATTTTTTAAATAAAAAACAAGTAATCAAAAGAATGATACCATTGAGGAAACATAAACGAAAATGGATGAAAACAAAACATGAAAAAGGTTTTCAAAAGTCACATGTATGAATTTTGCTCAATGATTCATGATTGATTCGTCGTGCATGAATTTTGCGACTGCATACCTATCAATTCACCCATCATAACATCAAACGGTTGGTTACGCAATGCAAAAAGTAGAAATATCCATCCATCCATTCCAACGAGCGCAAGTGTCGAATGTGCAACAACGCGGAAAAGGAAACGGATGTCAGCGGATGCGTTTGCACACCAGCTAAAAAGTCAAAGGCTTTGAAGACGATGGCACGTCGTCACCGATTGGTTTTGTGTGTTGGCAATGTGCCAGGACTTTCGATTCTACTACTGGAAATGTGAAAATTTCTTGATGGATAAATGTGTGTAGATGACTGTGTGGGGGTGTATGCATAAAATAAAGTTAAATTCAATCACCAGACACATGCACACAGCGACAGCAACAAGCTGATTTCATTGCATTTCCTCGAGCATTACGCGAGTGCAACTAACTACGTTTTGATCTAAATTCAGTATTTTTAATGCTTCAAGGAAACGCCCTCCGGTAACCGAAATAAAGCTCACCTGTTTTTTTCTTCTACTTTTGTCTTTCCTTTTTTTTTAAATAATCTTTTGTATTGTTATGGTGATAATGAGTTGTTCGTTCGTTCGTCTTCTGAAATTGGATTTTCGTAATTGATTGCTTCTATCAGACCTCTTTCCGCTACTCTTCCATCCTCATGGTCTTTACTGCTCCCCTTCTCCCATCCACCACCTCTTCGGATACACAACAAGTTTGTATTATGTATTTTCAATGCTTTTATGACGCGTTTTTTTTTATAGAAGTTTTGATAAACACTGATAAAACTTTGTTCTTCAAATAATGGTACATTACTACAGCAAATATCGGTTGAGTGGGGATATAGCTCAGTGGTAGAGCATTCAACTGCAGATCGAGAGGTCCCCGGTTCAAACCCGGGTGTCCCCTTGTTTTTTTGCTTTTTTCTCTTTTATTAAATAATTCAGAACTGTAAAAAAGCTTAATCTCAGTAAAATGAAAAACTTTAATTTGTACCTAATTTTAATTGGACCTCATTTTGCAGAAGGCAAAAGAGTTGTCTCATTTTTTTAAAAATCTGAGATATTGTAATTTTTTTTTCCTTTAGCCTATTCTTCATTTCCCATAAGACGACTAACTGCTATCCTCGCGTTTTACAGAGAAAAAAGTTGGTCAGTGAAAATATTTATTTCATAATAACGAATTTCCGTTTTGCTGAAAGTAACCAACCCACACAAAATTTTTATAAAAAGTAAAAATCAATATTTTAAGAATTATATTTTTAACCCCTCTTTTTATAGAACCTTTGGTCTAAAGTTTGCTAGCACATTGTTTAGATTTTTATAAAAAATTAAAAGGAAACGCATTGCAAATATTAATGGTTTCAATACAGCAAAATAGACTATTCTATTGAAAAAATTTAAAATATAAGAAATTAGCTGTTGCCCGCACCTTCGTTCGCGTGGAATAGTGCCTGCTCTTAGTTTGACCTAATGATATATGTACACACCACAGTCATTCGCTTGCATGCATATCGACATAAACCCCAAGAGATGCTTCCTGCTTGTTTGTGTCTTATTATGTTACGATACAAATTCATTTAGTATTGACATCTATTCTGCCCAGCACAATGTTTACCAATTTAAAATTGAGATTGAATTCCCCTACAATCATCCTCTTCATCCCCTTCATCTCCTATTTAGAGGTCGACCTTTTATAAAATAGCCTATGTCCCTTCTCAGGGTCCCAGTTATCTCCATACCAAATTTCACCAAGGTCGGTGCAGCGGCTTAGCCGTGAAAATTTATTTTATTAAAAATTTTAAATAATAAATTTTAATAACCTGGACTTTCGTTTTGTAGAAGGAACCAACCCACGAAAAATTTCTATAGAGTGTAAAGTAAAACCAAATTTTTGCAAATTATGTTTCTCTAAGCCTATTTCAAAGGGACTAACGTTTAAAGTTTTGAAGTTTTTTCATTATTAATATTTTAAACAAAGCAATTTCTTGTTTATAAAAAAGTATTTTTCATTATTCTGAAGAACGCACTTGTTGTGGGTGCCTTCTGCAAACCGCGGTCCAATTACGGTCAACTGAAGTTGTCAATGAATGTCCGAAAACAATTTACGAGTATAAACTCTCTCATTTGTGTGTACATGAGTTCATAAAGCACAAAAAATCAGCTGATAACAGTTTCGCCTCTTTTCGCCGTTTGAAAATTTTATAAAAATTCATTCATTCATGACAAGTCTTTCATGAATCAATAACGAAACACAGATTCCGGCAAGTAAGTAACTTTTGATAGATTATGAACCTTTTTTCCTTCATCGGTCTGCCTTTAGTTGGTCGAAGACCATTTGGTCAATTCTGTGAACTCGCTATCGACAATTTGTATGGACAAATCAAGAAAATTCAGGCAGGATGATGAAACATCACGCGTGATTCGTTAATGTGTTAAAGATTCCAAAAAAAGATTAAAGGGATTAACAAGATAAAAAATTCACATTTTTTGAGCTGATCGAGTTAAAATAATATTTTAGTGTCGTGTAAATAGAAATTTACTTCTTCAACCGTCTTAAAACTGAAATCGTGCTTTTCGATTGCCGTTTAAATCAAGACTTTAACTGTTCACAAATTTTTTAACTTACGTAATTTTTAATCTATAATATAGTATGTAGATTCTATATAAAAAAAGGAAATGCTGTTCGTTGGTAGTCGCATAGCTTGAGAACGGCTGGACCAATTGAGCTAGATTTTTAAAATGTTCTTTATTGCCCGATTGAGGAATGATGGTTCCGATAGGCGACGCCACAATAGAACTTCTATAGTAATTGGTCATTGAGCCCGTGGCCGATATGTGGCCGATTGAGCCCCTCTCGCTTGGGGGCGGGGCTGGAGCCCTTTGAAATTTGAAATATAACCAGCGATATCTCCGAAACTACAAGAGATATACAGATTATATTATATCGTATCGTTAGAAAGCTAATATAAATATCATTAATTTATGTAAAAAGACATTTCATCGAAATGTTAACAGTTTTCGAAATAAACGCAATTAAACATTTTTACTACTATTTTTTTTCATAAAAAAATTTTTTCCGAAATAAAATGTGTAATTAATGCATGCAATTATACTTAAAATAAGAAAGTAGATAATTTAAGCTTTCTTAGAAAATTTATTTCATTCTAATTTGTGCTTTTTTTATGGAGAAAACGCATTTTTTAGCGTAAGTATAAACTACCCTTTTTGAATTTTGCTACTATGCAGTCTTTTAATAGTACGAGTTTACAAAGTATGCAACGTTGGGTCTTAGAAAGTTGAAGCTATGGCGAGAGTTACCGTTATTTCTTCTATTGTTGTTGTCGCGCTCAAATATCTTATTAGAATTTTTGTGCTTGTTACTCGCGATGTGTGAAACTTCTTTAAATAATATTTTTAAAGCTTTCAATGATGAAGTCGACAATTTAATTCCAATGCAATTAAAATGTCCAAATGGACATGACTTTGTGTTACGGCCAGATACCCTGGCAAGGGATGGCTTCTCGTGGAGATGCCCAGAATATTTTCGGAATGCCCATAAAAAGAGGGTACCGTGCAAAGCAAGCGTGTCGCTTAGAAAAAACACTTTTTTTGGGCAGTCGCGATTGTCACGAGTTTATGGCTCGAAGGGGTAACGCTAGACTTTATTAAGAAACAGGTATATTGTATTACTTTATATTTATCGCAGAGTATTTTTTGTAATATTTTTTTTATTTTCAGCTTAATATATCTGGAAAGACGGCGGTGGACTGGGCCTCCTTCCACAGGGAGGTTGTAATATATGCCACCGAAAAACAAGAACCACTTGGCGGGCCCGGTGTGGTAGTGGAAATAGATGAGTCGAAATTCGGCAAACGAAAGTACCACAAAGGGCACCACGTAGAAGGCCAGTGGGTTTTCGGGGCCATCGAAAGGGAAACAAATCGTTGTTTCTTGGTCCCTGTGGAGGAGAGGAGCAAGGATGTATTGCTTAAATACATCAAAAAGTATATAAAGCCGCAGACTACTATTATTTCTGATTGCTGGAAGGAATGGTATATTTTGTTTTAGTTTTTGCATAAAATAAAATTTGATTTTCTTTTCCTTTTCAGTCCTACGATTGTTTGAGCGACGAAGGATTTGGAAACCGTCGTTCATACAAATAGCATTGAAGGATTGTGGAGACACGTGAAGGCTTCCTTGACCGAGTATACCCGAAGGAAATGTTTTTTCCCCGGGTATCTTGCAAAATTTATTTTTAAAAGATTGTGTCGGGCACAAAATCAGGACATTTTGCTTGAATTTTTATAATATGCCGGCGAATTATATAATTCGTCGGCCGAGAGGAGTGCGGTAGACTTCGACGTCCTAGGAGAGGACGTTTTATAAAGAAATGAAGTCGATATCGCATTTAAAAAATCTGCCCTTTTTAGGGCAACCAAAAATATAAACAAAGAGATAGCATTTTTGAAAAACTTCAGTATTCGCTTTTTTAAAAGCGAAATAAATTTTGAATAAAATATTAAAAGAAAGGTTTCTTCAGATAATTATATAGAAATAGCGCCGTAGACGCTACAGAGTAGTAGCTGTATGCCCGACCGCGGCAGGGATCATAACCCTCAATCAGCAGAATCCTCACGGTCATGTGAGGTTTTTTGCATACAGGCTTTTTCGTGTGGCGGCCTTCGGCCGCGGCAGGGATCTTAACCCTCAATCAGCAGAATCCTCACTGTCATGTGAGGTATTTAGCATACAGGCTTTTCGTGTGTATGCTAAATAAATCGTGCGGCAGGGATCATAACCCTTAATCAGCAAAATTCTCACGGTCATGTGAGGTTTTTTGCATACAGGGTTTTCCGTGTGGCGGCTTCGGCCGCGGCAAGGATTGCAACAAAACCCCGGCTTCGGTTAAAACAGCATTCTTTTTGGGAGTTATTTCATTTCCCTGGGAGTATATTACATATATTTAAAAAAAAGTTGGGTGTTAATTCATATTTTCATTGAATTTTTCAGGGATCATAACCCTCAATCAGCAGAATCCTCACGGTCATGTGAGGTTTTTTGCATACAGGCTTTTTCGTGTGGCGGCCTTCGGCCGCGGCAGGGATCTTAACCCTCAATCAGCAGAATCCTCACGGTCATGTGAGGTTTTTTGCATACAGGCTTTTTCGTGTGGCGGCCTTCGGCCGCGGCAGGGATCATAACCCTCAATCAGCAGAATCCTCACGGTTATGTGAGGTTTTTTGCATACAGGCTTTTTCGTCTGGCGGCCTTCGGCTGCGGCAGGGATCATAACCCTCAATCAGCAGAATCCTCACGGTCATGTGAGGTTTTTTGCATACAGGCTTTTTCGTGTGGTGGCCTTCGGCCGCGGCAAGGATCTTAACCCTCAAGGTATCAAGGTAAAGCAGAACCCTCAGGTATCATAACCCTAAATCAGAAAAATCATCACGGTTATGATAAACTCCAAAAGAAATGAAATAATTCCCAATGAAAATATGAATTAACTCCCAACTTTTTCCAAGTATGAATTAACTCCCAAAAAAAAATGAATTAACTCCCAATGAAAATATGAATTAACTCCCAACTTTTTCCAAGTATGAATTAACTCCCAATGAAAATATGAATTAACTCCCAACTTTTTCCAAGTATGAATTAACTCCCAAAAAAAAATGAATTAACTCCCAATGGAAATATGAATTAACTTCCAACTTTTTCCAAGTATGAATTAACTCCCAAAAAAATATGAATTAACTCCCAATGAAAATATGAATTACTCCCAACTTTTTCCAAGTATGAATTAACTCCCAAAAAAAAATGAATTAACTCCCAATATGAATTAAGTCCCAACTTTTTTCGATTATGAATTAACTCCCAATGAAAATGAATTAACTCCCAAAAAAAATGAATTAACTCCCAAATTTTAACTCCCAAATTTGTATGGAAGAATTTTGGGACTTAATTCATTTTTGATTTGGGAGTTAATTCATTGGGAGTTAATTCATAGCGCCGAAAATTTAAATTAAAAAAATATAATAATAGCAAGATTATATTTGAAGGAAGCGGAAAAATTAATAATAAAGAAGTGACATCCGTACTTCAAAGTTTTTTAAAGTGTATTTTATATAAGGATATCTGGTCATCCCAAGAAGCGCATTACATTGCCTCAGCTCAAGGTAGGTCGAACAAGAAACATTTTTTGATAAAACAATTTTTTTATTTTTTAATATGAAAAACTCTTTCTATTGTAGGTGCATCCATGGGTAACTAATGGTGTACAATTCGACTACCCTCTAAAAATTAAAACCCATTTTTAAAGGAAGTCTCGGTTAGAGCATCACAGTGTGGTGGTTCCAGTCTTTTAAGTTTCTCAAGTGCTGGCCGCTCAAATTCTGCTCCTGGCTATTGCCATACTATCATCGATAGGTACACCACTGAATCTTTATTAAAAATTACTTTGCGTCTTTTTATAATTACATATTATTTTTAATTCCATATAATTAAAGTATATAAAGCAGCTAAAAACTAAATTAAATTATTAATAATACGTAATTTAATTTAATTTTAAATTAAATCATTAAAATGTAACTATATAATCAATAAATTTTAAATACGAAAATTTTAAGAGTTTCATTGTGTGGATTATAACTAATTATGCATTCCAATGCAGAATAAATGGTTACATTAGTACTTATAATGCGGTCTGAAATAAGCAGTACTCATTATTACGTAATGACATTTGTAACCACTTACTCTGTAGATTACAAACTCATTATACAATAACTACCTACGCTCTCGCTTACAGAAAGTACTCGAAGTAAGCGAGGCTCATTATCTCCTATGACATGCCTATGTTAAAAGTAATTAGTTTTTTACACAGGCTGTAATCCAGGAGTAACTACCTCCCAATATTGAATAATCAGTACATAACCACTTTCGTAATGATTACTTTCTCTACTGGGAGGTGTTCTGCGGTACTGCCCTTGATATACATATTTATAAACGAAAATTCTATAGATCTGAATGAAATAAATGAATTCAGGAAAAATGTTAAAAATTACTACATTGTGTTTTGTGAAAATTTAAGAAACAAAGTTTATTTTAAAGATGAAATCTTACAGTGGTTCTCAAAATTTTGTGCGGAAAATGTATTAAATGGCAATATTAATAGTATTGTGCCTTTTCATTCTTAAGGAAACCATTGGTTCCTTATGTGAACCAATGTATGCGAATATTTCTAAAATAATACAGCCCAAGTAACATTGTTAGAGCTGCTTGTAGCGAAATCGCTCCAAAAAGGATCTAAAAGGGTATAATGTGCAGCTATAGCTTTACGCTCGCTGTTACTGCTTCTAGTTGCTCTAAAAAAAAAAACAGAGCGCTCGAAAGCGGATTTATAAAGGTATCTTAGCTCTAAAACTTTTTAGGATTTTCAGTTCTATATATAGAGCTATAGGAGCACTATGTATGAGTTCTATAAAAGACTTAATAAAAAAATGTGTGATGAGTAGGAATCAGAGTTGGGCAAAATTTTTATTCGTTACATCCTCGTTAAAGTTACTTTAACTTCGTTACTTAACGAAGTCCTCGTTACTTAACGAAGTCCTCGTTACTCCAAAGTAACTAGTTACTTTGCTATCGTTAAAAGTTACTTTGAGTAACGAAGTAACGACGTTACTTGAAAGTAACAAACAAAGTTACTTTCATTACTTTTATTCGCGTTAAAGTAACGCGTTACTTTGCTATCGTTAAAAGTTACTCTGGGTAACGAAGTAACGACGTTAACTGAAAGTAACGAAGAGTAACGAAAAAGCAACGACGTTAACTAAAAGAAACGACGTTACTTTCTCAGTTACTTTTGCTCACTTTAATTTAACGACGTTACTATTCAGTTAAAGTTATTCAAGTAACGCCACGCAAAGTAACGCGTTACTTTTTTCGGATTTAGTTACTTTTTGTAGTTTCACCCAAAGGAGTGAAAATGTGGGTGAAAAATTTTTTGTTTATACCAAAAAAATTTTATTGCGCCAATCGATAGGAAATAGCATGAAACGGATTTTGGACATGGTGGGCGGTGGGTGGGGACCACCCCAAAGTAGTCACACGGGGGTGTTTTGACCAGGGTTGGGAAAACGTTTTTTTTTTTATATCGCTCAATTCATATCTCTCACCAAAGATAACAATTTTTCGATCCTCACTGATAAATATCTTTTTTCATCTACGTTCGAAAAAATAAATAACGCTCACGTTCAAAATAATTTTCATCTTCAATAATAAATATCACTCGGGATGAAAATAATTCTCATCTTCTCAACGTTTCGATCGGAGAAGAAGAAACTTCGTTTGTTGGCAAATAACGAACGCGAGGGATGAAAAAACTGCGGGTTTTGGCGAATAGCGAACACAAGAGATGAAAAAAGGCTTCGGGTCGCGTACAAAACGATCACTGGTGATCGAAAAACTTTGCGCAGGTAAAATTTCGATCTTTGAGCGGAAAGTAACTTTGTTACTTTCAGTTAACGTCGTTACTTCGTTACTCAAAGTAACTTTTAAAGATAGCAAAGTAACTAGTTACTTTAAAGTAACGAGGACTTCGTTAAAAGTAACGAAGCTAAAGTAACTTTAACGATAACGATAACTAGTTACAGATTTACTAGTTAATGCCCAACTTTGGTTTCGGATCTCAATAACAGAAAACTTTATTGTTAAATTGTATCCAATATCCAATTGTTGCAATTATATCCCAAATAATTTGAGAAAATTGTTCAAGAAACAGAAAAAATTAGTTTTTAATATTTTTAAAATTTATGGCTACCTTGATAATTTCATAATTTTCGGTGGTGAATTATAAACATTTTTCAAAATTTTCTTGTAAGTAGTTACTAATACGATGAATTGCTATTGCAATGAATTGCTGCGCAATAAATTGCTTCGCGATGAATTTGTCTTGCAATGAATTGCCCGCGATGAATCACTTGCGATGAATTACTCACGATGAATCAGCCGGGTACCGTATAAAATGTTACATTTTGCTTTAATGATTTTCACATATGTATTTATTAAATTGCTTTAAAAAGGGCGCTAACTCAACTCAATGAACAAATAAATTTCGAAAGACTACAAAAAAAAGCAAATAAGAGTAAATTAATTAATTAGTTTCTCCGCAGGCCATTTATTTCTGATAATATTTTTGTCAATTGCATGGTGAGTTTCCTCCTCGTCCTCCTCCTCCTTCTTCTTCTCCTCCTCTTTTTGTACCCACCCCCTCTTGGAACTTGCTGAAATCAACCCCAGGGTAAACGAAAACAAAGTATTTATAATTTTCATATTGACTCTAAAAACAAATTCGAATTTAAAAAAACAGTCATTGTTTGAATACCAAATAGATGTTATTGTTACTACACCGGTCTTAGTTGTTGCCGGTCTGGTTGTTGTTGTTGCCGTCATTATCATCGTCGTTATTTGTGTTAATGTTACTATTACTATTAGGTTGTCCGGAAAGTTCTGACGCATTTTCGTAACACGTAGTGTCGATAATTTCGGCAAGTCTAGAGTTTTTTCGCGTCTATTTTATTTTTATACCGTCAGCACTTCGTTAATTAATCGTAATGCAGTTGGAGAATATCACTAAACACACAAGTTTGGTAACTGGACAAAAAATGTTTATTTGTGAACTAGTTCGTTTTTATACCCTACACCCGAAGGGATGAGGGTATATTCACTTTGTTCTTCCGTTTGTAACGCATTAAAGGAGGCGTGGCAGGTATATAAAAGTATATATATTCTGGCTCAGAATCCCCTCCTGATTCGATTTAGCCATGTCCGTCCGTCTGTCTGTCTGTCTGTCTGTCCGTCCGTCCGTCTGTGGAAATCACGATTACAGGAGAACGAATAGAGGTACCGTCATGAAATTTGGCACGAATATTCTTTGTTATCCTACGCTGTTTGGTATTGCAAATGGGAAAAATCTGACCAGTGCCACTCCTACTTTTTATAGAAAATATGCACTCATCCGTCCTTTTAGCTCAATTTCTTAGTTTGTAGACCGAATTTTCAGCTAAAATTTTATTTCCTAGTCCACCATCTTAGACTAAAATATATTCTTAAAAACGGGCGTGACACGCCCACTTATATACTATACCATATAATGAGGTGTTTGGTAGGAAAAGCGGTGTTGTAGATGAGTTAATAGATCAAAATTTGTTTCCTGTAAATTAAAAAAAAGAAGGTGTCACCCGGCCACTTTTTATCCCTTCGACAGATGCGGGTGTAGGGTATATGAGTTTCGGCCAGGCCGAAGATAACGCTCTTACTTGTTTAGTTTAGTTTATTTAGTTTAAAGGTTGAAGCATATTGCGAACGGTTCTGTCGATCGAGTGAATGATGCTGCGAGGAGGAATCTTAATTTATGTATATTGTGATCATCGAATTGCATAGACGGAATAATACAGTTTTTAAAGAATTTTATCTTTATTGAAAATAAATATTTGAATGAGTTTCGGCATGAATTCCGGAGCAAGGAGTGAAACATACAAGAATCATACAAGAAGTCAGAATAAATTGAATAATGTAAAGATTTTAAAAGATTAAAAATTTTTTTCATACATATATACATATGTATATGTATATGTATATGGATATGTATATATGTACATATGTATATGTATATATTGAAAGACTTTATTTTAATTTGGTTTAAATATTGAGAGCTAATGATTGGTTTTAGACGAGGCTGCAAATTAGTACCTAGAACAACTGAGTCAGTTCGTTGATTGAATTATAAAGTCAGATAAGCAAGATTAATAATAGCGATTACCGTAAAATGGGCCCAACGTATATATCGTTGATGTGAGTAATCATTTTTTAAAACAAGAACGCATGCGTCGTGACTTTTGCCACAATTCAATGTTTCAACAACTCAATTGTTTCGTTCTTGCTGTATGAATCATTTCATCATTGTTTTTGCTCTCTACATAGTTTATGTTTTCTAGAGTTTCAATTGTTGTTGTTGCTACAGTTTTCAAATTTCCTCACTCACAAAAAACTGCCTCTGGCAATGATTCAACGATACAATTATTAAATTTGATTTATTGGAAAAACAAATTGCAATAACCAAAGTGTTGTTGTTGATTTTGTTATTGTCACAGATAACATAGACATTTCATAGCAAATTAATTATCGCAACAATCAAAAGCCGTCTGCTTCCGATCAGAAAAAACTCGTTTGATAAATTTGAATATGTATTCACAAATTTACAAACCAAACCTAAGCGTATGGTTTGGCAATTCCATGAAAAATGAATTTAAATTTTTGCATTAATTAAATGAAATTATGAAATTTTAAAAATTTATGTCACAAGCGAATAAAATAGCAAATCGGTTTCATTCGGGAAGGTATTGTGTGTATTCTTGCGTTAGGTAAAAATCTTGCGTTAGGTAATTTGCAGCTTTTTGGCAGTAATGTACATATTAAAAAACCAGCCAAAAAGTATGCAAAGAAAAAGAGTGCATTCTTAACAGCACAATTACATTACAGCAGCGGCAGCGGCCGGAGTTTTGCAGCGAAGTTTCACACTGGATTTCTATGTGCTTACAGCATAAGTGTTATGTTTTCATATTCCGAGCGACAGCTCATGGCGGAAAACTGTTTCCGTATTAATTGATACAAAAACTGCGATGAAGGTATTTCGAAAAACCTTTTATTTTACTTTTTTTTTACAGGCTTTAGTAAAATTAATCACCAATTTTTATAACTATATAATTAAGTAATTCACAGTTACCCTCATATGTCATAAAGTATCAACTTATAATTTTCTATGAGAGTCATAAGAATTTGTTGTTGTTTTGCACGTATATATACACATATATTTCAAGTATATATAATATTCTCAAAGGTATGTATCGAAAAATAATAATTTGTCAGCAAGTTAAAAAATTCAAAATTCAAAGTTAAAAGAAAATTCATAAATTCAAATAAATAAACAAAATTTAAATGAGTTTGGAAATCGAGCAGGTTAGTAAAAATGACCAAAAAAATATTCCACAGAATAAGCATTTAGTTACATCGTTGCATTTCAGAACGATCAAAAAGAAAGCGCTCACGGATATTTTTGGCATTTTAACTTAGATTTTAATATGCAACTTTTAGATATTAATAAAATATAGATATTAACTATATTTACACATTTTTAGATATCAAGTATATATATATTATTAAAAATTTCACATTTTATAACTTTTAATAGAAATTTTATTTCGAACAAATTTTTTTAGACGTAAGACGTAGACGTATTTATAACGTAATTCTTTATGAAAAAGTTATTTATGTAAAAAAAATAAATTTTTTAGTTAACTGTAGTTGTTTTTCTCTAAAATATTTGGAGCCATTTGCAAATTTAATTTAAGTCATATCAAAATCCATCATTAATTTTTGGTTATTAATGTGGTACTTGTGTGCTCGAGCGCAATAGTGGAAAATTGTTTGTCGAATACAAGTTTTCAAGGGATCGTTGAGATCAATTTGAATTTTAATTCTGAAAATTAATTTCTGGTGAATCGTTAAGATCAATTTTTGGTAGATCGTATGGCCATTTCGGAACGAACCACCGTTCCTCATCAGCGATCTTGATGTTGGCTGCTTGCATGTTTACTACTTCGGCAATGTAAGCTCCATCAACTATCGAAGCTTTTTCGTGAGTTAAATCAACGGGAGTTTTATAGTCTAAGACTTAGAAGAAAAGAATAGCAACAACACCAACGCATTGTTTTTACAAACAATTCTTCCTGTTATTTTTTTATTTTATATGTTGTTTCTGTACATGCCGAGGAATTTGCTCGGCTCGAATGACAGAACTGGACATAGTAATTTTATTGAATTCTTTTTTAATCGAATTCAATCCCACAGGCACTTAGTATGTGTTGTTGATATTTTTCTTTAATTTATAATTAATTGCTAATTAATAATTGAAAATTGCACGCTTTTTATTTTTGCTAGAGCTGAAAATCCATCATTAATTTTTGAATTTTATAAAACTCCCGTTGATTTAACTCACGAAAAAGTTTCAATAGTTGATGGAGCTTACATAGCCGAAGTAGTAAACATGCAAGCAGCCAACATCAAGATCGCTGATGAGGAACGGTGGTTCATTCCGAAATGGCCATACGATCTACCAAAAATTGATCTTAACGATTCACCAGAAATTAATTTTCAGAATTAAAATTTAAATTGATCTCAACGATCCCTTGAAAAATTGTGTTTCACAAACAATTTTCCACTATTGCGCTCAAGCACACAATTATCACATTAATAACCAAAAATTAATGATGGATTTTCACCTCTAACAAAAATAAAAAGCGCGCAATTTTCAATAATTAATTAGCAATTAATTATAAATTGAAAAAAAAAATATCAACATATTATTTTTTTTTGTAATTTTTACTATTTTTCTTGACTTTTAAAAAGTCAAAACTTTTAAAGGATGAATTTTTTTTTTTCTTTCTTAAAATAAATGATTTCAATCATACAACGTTTCAAAATGTAGAGTAAATGGATACAATTTTGCACATACCACTGTGGTATCTTCTATAAAAAAATATATTTACGACTATATACTATTCAACATCAATAATATCAAGCGAAAGCCATTCATTAATACTAAGTAATTATCACTTACCATATTTTCAGAGCTACATACTCTTAGACCTAAATAACCTCTTGTAAATAATAAAAATATCTATAAAACATCGGAAATTGTAAACTATAAGAGAAGCGAACAGAAACACTCACGACAAATCGTTCTTGAATCGAAAACGTAAATTAATCAATTTTTTATGTCAAACCAGCACTCGAATCACGTTGGTGAAACAGTGAGCACTTTTCGTACTGTTAAGAGCAATGGTTTAACCGATTTTGACGTCAGAGCCAATAAGAGCCCCATACAAAATATCAAGTCGGTAATTTTTAATTGCTGCTTAAAAAGAATTGAAATCCATACTAAACAACTAAAATATAATAGAACTTAATTTCTCAACAGATTTACAAAATTTGTATAGCTCTGAAAAGCTATTCCTTAAAAAATATAGGAAGAAGATAATGGTTGAACTCCTGTTACGGGCTCTAATTACGGCTGTGTTGTATCAATTTTCGTAATTTAAAAAAGAGTTAATTAAATAAATTTAAACTTCCCAGAGCAGGAAATTATAAACGCAGAAGTGCGACAAAGAATGAAACTTTGAAGCCCAAACATTCAACAAAACAGAGGGGACTTTTGCTATCGAGAGGTCGAGTTAGTTCGATTATTAGGTCGATTAGTTTTCGAACGATATACGCGCAGACGTATTATATATAAATTTGCTTCTGAAACTGTAGCACTTTGTGTAATCTTTGTTTTTTGTTTTAATAACTTTTAATATTTAGTTTTGTCTCTAAGCACCTTCTAAAATTTTTCCAGGAAATTTTAAATAAAGTACAACGATTATATTTTCACTTAAAAATAGTAACAATTAAATACTATCCTAATAATATAAAACTTGTTTAAACTTGTAGAATTTTTACAATGTGGAATTGCATACGTAAATTCTATTGTAGTTGTGCAAGTTTAAATAAAATCGAAAAAAGGCAAAGAGGCAAAGGCAAAAGAGAAAAAGAAAAACCAGAAATATTTGTATCACAAAATATAATATAATAAAAAATACACCTCACTTCAAAACTACTCGCCTCCTGTCTCCGAATACTATTTCTTCTTCTTCTTCCTCGTTATTCATAACTGCTAAGAATGATTCGGTTGACGAAAGTTTTAGAAGAAAAATTTGCAAAAAATCGGATTCAAAGTCGCCGAAGACGTTTTTCAAGGATAATACTATTGCCTACTTTTTGGCTCGTGTAGATCGTAATCAGTTACGCTTGAGTGCTGCTGCCTTCTGTTCCTTTCTGTAATTTTTAACGTAGAAAGCACTGAACATGTAAGTAAAAAGAGCCGAATTGAAAGTGAGAAGAGCTGCGATGGATTTTGGAAAATTGCAGCTCGGCTGAAATTGAATCTGTATCGTGTGAACAAAAATTATCAAAAATTGTACCTGTTCATTAGAACAAAATAAAGAAACGAAAAGAAAACAAAGAAAGAAAACGGGAATAAATCAACTAGAAACTGGAAAACTTATAATTTATGATTTGAAATTAACTAACTATTTGTAAAATGGTGAGATACTTCTTCCACCATAAGTATTTTTGAATCTGTGGACCCATGGCCGAAAGCAAATAATAGGCGTACATAATGATGTGTATGAAGGAGTTGATGAATCCAAGCAGCGTTCCATGACCGCCTGCAAGAAATAAAACAAAAAAGAACGGTCTGGTTGGTTACATTTTTTACCTCAATTGGCCTCAAGGATTACTTCATTCTCTATGAAAAGATAACCTCACCCAATTCACTCTA
Organism: Conops quadrifasciatus; assembly: GCA_949752815.1. Lineage (NCBI taxonomy): Eukaryota > Metazoa > Arthropoda > Insecta > Diptera > Conopidae > Conops > Conops quadrifasciatus. The sequence continues at coordinate 29,182,214 of OX457078.1, read as the reverse complement.
CTCACCAGCTAAATATTTTACGCCTATGAAAGCGCACACTGGCATCAAAGTATGATGGTACAAATGAAGGAAAGAAATCTGACGCTGCCTCTTGCGTAAAACAAAAAAGACCGTGTCCAGTAGTTCCGTGATTTTTGCTATATAATAAAGCCAAACCGCACGAGCCATCTGAGGAAAAATTTAAAAAACCGGGAGTGTTAATGATAACAAAGAGATGAGAGAAATCAATAAAGGTACGATACGAAACTAACCCGCATCGATATCGGATCCGTGGTATAATTAACAGGTTGACACTTGAAATTATATTGACCGCCCCAACCGCTTTGAAAACCTTCATGGAAGAGTACAAAACTCAATAAAATCTGTACAGCATTATAGATCACCAGAGCGGTCTTCAATTCGTAGGGTTTACGGTCGCGCATAAAACGTGGTCCCGCGTAGAGACAGAAATACAAATAGGCACCGAGTATGCTAAAAAGAGGTCCCGGCGCGTTCGAAAGGAACCAACTTTTAGTGCGCAAATCTTCATGTTCCACCAGAAAGTTTACCATTCTATCGACAATTGTATTTGTATCATTCATTCGTATAGCCATCGCTGTGATGATGTTGTTGTTGTGGTTTTGGAATTGCTTTCGAAAGTGCCTATGAAGGATGTTAAATTATTTTGGAAGAATCTAAATGTATTTTAAAAGGGTCTAAATGTATGTATCTGAAAACGTATAAATGTCTTTTAGAAGGGTTTAAATATATTTGTGAAGTGGCTGTGTACATTGAATGTATATTGAAAGCGCCTAAGTGTATATGGTAATGTCTAAGGTGCATTGAAAGTGTCTAATGTGCTTCGGAAGTGTCTTAGTGTATATTGGAAAGATGTAAATGTCTTTTGAAAGGGCTTAAATGTATTTGAAAAGATCTAAATGTTATTTGGAGAAGTCTAAATATATTTGTTAAGTGGCATGGTATTTGTAGTGGTGGTAGTGGTATTTGTGTATATTGAAGGCGCCCAACTGTATATGGTAATGTCTAAATGTCCTTTGGACTTGTCTAAATGTATTTTAAAGGGATTTAAATGTATTTTCTTATCTTGTATGTATCTTGCATGTATATTTTTTGTATGCAATGACATCTATACATCTATGTATGTGTACAAAAGACATCTTTTGGAAGGATAAACATTTTTTTTGGATGCGACAAAATATCTTTTAAAATGAATTTTGGTAGCTTAGTCTTTTGCAGAGATCTAAATATATTTTGAAAAAGGAATTTGGAAGGAAAGGAAAGGTCACCTTATTCGTGCCCGGCGTCTCCGAACGTAGACAATGTATTGCTAGTGATGGTGGTGGATTTTTAAGCGTTTTTTTTTTACTTTCTTACGAAGTCTGAATTAAAGCTGCGTCCCTTTTAAAGCAGCGTTCCTCTGAAGTACAAGCGTTTGTTTCTTTTCAACAAACGCTTCTTTTCAAAATCCTTTACAGTAGAGCTCTTGAACTTTGGAATTTACTATTAATTTTTAGGTCTGTTGTTTCAGTAATAGAAGGTATTAAGTCTAAATAGTCGTCAGTGGTCGCTAAATCTGCAAAGAAAATAATAAAAAGTTATTTCTTGTACGAATTCCAATTTTATTTTTATAAAAATATCACTCTATTTAATAAAATTCTATTACTTCGGATTTCGGATGCCGCTCATTGGAAATTTAATCTCTTCATGGTGGATGACTTAATGAAATTTTTTGTATTGTAAATCACTTGACTCTTAATTAAGTAAGTAATTAATCCAATTCGTTTCGTGAATGTTTTCTAAGGTACTTTTTTGCTCTTAAAATTTAGATCTTAAAAACCTAAATTTTTGGTTTAGTTTAGATAGAAAGAATTGTTTTTAAAAACTGTAACATTCTGTATTTACAATAATAAAGCAATCAATTATCTCACTCGCTCCTATTACTAGCCGACAATAACTAGAATATAAAAAGGCCGACCCATCCAAGACGCGACACTTTTGCTAAGGAACGCTCATAGTGGAAGTCAAAATTAAGCATGGTAGAACAAGCTTGGCCGGGTAGCCGGTCACAATTATAAATTGCACAAAGGCACAAAAAAAGAAAATAATTTTTGTTTTCTACTGAACTCATTTAAAATTCGAAGTAACTATCTCCACACTCTCTGCGGCCTAGCAATTTATAATATAATGTATGTATGTACATATGTATTATTTTTGGTTTCGTCTGTCTGGCTGTCTGCCTGTGTGTTGTGTGTCGACCTTTAAACACAATCAGAAAAAAATTTGTTTACTTTAAATTTTATTGATTTGATAAAGGTTTAGGATCGAAAGTTTAAAATAAAAACCAGAAAGAAACGCTATAGAAAAAGAAAGGTGAAAGAAATCGAATTCAATTTTAAAAATGTATACCCATCGAGAGCTTATCGAAACATTGTGATGATATTCTTTATTTTTCTTTGTATTTTTGAAAAAAATTATCATTTGCAAAAAGCAAATTTTTGATTGATTGATTGCAGCAGCGCACGTGCAAAATTTTTATTTTTTTTAAGTGAAGAAAATTCGATTTGCTTTTTTTGCTTTTCTAAAGGCCTTTTTTCACGCATGCATAAAACTACATTAACAATTATTGTACTAAATGACAACAACAGCGATTCATGTATGTGTACACATACATATACATATGTTTATGTTTTTTTCCTGAAATATTGCCATCGGCAACAGTTTCGTAATATCGTATAATGATCGATGTCAAGTATGCATTTGTGCACCATGAACCCATGGCATCATCAGCATCACCGACCAGCTCTCCATTCATTCATTCTTTCATTCATATAGTCATTTGTCCGTCAGTCTGTCTGAGTGGCAACCTTAAAAATAATACTTCTAAACCTGCATGGATCTCTGCCTTAGGTCCGTTCTCTATATGTGCACACACATATCTTAGTCTCTCTCGGGTAGGTCTTATCGATCTCTTCTCTCTCTCTCCATCTGTATGTGTTTTTCCTGCTTTAATGTATCGTATCTTTATAATTCATTGAACTGAACTGAAGCAACCAACTTTTTGACCACAACGAAATCAAGGATACACGCTTTTATCTTCTTGTACTACTTCTTCTTTTCTTCAATGTGTCTAAAATAAATTATGCAATATTTTTTATAGTTATTGTTAAATATTATTTTTTTCGATGTTGTTGTGATGCTTTTATTGCTTTGCGTAATTTATTTAATTATTTTATAGTAAAAACTTTATGCATTGTCGTGATTTTTAACAAAGATCAAGTTTATAACCATCGATCTCTTCAACTTTAAATCGTTCTTAATTTATTCGCTATTTTTTAACCTCTTTGAACGTATAACAAACTAAAGAGGTGAGATTCGTTCATGTTTCTTAATCTCAAAATTTTTTCATTTTTTTCACGGTGAGAGATTTTGAAAAAGACGGGGAGTATATCGACAAAATTATTAAACCGAAAACTGGTTTTAATGTAAACGTTTATAAACAAGATAATTTTTGCGTGAAGATCTTCTTGAAACAGTTTTTTATTGGCATCGCCTCGTTTGTCATAAAAAGACAAAAAACAAAAAAGAGACGTCGTAATGATGTCGTAATAAAACGTGTGTAAGTTACTTTGTTATTAATATGAATAATTTGCGTCAAGATTTTAAAGAAAATCGAGTTTAAAGTAATAAAAATCATGCTTCAGAAAAATAATGAATAAAAGTTGTAAAATTTCTTAAAAAAATGAGGAACATAACGCCAGTTATGTTACGCCACATATACATATAGATATACATATATCGCACAAAGTAATATAGATTTTACTCGTATATATACTATACTGTTTTTCGTGTAAAACAGAGACAAATGCTCAGGTTAGGCTTTGTATTTGAGACAAAAAATCAAGTTAGAAAAATCAAAACTAGGATTGGATCCGGAAGTGTCTCTGTGTCAGTGAAAAAATTGGACATACTATCATCTAGAATTAATAAAAACCTCTAATTTTTTTAAGGCCTAAGGTAAAATTGGTCTAAGTGAAATTGAATTTTTTATTATTTTTATATTTTTATTAGTTTAGTGTTTTTCAAAAGTAATATCCTAATAATTACTTTTGCAAAACACAAAACTTGGGGCCTGGCCGAAGCTTAGGGTATACCCGCAACTGTCGGGTCGCAACTGGAAACATATAATGCGAGCGGATAACGCCCACTTTCATTTTAATTACTGATAGTAAATTTTGATCTATTAACTGGTATACAACACCGCTTTTCATAGCAAACACCTCCATATACGATATGTTACGTTATACGAATGGATATGCCACGCCCATTTTATGTAAGACGACTTTCACAAAAGCCGTAAACACGGCAATAAAAATTTACCTTTAGATCTGGACTACAAGCTGAGAAATTCAGCTCTTAAATCGGATCCGTTAAGAATTATTGAAAAGGAGACGTGGCAGTAGTCGGATTATCTCCAGAGCCCTATGTGGAAAAAAATATTCGTGCCGATATTCATGACAATACTGCTAATCGTTTTCCTGGATTCGAGGCTTCTTTCACCAGTGGGCGGAGCACGCCTATTTTTGGGAGTATATTTAAGCTTAAGACGGTGGACTCGGGAATAACGTTCCAGCTTCAAATAGCTCAATTTCCCAGCTGGTAAAGTGAAGCTAAGAAATTGAGCTACAAACGGGGAAATTAATATTTCCAATAAAAAGTAGACGTAGCACTGGTCCGATTTTTCCATTTTAAATCCCAAACTGTCTAGTATGACACAGAAAATGCGTGCCAAATTTTATGTTATTAAGATAGCTCTATTCGTTCTCCCGTAATTTCCACAGACAGACGGACAGACAGACATACATAGAGACGGACGGACAAGGCTAAATCGACTCAGTAGGTGATTCTAACCCAGAAGATATATAAGAAAAAAAGAGAATATACTCGAATCCCTTTGGGTGTAAGATATTAAAAGGAGAAGTTACTTTATTGCAAACTGCAAACAATATATAAATAAAACTTGAATATTGTCTATCTACAATATTTAATTATTTTATTGAACAATGTTGTAACTATACCCACGCGTCGTTGTCTTTTAGTGTTTTCGCTCAGTCAGTGTTAGACCCTTTGTTATACCTTCGGGTTGCCTTTGTACCTTCTAGTCTTTCTTAGAGACCCTTGAATGATATATCTCCTGTTGAAAGCTACATTATTTCCATAAAATCTTGGCGTATCGCAGAAGAACGGAATACAATTTCATTCACATTTTTTTTTGTCTGTTGAACCGTATAATTTCTTTAATAAATTTCGCTTTTATAATAAATAACATACATTCCACATGTGGAACTAACTGTTAAAAAAAGCTATGCCGTACAACGTTTTGTCAAATTGTAATTATCAAATTGATCAATCAATTGATCATGTCAAATTGATTATAATCGCATGAAAATGTAAAGAAAAATAAAAGTGTAAAAAAAGACGAGTTCACTGAAAACAAAAACTATGGCAAACTACGTTAATGGATTTTGCAAGATCTTACGTGGATTTTGCAGAGTCAGCGCCCTTTGAAATTTTTTTTTTTTTTAATTTTTTTCTTTAACAAATTATTTATTATTTTTAATGCTACATTAAACCATTCTTTCATTTTCAATCAATTTCAATCTATCAAGCAAAACTTTTAAGGTGAGATACACTTTTAATGAAAAGCAAAGTACGTATAGTTTTAACGTTTTAACTATTTTAACTTTAAAATAGGCGAAAGCTGATTTTATAACTTTTAGCAGTAGTGTTTTCGTATAAGATATGTGTTGTTTAACAATAGATCGACCGGGGGGTCATTTTGACTATTAGCTATAAATTTTGCGTGTTGTCAAAGTAAAAATTTTTGATAAAAACAAAAGGACATCCGAATTAATAAAATTTTACAACGACACAAAATATTAAGTTTATATAATCGATTAAATGGCGAAAAAGTACATACGTTTATTTCAAAACATTTATACGTTTATTTTGGTTTGCTAAAAATAAGCGCGTGAGTACTTTATAAAAAAGTCACTGAAGAAAAGTTCTCGAAATTAAAGTTTCTTGAAAAGTGTGGGGTGGAAATATGTGCCGAGATCACATGCACACTCTTTGAAATGTAGGATTCTGAGGTAAGAAATGTAGAGTTTGTAGGAGGAGTCAAAATGACTCTTTCGGTCGATGAAGGTGGTTCGAAAGTCCGGTACACCTAGTGTTAAAATTATTTTTGAAATTCATAATTTTTAGCATGTACACAATTCAATTTGAATTGACAGACCTCACAGGGTGAACTATAATCATATATTTCCCCTTTAAAGTGAACTCTATTTAGAGCATACTTTATTTATGACTATAAACAGCGAGCAATTTAAAGTATACTTTAGAATTCGAGCATATTCTAACTAAAGTGTACTTTATCTTGGAACTATAAATATGTAACATTAAATTAATAGTATCCCATTTTAAAGCAAAAGTAAAATGTACCAATTAATTAATATTATTCAATTTTAAATTAAAAGTACCATTGATTAAATTAATATTATTTTAAAATAAAAGTACGTCACATAATATTTTGATATGATGTACCATTATTCAATTTCTTGGTAGTTTAAATCTTGGCATGTCATTACAATAAATACCTTAATTGTCAAAAACTATTCAATTTAATAGAAAAGTTTTGTTTTAATAGGAAAAACCTGTTAATTCTTATAGTATAAAATCAATAGGAGTATTTTTGACGATTTAATGGGACGTTTTTTCTAAGAGTAAGAAATGTACACTTCCAAAAACGGAAAGGAATTTTAGATCGGGTTTATCCAATATGTATGTACATAACAATTTTGTATTCTAATACAAACGCACTCTTTAATGTTTTTCCTTATCTGTCAACGTCAAAACGTAAGTCGAGGTTAACATTTTTATCATGGTAAAGTTCACGAACGAGCAACATTTGGAAATTAATAAAAATCATTCATACTACTGCAATTCGGAGTCGGTGGTCGCAACTTTAAGAGCGTTTACTACAATTCTCGGTCGTAATAATCGTCCCACGAGACAGGCTGTGCATGCCATAGTGATTAAATTCTAGTCAAAATTCACTATTCACTATAAATTCACTATTGAATGTTCCTGTGCCAGTGAGACAACGCACCGATCGAAGTCGGAATCTCTCAAACCACATTGTGGCGAATTTTGCGGAAAGATATTGGTTTTTACCCATTCAAGATCAAATTAACTCAACAACTGAAGAGTCTTGATAAAGCGCGGAGACTTCTCCGATTGGACCCAGCAGAAGACATTACAAACCCACAGTAATATAGCGTCTCTGGAAATGGATATAACGGCGCAGAATGCAATAAAATAGGTCGCTTAAAAGTGCGCAGCGCCTCTAGCACCAAATGTTTAAAACTATATAGCCAAGGGTACTCGGGTACAATGTGTGATATAATACCGAAAACCGCACCAAGAAGGTGCACAAAATCTAGCAAAAACTTCAAAAAGTGAAGGTAATATTGTTCAACTAAACAAACGTTCTCGTTTAATTGTACTGAGCAGCGATGACGAAGAAAATTATTAAATTAAGTTTATATCAAATTAAATTAAATTTTTGCTTTGTTATACTTTTGTATTTGTATTTTTTTTGTATGTTTTTGTTTTGTTTCGTAATAAACAAACTAAACTTAACTAAACTTAAACTTTGAAATTTAAATTTTTAAAAAAAATCTTTTTTATAGCTTTTGGAACATAACCCTCCTTTTTATACTGGCTTCTAGTCTCATATAACACGGTTTCGCACAACACGGAACTTTGTAGGCACGGAACTTTGTAGGCACGTATCTACCGTGCTATAGGAGGGATACTTGTATTTATTTTCTCTATTGAATAATTAATAGATAATTTTTTAAGTTGTTTCATGTTTTTTCTAAAACGTAATTTTTAAAATTTTGAAAAATTTTTCATAAATTTTCATAAATAAATTTTAAAAAAAATTTTTTTGAATTAAAAATTTTTAATAAAAAAAATTAAAAAATTTTTTTTAAAAACACCCAATTTCATGTCGCTGTCGTTTATTGTAGTTGTTGTTGTTTGGTTATTGTCTTGTCTTTGTGCGGCTGTTAATTTAATTTCACCGCATTTTTTTACATTATTTCAAAAAATCTAACTTTTGCATAATTTATTGTTTAGAACTCTGTATTCAGTGGCTTCCTATATTTTATTTTTTTTGTTTTATGTTTTGCTAATTTATATTTATCAAAAACCTGTTGCTTGATTTGCAATTTTCCTAATTTGTGTTCCTATGAATTAGCATTTTACGTTAAGGCGGGTCATTCGTATCGGCAAAAATTCTATCCTTCTCTATTAAAATGCATAACAAGCTCAAATGTCAAAGGCAAACTCGAAAATATATTAAATTATTTCATAATTGCATAATTAATTGATGTCAATCTGTCGCGTCATTTCACAAGGATACTAACGATACAACGATAATAAAATCTGTCCGCAGTCAAAAACAACAAAAAGTCATTCACTCTCTTCTAGAGACGTCACAAACGGCGCAGATGTTTATTTATTTTTTCTTATTGACATATGTATAACTTTTTTAAATTAATCGGAGGCACTGAGCTACGCGGGTTATAAAACGATATAAACTATTGGAAATAATGGAAAATTAACACCTAAAAAATCTTATTAAAATTCACATTGCGCTTAAAAATAAATTAAAAATAAAAAGAGCGTAATTTTTTTCATGAATTTTTTCGACTATTGTGCCATTTAAGGAGTTTTTATGTTTTGATATTTTTTCCTACAATACACAAAGGTACATAATTAATACTCGTATTTGCAATATTGGCATAAGACGTTGTATGTGTGGGTATGTGTGCGTTAAACCAAAAACAGCATTATCAACCCTAAACTTGTAACGAACCATCAACGCATGCCAACGGAATAGTAAACAGCACGACACTAAAAGGAATACTGTAAGAACATGCTGAAAAGTTTCGTGTATGTGAAATATTATAAAACATAATACCTACAAAGATTCATAAAACATCCATATACGTTTTATAAATCTAAACTATGTACCTATGTGTATTACGATATATAATTTTTCGCATACACGAAACTTTTCAGGTTTGTGGAAGTTAATGTAAGTGCACTCCATGAAAAAGTGCAATTAATGTTAAGAAAACTTTTATTCAAGATAATTTGTGTTTTATTTTCATCCAATTTAAAAACCTTTTCAATATTTTTTTTTCAAAATCGTGAAATCAGCATTAAAACAGTATTATTATCGTAATCACCATTAAGTGAAGCATTTTTGATATGACTCTTGCTGATTCTTGCTCCATGGACCAATAGCTTTAGTGAACCAAATCAGGGCACACTTTATTGCCACACAATGTCTACTAGTGACAATAACGAAGTTGCTCTACGAAAAACAAAGAAGAATTTTTGTCGAATATTGTTTTCTTTTTATTGGCGTCGTTATATACATATACAAGTATTATAATTTTTTCTTCTTGTAGCTTTTTGGCTGGAAGCATAAATTGTGCAAAGCTATTGTAATTCCTTTCAACAGTTTTTGAAGGCGTCTCAAATCAAACGATTACATGTTGTTGACTACTAAGTAACGTTTTTTATTTTTTAGTTCAAATTCTTTTCAGTGCTCATATCATCGATCGTAGTAGATCCTTGATCGATCACCTCCAGCTGAAATTGGTTCACTAATAAACCGTTAATTGTTAATTGTACTCATTACAACGATTGTAAAGAATAGTTTCATAAATGTATGATATATCTAAGCATTGTATATTTGAAGCAACTAATGAAGTTGCTATTGCTATTCTGAATACTATTCTCTTAAGCAAGACCTTTCTCTTATTCATAAAGGCAAGACTTTCAAACAATATGAATATTTCTTCTTTTGGCAAAACAAATTAAGTACGAAGTTTAAATTTTAGTCGATTTCAACACTTTTTTATGTTAATTTATTTAAAATTATGTAATACATTTTGGCGCTATGAATTAACTCCCAATGAATTAACTCCCAAATCAAAAAATGAATTAACTCCCAATGAATTAACTCCCAATGAATTAACTCCCAATGAATTAACTCCCAAAAAAATGAATTAACTCCCAAAAAAAATGAATTAACTCCCAATGAAAATATGAATTAACTCCCAACTTTTTCCAAGTATGAATTAACTCCCAAAAAAAAATGAATTAACTCCCAATGAAAATATGAATTAACTCCCACCTTTTTTTGATTATGAATTAACTTCCAACTAAAATGAATTAACTCCCAAAAAATATGAATTAACCCCCAACGAAAATATGAATTAATTCCCAACTTTTTTCAAATATGAATTTATCCCAATTAAAATGAATTAACTCCCAAAAAAAATGAATTAACTCCCAACGAAAATATGAATTAACTCCCAACTTTTTTCAAATATGAATTAACTCCCACCTAAAATTAATTCACTCCCAAAAAAAATGAATTAACTCCCAATGAAAATATGAAGTAACTCCCAACTTTTTCCAAGTATGAATTAACTCCCAAAAAAAAATGAATTAACTCCCAATGAAAATATCCCAAATACTCCCAACTTTTTCCAAGTATGAATTAACTCCCAAAAAAAAATGAATTAACTCCCAATGAAAATATGAATTAACTCCCAAAAAAAAAATGAATTAACTCCCAATGAAAATATGAATTAACTCCTAACTTTTTCCAAATATGAATTAACTCCCAAAAAAAATGAATTAACTCCCAATGAAAATATGAATTAACTCCCAACTTTTTCCAAGTATGAATTAACTCCCAAAAAAAAATGAATTAACTCCCAATGAAAATATGAATTAACTCCCAACTTTTTCCAAGTATGAATTAACTCCCAAAAAAATATGAATTAACTCCCAATGAAAATATGAATTAACTCCCAACTTTTTCCAAGTATGAATTAACTCCCAAAAAAAGTGAATTAACTCCCAATGAAAATATGAATTAACTCCCAACTTTTTCCAAGTATGAATTAACTCCCAAAAAAAAATGAATTAACTCCCAATGAAAATATGAATTAACTCCCAACTTTTTCCAAATATGAATTAACTCCCAAAAAAAAAATGAATTAACTCCCAATGATAATATGAATTAACTCCCAACTTTTTCCAAATATGAATTAACTCCCAAAAAAATCTGAATTAACTCCCAATGAAAATATGAATTAACACCCAACTTTTTTTGAAATATAATATACTCCCAGGGAAATGAAATAACTCCCAAAAAGAATGCTGTTTCAACCGAAGCCGGGGTTTTGCCTACTGGGAGTTGCAATCCTTGCCGCGGCCGAAGGCCGCCACACGGAAAACCCTGTATGCAAAAAGCCTCACATGACCGTGAGGATTTTGCTGATTAAGGGTTATGATTCCTGCCGCGGCCGAAGGCCGCCACACGGAAAAGCCTGTATGCAAAAAACCTCACATGACCGTGAGGATTCTGCTGATAGAGGGTTAAGATCCCTGCCACGGCCGAAGGCCGCCTCACGAAAAAGCCTGTATGCAAAAAACCTCACATGACCGTGAGGATTCTGCTGATTGGGGGTTATGATCCCTGCCGCGGCCGAAGGCCGCCACACGTAAAAGCCTGTATGCAAAAAACTCACATGACCGTGAGGATTTTGCTGATTGAGGTTTATGATCCCTGCCGCGGCCCAAGGCCGCCACACGTAAAAGCCTGTATGCAAAAAACTCACATTACCGTGAGTATTTTGCTAATTGAGGGTTATGATCCCTGCCGCGGCCGAAGGCCGCCACACCAAAAAGCCTTTATGCAAAAAACCTCACATGACCGTGAGGATTCTGCTGATTGAGGGTTAAAATCCCTGCCGCGGCCGGAGGCCGCCACACGTAAAAGCCTGTATGCAAAAAACTCACATGACCGTGAGGATTCTGCTGATTGAGGGTTATGATGCCTGCCGCGGCCGAAGGCCCCACACGAAAAAGCCTGTATGCAAAAAACCTCACATGACCGTGAGGATTCTGCTGATTGGGGGTTATGATCCCTGCCGCGGCCGAAGGCCGCCACACGTAAAAGCCTGTATGCAAAAAACTCACATGACCGTGAGGATTTTGCTGATTGAGGTTTATGATCCCTGCCGCGGCCCAAGGCCGCCACACGTAAAAGCCTGTATGCAAAAAACTCACATTACCGTGAGTATTTTGCTAATTGAGGGTTATGATCCCTGCCGCGGCCGAAGGCCGCCACACCAAAAAGCCTTTATGCAAAAAACCTCACATGACCGTGAGGATTCTGCTGATTGGGGGTTATGATCCCTGCCGCGGCCGAAGGCCGCCACACGTAAAAGCCTGTATGCAAAAAACTCACATGACCGTGAGGATTCTGCTGATTGAGGGTTATGATGCCTGCCGCGGCCGAAGGCCCCACACGAAAAAGCCTGTATGCAAAAAACCTCACATGACCGTGAGGATTCTGCTGATTGAGGGTTAAGATCCCTGCCGCGGCGAAAGGCCGCCACGCGGAAAATCCTGTATGTGAAACAACTCACATGACCGTGAGGATTCTGCTGATTGAGAGTTATGATCCTTGCCGCGGCGGGAGGCCGCCACACGGAAAAGCCTGTATGCAAAAAACCTCACATGACGGTGGGTATTCTGCTGATTGAGGGTTATGATCCTTGCCGCGGCCGGAGGCCGCCACACGAAAAAGCCTGTATGCAAAAAAACTCACATGAATTAACTCCCAAATTTTACCTCCCAAATTTGTATGGAAGAATTTTGGGACTTAATTCATTTTTGATTTGGGAGTTAATTCATTGGGAGTTAATTCATAGCGCCTACATTTTATTTAAATAAAATAATTAATAATACGGTTTTTTTTACCGAATTTTCAAGCAGTCTTCAAATCTTCCGGATTTTCAAGCAACCCCTTCCTTTCCCACAAAAATCTTCATGTTGTCCTTGAGATTTGTTCTTCTAATTTTTAGTTAATATTAATAAGATTGGTTTATGCATCTTATTGGTTTATAAAAAAAAACAACGTAATTTCTTTGATCTGCTAAAAGCATTATTAGCCATAATTAGGTCTTATCTGGAGACCTATTCCAGGTAATAGACTCTTATTTTTTGGCTTATCAAAATGTTTTTTTAAGTTCCTCCCTTTTATGGAATTTTTAGGTTCCATATGAGGGAACCTAAGAAAAGCGTTGCTCCATGAGGACCAGAGAGACAATGATCCCGCAAATCTCGCACTAACTCCTTGAACATAAACCATACCATTAAATTCTTCTATTGTAGATAGAGATATACATAGACGTACATATATTAGTCTATATCTCTTGTATGCCTTTTACCTTTGCCATCGAGCAACTTTGTATAACCTTGTTTATATAATCGGCAACCATCATTTTGGGATAATGTAAGGTAATCCCGTCAATATGACGAAAACTCCATTTAATGAAAACATAAATCAAATTATTATTCAATTAAGAGAGTCAAACTGACTCCCCGGGTAGGTCCAGTGTTAATGAATACATAATTAAACAAAGAAAAGGCACAACGTAGCTCACAAGCAACGCTGCAATCGTTTCAACGCAAAGCAAAGCAAAGCAGAATAACCTCTTTTTGTTTGTCTGTTGGCTCAATTTTTTCTTCATAACTTTAATTAACTAAATTTTCAATTCAAAAGTTTTTCAATATTCGTTTTTATTGTCTAAATAAATCTTTCTCGTACTCCTAAAACGCTAGAACCGAAACAAATATTAATCCTCAACACATCAACACATTATCGTACCTTTCGTTTTTGTTTTATCTATTTCAGCTTTGTGTGTTAGTTGTCTTAAAATTCATAGAAGATATTTTATAGGATATTAGGTAGGTAGGTAGGCTCTAGCGGCAGTTCAGAGAGAACACACTTAGAACACAAATTGATTTCATTGTGATACCAAATTTGTAAAATCTCGTTACCCCTTTTAGTCGAGCCACGATGAGCTATTACTATAGCAAAAAAGATTACCTATTTTAAGAGGTACTACTTTACACAGATTTTCAAAGAAGTATGCACCCATGAAATTATTTCTTCTCCTAGCTAGGGCAGGACGACTACATAGCAGATACGGCATGGTGTCCTCTTCTTCCTCATCCCTGCAACTTCTGCCAAAATCATTTGAGAAAAGTCATAACCGCTTGGCATGAGCGCCAATAAGTTACCATATCTGTATCTGTTAAGATTGATTCCATGGGCCTTATCGCCGCCTGACTGTCGGTAAAAATGTAGATATCCCTACTAGATACCTCAGTTACCTTCAGCCAAGACAGTGCCTTACGGATTGCAATTACCTCTGCCTGAAAAACACTACAATAGTCAGGTAGATGAAAATTAGTCGCTACGTTGCAAGAATTTGAGAAAACCACCACCTACTCTGCCGTTCAGCTTCGAACACATTTAGCTTATAGGATATTAATTATATTTGATTAATTTCGGGATTTTTTTATTGTTATTTTCTATTTTTATTCGCTTTGTCCATAACCGGATTTAATAAATTATTTAAACTTGACATTGCTACTTTGAACTTTATTTCGTTTCTATTAATTTTCCATATCTGTCGTATATACTCGTACTTGTATATATGTACTATTATTCTTAAATTGCAAATCAATTAATGACATCGACAAGCATTTTTGCACAGCTTTTTTGTTGTGTTTGTTTTAAATAGTTTCTTTATCGAATTATGCGATATGTTTACGTAAACTTTTAAAAAAATTGTATTTCCGCAGAAATATGAAGTGGTATATGATTTCGTATATAGTCGTGGTATGATTTCTGACACTTATGCCATTTCTGATTTCTAACATTTCAAAATTTTCAAAATGTTGACTGCACCGACATGACTTAATTTAAGCTAAAAGCTTATAGAATTCTTTTTTCTAAAAAAAACAAACTGAAAACAATTTTTTTATTTAATTATAAAGTAGAAAATATTTTCATATTTTTATAGCTCGCATTCTTAGAAAAGCAGTTCTTAATTTTTTTCTTATTTACTGATAATATTTAAGTATTGACATGACGATTGTCGCGGATAAGTTTCTTTTAAGCTTAAATTCCATGTTCCTTTGAAATCGTTCGCTAGTTTTGTATTGTAAATACATACAATACATACATACATTCGGCTTCGTAAACAAGTGCCAAGTTTTGGATAACGATTACCATGCTTCGTCTCACCGACATCTCTAGTAAGCAAATGCATGCTATGCCAAGAGATAATTTACTAGCAATGACGTAAAGTAAAAAAATTCAAAGTCATGCTAGTGTCATGCTAGAGCTAGTATTGGTAAAAATGTGTGGGAATGGTCAAGTGTCGTATCAAAAATAATCAATGTGTGAAGAGTTAAGAAAACCCATTATAAGAAAATAAAAAAAACAAGAAAACAAGTAAGAGCGTTAAGTTCGGCCTGGCCGAAGCTCATATACCCTACACCGGTATCTGTCGAAGTGACGATAAAAAGTAGGCGGGTGACGCCCACTTTTGTTTAATTTACATATAGTAAATTTTGATATATATTAACTCATATACAGCACCGCTTTTCCCAACAAACACGTCATTATATGGTATGGTATACAAGTGGGCGTATCACGGCCATTTTCTGTGGGATAACTTTTTATTTTATTATTATTTTTATAATATTTTAGGAGAAGAGAAGAGAAGAGAATGCAAGTATCGTGGCAAATCTCAAGACTATATCTCCATTTGTTCTCCTCTTACCGTGATTTTTGTCACCAGTGGGCGGACCACGTCCATTTTTGGGAGTGTATTTAAGTTTGACACCATGGACTCGGGAATGAAATTTTAGCTTTAAACTCGCTCTACAAGCTGAGAAATTGAGCTAAAAGCAAGGGAAAATTCATAATTTCTATAAAAAGTAGGCATGGCACTATACCGATTTTCTCCATTTTCAATACCAAACAGCCTATGGTGACAAAGAATATTCGTACCAAATTCGACTCAGGAGGTGATTCTGAACCAGAATATATATAGTTTTCTATACCTGCCACACCTCCTTTAATGCGTTACAAACGGACGAACAAAGTGAATATACCCTCATCCCTTCGGGTGTAGGGTATAAAAAGAATAAATAAAAACATGAGTTAAACTCGATCTGACTTGACGAAAGACGAATGAAACAAATTTCATCACTAGATTTTAGTTGACTTAAGAAAGATGGTGACTGAAGACTTAAGACAAAAACCTGAGAGAACTCACCACTTCCTTTGGTTTAACAAAAGACAAGAAAAAACTTGGATAAATGATCACTTCTTTTCACTTCTTCTTTTCGCTGATTGACTTAACGATTGACTTAAGAAAGAAACTTGATATTCAACTGGTCCTTGATTATTTGGACTTTAATCATGAATGGAGAAAATGCGGAAGAAACACCATATACACGCAATAGGTGCTAGTAGTGCTGTGTTGGGGTTTTTAGAAACTGCAATTGTTCAGATATTTTAGAACCAGACAGAATACAAGCATATCACATATGTATAAACTCATTTACTCAAAGAACAATCAAAAGCTGAAGGCAAAAGACAGTCCACCTTACAAGTTTTAAATAAATGTATTTTCTGGAATAAAGTAAGATATCTATCTACAATAATACAATACATATGTTTATAGATGCCAATTCACATGTCCTTCTTTCAAATAAATAAAATAAAATGTAAAAATGTTTATAATACATATGTATATAACTCCTTATAACCGGGATTTTAGATTTTCCGTAATGAACCCGGTGCAGGTTGCCTGGCCTGATAATCGAGGTTCGACTGTAGTTATCATTTTATTTGGCATTACAAAAAATTTCAGAAAGAAACCTGTTCGATTTTATCACATTATCTGAGTTAAACGATGCATTGAGGAAGAAATTTTAATGCTTAATTTAAGTTGTCGAAAGGCTTAAGATAGAAACATGCTAGATTTTATCACTAGTATTGATGATTTGTCATGTTTTAATTTTAAATTAAAAATTTGAAATTTGTGGGCTCCATTGCTTGGTTCCCCACAACTTTATCACTTGAGTGATTAAGTATCAGGGATATATAAAAAATTAAGGGTACAGGGTTCATAAAATTCATTACAAGGTTGAGAAAACAAAAAAAAAAGGAAAGAAGATTAAATAAAAATAAAATTAAAATAAATACATACTATAATTTGTTGCAAATTATTATTTTGAGACAAGAGAAATTGGGTCTATATCGTATATTAAAATTTTGAAATTGAGAAATTGGGTCTATATCGTATATTAAAATTTTCAATACCTAGATTTGATATTTATTTTTCAAAAATATGAACAAATTATTCATCTGACAGAATAATTGAATTAATAAAAAATAAAAGTGTGAAATTCAAAATATATTTTTTCAACTTCCGGAAATTTGTGAATGAAAACAGAAATTTTTATATTAAACTTGAATTTATTAATATCTTATAAAAAAATTGGGCTGAATTATTTCACTTCAAAAGTAGAGGAAACATTTTGTGAATTTAGAAGTTAACTTTTTATACTCAGAAGGTTCAAAATTTCAACCACTCAGACGGATCTTTCAACGTTATAACATGAAAAAATATGTGCCAGCGGTCAAGATTAATTTCTATACTACGAAAGTTTAAATTTTCAACCACTGAGTTGAATTTCTCGACCTTAAATTTTGTAATTTTGTGAATTGAATATTCACAATTGAAGATTTTGTGAATTGAGACAGTTTGTTTTTTGTTTTAACAACCAAACAAAAAGCAAACCCAAATTTTAAATTATCTTATTACTAATTAGCATCACTTCCTTGGGCTAATACGTTATCTGTCAGATACATTGTTAACTAGACATGATTAGAGAGTTTCGTGATTATATGGCTTGTTATTAGTGGTATTTTTTTCTGGTTGATAAGTTTGGTGTGTTAAAGTAACAATATAAACAAAAAAATCTGAAAAAACAACACATTCACGCATTTTTTGGCAATTTGTATACTTTGCACTTAACACATATTTCTTTGATTTAGTCTGTTAATCATATTTCATTGCTTTAAAAAAATTTGTATGCTAATTTTTGTTTGGTTGCTATAAATTCAATGAATTGAAGAAGAAGAAAACACGTGGAGGAAATAGTAAAGAAGAAGCCGATCTGCGAACCATTGAATGTGAATATATTTTCATAACCTTTAATTGTAAATTTGTTGTAATAATGTTATTGTTGTAGCCTATTGTTATTGTGTTATCTATTAGGGCGTATATATTATTTATTTCTCTCCTAACATTCGTTGGTATTTTAGGATAAACAATACATATTGTAAATTATATGATTTTATTTTTTTTTAATATTATTATTATTTATTTTTAATAGAAAATCTTTACGTTGGGATGCGAATGCGTATCGTAGGGTTAAGCTTTTTGGAAATAGCTTTTTCAATATAATTTCAAATGTTTTATATTTTTTTTGTTAGTTAATGTTAATACTTTTCAAAAACATGTTGGAACACAATGGACTATTTTAATTTATTTATTTATAAAATTATTACAGATTTTAAGGACAAATTCTTCAAAAAATAATCTTTTCTAATCATTTTCTTTAATTTATTTATTAATATTTTATTGAAAATTTATTTAATATTTATTTTTTTCGGTAGTTTGTAACAATTTATTTCTTTATAATTTATTGAAAATTTCTTTATTCGTTAATTTGTTTCCAAAAATTCTTTCTAAATACTTAATCTGCTTATAATTTTATAATTTTAATAGTTATTTTTTCGATAGTTTGTAATAATTTTTTTATTTCTTATTTATTAAAAATAAATATATTTAAAAATATTTTATACTTATTTAAAAATTTAATTAAAAATTTCTCGAACTAAATTAGATAGAAAATTTAGAGAGAGAGTCTTTGTTGTTTTTTAGAGAGTTTGTTCAACATTTTTTCCAAAGACATACTTCATTTGATTTGTTTATAATTTAGTTTTCTTCAAAAACTATTATATTACAATACAATTACAATTATCGACTATACAATTGTTTTCTAAAAATCCTATCGGTTTATTTGTTAATAATATAATATTTAATTTTCTTATACAATTTTTGAATAAATCGTATAATTTAACTAATTAAAACTAATTTATTTATAATTTTTTTAACCTTATTGACTATTTTTGTATATTTTTTTATAAAAATTGTATAATTAATCTTTTATTTAAAGTTTCTTTAAAAGTTCATTTTCCCCTTAACAATTTATTTTATATTCTCTTTGACGATTGTTTATATCATTTAAGTATTATTGTTATTATTTATATTTTATTGAAAATTTCTCCAATTTCCAACAAACTTTTCTAAAAGCTTTATTCTGTTGTTTACTGAATTATTTTTTAATTAATACATATATTTATTAACACTTTACTGAATCGAGATCTTTTTTTTCTGTAAAACTTAGAACTCTTTAAAAAACCAATTATCTAAATATTTTCTCAGTAGAAATCAAAATTTTATTTCCTGAAATTTCTTCACAAGACTTAAGTACTTAACTTAAAAGACTTCAGTTTCCTTATAAGTTAAAATCCTACATAATTTGCTACATCTGACTTTTGTCTTCGTCCTCTTCTCATACATACTAGCTTTCATTGTTTTGTTCTATTCCAACTTATTTTGATCCTTCCGTTGTTACTTACCCAAACAATATTAAAGGCATTCGTTTATCCAAATAAATCTTTTAAAATTTTGTGGCACTAAAAATACGTTTCGTAAAAATTTAAATATTTTGAACAAATTTAATTTCATTTATTGTTTCTTTTTTCCTCTCATTGAATAAATCGAACTAAAATGCATCCAAATTTTGTAAAACAATGAAAATAACTCAAGTTATTCAAGTTTGAATGAAATGCAAAATCAGTGCGAGTTCATAATAAGAATTACACTTTATTTTAGAAAAAAAACCATTCGCTACCAAAATTTGTGTGCAAAAAATTGTTTTTTCCTTTCCGCGCGCTTAAAATTTGAATATTAATTATTCTCCCAATTTTTCGATTTTCCGGTAGTTTGTATTCGACGACTGCTACCAGCACTTCTTAACAGCTCGAATAGCTTCCACAGACTAACTTTCAACCGAATACAAAGCTTCGTCTTCTACTCGTTATGCTTACCAGCAGCAGCGGCTTACTACCATCACGGCGTTAAAAACAACCAAGACAACGACCACGATCACGATGGCAATGACGATGACGATGATGACGATGACGATGACGATGACCACGGCGAAAACGATTATTATGACGATACCGATTATGATTCCTTCATTTCAATTCGCTTGTAACTGTCGTTAGCGCTACTGCTACTGCTGCTGCAGCGATTGTGGCTGAAATCACAAGAACAACGAAATAATAACAGGTACATACGAGTATCTAGGTAAAGGGACAGCTTGATTTTTGCCTTTAATGATTACATGCAATAGTTGAAGTTTTTTGTTGTTGTTTCTCTACCAAATGTAGCACCTATATTTGTACTCCGATTGTACTCAATTGTTTAATATGAACGCTTAGTGTCGGTGTGAGTGGCTGTAACTTCTTTGATGTCATTGCCGTTAATGGTGTTGGTGTGACTTTAGTTTTTCAATGTATGCAAATGTATGCATGTATGCATTTTGTTTTCGGTTAAGGATTTACCGATCGATAGACTGTTACACATATACGCTGTATGTACGATATGTCGATATGTCACGATTGAGCTTTGTTGAGCTATTGTTGTTGTTACTGTTGCTTTTTTATTTTATTGATGTTTCATTTAGTGAGCTACATTAGCATATTTATTTCACCTCACTTTTTATTACTCTACTCAACTAAATTACATACTAATTTTTTTATGTTTATTACAACAAATAATAAATTCAATTAAAATCGTGATATTTTTGGGCAGTTACTTTTAAAAAATCACAGATGCCAAAGAATTGATTTTAAACTGAAAGCTTAAAAGTTTGAAAAACTTAATTTATTTGTTGTTGATACATGATAAATTAGTAAATATTGATTTCATATATTTCTTATGTAAACAAACTCGACTCTTTTTTACAAAATATAAAGTTGTGACTTACGATGATAACGATGATGACAAAATAAAGACATTGATGAAGTCAAAACTGCGTGACAAGAAACGACATGCATGTGAACCTAAAATTCACGATGTCGTCTCGACATTCCGAGATTACTGACTAACAAACAAACAAGACAAGAAATCTTTTGTGTTGATGATGTTTCGATGGAAGGAAACTCTGTTTTTCGTTAAATGTGGTTTGTCGAAGTGTCGTTATCCGTGTCCTTTTCTAAACGTTTCTTCTGAATAAGTTAAAAATTATTTATTTTCGAAAAATAAAAATTTTTTTAAAGTTATTGCAAAATAATGTAAAATTTTTAAAAATTAGTACGTATGTCATATATTTACATATATTCATTCAGTCAAAGAAGGCTCTCAATATATGCCACTGCTTAAAAATACAAAAAATACAAATTCTAGTGACGGACTTGTGATAAAAAATACAGTCACATACTATTTTTCAAATTAGTTAAATTTTTTAAATTTTAGCGAGGGGCTTCTTTGTAACTCAAGGCCTTTGGCAAACCTTAGATGCTTTGATTTGGTATCATTAAACTCACGCAAAATATTCATAACATGTTAGAATTTTAATTAGAAAGAGAGACGCACCGACAGACAAATAGACGCAGACGTAAAGACTGTGAAACGAGTCAGACTCAGAAATTTCAAAGGTGACAAACTGATTAATTTGATATAGCAATTTATGGATCATGTCTATTGTCTGCTTATCTATAACTTCATATAAAATGTACAACAACCAAATTTTTTCAACTTATACTCGTATTGGTTTTTTGGCGTTTTTTTTAATTATGCTGCAAGTCAGAAGCGCCCTAGACGAGCGCACTAAAAAAACAAAAAACCCCAAAAAAATGCGGAAGCGAAAGACTTTAGACACGGCACGGCACCGCACGACACGAAGGCGTCAACGAACGTCACCGTCGCTTTGCTGGCAACAAAGACATCAACTAGAATTTTGTTGTGATGGCGGTGATCGCTTCCAGTCATTCATTTCGTTACCTTCGCCACTGTTCGAGCTACACCATAGAGCGCTAATGCGATTGTAGTAGATTTTGTTATTGTTAATGTTATTATGATTGTTGCTGTTGTACTGAATTGTGTATTTGGATTATTAATTTGTTTCTTGTTGCCAAATAAATATGCTTTATGATTTAATATTCAATTTGCAGAAAAATAATAAACGAAGTTAAGTATTTCCTCTTGGTGAATATCCAGCATTAATTCTAATAAATAATTTTATATCGATAAAAAACTACATCAATCATTAACAAAATACGCAAAAATTGGTGATTGTACAACAACAACACCTACGCAAAAATCCACTAAAGAAAGATTTGAAAACTACTTAAAAATCAGAAGAAATCAATCTGATTTTTATACTTAGGGCCTGTGCGAAATGTGACTAAATATTAGTGATATACTAACTGCTGTCGAACTGCTTTACAACATTTCTGAGCTGTGCGAATTACTTTCTACAATACTATTATAGAACCTCACGAATCACTTTTAGTATTACTTTCTTCAATACTAAACTAAAATTAGTGACAGAATTTTACAAATTGAAATTTAAAAAAAACCTTATTTTTGTTTAAAAATTTTCCAAAAAATATGGAGGTGGACATTGATTCTATGGCTCCCAACTATTTACAGTTATATTGTTTTTGATATCATTTGCAATTATTCGTTAAATTCAAATAGTACGTTCGAAAAAATACTAAATTTTAGTTAAAAAAATTGTTGACATTTAGTGTATACTGCAATGCGGGCCCTTTTATCGACATTTCCAATGATTCCGCAAAGTACTAAATTTTAGTGTCAATTTGCACAGGTCCTTAGATATTAAAATAAGTAATAATAATAATAATAATAATAATAATAATAATAATAATAATAATAATAATAATAATAATAATAACAATAATAATAGTAATAATAATAATAAAAATAATAATAATAATAATAATAATAATAATAATAATAATAATAATAATAATAATAATAATAATAATAATAATAATAATAACAATAACAATAATAATAATAATAATAATAATAATAATAATAATAATAATAATAATAATAATAATAATAATAATAATAATAATAATAATAATAATAATAATAATAATAATAATAATAATAATAATAATAATAATAATAATAATAATAATAATAATAATAATAATAATAATAATAATAATAATAATAATAATAATAATAATAATAATAATAATAATAATAATAATAATAATAATAATAATAATAATAATAATAATAATAATAATAATAATAATAATAATAATAATAATAATAATAATAATAATAATAATAATAATAATAATAATAATAATAATAATAATAATAATAATAATAATAATAATAATAATAATAATAACAATAATAATAATAATGATAATAATAATAATAATAATAATATAATATTGATATTTAGTTACAACTATTATCATCAAATTGTATTAGGCAATTGTAATATTATCGTTTGAATAAAAAAATCAAATTAAATATATAAAATACTTATTGATTTAAAGGCCGGTTTACACGCTCGTGCAATTTGCGAGAATTGACATGAACTAGTCAGTTGGCCCAAGTAAATCCTGGATTGTCCCTTTTTTTTGCGGTTTTTATTCTGGCATTTTTTAACAAAGATAACGCTGTTGACCATATATTTTTCATTCAGTTTTGAAGCCTTACATTTAGATGTTTAAAATAATCTTGGTTTTGGGAAAAAACAAAAGCCTTGTGATGCATAAGATGGTCAAGAATAAGATTCCTGTTAGTAGTGCCATTGATGGCTGTAAATAAAAGAAATAAATAAATTATGATAAATAAATGATGGCTGCAAACACACGACCCCCTCCTTCGGTCTCTCAAATGATTAACGAGTCAAATACGGCAAATATTAATGCAAAATCTATTCCTGAATCTATTCCGAAACGAAAGGGCCTGAATCAGGATACGTGGGAGAAAAATGTATGCGTTTAATAAATTAAAGAAGCAACTAATAAAACGATGGAAAAAATAATTACACAATATTTTGTCGACAACGTTATCTTGGTTAAGAAATGCCTAACCATTTAGATTTTAACCAGAATGAAAACGACAAAGAAAAAGGAAATTATATTCATTTCGAAAACTGCAACTTCTCTCCAGAACCAAGAAAGTTCTAAATTCTAAATGAAAACAAAGAGAAAAAATTGAGGAATGATCTCTAATGTCGAAGTTGCCATAAACAACTCCATCCATTCAAGTACAAAACAAACCCCGAGTAACTTTCTTTTTGGCGTCTTTTAACGCGGAACAAAAATTAATATGATCACCGAGCATTTGGAAGATCAATTTTGTGAACACTCTGAGAGGTGTTTAGAGAAATACTGTTCTGAAACTACAGGGGCTCTTAAAGTGGTTTAAGAGAGTAATGCTGAATATCTTGCCAAAAAACACTAGTCCCCAGCTTTTATTTGAAAAGGGTGAATATGTACGCTGGACTAAATGTATCGAGCTAAAAGACAACGATGTTGAGAAATAAAACGCTTATGTGCCGAAAAAAAATTATTTTATTAAACAAATCACTGACTTATCAACGTATCGTATTTCGGTCTCCAAATTGAACTAATTGCAAACTAAACCAAATTGAAAGCGGATGGACAGAGTAATGATTCGAATGGAACTACATACATAGTTACTAGAGGTAACTATGTCTTCAAAGTTTCAGAAGTTATCCGAAATGCTTCAAATGCTTTCAAATCCAGCGCTGACTGTCGGAAGCGCTGCTGAAAACCTTACTACATAAGCATCTAACAGCTCTGGCTTGATTCGAAATCAAATGGAAGCACTGCATCAAAGCAAAAACGTTGCTATGCCAGTTTCAAGATGTTTTGTGCAGCTCTTTAATAGTTAACTGTTGTCTACTTTCGAACAGGTAGTTAATGTTGACTGCAGGGGCTGCTGATTACACGTGGTCACGCAAACTTAAACAATTCTTAGAACTTTCGACCACAATCAAATACTCCTATAACTTATTGTCATAGTCACCACCAGCATCAGCATCATCATCATCGTCATTATTGATATGTTTATCTTAGCTTACGTACCATTCATTTCTCTTAAATTATTTAAACAGAATAGATCATAGTCAGGCATAATAAATTCTAGATCAATGAAAAAACAGGGGGTAGAAAGAGACGTAATACCAGTGATGTAGCTAGTCACACCCCTACCCAGGGGCCCATGCTAGCTAGTGGCAAATCATCTCAGACTCAAGCTTGAATAACTCTACTAAATTATTCAAATTTACTTTGAAAATCACTCATTATCACACAGCATTATTTCTTAAAAAAAAAAAAGACCGTAGCTCCGGTTAGTCAATAGAGATCGTTACCGCATCATGATCAATGATTTTTGAGATACAATTAAATCCCGAAACAACATCCCAATTATTTTGTAAATCCCGAAATGATCCTTCACCCCCTAATTAGGGTTAGACTTTTTATAAAATAGGTAGCCTATGTCCCTTCTCAGGGCTCAAGCTATATTCACCCCAAATTTCGTCAAAATCGGTAAGTGATTTCTTATATTTTTGTTTTTATATTTAAAAAATGGCTCTAAATTGGACGTCCAGCGATTAATCAAGAACAGTTTGCCATATTCCTGAAATAATTTTAAAATGTTTATCTCATGTATTGATCTTCCAAATGAATAATACAATTTAATTGAAATGAACATTTTCGTTTTATTTTGTACAATATTAAGTTCTATCGCGCTGAAAAACACACTCAATATTATGCTCGGGTGCCCCCTATGGATTATACGCTGCGTTTAAAATTCGTTTCAATTGCTACTAATTACGTAATATATTGATTTGAAGTACTAAAAAACTCTTTCTTGCGCTGTTTATTTGCTTAGTTTGCTCGAGTGTCACCCCTGAAATGGTGCGCCAGGGGCGGACCTCCCCCACCTCTCCACATCACAATCTTTTCGATGAAACACTCTTTAATGAAAAATTATTTCTGTTGGGGGAACAAAATTAATCTGGGCACTTCAGTGTGTGGAACTTGTTTTCGAGCTAACGAACAGCCGCTGACGGTAATCTTCCAATATTTGGGGTTAAATAAGTTATTGAGAGCAAAAGGGAATTCTTCAAATTTGAGTCATAATTGCGACCTTGTTTTACTGTTTATCAATTTCATAAATAAAAATGTATTCTGGGAAATATTCTCAGCATAATGAAAAGCTCAAGAAATTAATTATATCCGAATCATTTTGACAATTGATCACTTTAAAATGTTATTTTTACGTCGCTTTCTTTCATGTTCAGGACAAATTTTGTTCCATTCTACCATTTAAATTCAGTCCCATTGTTCCATTTTTTTATGTTATATGTAAGCACACTGATGAGTATGCTGAGAAAGCTGTATGAATTGAACTTAAATGTTAAAAATATGAAGATGAATTCACTTATGGCGCCTACTGCAACGAGTTCGCAAGGATACACTGCGCCACTTAAAATCATCAAATGCATTCACTCCAGTTTGACTTGTAACACCATTACGTAAATTTAAACCGCTTGATCAAAAAAATAGGTTTGAACAAATGAATTCTAAACTTAATTATATTTTATATTTTACCAAGAATATTTTATCAAGAAATTATTCTAAAATGTTAAAAACAGTATAGTTTTCGAGAAAATTTAAAACACGAAACATACTTGTTGGCAGTGCAATCATCTATGCATTTGATGTACCGATGTTATCAATCCAAAAAACCGTCTTATACTCAAAAACAGTTCATCGATAATATTTTGTATTCCTGTATTCGATTATTCTTGAATTTCATATATAAAGTCCAAGAATAAGGATGAGACATTCTATTAAAATACATTTTATAATTTTTCACGGACATCACATTCTTTATTACTTCACTTCTTTGTTTTGCTCGAATTTTGTCATTTTACATTTCATCATTTCACTAAACTTCTTTTAATCCTTCCTTTGTAGGTCATTTTATAATGAAGAGATATGATTTTATATGTATTGAGAAAAATGTAGGCAAACATTTTCTATAATTTATTGTGAATTTTTGTAATTGTTTGATTATTTAAAACTTTCAACTATACCAAATTGTTTTTTTTTTCTTACAAAAATGAAATAGTCTACCGATTAAAGAGAATGTTCCGTGCTCATTTTGCACTGTTCCTTTTTTCCTAATTTGGGATCAAAATGCAGTAAACGAAAATGGGTCAATACAAATTATAAGAAAATTGAATTATTTTTTCTAAACTTTTAACAATTCAACAGCGTAGTACAACATATTATATATGTATATATAGAATATTTTTTTTTATTGAAAAAAGGAAGGGAATCTCAAAAATACTACTTACTACCACCCTACAAAACTTTAGATAGCCCAAAAAATTAAAAGAAAAATAAAGCTGATAATGCATTCTAGAGGTTAAAAAAAAACCGGAATTTATACTTAATAATAAAATAATAATAATAATGAATGAAGTAGATATATTTTACATATGATGAAAAAACATTATTTAGGAATTAAAATTTGTATGCTTGTAAGTAAATATGTTTCACCGGATCCAGATGATTTTTCGGTTGTTTAAGTATAAAATTATAAAGTTATTCAAAATATACGAGGGCAAATTTGTTTATGCAATTTTGTTTTCTTGTAATAACAATTCGAAGAAAATATTTTTGTTTTATTAACACTAAGTACGCTACACTGATGTATGTATGTATATAGCGAGTGTATATTGGAAAAAATGGGTTAATGAATTAGCCGGCCACATTAATTAAGCATAATTACATAGATTATTTTGGGATTCTTATGTAGCTGTGAGTCTTGATTGCTTCGGCTGTTTCAAGATTAGTTAATTTCTTTCTTAGCTTGTTTACTTTGGCTACTTCCTTTTTAAATTTCAATTTTGTTTACAAGCGTGTAAATAAAATATTGTTTTCGTTTCTTGTATGTTTTTCATTCTATTCGATTTGATTACTCTATAGATTTAGAAAGTTATGGGCTCGTGCGGTACAGTGCATTCGCCGACCGTGACACGATACATTGCCATCTCCGAGATGCCATGATAGTGAACGAAGGCTGCAGCGATGACAAGAATGTGAAATAGCTGATGAGACTGGAACTGCAGACGGCAAAGAGTTACTAAATGCTAAATCAATCAATCACGCAAACTTCACTTACCCAAATATCAAATTTGCCAGGAAACCAGCGCTCAGGAACACGCAATGCATACAAAAGTGCACCGAGAATATAGAGCAAGCCTATTAAATACACAAACAAATAAATTATTGCTTCACTGTATGCTTTCCCAATGCCAACTGCCACACTCACCCATCAACAGTAGCCAGCCCAAGCTGGCGCGACTAATCTTGCTAAACCATCCCTCCATCAGGCTGTAGTGTATAGCCGGGATAATGCCCGATAGACCGAAACTCATAAAGACTCCAGCACGCAAAGGGCGCAAGTTAGGTTCCGAAAATTTGTCCCACAGCGAGACGATAATCGAAAGACAGCCCAAAGCACATACCACCGATAGGTATATGACTTTGGGCTGATAGTGACAATAGAAGCCATAATAAAGCCAAGGTACAAAGGAGCCCATGATTAGTAATGCAATTCCGCAATAGTCTAATCTAGACAGTCATTATTATTGCGAAAAATTAAAGAAAAGAAATTGTGATTTCTTAATTTCACTAAAGAAATCTAACGTGAACATACTTTGAAAACAGTCTTCCAATCTTTATGGAGTGACAACTGAGTGTATGGAAAGCAAATGAGAAGCCCAGGCAAATGATGGCACCCGCAAAGAATGCACCGAAAATCACCTTCTCTTGAAACTGAATCTCAACGGAAGGGCGTGAGAGGAAATAAAGCGCTACAGCGATGAAGGCAACGCAGCCCAAAAGATGTGTCCAGATATTTCCGGTTTCGGTATGTAAACGGAAAATCGATTTGAAGCAAGCACTGAACGATGGCAAAGGCGGACGGTGGCCACGATGTAGGAAATCGTTGTCCTGCAGCCATTTGGGAAGGTTTTTATAATGACACACCTTCCAGCTGGCTTCCCAGACCTAAAAACAGTGTATAAAAATTTTGATGATATTATTGCAACGTTGAATTTTAGGCGAATCAGAAGAGTACCTTTCTAACAAACTCCTCGGCTTGTTCGGCGGCGTTGTGTGCCAAAGCTCCTAAATCAATTTCATCCGAAAGAACTCCAGCTTTCAAAACTTCAGTCATCTAAAAGAAATTTTTTTTGTTTTTGTTTTAAATATGTAATGTTAAATTAAACAATATTTTACTTCGTTATTGTGATTGTTAAGAGTGACGGTACTTACTCTTTTATTGCTGTCTTCAAAATGTTAAATGATAAGAAAATGTAGTCGGAATTAAAAAAAAAAATTAAATATAACTAATAAAAAAGGTAAGAGCGTTAACTTCAGTTTGGCCGAAGCTCGTATACTCTACATCCGTTGCTGTCGAATGATGATAAAAAAGTAGGCGAGTAGGCTCAGTTGAATCTGTTTCTTATAGTAAATTTCGATCTTTAACTCATTTAAGATCGATGGGCAGCGGTAACTCATATATAGCATACCGATGGGCAGCGGTGGAGGTGGAAAGAGGTGGAGGGAAAAAATATAGTTTTTACTGTAGTAATTTAAGCGTATACATTAGTACATATACTATTCATCAGCAGCCATCGACTGCATCGGTTCCTACAGAATACATGCATCTATGTATATGTATGTACATACATATCATACATACACATTTATATATGAACTAAAGCTTATATACGTATTCTGAGATTCACGAACTATTGGATCGTCTCGAAATTGCATTGAAAACAACAACAAAAATCGTCTCTTTCGAGATGATTCAATAGTTCGTGAATCTCAGAATACGTATGTTAATGCGTTATTTTCAGTGGCGTATATACAAGGCTTTCGGTTTGGGGAGTTCAAATTATTTCAGGGGCTCGAAAGTCATTTGAACTGAGAAAATTTTGGATGTTTGTAGAGTTAAAAGAAACAAATGAACAAATTCATCAATATATAAGCAAACCCCTTTATTGTACCCTACACCCGAAGAGATGTACATTTACTTTGTTCTTCCGTTTGTAACGCATTAAAGGCGTGACAGGTATAGAAGAGTGTATATATTCTGGCGCAGAATCGCCTCCTGAGTCGATTTATACCTATCCGTCCGTCTGTCTGTGGAAATCACGATTGCGGGAGAACGAATAAGATACCGCCATAAAATTAATGCTACCGACACGAATATTCTGTCATCATAAGCTGTTTGCTATTGAAAGTGGGCCTTATTTATATCAAATATGAAATCATCTGTGCTAATACCTTCATTTCTCACCTTGTAGTGAATTTTAAATAAAATGCACTCCAGAAAATGGGCGAGGGCCCACTGGTTGCAAAAATCACGGTTACAGAATAACGAGTAGAAGCATCGTCATGAAATTGGCTACGAATATTCTGTCCCATGTAGGGCTTTTTAAAAAATTAAGAAAATCTAACGAATGCCTCGTCTACTTATGAAGTATATCTTAACGCATACGATTTAAGGGCTAAATTTCTCAGCTCGCAGTCGAGATCTGAAACTCAAATTTCATTGCCAGTTAACAGTATTGGTGAAAGTCATCTCAAAAAAATGGGCGAAAAGCGTTGGTGTAAATCAGTTAATATATCAAAATTTCCTATATGTAAGTGAAATAAAAGTAGGCGTCACCCGCCCACTTTTTATAAAAATTTCGACATATGAGCTTCAGCCAGGCCGAAGTTACCGCTTTTGTTTTTTCTTTCCATTTTTTCTTGCAGGAAAAGCCCGGACCCGTAGATCCCTTCTACTTCTTTTTATCTAATTCAAAAGTTTTTATAAAATTATAAAATTTCAAGAACGTATAAAACTGTATAAACAATAAGTAAAGCGCGAAAAATTAATTATGATATGATACGTGATAATTTAAAAAGGCCTTAAAGGAAGGTACGATATTTATTGTATACTTTTCTGACGAATAATAATATTGAGTTATTATACTTGCCAGATTTATTCAAATAGTATACATATATGTATGTATAGATGACATAGATTAAATCATGCTGAATAAAATGATACCAAAGAACGTACTGTATGTAGAACATACTGCACTATATGTACTGTAGAAGATATTGTATGTTCTTTGATGATACGCAATAGTTCCCTTCTTTTACTTTTTTTTTAATTATGAACTGGCAAACGCGCATTCAGTATCGGTGATACATTGTGAACTGATTAGGAAGTACTCGTATATGCCACAATTAAACAAAAACTCAGTTCAAAGAGCGACAATTAGCGAGCGATAAGAAACAGAAAAGTGTAGTGCATAGTAGTATGTATAAACTCAGCTGAAGGTTTCAATCGTATAATTAATTTTATTTTTTTAAGAAGTAACCCGATTTACCTCTGCCTCAATTAACTGCGTATCTTCCGGGGTCGAGGGCAAGGGACAACCGGCATCATCCTCTTCGACAAGAACATCATCATCCTCAAGTAAATCCAAATCATTAGAGCTAAGAGAATCTTCTGGGCCCCAACCGCGACGTTTTCGCAATATCATTTTAACTTGCTCAAAAATATCTTCATCATCTTCGTCCATACGACTATGTGGTACATTATTGTCAGAACATGAGTGTACAGGTGTTTCGAGGTCACTCATGTTGGCGCGTGCATCCGAATAGTCATTGGCGGAAGTATTGCGATGCAGCAAATTGGAAGCAGACTCCGATGCAAATTTACTCTCCATTTATTCGTTTTGCTGGAGTGATTTACTCTATACTGATACTGATTTTCTGAACGGTACGCCTGTAAGTTTCCAGCTTGCAGAAACTGAGCTCTGTGTTGCAGTTTCAGTTGCAGAATTGCAAATTTCAGTTCGATTCGCGATTTATCGATTTCTATTCTTTCGATTTCAGCTTTTCACACGCAAAGTATCTCTCTCTCTGAAACTGATCTAAAGCTGATGCATCAGATTGTAGCTATAAAGAGAACTATGGAAACCATATATTTTATAAATGTGGGGCTCATTGTTGAAATCAATAAGAAAATCAACGCCTTACTTAGTAGCTCACTCTTAGAAGACCACCTCTACAAAATATGGCTCATGTTGCTTTCAATGTATCGTCTCCTTAACTACGACATTTAAATTTTCACGGGTTTTTTATTAAATTTTGAAAATACACAATTTTCGTTCGTATCTCTAAAAAATTTAAAAAATTTCAATTTCAAAGTTAAGGAAAAATTTTATAGTATTGGGTCAGTCAATATTTTACAATTGCGTCAGAAACTTGATTATACACATTTTTCAATTGTAGTTCGGAGGTCGTAAAACGTATGTACATATTAGAGGTCTGCATGAGACGTCTCGAATAATTCGAAACTAACAGCAACATTTTTGCGTTGATGCAGTGCTTCCATTTGATTTTAAATCAAGACCGTGAATGTCAGAATCATATGTGGTAATGTTTTCAGCAGCGCTTCCAAATCAATCCCGGCTTGATTTCAAAACAATGGAAGCATGTCAGACAACCCCTGAAACTTTCAAGACCTCTTGAACAAGCCTTCGAGACGTCTCATGCAGCCCTCTAGTACATATGTAGTTAAGAGTTATAAGAGTTATAAGAATTATTAAGTTTAGTTTAGAAATCATCAAGTTATGTTCAGAAATTGTTAAATACAGCTCAGAAATCGTGAAACGTCCTACATTTTACGATTTTATCTTACAACAAATGTTCCAAAAAAAATTCCAATAACAATTGAACCAATCTGTACATTAAACTGTTTAGTTTGGACGTCCTCCCGTTCTTTAATCAATAATACAGAAATGTCCAGAGCTTGTTAATCATTAAAGAGTTGATTGCTATTACGATAACCCAAGACCACGCACAAGTTGATGGTGACAAAGTAAATAATATTGGAGCTTGGATGCTTTTTGTTGCCAACAATGAACCATACTCTCACTATACCTTTCGCTATCAGACCTGTTTCCACCTGTTTGGGTGTCTCTTCTGAAGTCTGACACGAGCGTTAGTTGAAATTGATTACTTTAATGACTATTAGCGCTAAAGCAGCTCGGCAAACTGAAATGTTGAAGTCTGTAATTTTGATTTCACATCTGGCAGATATAAATATAGTGCCAGCAGTAATTTACAATATTTCAGTGTTTAGGTAGGTTCGTTTGAGATAGATAAAAGTTAGGGTAAAAAAATGACAACTCTTTGTTTGGTTTCATGTTTCTCTCATGACGCAATTGTGTTCGAAAAAACAAGAACAATTCCTTTTTCGAAGAGATGGAAAATTAGGAAACTAGATTCTATCGATTAAGGCGATGAAGGGTCTTAACTTCTTTATTCGATGCATTACTATAATAATATTACTTAAAGATTATTTTTTTAGAGTACAAAGTAAATGAGTATAGGGATTTAATGAATACACAATTCAACGAGAAACACGTAATCTTTTCTGGAATTACTGCAACTTAAACATTTCATTAGAGCTACCTCTCTTCAGTTCAGCTTATTTTTCATGTCTAAAAGTGAAAACGCTAGCGCCAGGTTATTAGCGGACTGCAGAGGGAGCCAAATGCTCCCAGTAACAAACTATTTAGTAACACTTCAGTGCGCTGTTGACGCAACAAAAACTACATTTCAATTAATAATTTTTATTCTACAACTTTGATTACCTTTTATTAGTTCCTTTTTTTAATAAAAACTTAAGTATAAAATGTGTATTTAAGTTTTGAAAACTGACTGCACTTAAAATTTTCAGCTTCGCAATAGGAGCAAAATACACCAAAAAACTATTTTCACTCCACTGCTATGAAATCCCACCACCAGAATCCAAAAGAAAATTTGATTACGACTAGAGAAAGTCAGCTACCGAAGAATGAAGGTAAAAGGTAAATGAGCAAGAATTAGGTTAGTATTTGACAGCTGTTCGATGATGTAGCCAGATTAAAAATTACGATACAGTAACTATCAAGAGCAGTTATTTTTTGTCAAACAACACACTGGACACCTGGCTTCTTGGTAGCCAGGTTAATCTGGCTACCTTTCTTCGACAGATTTTAAGTTTTAAAATAATTTTTTAAAATTTAATGCTTGGAGGGTGCAACAAAATTATTAAAACAGTCGCGCTTGTGTGCCAAATCTTGTCCCCGATACATGCATACTGTTTGCGCTGACTGTGATAGAATTTTAAACATTCCAAGAAAAGTGTTTTTTTTTTTAAAAGTAAATATTTTTGGAACAACTTAAGAACTTAAGGAGATTGGCTCAGATTTTTTGATTTTTTTTTTTTACAGTTAGATATTACCGGTAGAACCGGAAGCAGCCATGTTGTTTTTGTCGGACGTCAGCCATTTTGGATTTAGAAGCATGTAAATGTCAAATAAATGTGATTAGCAAAAGCTGAGTATCTCGCTAACAAAGTGAGTTATCGGGATGAGTGATATACCGTTTGAAAGGTACTTTTACTGCTGACGATTTACGTGCAATACTTTTTTTCATATATAATAACGGTTAAGGAGTTATATCACTTTATGTAGAAAACTGTCTATTTTTTCTGGAAACAAAATTTTTTTTTCTGCAAAACGAATACATTAAGGGGTAAAAAAAAATTTTGCTAAAAAGCCTGTTCTTACACATTTAAAACGATATATAATATGATGCACTCACTACTTTAGTTCATGTATCTTTAACTTATTTAAAGATAATGTGACGCTTTCTTCTTTGTAATGTGAAGTTCTTTTATAGGTTTTTGCATGTGTGAGCGGCCTTCGGCGGCAGGGATTATAAACCTCAATCAACAAAATCGTCTCGGTAATGTGAAGTTTTTTGCATACAGGTTCTTCCTTGTTTTAGCGGCCTTCGGCCGCGGCAGGGACTATAAATCAGCAGAATCCTCTCGGTAATGTAAAGTTTTTTGAATACAGGCTTTTCCGCGTATTGGCGGCCTTCGGCCGCGGCAGGGATCATAACCATCAATCAGCAGAATCCTCTCGGTAATGTGAAGTTTTTTTCATTAAGGTTTTTATGCTTGGAGGCCTTATTTTAAGATAAAGCTTTTTTCTTATAACCCTGAATATTCGTAAATACCCACTACGCAGTATTGCAGGCGATCAAGGAATTTGTAGATATTTTCATTAATTAGCTCAAAAACACAAGAGATACCCAAACACATTATATACCGTTAGAAAGGTAATATTATGGGCTATAAAAAAAGTGAATCTATTTTATACCTTAATTGTCATTTAAGGGAGAAAAAAATTATTTTGTAAAACGAAGTACGCCAATTTTTTTAAAAGTTGAATTATCTCCATAATGATGTCAGTAATCACAAAAAAGGTTATTAGATAAAAGAAAGGACTTAAAATAGCCTTTTTTCATACAGGTTCTTTCGCGTATTAGCGGCCTTCGGCCGCGGCAGGGATTACAACCATCAATCAGAAGAATCCTCTCGATAATGTGAAGTTTTTTGCATACAGGTTCTTCCGCGTATTAACGGCCTTCGGCCGCGGCAGGTATCATAACTATAAATCAGCAGAATCCTCTCGGTAATGTAGAGTTTTATGAATCCAGGTTTTTCCGCGTATTGGCGGCCTTCGGCCGCGGCAGGGATCATAACCATCAATCAGCAGAATCCTCTCGGTAATGTGAAGTTTTTTGCATTAAGGTTTTTATGCTTGGAGGCCTTATTTTAATATAAAGCTTTTTTGTTATAACCCTTAATATTCGTAAATACCCACTACGCAGTATTGCAGGCGATCAAGGAATTTGTAGATATTTTCATTAATTAGCTCATAAACACAAGAGATACCCAAACACATTATATACCGTTAGAAAGGTAATATTATGGGCTATAAAAAAAGTGAATCTATTTTATACCTTAATTGTCATTTAAGGGAGAAAAAAATTATTTTGTAAAACGAAGTACGCCAATTTTTTAAAAGTTGAATCATCTCCGTAATGATGTCAGTAATCACAAAAAAGGTTATAAGATAAAAGAAAGGACTTAAAATAGCCTTTTTGGCATACAGGTTCTTCCGCGTATTAGCGGCCTTCGGCCGCGGCAGGGATTACAACCATCAATCAGAAGAATCCTCTCGGTAATGTGAAGTTTTTTGCATACAGGTTCTTCCGCGTATTAACGGCCTTCGGCCGCGGCAGGTATCATAACTATAAATCAGCAGAATCCTCTCGGTAATGTAAAGTTTTTTGAATCCAGGTTTTTCCGCGTATTGGCGGCCTTCGGCCGCGGCAGGGATCATAACCATCAATCAGCAGAATCCTCTCGGTAATGTGAAGTTTTTTGCATTAAGGTTTTTATGCTTGGAGGCCTTATTTTAATATAAAGCTTTTTTGTTATAACCCTGAATATTCGTAAATACCCACTACGCAGTATTGCAGGCGATCAAGGAATTTGTAGATATTTTCATTAATTAGCTCAAAAACACAAGAGATACCCAAACATATCATATACCGTTAGAAAGGTAATATTCTCCCTTAATCGTGATTTCTACAGACGGACGGACGGACATGGCCAAATCGACTTAGGAGGTGATTCTGAGCCAGAATATATATACTTTTCTATACCACGCCTCCTTTAATGCGTTGCAAACGAAAGCACAAATTGAATATAACCTCATCCCTTCGGGTATAAGAAGCATTCCTTTTAAATAATAAGAATTTAATGCCTTAAGAATTTAAGTCCTTCGACGTATTTATTTATTTATGCATGCAACCGTTTAAGTTTTTATACGATACATAACATTTAAGTTATTAGATGAATAATTTTGCTTATAATAATCTGCAATTATATTCCGGTTCGTATTCAGGTGTGCCATAAGGGCCGCGTGCACCTATGCCAGATACGCTAATACTACTGTTCTGCGGTCCGTGCAGAGGAGCCGCATTTGTTGGAGCATGTCCGTAGCTATAGCTATTATAAGCTTGTTGCTTGTAAGCAACGTGTTCGTCGTAACCTCGTCTGCAATGAAAGGAAGGAAAATTTACTTTCACAATAAAAATTCACATCCTTCGGTCTCTAAACTCAGTCGACTTGACATTTTTTATTAGCCAAAGAAGACAGAATATACATATATTTTTATCATAAAACATCCCGTACGTTTCGTCCATAGCACTTCTGGCCTTCTCTAGTATGGACATAACTTTCTGTTTTAGCGGTATGGAATTTTTGGCAAAAGGGCTAAGCCAAAGTCCTAAAAATCCACAAAAAATTATGAAATTCAAAATTCCGCAAGCATGCCATTCACTCTACCTGTAGCCATGATGTGGTGGTAAGCTTTTACCAATTTGTGATGCGCCGTCGCCGCCACCATCACCACTTCCAGTAGTTGCAACTCCACATAATCATGCAACTTAGCCATCATGATTGGTTATGCTGGTATTGTCCATTAGCTCGCGCAGTTGCTCTTGACGAATGACATCATTGCTGTCCGGAATTAATAATTCCTAATACTTGCCGTGCCACTTGCACAGTCCAATGCATGATTTAACTTCATTAAAAACCCTAATTTCTTTACGAAATAGCTATACAATTTTCGCAATCTAATAAATTTTTGTTCTCATAAAATGATAAACAAAGAAAATGTCAAATAAACGTGACGACATGCGGTGAACTTCACATACAGCACACATATGCTATACGTGTGTCCCCACGTAAAAATAAACGAAGAAATTCAGTCTTTGTTCGACATATTTTTTGGCGGGAACGAAGTTTCCTATCTCCTTATCTCTGCTGCCGAGCTATTGCCGAACCCGTCCAAACGATGCTGTTGGACGTGCAGGCGAGTGAAAACAAAAAATGTTGAAGTAAGAGCCTCCACACAACCAACTTCGCAACGTCAAACGTCGCTCTCTCGATTGACTTCGCCCTTAAAAAAAAAAACGCAGACGTTAGCGAAGTTTGTTCACATTTTTCATTTATGTATCAACAATTCTGCACCTGGCATCCTCCTCCACCAACCATTTCACAAGCAAAATTAGCGAATACTTCCACCACTTCGTGAAACGAAGGAAAAACCTGAGTGAAAATGAAGGTTTTTCGATGAAAGGTGGCAATACGTTTCTGCAATACAAACAAAAATTTCTCAAAAACAACGAGTGGAAGTTCGACGTCAAAAAGAGAATTGAATTGAAGCATTCGTGACTTCTAACTTGTAACGTCAGAGCTCTCGTCAAATCGTACTAAAAAGTTGATTGTAGACGTTGCGAAGTTTGGTTGTGCGGAGACTCTAAGAGGTAGATTTCTGATCTACGAACGATTGATATATCGCTCGTTCCGCTTTGTTTATTTTCTTGCTTTTGCTGGTAAACAACAACAAATTTGGAAAATAACAAAGCGGAACGAGCGATATGTCAATCGTTCGTAGATCAGAAATCTACCCTTAAGAGTCACTCATTCACTCATTCATAAGTCCCTTCATTTTCACTTAGGTTTTTCCTTCGTTTCACGAAGTGGTGGAAGTATTCGCTCATTTTGCTTGTGAAATGGTTGGTGGAGGAGGATGCCAGGTACAGAATGGTTGATACATAAATGAACAAGTAAGAGCGTTATCTTCGGCCTGGCCGAAGCTCATATACCCTACACCCGCATCTGTCGAGGTGATAAAAAGTGGGCGGGTGACACCTACTTTTTTAAATTTACAGTGAGAAAATTTTGATCTATTAACTCGTCTACAACACCGCTTTTCCTACCAAACATCTCATTATATGGTATAGTATATAAGTGGGCGTGTCACGCCCATTTTTCAGAATATATTTTAGTCTAAGAAGGTGGACTCGGGGAAAAAATTTTAGCTTTATATTCGCTCTACAAGCTGAGAAATTGAGTTATAAGCATGGGAAAATTCACATTTGCTATTAAAAGTAGGCGTGGCACTAATCCGATTTTCCTCATTTTCAATACCAAACAGCCTATGATGACAAAGTATATTCGTGCCAAACTTCATGGCGATAGCTTTTTTCGTTCTCCCGTAATCGTGATTTCTACAGACAGACAGACAGACAGACGGACGGACGGACCCTCATCCCATCGGGTGTAGGGTATAAAAATGTGAACAAACTTCGCTAACGTCTGCGTTTTTTATTTAAGGGCGAAGTCAAGCGAGAGAGCGACGTTTGATGTTGCGAAGTTGGTTGTGCGGAGGCTCTTACTCGGATGCGAGCTACTAACCAACTCACACGTACGAGTTACTCGTAAGTTACGTCCAAACGTTGCGAGTTACTGTAGTGCAGCTACTCGGAAGGCTGACTCGTACGCTAGCTCGCACTGTGTAAACCAGGCATAAAAAGTACGCGTGGCAGTTTTCCGATTTCTTTATTTTCGACATTAATGAACCCTACATGGAAGAGAGTATTCATGCCGAATCTCATGACGATCCTTCTACTACATAGTTCTCCTGTAAGTTTAGTTTTTATCACCAGTGGGCAGATCAAGACAATTCAGATCAAGATGGATGGACAGGCAGACGGACGGACAGGGCTAAATCGCTTCAGTAGGTGATTATAAGCCAGAATATACATATATACTTTTCCCTACCTGCCACGCCTTCTTTAATGCGTTATAAACGTAAGAACAAAGTGATTATACACTCATCCATTCGGGATTTGGTTAAGGAATTTTTTACCACTTTGTTTTAATGAGATATACACAAATATACAATTTTTATGTATTTTTTTTTATTTTGTGACAAATAGTTTAGGATATTAAGAGCTTCCTCTAATTAGCAAGGCTGTCCTGAAGCAGCTATTACAAAACGGCACCAAAGCCACATATGCAATAAAAATGAAAACCTGGGACCCCGAGCAGTTGCTCTAAACATTTTTTTAAAGTTGCTAAGTTTTATCAATTAGGTTTAATAGGGCGAAAAATTTTAAAAATAAAAAAATTTTGGTTTTTTGTAGTGTGCAGAGTAAAAAAAGGCCGTTTTATTTTGGTTTTGCTGTGTAGTGAGCTGCATAAGTCGATTTACAAGCCAATTAAAACAAAAAAAAATTTCAAGCATTGTGTGTTGTTTCTTTTTTGATTTCATTAACAAGTGTGACTGCACAAAAATTTTTGCAAACCCAATAAAAACAGCACAACAAAAAAGACTAGACCAACGTTTCCCAAAGTGTGGGTCGCGACCCGGCACCGGGTCGCAGAAAAATTCAGCTGGGTCGTGGCAAAAATTGTAAAAACACAAAAAATCTGTAACATTTTGCTCTTAATTTAATATTTAGACTTTCAAAAGAAAATTTTAAATCTTTTGAAACATTACATCAATTTATTGAAATCTATTCAAACGATGCAGAAAATTAATTAATATGTGGATTAAAGATCCTTTTTATGTCGATATTGAAAAGGAAGAAATGCCTAATCTTAGTGAACAAGAAGTTGATAATTTAATTGAAATTTCATGCGACACCTTGGTGTACTTAAAAAAATAAGTATCGAAACAGATTGGATGTCGAACCTAATTTGAGAATAAAATTATAATCATTAAGTCCTTATTTGAAATTACTATGTGATAAAAATCAACATCATCCTTTGCACTAAGGTCAAAACATGTAAAACAAAATTTACTTTATTTACTTTAAGTTTTAAATGAAGATAATGTTTTTGAAGATAAAGTTTTTGTTATATAATTACTTTGCAATTTTTGTTTATGAAATAAACAAACAACTACAAGAGATATGCTAACGATACCGTTAGAAAGCTAATAAAAATACTGTTAATTCATATCAAATAACATTTTATCGAAATACTTTTAGTTTTTGAAATGAAACGCAATTTACTGTTTTTAGTACTTTTTTCCCCCACAAAAAAATGTTTTCCAAGAAAAAATGTGTAATTAACCCACATAATTATCCAAAAATTAAGAAAGCAGATGCTAATACCTTATGAGAAAATTTATTTCATAAATTTTGGTGCAGGATTTACGGAGAAAACTAATTTTTAAATTGAAAACAAACTACTTTCTGCAATTAGCTTATTATACCTTTTTTCAGTAATGCGACTCTGGTACACTATGGCATGTTGTTGTAATGGTATTGATGTTGTTAGTTTTAAATTGATGTTAACTGCGACGCTATTGCAAGGAATTTTTTAATAAATTCAAAATATAAATTTTCATTTATAAAATAAATTCAAAAAATGTTTAAGAAAAAATCGCGCGATTTTTAAAAAACCTCCAAAATAAACTGCAAATAAATATGAACATTTTTTGTGACGTCATCATCTACGACGTCGTTATCTACCCAATTTTTTACATCCGACGAATTGTATAATTCGCCGGCATAATGATCGAAATGGGATAAAATGTCGAGATTTTGCGCTCTGCATTGCCTAACAAACCGAAATTTGGCTAAATACCCGGGGAAAAAACTTTTCTTCCGGGTATATTCCGGCAAAGACGCCTTCTCGTGCCGCCATAA
Organism: Conops quadrifasciatus; assembly: GCA_949752815.1. Taxonomy (NCBI): domain Eukaryota; kingdom Metazoa; phylum Arthropoda; class Insecta; order Diptera; family Conopidae; genus Conops; species Conops quadrifasciatus. The sequence goes on along the minus strand of OX457078.1, from coordinate 29,140,507 downwards.
ATTTTCGATAGTATTCGTACCACATAAGGAAAACAAAATATATCTGTATTTACCTTCCAACAATTCGAGATAATTGTAGTGTGCGGTTTTATATATTTTTTTTATTATTGAAATTAGCACCTCCTTGGTTTTCTCTTCCACAGAGACAAGGAAACAACGGTTTGTTCCCCTTTCTACACCGCCGAAAACCCATTGGCCTTCTACATGGTGCCCTTTATGGTACTTACGCTTGACGAATTTCGACTCGTCGATTTCGACGCCAAACTGTTCCTGCTTTTCGATGGCATAGATAACTACCTCCCTGTGGAAGGAGGCCCAATCGACGGCTGTCTTTCCAGTAATATTAAGCTAAAAATTAAAAATATTATTAAAAATACTATGCATAAAATGTACAGAAATACCTGGTTCTTTATGAAGTCCAGCGTTACATCATCTAGCCATACAAGGCTAGACAAGGCTGTACAAGGACAGTTGCGACCTCTCAAAAAATGTGTTTTTTCTGAGGGAGGCTCTTGCGTTGCACCTGACTATTCTCTTGTGGGAGTTTTTAAAATATTCCCCGCACAACAAGCAAAGCCATCCCTTAACTGGACATCTGGGCGTAGCACTAAAATATGTCCATTGTCACATTTTAACTCTTTTGGAATTAATTTCAAATTTTGCAGCATTGTTATAATATTCATGGTAATAACACCATCAACTTCACAATTAAAATCGAAAAATATTATGTTTAACGAACATGTAGACATAGTGTAAAATCAGTATAAAACTGGCCAATAAATTATTTTGAATTTACAATAACAACAATAGTAAAAGTAACGGCAACACCCGCCAAAGCTTAAACTTTTAGGGGGTTATTCCTGAACGCCCGGGCCTTGAAGGCCCAGGAGTGACTGGCGAGTCCCATCAGTCAAAAAATACATATTCCGAGCCTTTATTTTATGTCTGCTCTTTTATTTCAATTAGATAATCAATTTGATTTTACAATATTTTTTTTTGCTTGAATTCTTCATAGAATAGGTCATACAGTTTCTTGTATAAAATAGTGGCGGATTTGAGCGTATAAAACAATTTACATTCGATTTTTTGTTTCTAATCTGCACTTGCAATGATTTCTAACCTTCAAATACTTTTTCCAAATAGGTTCTAATTAAGTAATAAACTATTTAAAAGTAAAATGGATATTAAATAGACTAAATAATTGGCATAAATAAATAAATAAAAATTGATGGCTTGGAATTCATTATTTATATGAATAATTAACTAAGTTGCTATCTGAAAACAAAAGATTCGACTTCAAAATCTGAATTGTCATTGGGGTCTCAAAGCTGAACCCTCTCCGTCCCGATTACTCTTCATCAAGGGTCTGTAATGTTGACCTACAACAGGGGCACGTAACTTTCAGTTTCCTATACAAAAACCCCGTTCCCTTTCCACGACACTCTTCATCAAGGGTCTGTAATGTTGAGTTTCTGAGCTGAATTTTTGGCTTTTCCACGAACACTACTTTACGATTTGGCGTCAAATCGCTGATCAGAGTTGCAAGTTTTTCGATGGGCCTTGTATGACATGTGAGAGACGCATCACATCAGGTTCTAAAAGTGGTTGAAATTCGTATGTTTTCATCTACAGACCTGAAAAGCATGTAAGAAAACCAACAACATACGTAAAATCGGGACTCGCTTGCTTGTTCTTCTTTTTCAGAAAGCCAAGCATCTGTTCAGCGAAAATAACAAAGCATAATTGAGAAGAATTCATGGGAATTAAAGGCCCGGGCGTTCAGGAATAACCCCCTTAAAATGCAACGTTGCATACTTCGTAAAGTCGTACTACTAAAAGTATGCATAGTAGTAAAATTTTAAAAGAGTACTTTATACTTACGTTAAAAAAGGAGTTTTCTCCGTAAGTCCTGCACCAAATTTTATGAAATAAATTTTCTCATAAGGTATTAGCATCTGCTTTCTTAATTTTTGGATAATTATGTGGGTTAATTACACATTTTTTCTTGGGAAAAATTTTTTTTGTGGAAAAAAAAAGTACTAAAAGTATTTCGATAAAATGTTCTTTTACATGAATTAACGGTAATTTTATTAGCTTTTTGACGGTACCAATATCGTTAGCATATCTCTTGTAGTTTCGGAGATATCGGTGTTTATTTTTCAACTTCAAAGGGCTCCAGCCCCGCCCACAGGAGGGAGCGATAAAAAATTTTGTGTTTGTTGTGGTCTACAGCAAAAACAATAACAACACAAAAAATAACAAAATTAGAGCTGTGTCAAAACGGTAAATATGTTCCTTGTTTTCTGCTTGACATTTTGCTTCGTTGGCTAGAAAATCTAAAACTTGTAAGAAGAACAAAACCACCAGTATTGAAATCGCCCGTAGCGTTTTGTACCGCTGGCGACTCCTACCGCTGAGAATTAATACTTTTTAATTTATTTTGATTAATCTTTTTTCAAAAATTCGTATTTATTGACCGATTTGGGTCAAATTCACACAATCTATACTAATATTATAAATGCGAAATTAACTCTGTCTGTTACCTTTTCACGGCTAAACCGCTGCACCGATTTTGGTGAAATTTGTTGTGATGATAGCTGGAGCCCGGAGGAGAGACATAGGGTACCTATTTTATAAAAAGTCGACCTCTAAATAGGAGATGGAGGATTGTAGGGGAATTCAATCGCAATTTTAAATAAGGTAAACATTGTACTAGGCAGAATAGATGTCAATAATAAATGAATTTATATGGTGATAAGACACAAACAAGCAAGAAGTATCTCTTGGGGCCATATGTCAAGATTGCCTTGACAGCTATAACGGGCCTGTCCTAACAAATTAAAAAGTGTCATGTGTATCATATGTACATATGTACATATGTATATCATTAAATCAAACTAATTTGGAGTAATCACTATTCCACGCAAACGAAGTTGCCGGCAACAGCTAGTATAATAACATATATAAATAAAAAATTTATATTTTAGAAAGGCGTTTTATTATCTTTCTTTATTTTCTTATTAGACCACAGCCAAAAATAATAATTGAGATCCGAAAATCGAGTGTCGTATTCGAGTTGTAAAGTCCCACTTACTAAAAAGTACTCATTTTTTATATACCCGGTATACCCTGTTCAGTTATTTGCAACCCTACGGATTTCAAGCATTTCACTCCTACTATATTTGAACGATCAATATTTGGCGCGCTGCTGTCAAATTGTTGTTGGCTTCACTACTCCAGTATTGGCAACGTCCTTTTTGTTTTTCCGCTATATTAGGGTTTTTTTGTTCTTGCACTTTTAAAATCCTACAAGGAATACAATTTGAGATGGAATAATTTAACAAGATAGATGCAAAAGCAGCATAAGCCTTCCGAATAGTGATGGAGCCGGAGCTGGGAAGTTTTCAGAAAGTGCAGAAAATTGGCGAAGGTACATATGGCATCGTTTACAAAGCGAAGGACACCGTAACCGGGAAGGATGTAGCACTAAAAAAAATAAGACTTGAAAGGTAAATAAGTGAAATAGATTTTCCGGATTGAAAGATACTATGAGTTAATAAAATTTCGCATCCGAATTGGAGCGAAACGAGCAACGATTACTTCCGGCCAATTTGTTGCGATGCAGCAAACACACGTACACTCTAATGTATCGACATCCTTGTGGGTGTAGACACGAAAGACTGCTATACATGGAGTGGCGCTATTTGCGAACAATGAATGGATCGAAGTGTCCACAACACATGTTTAATGCTTTTTACGGCCACCGCACGAAGCCCGGATAATGTGCGCGCTGCGAAGTGTTTTTTAAAAACGTAGCACCACATGATTCGGCTTCGTTTGGCAGGAGTTTTGCCTCAATTTCTCTTGGTTTTGTATTTTTACAGTTGAGTGGGACTATCAATAATAATAACCTAATTTCAGGTCTAGCTTCGAAAATTGAGGAAAGGTACTTTGACGCTCAACACTTGAATATCTTTTTCTTCCAATTTAGAAGACACCTTTTAAATTTTTTCATCTTAGTAAATTAATTTTCCAGTGAAAGCGAAGGCGTTCCCTCAACTGCCATTCGGGAAATATCCTTGTTAAAGGATTTAAATCACAAATCGATCGTCCGCTTATATGACATTGTAGTGGCCGATTCTAGCCTATACATGGTCTTTGAGTATCTAAACATGGATCTAAAAAAATTACTTGACAAGAAGAAGGACGTGTTCACGCCACCATTAATTAAAGTAGGTTAAAAATTGAAGACTTGTTGATAGCAGATTCTAAGGTCTTATACTTTTAGAGTTACATGTTTCAAATGTTTGATGCTATCGCTTTTTGTCATATGAACCGTATTTTACACCGCGATCTTAAGCCACAGAATCTCCTGGTGGACACGGCAGGCAACATTAAGGTGAAATTAACACAAAACTAAACTGAACTAAAATTTGGCCATAGGCGCAACAAATCTTAAATATTTAAAAAAATATTTGGTTAAGTTGTATTGTAAAATGGTTCATTTATAAATCGGCTTTTTCGAAATACAGTTGGCCGATTTTGGTTTAGCACGCTGTTTTAATATACCTATGCGCGCATACACTCATGAAGTTGTTACTCTTTGGTACAGAGCACCCGAAATTTTATTGGGAACAAAGTTCTACGCCACTGGAGTTGATATATGGAGTCTGGGTTGCATATTCGCAGAAATGGTAACATTTTCTCATTTCTAAAAATAACGTAGCGGATTAAAAAAAGAAATTTCTATAGGTAATGCGCCGTGCACTCTTTCCTGGTGACAGTGAAATCGATCAACTTTATCGCATATTCCGCACGTTGGGCACTCCCGACGAAACAGTTTGGCCGGGCGTAACGCACTTACCCGACTACAAGGCGAAATTTCCGAAATGGGAAAAAACTAACCTATCCGCAACGATAGCCAACCATGAAGGATTCGAACTTTTCAAAGTATACCTAAATATTGGAAAAGATCTGCTTGATTTTATAATTGTATCACGCTGATGATCGATTTTATTTTAGTTAATGATGGTTTACAGTCCCACCGGACGGATTTCTGCCAAGTCTGCTATGACCCACTCATATTTTGATAACCTAGAAAAAGTGGATAAGGTGGACCTGCCTAAAGACCGAACTTCTGCTCCAGTAGGATGAAGGAAAATTTAGATGAGTTCTTGCTCGCAATTTATTTCTTATTGTTGTAATTGGGGCGGCCTGTCAGTTTGGGTCTGTTTAGCCTGTTTAACGTAGGTAAAATGTACATTTTGCAAATAATTAAAAGTAAAGATTTTGTAAGCACTTTTCCGCCATATAGAAGTACGGAGTTCATTGAGATCAACTATTTTTCTTTCCGCTTTTTATCAAGCTCTGCTTTTTTTAGTTAAATAAAAAACATTTAATGATTATCAAACACCAAAAAAGTCGAAATAAAATAAAACCACTTTTTTAACTCATTGAGTTCAATTATTATACCCTATACCCGAAGGGATGAGGGTATATTTACTTTGTGCTTCCGTTTGTAATGCATTTAAGGAGGCGTGGCAGGTATAGAAAAGTATATATAACCTGGCTCGGAATCACCTCCTGAGTCGATATAGCCATGTCCGTCTGTCTGTGGAAGCTCTATCACAGCTTGTAGAGCGAATCTGAAGCTAAAATTTTACTCCCGAATCCACCGTCTCGGGCTTAAATATACTAAAAAATGGGCGTGGTCTGCCCATTTTTTCAGATTTTTTCCATCATCATGAAATTCAGCAGAAATAATCTCTTCCTTTTAGAGCTCTCTGAGGTCTGGATGGAAAAAATCTGACTACTGCCACGCCCACTTTTTAGGTCTATAATGCATCCAATTTGAGAGCTGAATTACTCAGTTTGTAGTCCGGATCCGAAGCCGATATTTCAGTTCCTCGTTTACCGTGTTATTGAGACACATCGCACGAAAAACGGGCGTGATACGCCCACTGGTATACTATATAATGAAGTGTTTGTTGAGAAAAGCGTTGTTGTAAATGAGTTAATGGATCAAAATTTACTATTTGTAAGTGATATGGAAGTGGACGTCACCCGCCCACTTTTTATCCTAATTCGACAGATGCAGTTGTAGGGTATATAAGCTTCTGCCACGCCAAAGTTAACGCTCTTGTTAATTATTTAATCCAATGAAATAAGAAGGTTTATTCAAGTGGTTACTTTATTACTTTATTAATCTAACAATAAATGGACCGCTTATGCGGCAAAAGACTTACTGCATGAAAAAGGTATCAACCACGTAATATTGGGTACACTGATATCCGAGTATATGATAACCGAGATATGAAGGGATGGAAAAATAAGCCTCAAACTAATGCGTGCTTTATATTCGGAAGACATTAATTTTTTTTTTCTTTTATAAACAGTGAAAGGTTTCTGTACCATCTTATTAGGTACATACTATAAAACTCTATCCGATACAGATATTTACAATCCTTTATGGAGCTTTTTGCAGTCGGCGGCTTGATTGTTCCTTCGATTTTGTTCTGAAGTTAATTTTCTCCAGGACTCTTCTTCACCGTCAAAATTTTCGACAACAGACACACTTTCATCGGCATGATCCATCGGCTGTTCCATCCGCTTATTTTGCAACTTTTTTTTCACACTCTCGATTGCATGAGGTACATTTTGCTGTCCAAAATTTGCTGGTGATTTAGTGGTGGGTGGAATGTTCCACTTAAATATAACGTAATAATCAAGTGTATATGGATCGAAGAAATAGAAGGGACACTTTGACAATTTTACTGAATTAAGTGGCACCGTAGCGCCAATATGAGATACAGTTTGCTTTGAATTTCCAGCTTTGTTGGCTTTTTTTTGCTTTTCTGTGGAATTTTCAGAGTTTAAAGTTTTACCAGGGCCACTATTGAAGACTGGTGTTTCAATAATAGACGACGCTCCTTGACTTAAAAGATTGGTCAAGGGATTGTTCCCCGCATTCCAGCTTATTCTTCGTATTGGTAAACGTAAATTTTCCAACAAATTATTCCAAAAACTAACCGGAGGTCTTTCGGTGGTGGTGGCAGTCGATTTGAGTGCTTGAGCAGATTTATCAAATTGATCCTTAAAAACAGCGTTGTTACAATCACCAGCAGGAATACTGATAAAAAATAACGAGGATTAATAATTTCAATCATATGGTTTGCGTCCTTTGCTTGCCTTTCATTAGAAAAAGCACTCTTCTCTTTGTTGCTTAAAGAAAATGAGGCTGCTCTTATAATCGAGACTTCTGTGATAATAATGATTATGCTGGCCATCAATGGTAGAAGGTACAGAGAATATGTCAACATATTAACAATATGTATTAGAATTCTGGACACTCTGAACACCAAATTGATACTAACTTGGCTAGAAATATCTTGTACATGAAATACTTTCTACCTGTTAAGTTTTTAAAGAAATTCGTAAGACATTTTTTTATTTTTAATTTTCTTTAAGAAGAGAAGTGGCAAAAAAATCGATGATTTCCAATAAAATTAATTTTATTTATGTTAACGAGCTAAACAAGATTCAAATTAGTTTTTTGTGGCCGCGATCGTCAAATCAAAGTTTAGCTACTAAAAAAAAAATATAGATTAAGAGGAAATTTTGATTAAAGCCACAGTGAAACTTTTGTTGTAGCACACAAACATAGTACGACTTTTTTTGCGTGAGTATCCACAATCAGACGTTTTCGTTAAAGAATCATTCTATTGTCTCTGGTTCCAGTCTTCAGTTCAACATCAAAAGATCCAACTTAAAAAACTTGAACAGAAGTGAAAAAGGCTTTCAGAAAGTTTATTTGCGGCTTAGAAGACATCTTACGGTAACTTCTTACCACGACAGCACGTACTTTGCTTGACGATTAATAGAAGCTTCCGCTGAACTTTTAACATTTATGGAAGACAAAATTCAACACACTTTATTTAGTCACAATCCAAAAAAAAAAAAAACATGAGTTGTGGAAAATTACTAACATAATGTATTAAAGATAGTAATAACAAATAGTAATAAATCTACAAATGGTAAAAAGTAATAACAAAAAAAAAACAAGAGGAGTCCATTGACTCATGCTGTTTGATTTGAATGCAGGTTTGCCATGGTCAAAACAAATATAAACAACAGAACAACCAACAACAACAAACACCAGGTAACAAATTAAAAAGGGTTATCTTTATCCAACAAACTATTTTGCGACTATTGCACAAAAACAAAAACAGGAAAACAGAGAGACGCATATCCACCCACACACACACACAGAAAGAAAAACAAAAGCTTTTTCTCGCATCAGCCTCTCAAAAAAGGAGCCATTTTTGGGTGGCTCCAGCTTTGTACATGTCAGAAGGAGACGAACGAAAAGAATTCGCTGAAGGGTCTGATTGCTGACGGGATCCATGCGCCGTTTCAGTGTTCGTTCAGAAGCCCAGAAGACAACGCGCTTATAGTAAAACCGTTCATGAAAAAGGCTAGTTCTTTAAAAAAAACCAAAGGCAGCAAAAAGTTGGAAAGGGAAAAAAGAAAAAATGAACAGCTAAAAGAAAAGTGTAAAAGACACGAAAATGTGTATCAAACAGAAAAATTTTGTAACAAATTTAAATGCAATGCAAAAAAATATTACAAATTCCAGTAAAGACAGCTTGGTCAATTAAAATGAAGATTTTTTAAGGAAAAAAAAATTGAAAAAAGCAGCAAATTCGCAAGCTGCTCAGAGTCGAGCAGTTGACTTTGAAAGTTTTTACTTTGTGTGCAAATACAATTTCAGGAAATACAAATTCTTGAAAACTATTAAATAGTAAAATATGTTAACATACTCGTATTATGAATGTACAATACAATGAGTTACAACAGAATTATGTAAATGTAAAAATGTGTCAACTCTTTTAAACAAGGTTAGCTTTCAATACAATCTCCATTAAATTTATTTCTGCTTTTTTAAAATCTCAAATTAAATTAGTCGAGAAACAGAAGGCTAAGAAATAAAGCGAGTCCGTGCGTTAGTTTGTGCATAAGATTATAGTCGATTATACAAACATATGTACATACATTGGCGAAAAACCTGTGTTTTCTGCGTTTTTGATCTGCTAAAAGTACTTCATGCAATTCAGTGTGAGGTTGGCCGACGAGGTTAAACAACAACCCGCTTGCCATTCGTGTGTCCTAGCAGGTGCTCCACTCATAAATGAGGAGATATGTATGGTTTTGAGAAAATGTGATTGTTAGTTGTATGCTTACCCCCCTTTGTCCGGAACCCCGCTAACAGTTACACTTTCGAAACGCAAGAAGTGCACTTGTTCGGAAGCATTATTTCTCAGTGCTTAAGAATGAATTAATGGAGAAGCTCATACCGAAACTCATCGTATTTGTCGCCCACATTAAACTTTTTCAAGTTTTCTATTTGTCCTAAAGCATTTTTGGAATGCAAGTTGCGTTGGATGGAGGGAGGACTTTCTGGCTGTCACAGCTGTTGGTGCTGAAAACGAACCGCTGCGCTTGACCACCACCATTAACACGTCAGTTTTCATATACGCCATCTTTAATTTATGCAATCTTAAGCTTTCTTGCTCTCTCCCGCATACTTTCTCTCACTCGTTCTCTCTCTCTCTTTCTTTAGTCTACCATTGGTTTATCTCTTTCTTTTTATATCCCACACCCGAAGGGATGAGAGTACATACATTCACTTTGTTCTTTCGTTTGTACCGCATTAAAGGCGGCAGGTAGGTATAATAATGAATATACATAAATTATGGCTCAGAATTGCCTCCTCAGTCGATTTAGCCATGTCCGTCCGTCTGTCTCTCCGTCTGTGAAAATACGGTTTACAGGAGAGCGAATATTCTCTGTTACCCTAAGCCACGGCTCGGCAACCTGCGGCTCGCGAGCCGCATGCGGCTAAGTAGAATCATACTTGTGGCTCTTCAATAGCACAAATTTTTAAACTGATTTTAAATTAACTTGCTGATGAGGTAGAGACTTGAAAATTAAACCATAAATTAGAACTGGATGACAATGCAAAACCAAGCATAAACTAACCACTCATGCCCACTTTCAGGCAAGAAATGTTGTCCCTTTTAAAATGTCTAGAAATGCTAGAATTTTTGAAATAGATTTTGAACCAGCTTTCCGGTTAGCTGGGAACTTGAAATTGGAACCATAGCTATGAAGTAGATAACAATGCAACATAAACCATAAGCGAACCACTTACGCTCATTTTAAGGCAAGAAATGTAGGCCTTTTTAAAATGTTCGCTACAAATTTTTAAATTTATTTTAAACCAGTTTCCCGGTAAACTGGAAAACCGAAATTTTAACTCAGAACTAGTATATGTATGTACAATGATATATTAAGCATAACTAACCACCCACGCCCACGAAATGTTGAAAAAACTGCGAAGTGTCTTTTCAAGTTTTGAATAATTTTTGTCAAACTTTATAGTTCTTTGTAAAAACGTTTTATATTCTATAAAAAAATTTTTTTATTCGGTACCATGGTTTTTAATATTACCGATGTGTATGTAATTATACGTATTTGGCTCTTTAAAAGAATAATTTACCACATCCGGGGGGAAAATGGCTCTTAACTCCAGAAAGGTTGCCGACCCTTGCCCTAAGCCATTTGGTATTGAAAATGGAAAATCGTATCATGTCTACTCTTTATAACGAATATGAATTTATTCGTGCATATACATAGCTCAATTCCTCAGCTTGTAGAGTGAATTTGAAGGTAGAATTTTATTTCCGAGTCCACCGTTTCAGACTAAAATGCATAGTCCCAAAATTGGCCGTGGTCATTAAACTGATCACCATCGTCATGAATGTTGCCACGAATATTCTTTCCCGTGTAAGGTTTTTTGATATCGAATATGGAGAAAGGTGAGCCATTGCCTACTTTTTTAATTAATATTTTTTTTTATTTAAAATAGATAAAAATTTACGATCTGTAAGTGAAACGAAAGTGGGCGTGAGCCACTTTTTACCTTCATTTCGACAGATGCGGGTGTAGGGTATTTGCGCTTCGACCAGGCCGGAGCTAACGCTCTTACTTGTTTATTCTTACTGTCCAGTCCCATCTCTTTCACTCTGTCGTAACTTTTTTTTTTGTCAATCACTGTCACAATTGTCTTGCAACACTTTAAATAACTTAATGCTTGAAAGAATGCTTTAAGTAGCATAAAGTCAAAGGACTTTTTCTGAATTCCGTTTGAAGTTTACACTACACAACAGAAGCATTTTTTCACACACTTTCCGTATGTTAGAAGTTTGTCAAAACGTAGTCTTTTTTAAATGATACAATTTCCCAAGAGATTTTAAAAAAAGGAGAAAGCATTTACTTGCATATTCTTAAATTGTAAACAAGTAAGAGCGTTATCTTCGGCCTGGCCGAAGCTCATATACCCTACACCCGCATCTGTCGAAGTGATAAAAAGTGGGCGGGTGACACCTAATTTTTTTTAATTTACAGAGAGCAAATTTTGATCTATTAACTCATCTACAACTCCGCCTTTCCTACCAAACACCTCATTATATGGTATAGTATATAAGTGGGCGTGTCACTCCCATTTTTGAGAATATATTTTAGTCTAAAGTGGTGTACTCGGAAATAAAATTTTAGCTGAAAACTCGGTCTACAAGCCAAGAAATTGAGCTAGAAGCACGGATGAGTGTATATTTTCTATAAAAAGTAGGCGTGGCACTGGTCCGATTTGCCCCATTTTTATTACCAAACAGCGTAATACCAAACATAACAAAGAATATTAGTGCCAAATTTCATGACGATACCTCTATTCGTTCTCCTGTAATCGTGATTTCCACAGACGGACGGACGGACAGACAGACAGACAGACGGACGGACATGGCTAAATCGAATCAGGAGGCGATTCTGAGCCAGAATATATGTATATACTTTTCTATACCTACCACGCCTCCTTTAATGCGTTACAAACGGAGGAACAAAGTGAATATACCCTCATCCCTTCGAGTGTAGGGTAAAAAAAGGCAATAGGCAGTCTGCGCTTCAAATAGTTTTCAAAAGTATCCACAGGGACATACATTCATTCTATTAAATATTTCACTTTAATAGGGTCGAGATTTAGAAAGACCATCATACAACACGGAAGGTTATACTCTGGTTTGAGAATTAGATTTTCCAAACCAAACTTGACAAGGGATAGCAGAAATTCGTTTCAAAACTCATCATATACATATGTATCTCTTCCCTTTTAAAATATGTATGTATAAATATTTCTTCTCAGTCTCAGTAATTATATGTTTTTCTTAAATTTGTGGAACCTAAAAACTTTTTTTCACAATTTTTTTTTTAACTATACTGCTGTTTTTCTTTAACCTGTGTCCGTAATAGTCCAGCAGAGCCATCTAAACCTCGGAATTTCCTTTAAGTCTTATGTCTGCAGACGTGTCAGAACTCTTTGTTCTACGGACAATGTCCCGTAAAATCTTGAACACATTTATAACATATAAATGTATATACTTTTTATGAAAATTGCTTAATAGAAGTAATATATTACATGGCCTGGGACTTTTATCGACCTGAGTAAAAGGTTTATATGTAAAAACGCATTTGGAATGTATGTAGCTTGGGTTTGAAATCAGATCTATCTGTGGACATAAGGGTTAATAAGTTGCAATATTGAAAAGACCCATTCCATTCAATAACAATATATTCCAATTACAATATAAAAATTCCATTAAATATTTTAATCAGTTTTCTATCCTTCTGGAGTATTACTGAATAAAATATCCCCCTCCCCCCACGCCCACATTGAAAGGCTAGAGCAACGCCCTTAGTGCCCAGTAAGGATATTCCTCATGCCATCCCAGCGTTGTTCTTTGGAAGATTGAACCGATATCATTGACCGAGTTTGTGTTCCTCTCCTCCAATTACCCTGTACCACATCTTAAGAAAGTCGAAGAAGAAAAAGGTCGCACTTATTTCAACAAAATTTAAGGACGAATTAACTTACACCTAAACTGATTAATATATACGTACGTATGGAAAACCATAGGACCACTTATGGATTATTGAAGGGGTTTATATATTTATATGATATAATATATAAAAAGAAGTAAGCATGGAAGGAAGGAAGGAAGGAAGGAAGGAAGAAGGGAAATAAAGAAAGACGTCATCCATTAATTTGGTTTTATTTTCAATGGTAGTCTTTTCTTTTGAACCTCTTTATTTTGTGTCTATAGATTGATGAGTGGCAGTGGGTAATTAGTGTTTTGGAAATCGATTCTGGAATTATTGCTGTATTTGAAAATGACACTTCCTTATAAATTACTGCGGTATACTTTGCGTCGCTTCATCATTTCTTGTTTTGATGATTAATGAAAAGACACGAAGTTCCTTCTGCTCAATAATAGATGAGGCCGTTATTGTCAAGTTGTCATGTCGTCATCAATTTGAATCAAGTTAAATTAAAAGCAAGTAAGAGCGTTATCTTCGGCCTGGCCGAAGCTCATATACCCTACACCCGCATCTGTAGCAGATATAAAAAGTGGGCGGGTGACACCTACTGTTTTTAATTTACCGGGAGCGAATTTTGATCTATTAACTCATCTACAACACCGCTTTTTCTACCAAACACCTCATTATACGGTATAGTATATAAGTGGGCGTGTTACGCCCATTTTTGAGAATATATTTTAGTTTAAAGTGGTTTTCTCGGAAATAAAATTTTAGCTGAAAATTCAGTCTACTCGTATGTATATCGTACAATAACTTTATTAAGTAATTTACTCTTCCTTCCTTTCTTCCCCTCTTCCTTTATAGTCTCCAACTTTATAATCTCCAAATGTACGAGTATAATTTCCAAATTTTTTATCTAACGCCATCTAACGCTCTCTAAAAAACACTTTTTACAACAAAGTAAAAAGCTTTTTACAAAAAGCCAAATTTTTTTCAATTACAATTTGATCCTATAACGATGGTCACTTCGTTGACAGAAACTAAATGAGAACTTATTCGCATCAAAATAGTATCGTAGAACCCACAAACTAGCGAACGATCTGTTTCTTACGCATTTTCGTGTCGCACCGAAAACCCTTCGAAACATGGAAATATCGTTGAATGATTAATGCAAAAATGTGTTACTTTGTGGCTTATTAAATTTTCAAAAATAACTCTTTTGTGCGCATTTTAACAAACTTGCACGGAAGCTGACTTCCGGTGGGGGGACGCCCTCCACCCTTCTCGTTCAGCTCACTGAAAAATGCATTACTTTTCTTGTGAGATTTTAATAAAATACAAAATATGCAAAGGTTAAGAATTGGAAATGGGAAGAGGGCATGACTTAATACCTCAGTGGCGCTCAACAATTTAATAAATTCTAACAACCAACCAATGTCAAAAATGTTTTAGAATTTATATTGTAATTTTTCCATTTTTATTGAATCTACTAATGGATTTTTCACTAATAATACTAAAGCCGTCCTTTCCTCCTGCCTTGTAACTGTTCCATTAACCACCAGCAATTACTGAAATAAATACGATACAAAGTAACAGAAAAACCTACAAGAAATTATATTAAACATTGTTTTTAAAATAATTGCTTCTACAACATCATCAATAGATATGAACCTCCGTCATACTTACAGCAACTACAACAAGCAACAACAAATACCTCCTACAAATAAAGACGGGAAAATGATAATAAAATTACTACAAATAAAGACGGGACAGAGCTAAACTCAGAAAAAAACAGCAACGTAAAATCAAATAATTTTTTTTTTATTTTAAGTGGCTAGTTATTTACAAGTACTTTAAAATGAAGTAGAAATATTTAAAATCGAATATGAAATACTTTGTTTATTAAAATAAAAATGCTGCAACTTTAAAATAAAATATGTTCAATATAGTTTTCAGTTGCATACTTCAAATTCAGTTGCCAGCACTTCAATTTGAAGTCGGACGCTTTTATTCTGGAATTTAATGTGTTGCGTATTTAAATTAAAATTGTAAAATTTGAATTCAAGTGTGAAGTGAAGTGAAGTGAAGTATGTACGTACATAAAAGTCAGTTCGGTCTTTGTCGTCAAAGTTAATAAATGTGTTGTAAAAAATTCTAATAAGCAATGGAGTATATGAATGCTTTTTGCGACGCTAATGAATTAGAACCGAAAACCTTTATTGTTTTGCAAAACGGTGAATCTGATAGTGAACTAAAATATGATATCGAGTAAAATCAGTCATTTTATGTTCTAATAAAAAATTCTTCTGCAGTTTCGTTTTGGTATAATCTTATCAAGTCGTGCCTTGCTCATAACACACGGAAAAATTATATGACTAGGGAAGCGCCTAAAGCCGTAATTGAGTTAAAGAACTAGGGCCATTCTCTCGCACGCCTGAAGGTAAAATCTACCAACGATTATTTGGAGGCCAAAGCTTACAGTTTGGAAAAAGAGGGCAAGCACATATGTACATGTTGTGCTGTGGTTGACAGGTGAACTTGAGTCTGAAGCACTTAGAACTTAGTTATAATAATAATTTCATTCTAGAACTGGTCACTGTCTGCTACATACCCTTTATGGGCAGTCGCTTAAATGCGATTGTAAGTATTTAATAGAGTACTCTGGATTTGAACTTTGAAGACAACGAGTGCCGCGGTGTACTCGCTCGATGTCTAGAAGATAGCAGATGGTTAGTCGCAATGGGCTGCCTTGCCAGGACTTGGAATCTGTGCAGTTTCACCCGAGGAGAATATATGGCGCAAACTGCTTGATCGTGGAGGGTTGCCGTGGCGAGGGTGGTGTTGGTGCTCATAAAAACCCTGTGCTCTTGCAATTACATCGTTTACCTCCGAGTCGATCTGACGCGTGATCCCATACCAGTACTTTCTACAGTACATTACAACATGGGTGGCATATAACCATATAACCAGTACTCTATAAAAATAATTGTTATATAGCTTTTGTTATATATGTTTTTGGACTCCGTCATTATTTCAGTATACATATAATATATATATATATAATATATATATATATATATATATATAATATATAATATATATAATATAATATAGATATAGATATAGATATAGATATAGATATATATATATATATAGATTATAGATTTATAGATTATATATATATATATAATAATATTATTAATATATATTATATATAATAATAATATATATAATATATATAATATATTATATATATTATATAATATATATAATATATATATAATATATATATATATATAATATAATATATACTAGTATATATTATATAAGTAATATATATATAATAGTATATAAAATGCAAATTTTTCTCTGTGCAGATAACGATGTATTTGTTGTTTGTAGTCCAATACAAATTAAAGCCTTTTTCACACATTTTCAGTCATATGAAGTTAAGAGTAATGTTAATAATATTTACTTTAATTAAAATATAAGTTATTTCACATGCTCTCTCTTACATTTATATCAAATGGATAAAGTAACACCTGTGCAAGGGATAAGTTTTTATAACCAAAACTAGTTTGTAAATATTTGTAGATACATACTTTGTAACAAATTACATAATATATACATATACAATAAAATTGTACCAACATGGAAACTTTATGAAATTGTTTCCTTTAAAGAGGATTTTGCTAGCACCCTGTACTCAGAAAAATCTAGTACGCTAAAGATTTGATTTAAAGTGTAATGTATTTAAATCGATATTGAAATACTTTCAATTTGAACTTGAATAATATTTGATTTAATGCATTTCATGATTGAATTAAGGTTTATTTCTGTTTAGGTCAAAGTTTCCGCATTTTAATTCATTAGTTAAAAAGTATTCAATTCAAAGTTGATATTTTTTAATATTACTACGTTTTCCTTTAAAATATATTTTAAATACTCTCCATTTTGAATTGAATAATTTCTCTGTTGACTGTAAATCATTCCGATTTCTATTTGAAATGAAGTGGTTTTATTTGATTTTACGTTGTTTTTCTTCTGAGTGTACTTAAGTTGCTTTTGAACTCAAATGAACTTCTAATCAAGGTGAAATGAAATTGTTGTCAGTCCTCCAACCGACTGTTGGATGATTGTAGTGGCTAGTGGCCAAGTTAACCGCAATGACGACGACAAAGTCATCAACATGAATATCTCTTCGGCACAATCATCACCATCATCATTCTCATCTCGGCAGGTCAAAGGTACCACAGCAGCAAACACAAACGTAAATAAAAGTACCGGAAGCTACGTGCATTGCAACCACATTGTATGTGAAACGTGCCCCTAAATCCGACAATTTAGTCCGACACTATAGTGTTTGTCCTGTCATCCTCGCCCTGCTTAAAGTCATTACAGACGATTCAGAAGTCCTGTTCTCTGTATTTTGTTGATACTCGTCTTCGTATTGTTGTACTCTCGTCTGCAAGAATTATTGTTGTTGCAGTTAGAGGGTATCGCTTTCTAATGCAACTGATTACCAGCCCACAACAACAGGTGGTACTTTTGAGGTGGTGGGTTATCGAGTGTACATCGACTATTTCTCTTTTCTGTGAAGAGTTCTTTATACTCAGTGTTATGTAGTGTATTTGCTACGTTTTTGCTTAGTTTTCGCTTAGTTGCTTGCTAATTGGTTACGAGTACATTAAGTAACCCATAAATAGATTCTTCAGTTTGCAATTTCAGTTTCAGAGGGAGCGAGGATTAGGCCTTTGAATCATTTACATACAGTACTTAAGATTATCGTGTATATAACTCCAATATAGAATCGATTATAATCAATATCTAAATGATTCACTTAAGTAATTTTATTGATGCTTTAGTGTAGACCATCGAATTCATCAAGTTTAAATGTGTACTGACATAGAGCTACTATTTTAATGTGCAGTGAAGTTTCAATATATAAAATATGGTAAATTTTATAGCTATACATTCGTAAATTAAAATAATGAGACAGAATAGTCGAGTCGAAATAGCGAGCCGATAGTGGTCTCACTGTGGGAATGGTTGGTTTAGTGTACGAATGCACAACTCAGCCCGTTTGGGATTTTTGCGGGTTTCGATTGATTTCCTGGTAGTATGAGGCGAGAGAACAAGAGCCACAACTACACTCATAAAAATCTCATGGGTTAATCCAACTCAAGCGACCAGTTAACTTACTGCAATTGACAATGTTTTGGTTAAATTTTTCTTTGGTTAAATTTATTTTGGTTTGGTTTGCTTAAATTTACCTAATAAAAATTGCTAGCTTAATTTTTATAAAACTAGCTCAAAAAAAGTTAAACAATTTTTTTAATTATTTTTAAAAAAACATGAAATAGTTGTGCTTTTTGAAAAATAATTTTTTTTAATAACAAAATGTCAGTGGAAAACCCTAATCTATATATATAAAAGAAAGTGTCCAAAGCGATGTAATCCCATAACTCGAGAGTGGCCGAACCGATTTTGATGATTTGTACTTTGATGGAAAGGTATTTTCTCAGTACGGGTTTTTTAAAAAAAAAGAAAAAAAAAATCGAAAACAAAAGGTCAAAAAATCATAATTTCAAAATGTCTTATTTTGACCACCCAGCGTGTTACGACAGTTTTTTTTTCGATTTTTTTTTTCATTTTGTATCTTTCATTTTGTATGAAAGTTGAAGTGGCATTCTTAGAATTGCATTGTCTTGCAATAGTTTCGTTGTATTTTTGGGTGGGACGAAGTCCGCCGGGGCTACTAGTTAACTATAAATTACACCCATCAGCTTTGGTTGTAGTACAATTTCAGCTAGTAAAATCAACCTATTGTATCAGTTAATACACCGACCTGAGCAGTTAAGTTACTGATCGGATAAAAAATGAGCTGTTATCGAATTACATACTTATGTGTGCACACATACATACATATTTATCTAGTAAATATGTATTTTTTAAAATTTATAATTGTAGAGCAAATATAGATGATAGATTAAATTTACAATTAGTTGCGTTTAAAGTTTTAAGAAATTCACTTTAAGTATATTTAACAATTTTTTGGCTTAGATTTACTATATCATCAGTTTGGTTGCAACTTTGATAGCAATATTTTTGCTTTCATGGTTTACTTTAGATCTATAATTCATATTATTTTGTTACTTTCTGTGTTTATATACATACATACTCGTACATATATGTACTCGTGTAATCTACAAATAATAACATATTACTTTTCATGCGTTGAGATGTGCATAATCATGTAAACTAAAAGAGCTCAGTAGTATTAGTATTGTCCTCCACTGCGGCCCCGCCATTTACATCCGCAATGATGTCGCGTACCAGTGTCAGCAACACTTAAGCACGTCAGATGCCGAATTTAGCTCCTTGTTAATGGGTTAAATTAAAAATCCAGTCACACATCCTGCACTTCTGCCTTATATGTATATAGAAGCCCGAGTCTAGAGAGTCTTTTCCACTTTCAATAAACTGAATGGTCTCTCTGATTCGATCTCAAAACTTTTGGAATTGTATCCGAACTGTGAAATTGTTGTTGCCGGTGATTTTAATGATTGATTGATTGATTTGATGTTTATAATTCCAATTGGCTCCGTCAATTTAGCTCAACTAGTGAAGGAACCAACACATTTTCCATGTGTTGAAGGGCAAAGCCAAAACATTCTGGACCTCTTTTTAACTTCATATCATAGTAAGTATGATGTTGATGTTCTTACACCTCTCTTGGTAATTCGGACCACGCTACAATTTCTGCTACCTTCTCATATTCTAGTCTTTATTCTGGTTCCCAGTAGCTCCGAAGCGGACAGTTAGGCTTTATGAGAGGGCAAATTGATAATCTGAATCGATTTTTCAAGCATTTTAATTAGCAATTGTGTTTCAGTGATAGAAACATACATGCCGCAGCGAAATTAGTAGAGCAAATAATTTTATTGGGCACGCGGTCTTTCATTCCCAGTAAACATATTCCAATTAAGCCCAAAGACCTTTCCTGGTTTAATGCAACTTGCAGGCAGTCAGGTCCAAGGAAGTAGCGTTCAAGAATTGGCAGTCACATAAAACTTTTGAAACTTAACTGCTTCGCAAACAGGCCAGAAACAGGTGCAATGCCATTCTAAGGTGCGAAAAATTTCTTAACGAACAGCGCCTTAGAAGTAGAGTTCTTGAATATCATAAAGGTAAAACAGCTTCTGGTCATTCGTAGGGAGAGTGAAGAATCAGACATCGTCGTCTATTCCAACTCTTCCCATGAATGCCCAGACCTTCAATTACTCGGTTGACAAGGCAAATTTACTAGCTGAAATGTTTGCTGAAAACTGCTTTCAAGAGAGTATCTTGTGCTATGCCTGAGATACACTTTCGAACGCGAGCAGTTAAAAGAGTGCTTGCAGGACTCAATGTAAATAAATCATCGGGACCGGATGGCATTTCAGCCCACGAGGAATTGAGGAATTGTTCCTTAACGTTGGCTCGCCTGTTGCGCATACTCTTCATCTGTCTTACAATACTGGAGTTTTTCCGCACTCCTGGAAGATTGCCAACGTGCAGCCAATCCCCAAAAAAAGGCGAGGCTACGAACCCTGCAAATTACCGGCCTATAGCAACCTGCTCTACGCTTTCCAAAGTCATGGAGAGCGTAGTTAGTTTTAACTTGTTGATGTTAGAGCGCAATGAATTGCTCAGTGATCGCCAATACGGTTTTCGTGCTTATCGCTTAACTGGCGACCTGATGGCGTTTCTCACCGAACGATGGAGCAATAGTATCCACCATTTCGGCGAGAGTAAAGTTGTTGCTCTGGATATCTCCAAAGCATATGATCGAGTGTGGCATAAAGCACTTGTTTCAAAACTCGAAGCATATGAAATCGATAACACCTTCACTCGATGGATCTCGAGCTTCCTCAGCGGACGTTCTATCCGTGTTGTGATAGACGGCTTCGCTTCCGATGAGTACTCCATTAATTCTGGAGTTCCACAGGGTTCCGACCTGTCCCCTACACTCTTTCTGGTTTTTATCAACGACCATCTGTCGTTGACTCATAATACCGTCTATTCGTTTGCTGATGACAGCAGCCTTTGTCACTCATACTCGTTCTCCAAACGAACTTTGAGGTCTGACATTAGCGGAAAGAGGCGAATCATAGATTACCACTACACACTACAAAGCAACCTTGATAGAATCTATGAGTGGGGTCGAGCGAATCAGGTAAACTTTAATGCGACTAAGACCCAAAGCTGCATGTTAACTCACAAGCAAATGGAAGGTAGTTCCTGTCCCGTCCTTAAAGTGGGTGGCGTGGATGTTAGCGGGTCGACGGCTCTTGATGTTCTGGAAATGTCAATTCAATGTGATCTTCGTTGGAATGATCACATTTTTGATGTGTCGAAGGAAGCAGCCAAGTGTTTAGGCTTTTTAAAGCGGCGTAAGGTTTACTTCACTCCTGTCGATCGCACTATCTACGTCACCTACATCCGCCCTAAGATGAAGTACAATTTGCATATATGGTCAGGGGCTTCCAGAACGTATCTGCATCTATTGATTTTGATTTTTTGCAGCTTTGATTTATTTTCCTCTTGACCACCACTGATTTTCATACAATTATTTCTATATGTAATGAAATCATCACCTGAAAACTTCTGAAGTTCCGTTTAACCAATATTTATTTGCAGAAGGGGTCGTATACAAAGACCCTTAAAATACCGAACGGATCGTTCTCCTACACGCAATGAATTGCCCTTCAAAACGATAGCATGACGCGGGACGGCGAAATACCCGCCATTTTTAATCCGAAAAGGGTGCGTACACCCTCCGTTGTGGTCACTGGAGATTCGCCCAACGGTCCTTATGGTGGTTTCACCAACATACTCAGTACCAGCAATCCACAAATCACCCACCAGGACTCCATCTCTTCCAGTCAACAAGACCCGAATGAAGCTATTATAATTCATACGGATATACGAGAATCTTGCCGTGGTCTGGCGGGTGGACATGGTTACGCCAGTAGTAGTGCTGGCATTGAATCGGATACGCCGACCACAGAGTTGCCTGATCCCACACACGTACAATTTAGAAGGCTGAAGGCTTGCAAGGAGTCCTGTTGCTCCGAATTGGCACAAAAGGTGAAAAGAAAGAAAAATTAGAGAAAAAACGTATAAGAGCGAGTTTAAATTAGTGTCTAAGTACCCTCGATTGTCCAAATACTCGATACTCTCAAATATGAAGTATGAAATTTATGGCCTCCACTAATTTTGGGCAGCTAGCAACAGATTTTGACGCCAACGCTAATGTGAACTCGCTCTTATACCGCTCTCTTCTAACTCTATTCAGGCAACAATCCTTCTTCTTTTTATTTAGATGTATTTTGGTGTGTGCGTCACTATTCTTGTCACTGCTTCGTGGGTTGGAGCAACACATTGCATAAAATTTCTATACTTGAATCGGAGCACCTACGCCACCGCTATCGACGACAATGATCTGTCATCGAATCATGCTGTCGCCGAATTGGATTTAGTGACGAATAGCGATGATGTCGATTTGATTGGCATTAGTGATACCGCCGCTATCGGCGTTACCGAAGTAGAGGATGCCACGAAGATTTTCCATGTACCGAAACCGACGCTGCAGACGACCATATTTAGTGCACCATTTTTCGCAGCGTGGTTTTTCACAAATTTCTCATTCTTATTCTTTCCGATTTACGTGTTGGGAAGAGTTTCATTGAGAAAGTGTGACAAGCCCGGCGAAATCCTTGGCGACGTACTGCGAGGATTTCGCGATCGAGGATTTACGATTGGTTAGTTTAGGTGGGACAAAAACAATAAATATGTAGTAATATGGAAGATGGGCAAGAACTTTCACTTTACACTTGAAAAAATTGTTTCTCCGGTTCTCTGCTTTGAGAAGTTTAGGAAATTATAGAAATTTTCCATTGTATAAAATTTATCAGAAATTAAGAATGAATTTCAATGCAGGACGCTTTCTAAACCGATGCCTCTCCTTCTGCATCCTGTGGCTTATCACTACGTACCTCTACACCCTGGCGCTGCGCGTACTCTTCGCAACGGACGCGATGGCTTTGTTCGCCACGAATGTTGCCTGTGTCTATCTCCTGTCTTGGGTCATTTTGCACGAGCAGTTTGTTGGTGTACGGGTAAATATTAAAATGGTTATGTCGCCGAGTAGTTTATGAAAAGTCATCCTCTCCTTCTGCTGCTATAATTGGCTTTTTTACAAATCATGGCAAGATTGTTGCTGTCATTTTGTGTGACACGGGAATCGCCTTACTTGCTTACATGGATGGCATTACCGAGAGCCCAACACTAAGTGGCGTCGTTCTGGCTACTCTGGCTGCCGCTGGTTACGCTGTATTTCGAGTAATATTAACTTCAGCATAATTGTTTTCATTCTTACGACATTTTGAAACTTTGAATTTGCTCTTTATTTTCATTTTTAGGTCATGTTCAGAAAAGTTATGGGCGATCCGCCTGTGGGTCAAATAGCTTTTGCTTTTACGACTCTGGGCTTTTTGAATGCGGCTCTGCTGTGGCCCGTGTGTGTCGCCTTGTACTTAACTGGCACAGAAACCATGCCTTCGGATCGTATGCCTTGGATCATCTTGTTGATTGCTAGTATTTTGTTGTTGGGTAAGATATCCTTTCATAATGTATTAAACAAATAAAATTGAGCAATCTATTAACTGAACACGCCTCTGTTTTTCCTTTTCTCTTACAGTTTTTCACATTTTAATGCAATTTAGTGCCGCCGTAACTTACAATATGTTCGTGACGTTGGGTCTAATCACGTCGGTGCCGGTTTCAGGAGGTAAGGATAATATATTTATCCTATAAAATTCGTACATATTGTTTTCTTTTTTAGCACTCGATGTTGTTCTTTACGGTGCCACTTTCGCTGGCATGAAGTTGGCTGGCGTTATTTTAATAGCTGTCGGTTTCTTTCTGGTCATGTTTCCTGAAAATTGGCCTGATTACATAACTCGGCTTTTGCGGTAAGCTTTTCTCAATCACAACTATTTTAAATTTATAATTGAAACTCTTTGTTTATTATTTTGATTTCTTTAAATAACGCTAATCCTTCAATATGAATTTTTTTTCCACTGTTGAAAGCATTTAATAACTCAAATAGGTTTCTGTTATTGCTCAATATTATTACCCGCGATAGATTTATAGTTGATTATCGAAAACAATTAGTTATAATATAAAAATAGGCGACTGTATTGTCAATATTATACGATAATCAACTCTTAATGTTTTGCACTTCTATTTTTTATGTATTTTATTTGACTTAGTCTCCTGTAAGACAATTTGGTTTTTATTAACTTTGTTTTATGAAATCAAACACTATGATGGAGGATGTTAGAATTGAGATCTTTTGACATATTTTTCGTTTTATGAAGTAACTTGAGTTCCTAAATAACAAAATAATTATTCCCCTTTTCCGTATTCTATTTTCCTCCCATAAAAAACATTTTATAAAAAAAACATTTCAGAAAAAGTGGGCGTGCCATTCTACGCTACCAATGTTGTTGTGAGTTGGCTGAAGTTCATTATTCCCATGCGGTATGACTGAAATAAAATAAATTTTTGTTTTTATTCCCAAACAAATACACTCTTCTAACGATGGTAAAAATTATAAAATGTAGAGAAAAACAATACTAATATAGCAGAAACCTCGTCTCAAACGAACATACGAGTATTTTCGAGCATTTTAAAACGCTGTTTTTGTTGTTGTTGGATTAGATAAAAAAGTGTGATTCAATCACAAAAGCAGAATGAAACTCTTTGTTTGAAAAAGCAAAGGAATTATTTTTGATTTTGTATAAAAATAATTGCCACCAAAAGTCTCATTTTTCACCCACTTTTAACTTCAAATTTATCCTCAGCTTCAACTACGATTAACTCTACTATACACCATATTTAATATTAGCACCTCAGTGACCAAACTTTTGTGTACCTACTGTTGTACCCTGTTCTTCCCTGAGATTATGGCTGTAGCTTTACATGTTGAAGCTTACGTTGTCTTCTAATCTTGTACTATAATCGATGTTGTTTCACAATTAGTACAATTAGTACATTTTATAATATAGATACTAATATTATATTCGGTTATTGCAATTTTCCTTTATGTAGACTTGTTATTGCTACATACTCTAACATACGGATACATAGAAATCTTGTTTGTTCTCATTTGCGCTAATTTTTTTATATCAATTACTATATTAACCATTTCTTGATAAAAAAATGTACTTACTACTCATAAAAATAATTTTTTCAATATTTATTATCATATTTATTATCAATATTTTAGGTTATTACGTTTTACCACTTTTTGTTGTTGTATTCGGATTAAAAAGTTAAATTGTTAGTCAAAAACTTTTCATGAGAATTCTCTTTGAAGACTGCATTCACTCTGAAGACTATACTCTTTTTGAAGACTATCGTCCCTTTGAGGACTATACTCTTATTGAAGACCACACTCTCTTTGAAAACTTATAGTTCTGTGCAGACTTGGTCCGTAGAGCAACCTAAAAACTCGAAAAACTAAAAACATCTAAAATAATACATGAATAAAGTACATACTTATGTTATATGTTTTTTTATTGAAATTGCTCAAGAATATATCACTTATCACTTATCAATTTTATGGTCCTGAGTTAAACCGTGGTCCTAAGTGAAAAAGCACTTTGTTTGTAGCCATAGATGTGACCAAGCCTATCCTTAGACGTAAGTGTTTAGACGCGCAAAGACTCTTAATGGTTTTTAGGACTTAACTTGTAACGATTATAAATCGTTACCATTTCTTGCTTTCTATTTGATAATAAATCGGCTGTCAGTCAGAAGTTCCCATTGCCTAGCCGCCAGGAAAGCTGGTTTTCAGCCAGCAAGCAAGCCCGAATTCTATCCTCGGTACGAAGTACTGATGGTGCATTAGAATTTATTTTTTGCATATCTCGGGGAAATTATTATTATTAATAATACGTATTAATAATTAATTTGTTTTGCCACAAATACTAGAAATTAATACAATTTTTAAAAATTAACAACAACCCGGTTGTTTACACTTGCCGTAAGAGGTACAAATAAACGCAGAAGTATACACACACACGTACATACACAATTAGGCAGGTTTATATTAATAAGGCACCTTAAGGAACATTTTTCCACACCTTAAGGAACCTCAGCTAAAGTAAGTGTCTTGACTACTTTAGCCCAGGTTCATCCGTACTTCTAAAAGAAGCACGACAGGTTTCTTTTGAAAATATGTTATATACTTTTAAGAAGAAAACCACGTCGGCTTTCGACAGGTTTTCCTAAATACATTTGGCAAAGAAAACCACGTCGGCTTTTGACAGGTTTTCCTAAATACATTTTGCACTCTGCCTGTCTTACCGCCTAAAACCACTGTAACCCAACGATTGTACGCGACTCTCTAGTTTTAGTTTTAGTTTTTTAGTTTTAAGCCAAAATAAGCCATCTATCGTCCAAGCCGAACTACCGGAAGGTAGTCGGTGAAAAAATTGGCAAATTTGTCAATTGTGCCCAATTCGACAATAGACATGGTGAACTGGCAACAAGAGGGTTGCGAGACCCCTCTAGGAGGAACCCTGAAACAGCTGAGCCTACCTGAAACTAAAATAAATAAGCTAAATAAATAAATTTAGCGTTTTTAACATAAATTTTGTAGGCTTCTAGTTTTCTTTGTTCAAATTGATACCTTTTGGGTTGTTTTAAGTTTCCTTATACAACATTTCCAGTTGCTTTTTAAAACTGTTCCAATGAGAATTACTCTTCACATATTTCCCTGAGCCCATACAATATCTTCCTTTAACCGTCTATATCCATTTTCTTCTCTTTTCTTTTGTCTTTCTCTCTCACTCTCTCTTTATCTATCTAATGCCTACTTTATAAAAACGGTATCTCGATATTTTATTATACTTACAGAAACATCATCTTGTTGGGGCACAACGCGAGGTGAGTTCCTACCCGAAAAACGCGTTAATTAAATACATAATTTACTTTTTTTGTCTTACTTCATTTAATTATATCTTTTCAAGACCTACGATTTTCAATCCCAATTCAAAAGAATTTTTTGTTGGTATTAATTCTTCGGTAATACATTGAAAAGACATATTTACAGACTAAAAAAAAATTAATATATAGGTATATTAATTCAATATTAATTAAGAGTTGACATAGATATACACTAATTGAGGTTTTCATGCTCTATAGTTTGCTCTTCGGGTCTGAATTTCCTTAATCTGACTTTACAAATATTCTGAATGAAATTTATTTAAGCCTTTAGTTTCGGTACCTCCTTATACCCTGGCTCCACTCTCCTCTCTATCTCTGTCACACTGCTTTTTTCTCTTACGTGTGTGTTCTTTTAATTCCGATTTTCAAATGAACTAAAGCAAAAAAAATTTGATTAACAACCACACGATTTGTCCTTTCTAAATGTTTCTTTGAGAGTGTCATTGTTGTTAATGTGTCTTTGAAAAATCACATTTCGTGTCGATGTTTGTGCCTTTGTTCTAATACTCGTAGTATTGAATATCGATAAAGATGATGATAATGATGGTGACGATGTAGATATTTATAATGGAAATGGTTTTGACTTTGTGTTTGTTTTTCTTCTTTTATTCGTTAACACTTTCATTCAATCCAAATACGTTAATCCGGATCGGCAGATGTAGTGATTATTCTCCTGGTATTCGTACGATCGACTACTTTAAATAAATGTGCCATCACACTCAGTAGCTTTCATAGAATTTACTTGTATACATCAGTATGTATTTGTTTATGAGTAAAGTAACCTTTTAAAAAGGGCACCCGAACGATTTTCAATAAGTTCACTCCTCACTTAACTAATGGTTTTAAAAATATTATTTATAAAGAGTACACCCTTTCCTGTACTGTTACTATAACAATTTATACACTCTAAAACACTGTACACACTATCAAACACTGTAATGACGTTAGAAGGGTGTTAAGCAACTAGCTACAAAATTTTTTAAGTTCTTACGCAGGTTGAAAAATTGCGTACAGGATATTGCTGAGTAGATATTTTCCAAAAACACTTTGCAGCATGTTTAAGATTCACATACGTACATATAGTTTGTCGTTCTTTTTTAAGAGTTTAGCAGGCAGGCTTTGTAAAGGTAAGTTGTTCACTTTATTTAACTCTAGCTACAACTCTAGCTACAACTCTATTTAACTTTGGCTTCTTGGCTTTCTTTTCACCTAATTTCACTTTATCTCGAATGAAATGTCTCTGCACTTCACTTCTATAAAGCATCTTCTATCACATCCATCCATGTAACCATCCTTTAACTTCAAATGACACTCTACTATAAACTTTTATGAATACCAGTCGTTGGAAATACAGTTCAGTTATTACTAAGTTTTCTCCTCCTCTGTCAGTTACTGGTTTCCTTAAATTTGAGTTGAGTTATAAAAAATTTTTACTTATTTCACACTTGCGTTATAAAATCGCACTACGAAATATAGTTTTTACTTTGAGTTTTTTCGTCAAACGCAATTAATTACAAACTTCTGCTCCACGTAACTTCTCTTTTCACTTCTTCTGTTTCACAAACAAAAACCACCAAAAATAATAAAAAAAACTGCGAACAATTAAAAAAATAATCATATTTTTTGAAATGGAAAAATATTGTTATTAAAAAGCAACAGCAGGCCGGCTTTTTGTAGGCGAGATGTCGTCGTAGCCTCGCCGACTTCAAGGTAGGCGTGCAATTCAAGGTTACAAACGCAGTGTAAGGAAACACCAATAATTCTTATGAGACACGAGTATGATGCACGCCATCGTTAGCGTCATTCAAAACCCACTCTTCACAATGAAAAGTGTATTCAGCCTGTTTTTTCTTCTGCTCTCGGTAAGTATGAAATTTTTGGGGACCGTCTACTCTTTCGTATCCCTTTATTTTTCTTCTAAACGATTTACTTTCTTAGGGCAAATTTTTGAGCTCTTAATACAATAAATACGACTGTGGTAGATATTTATACATATTTGATAATTTTTGTTGTTAGCCGCCAAAATAACTTTTCAAAATTATATGACGTCTTTGTTTTACAAAAGTTGCAGATGCCATCAAATTTATATTGCCGAATTGAAAAGCCAGCAAAAATATTATGCCGTTAATGCAAATACTTCATTTGGCTAAAATCGAAATGTTTCGAAATGTCAAAGTTAAATTTTTGGTGAGCTTCTCGAGCTACTGCTCCTTTTTACTTACTTCTTTCCTTTTTTTTAGTAATAAAAAACTCCCAAATTGCCCCGTAGGCTAAAAATTTGCCAGCGAATACTTAAAATTTCTATAACAAAGACTTAAGTACATATTCGCAAAACGCTCAGAAAAATATTTTCACACAAATTAGCAGCTCCGAATATAACTTGCTCTGTCTTGCCGTGAATTCATACATCCATAGAATGTAATTAATATGTATTTATCAAAATAATTATGCAGTTTCACACGCCTCTATCTTCATCAGTTTTTCATAAAAAATTTATAAAATCTATGATAGTTAATGGTTTACTTACTTTTCTATTATTCTATTTTATCCCTATAGATATATTTTTCTATTAATCTCTTCGAATTTTTCAACCAAGAAATTACTATAGGTTCTGTCTGCTGCATCTCCTTCTGCTTTCGCTTCCGCGGCTGTTACCTCTCCTGCTCTTACACTTCACTTTTCCCAACTTAATTTGAAAACGCTATAGTAGAATATAATAACGTATCTCATAGCATGCTTGCATTTTGCTAAATCGTTGTGTTGTAATTACCTCTGATCTGTAAAAATCTGTCTGCGTGTCAACTTTAGCTTCCTTTTGCAGCCTATTGCACCGCAAAAGCCGCTTTAGTCCTTGTATGATTAATTATATTTAATTTATTGGATTAACTTTTTTTTGTCAAAATTAGTAAATAAAACAATTTATCAGTACATCACATGTACTGAGAAAAAGACGACTTAAAATCAAATTTAACACACAAAAAATATTACAAAAACACAGATACTTACTCAGTATTAAAGACACTCAAGTTAAAATTAATGATAAATTTAAAATTCAATATTATCATAATAAATGCTGGAATTTTTACAAATTCTTTGTTACAAGAATACAGTGACGTACCTAGCATGGAGGACACTCCGGGCGGAAGTGGTGGTGTCACCCATATGACATTTTTTTACCACGGCAATTTTTATATTGTTTTTTTATTAAGTGTAATTAATAGGTGTGATGCAAGACGCTTGAATGGATAACTGCATTGGGTTGTGGAGGAATCCACAGTCCCGTCAGACAGGCCCGAATTTTCTGGAGAGTATGGCAAAATATATGTAGAGTGTTTTTTTGCTTAGATGTAACATACTGAAGAGTTAAATGTCAAAAGAGCGTCTATACTGCGCTTACTCTTTGACATTTATTATCTGCGTACTTTAGCAAATCATCTCAGACTCACGCTGGAAATTATTTAAATTTACTTTGAAAATCACTCGTCGATTCGCGCAACATGTAATTAGCATCTTTCGAACGCTGTATACGAAAGAGAGAAAGAAGATCCAAATTTTTCGAGTCCTCGTCGATCGCAGGAATTGGAATTTTGTCCATCCACTACATGGAAAATTTTGCGCTAAGATCTTGGCCTAGAGCTGCAAAACTGGCTCTTTATTTTATCGCGAAATTGTGTTTAGTGATGAGCAATCCACAAGAGACCCTACAGACTCCATTACAACAAGAAATATGCACCGTTTGATGCGATTTCCACGCTGGTATTATTAGACCTTTTTTCTTCAAAAAAAGACCCAGCGCCCAATAAATAAAGAGCGTTGCCGCACCATGATCAAAGCTGATTTTGATAAGCATGCCTTTCAATTGGCCTCCAAGGTCGTGTAATTTGTAAAATCCCGATTTTTTTCTGTGGGGTCACGTGAAACCACTGCTTTGTGCTGATAAACCAGCAACAATTGAACGCCGTTTTGCAGTAGGCAACCAACACTCATTCTGACAAAATCTGAGATACACCAAACTCTCGGTTATATCACCCTAATTAATGCATGGCCAATTCATATGACCGATACAATGTAGAATAGAGAACAATTAATTAGTTTTTTAATACTAATAAAGGTAACTTTTTTATTGAGCATACGAGTTATTAAAAACGTTAAAATATATATAAGTATTTGTTGTAAATTACATATTGTTGTATTTTACATACATATGTATGTACATATGTACATACATCATTACTTCGAAAAATAGTCGATAATTTTTCGTTGCTGTGTGTTTTTATACCCTACACCCGAAGGGATGAGGGTATGTTCACTTTGTTCTTCCGTTTGTAACGCATTAAAGGAGGCGTGGCAGGTATAGAAAAGTATATATATTTTGGCTCAGAATCACCACCTGATTCGATACAGCCATGTCCGTCCGTCTGTCTGTCTGTCCGTCCGTCTGTCTGTCTGTCTGTCTGTCCGTCCGTCTGTGGAAATCACGATTACAGGAGAAGGAATAGGGGTATCGTCATGAAATTTGGCATGAATATTCTGCGTTATCCTACACTGTTTGGTATGGAAAATGGGAAAAATCGGACCAGTGCCACGCCTACTTTTTATAGAAAATATGCCCTCATCCGTGCTTCTAGCTCAATTTCTTGGCTTGTATACCGAATTTTCAGGTAAAATTTTATCTCCGAGCTCACCGTCTTAGACTAAAATATATTCTAAAAAATAGGCGTGACACGCCCACTTATATACTTTACCATATAATAAGGTGTTTGGTAGGAAAAACGGGATTGTAGATGAGTTAATATATCAAAATTTGCTCCCTGTAAATTTAAAAAAGTAGATGTCACCCGCCCACTTTTTATCACAGAAGTTTTCGTATTAAAATTTAAATATATGAACTGGAGCTGATATATTAGGATATTATTTCATATATTAGAGTAACTAATAGAACTTGTGGGAGTTCATATATTTGCGTAATTGATATAAACGGGGGTATATATAACCGAGAGTTTGGTGTAATGTAATTTATTTAGTACTTTAAGGCTATTTTTCATTTCCCATAAGACGATCCTCGCGTTTTACAGGGAAAAAAATGGTCAGTAACAATATTTATTTTATAATGACGAATTTTTGTTTTGCAGAAAGCTAAGAGTCAATATAGAATGTAAAAAATCAAATTTTTGAGAAAATATATTTTTTAACCCGCTTTTTAATAGAATCAATGGTCTAAAGCAGCCCTGGACAACACGTGGCCCGCCACAAACTGTAGAGTTGAATTGGCCTGTGAAACCATTTGGGTTGGCCAGGCCTGGTCTAAAGTTTGCCATCATATTGTTTAGATTTTTAAAGAATTAAAGGAAAACGTTAGCATTGGAGATAATATTGATGGTTTCAGTGCAGAAAAACTAGACTTTTCTATTGAAAAAATTAAATTTTTTAAAGTATTATTACAAGAGCGGTTTAAAAAGTGAGTGACTTTTTGAATTTGCCGCGCAGTAACTTGAAATGCGAGGGTCACTCGCATGCAAGGGTCACTGCTCCCATAAACATCTATCTATTAATAGACTGCTGTAAAGTTTTGAGCAAACTGCGCCATTAAGTTTGTGTTTGACAGCCATTGAAAGCAGACAACCTCGTGAATTTGAAAAAAAAAAACGGAATTTCGTGTGCTGATAAAGCATTATTTTTTGCGTAAAAAAGCAACACCTAAACCAAGGAAAGACTGAAAAAATACTATGGGGACACTGCACCATCGATTTCAAAGGTTAAGAAGTGGTTTGGTGGTCTTACCAGCACAAGTGACGCCGAACGTTCAGGTCGCCACGCTAGAAATCGTCGATCAAATCCATGGAATGATATTGGACGATCGGAAATTAATATTAAATTAATAAATCTTAAAATTATAAATTAAATTTATTTCTGAAAAAACCAAATACCTTTAAAAACGAATAACTTATCATTTCCAACAAAATATTATAAATAATTATATTACATTAACTTAAATATTTTATTAACTCTTTTAAAATCGGGAAATTTATATTAAATAAACTATATTTAATTAATCCTGATACACAAGGTACAATAAATAAAATTTTCTTTAAAATCAAAAATTTTTCAAAATATTTCATTACTCGGGTGATGGCTGCCGCGATTTCTCACTCGATCATAAGCGCAACCGTGTGACCACTTCAAAGGAGGGTTTGGCGATGTTTAACCGCAATCCAAACGAATATTTTTACCGTACACGAAACATGGATCCATCACACCACACCAGAGACCAAAGAACAATCAAGAAAGTGGGTTTCTCCGTGGGAACGTACACCAAAGGAGGCCAGGATTGGTCTGTCTACCAACAAGGTCATAGCCACAGGTTTTTGGGATGCACGAGGTGTTATTCACATCGATTAATTTGAAAACGATAAAACGATCGCCGGCGTATATTATTCAGAGCTTTTGGCAGATTCGATATTGATTTAAAGCAGAAACGACCGCATTTGGCGAAGAAAAGAAGTGCTGTTCCGTCAGGACAATCATCAGGACATCCATGCACACGTGTGTAGTCACCACGGTAAAAATTCATAAATTGGGCTACAACCTGCTACCCCCCAAATCCAGCCTATTCTTCAGATTTAGTCACCTGTTACTATTTTCTTTTTCCAAACCTGAAGAAATGGCTGGGCGGCAAGAGATTCGGGTCAAATCACTGAAACAAACGCCTATTTTGAGGGTCTTGAGAAAACCTATTATTTGGAAGGAGTAAAAAAAAATTAACAACGCTGGATAAATCTATCGAGCTTAAAGGATGTTGAGAAATAAAACGCTTATTTGCCAACAAAAATTCCTTTTATTAAAAAATCACTGACTGATCAATATATCCGTATTATTATATATATTATCACTTATATTATCACTTATATTATCACTTATATTATAAATGATAATACTTATATATAAGTAAGTTATATTATAAGTGATAATACTGCAAAGCAATAAAACAAGAATTTTATTAAAAATTTTAACAAAAATTAATTTGAATAACCTGGATTTCTGTTCTCAAAGAAGCAACCAATCAGCAAGAAATTTGTACAGAATGTAAAATAAAAGCAAATTTTTGCAAATTATGTTTCTCTAAGCCATAAAGATTTATTACAACAGAACCTATGGTATAAAGTTTATCCTTTATAAATATATAAACGACAAAAAAATTTATCGTTTATAAAAAAGTATTTTGCAATGTTCTGAAGAACGCACTTGTTGTGGGATGGTGCTAAAAGTGGCCCTAAATTGGACGTCAAGATTGCGTTTATTCAAGAACGGCCACGGTGGCCATATACCTCAAATCATTTTCAAAGGTTAAATCCCCCACGACTCCCCTGCTTCCATCGGTACGTCACTGCAAAAATGACTATCATTTAAAAATAAAAATTTGTCTGCGATTTAAAGTCGTCATTAATTTAACCTGAGGTCTTTCAGTTTCTCTCTGCATCGCACTCTTTAGTGTAGGAATGTACAATTCAGTCTCTAAGTGTTTGAGGGAGTGAATAGAGTGAGAATAATATAGAATTACACTGTTTGGCATTTACTGTGATTTGAATCAATGACCGTTACGTTGAGAGAAATGAATCAGGCTCAATGCTTTCCATTCGCCATAACTACAGTTGCCGCTCTCTTTCCCTTCCCTCATCTTACCGTCAGCTCGAGAAACCATACGGGCTGAGTTGTGCACTTCTAATCTTTAGACACGCGCACACAATTTCACAAATTAACTCCGACCTTACGATACCGTTCAATGATCAAATTTAAATTTTAGGCGAAAAGAATCCACACATTAGAGTTTATTTCTTTTAAACGTCAACTAATATTAAATTTTTCTTTCCACACTGCAAACTACTTCCACTAATACACACACATACACACACCAATACAGATGGGGTCGAGGCCCTCGCAGCGGATCATTAGCGGGCCGCCTTCCAACCACTATAGATTATCGGACAGGATATATAAGGTCCCATCTACGATCACCATCTGGCCGTGTGAGATGACCGACTTATTGGCAACTGGATTGTTACGACAACAACAACAGCATCAAGCCTATCACCCACATTTCTATCACCATCAACAACCACACCTACGCCATCATTCAAGTTTTTCCAGTTCTTCGCCACTTCAGACCACTGGAGTCGGCACTTCAAGCAGTTTCTCTAGCAGCCGTAATGCACGTGGGCCACCCATTGGAAGTGGCGGTGGCAGTGTGCGTTTATTTACTTATTTCGGCAGCGACCTTGAACGTGATCGTAAAAAATCATCAGAAACATCATTCTTTAATTTAGGTTTCCGTCGCAAATCGACTGTGGTCTATTACGCGGCAACGGACTAAAAAAGGCTAAGGAATTCAATTGGGTTACACTTCGAATAATGTAGGTTTATTTTCTTGTGATGAAAGAAGTTTAGCACTATCTCAAAAAAGTAAAAAAAAATATTCAAAACTACCGACCGGTTAAACTCCATAACCATAAGCCATAAAGAAAAATAAAAGGATGACTGTTGAAAACTCTAATATGAATTACATATAAACCAATTTTTCTAATCAAGCAGAGCGTCTCCGGGAAATAACTCCCAAATGAAATAAAGCCCTCTTTTTTTTATATGAAGATTTGAAATCGTAAAATTTGGGTGTTATTTCATTTTTTTTGGCTTTATTTAATTTTAATAAAAACTGAAAATGATTTTATTGTGGGCTTTATTTCATTTTTTTGTAAAAATTATAGGCTCCGTGAAATAACGCCCAAATGAAATAAGGCCCACTTTTTTTTATATGAAGATTTGAAATCGTAAAATTTGGGCGTTATTTAATTTTTTTTTGCTTTATTTCATTTTCAATAAAAATTTCAATAAAAATTGAAAATGAAATAAGGCCCACTGTGGGCTTTATTTCATTTTTTTGTAAAAATTCTAAAATTTCTGAAAATGAAATAACGCCCAAAATTACGGCGTCGACTGAACTTTAATGTGGATATGCAGAACTTTAATGCATGCAGAAAGACCCAGAATAGAGGAAGAATTTTCAACAAGGAGATGGTTTTGTTGGCTGAGGATTTTAATCCCTGCCACGGCCGAAGGCCGGCATGCAGAAGGACACTTTGCCTGCGCAGAAGGAGTCTTCCTCTATCCAGGGTCCTTCTGCGCAGGCAAAAAGTGTCCTTCTGCGTGACGGCCTTCGGCCGTGGCAGGAATCAAAACCCTCAACCAACAAAACCATCTTCTTTGCTGAAAAATCTTCCTCTATCCAGGGTCCTTCTGCGCAGGCAAAAAGTGTCCTCTTTCGTGCCGGCCTTCGGCCGCGGCAGGGATTAAAACCCGCAGCCAGAAAAATCATCTCCTTGCCGAAAAGTATTTGTATATTAACCCGTCCAGTAAGTCCAACAGCAGCTTCGTAGCTAACGCATTTCAGCATTTATCGCAAAATTGGGCCTTATTTCATTTTTTTGGACTTTATTTTATTTTTCGGGAAAATTTGAAAATTTCTTAAATCATAAAGAAAAATTCATTTCACAGAAATTTTCATTTTTTTATGAAATAACGCCCATTTTGCCAAAATGAAATAAATCCCGCATTGGGCCTTATTTCATTTGGGAGTTATTTCCCGGAGCCATGCAGTGCTATTAATTTCAAAAAAAACTATCTGGTTTCCTTTTCTTATTGTGTAATTCATTTCTAGCTTAATCACGAAACCGATCTCAGACTTTGTTAGGTACAAAGAAAAATTATATTTTATTCAAAAATCTTCAAACCAATGAACCAAGTTTTCAAAGTTTCCTAACCTCAATTTACCTCACGCCAATAAAAAACCTACGTCCAGTATAATTTTTTTATTATATCGTAATAGAACAAATCAAATCATCGGGTAACGTTAACGTCACTCGTACGATATTACAAAAAAACATGTAACATAACATTTCTTAGTGTTACATCATTAAAACCATACTCAATCGAGAAATACATACATGCATACAAATACATACATTTTATTTTTATTTAAACGAATGGAGGCTTTAATACCTTTATATTTATATACATACGAGTGAGTACATTAACAATGTATGTACCTATATATAATTGATTAATTGAAAAAATTCAATTAAATTGAAAAGAGGTTATTCTAATTTATGCTACACAATAATACACAATAAAGGAATTTAAAACACAAAACAATTACAAATGCAGTATTAATTAAAATAAACTGATGAAATTCACAATATTATCAAAAAAAATTTAACCTTACAAACGGTGCAGCAGCATGGTTCAAAAAGTGTGTTGAAAAAGAAAGGATGTGAGCGAAAATTATGTAAATCAATAAAAAACAAACAAAAATCTTTGAAAGCGACGCACAGTGGGAGATCACGTCTAGGCCGCGACCAAAAGTCAAAAAGTTGCGCGCATATTTTCAAATTTTTTTTTTGCATTTGATTTATAATAGATATATACAAATAGATATATAAAAAATATAGTAATATCTTTTTTTTTAACATTATATTATAATTTATTACAATATACTTAAGTAATAAGACTCAAAGTCAGTCGGACCACTTATTTTCATTCTCTTTTCTATTTCTTTCTATTTCTATTCCTTGATACAATACTTATCTCTTTCTTTCTACAATGTACAGTAATATGTATTTATGTATACTACATAATAAATAAAGTGCATACCAGAGATCTGCAATGAGTCGTATTAAAATACGCCATTCGGCCTGAGAAGATAACGACTGCGTACGCCCAGAAAGCACGTGTAAAATGTAAGATATTTTATTCATCTTTAAGATTAATTTAAAGTAAAATTATATAACTGTTCATATTTAACCCTCTTACGATCCCAAACTTCTCCATGGATATGGTGACTCTTTACGTTTTTTCACATTTATAGTCATTCATAAATAAAAAATGTTTGCAACAAAATGATTTTTGTTATTATAAATAACACAACGTTACAATTTTAACAAACATTTTAAGAACAGGGTCTTCCGCCTTTGTCTTTCGTTAACTTGTGACCAATATTGACTATTCCCGCATACCATATATTTTATTTATATCACGCCGGATTTTTTTAGAGTTCTAGAAATACTTTTGAAAGTGAAATGAAGCACGATTTGTTCAAGTTGTTCAAGTAGCAAACGACGTCCAAAAGTTCAAAACTTCTATTCGGGTCTGTTTTTAAACTTAACAATTTGTAGATAAAATAAAAATCGTAACGCAAAAGATCAAAATGTCAAATAAAGGAAAGGATTACGAGTTTGTTTTGCCTTTTATAAGTTGCAATAAACTTTCTCTAAGGCATGAAAATACGTTCTATACTTTCATTTACTTTTACTTTCAAAGTGTTAACAGTTTTCACTTTTTTAAGAACATGCACATTTTTAATTGCTACAATGATGCTAGCTCGTAATTTTGCCCAAGTAAGGCGGGGTTTATACGAGATATTGTAATATACATACTCGTAATATGTAGTAATAACGTGAAGTCATAATTATGGAAAACATTGAAAAGCGTAGTTAATAAATACACGAGTATGCTTGCGGTCACACAGCAATTATACAACCGAATTATTATTTCTTTTCAAATTTTGCGCAAGCCAGAACACACTGCCGCGGAAGCAAATTTTGGCGCTTGCACAGAAAATTTAAATCGAAATTTAAGTCGAAATACTGACTAAATTTTTGGCGAGTATAACTATACGCACGAGAGTAGTGCATTCAAAAGATCACGAAGCATACTCGCACGGAGAGTACTCATTGCAGACCTTTGTACCCACAAAAATCAAAAACATTCCGTTTTCCGTTTCCATTAAAAAATGTGTTCATATTCAATATTTAAGAAATCACAAGATTTAAAAAATTCTGTACATTCTAAAAATAACTAGGTACTGTAAAAGTTAAATATACAATACTATACATGTCAAAAAACTATCCCAAAATATATAAGATTGATCACGTTGTCACCAACCAAAAAAATGCAATTGTTAACTATACTTACAATAAATATACAAAATTAATTCGTTAATTTCAAAGAAATACAATAATATTTAAAAGCATAACTTGTAATTATTAAATAATTTTAACCTATTTTTAAATAAACTAAAACTGTACATTAAATATTGTATGTAAAGTCATACTCGTAATCCTTTAATTGATTCATTGTTCTTATAACTGTTAGATTGTTTTTAAAATATAATATTTAAGAACCGATTTTAAGAAATCGAATTATTATAATCTACAAAAATAGACATTTAAGACTCTTAAATCTAGACGGATTTGAACCTAAAACAAACACGATTAATTTTAAAATACTTTGGCAGCAAATAGTTTAGGGTTAATTATTTTATACCTATTCCTTAACTCAATAATAATATTAATAAGAAATTTATTTTCTATTAATAAACAGAAGAATATAAACATATGAGCATTTTCTTTAAAATCTCTTAAGTTCTATTTCTTAATTATTCTTGATTACTTTAGCAGTCTTAGATATTCTCCAAAACTTGGTGATGTACCAAAAATCCTTCAAATGAATTTATATTATGTAAAGATACTAACTAAAAAATATAATAAAACCATTTATTCATACAAAATAAAATTTTGGTTATTGTAAATGGGAACAGTTGGAAATTTCGATAGGGATAGAACTCCTAAACCAGACGACAATGTTTGAATTTTTTTCTTGAAATCTATAATAATATATATTATTATATATTATATAATAATACTGCGAACTGCGAATTAACAAAAACAAGGGGCCGTTAATGTCTAGGAAAGACTTTGCTAGGTCGGCTAGCAATAAAATATAACATAACATAATATACTCGTACATACATACGAGTACATATGCATATTAGCTTAAAGAATAAAATCTTTAGCATAGATCCAATTTAAGGCCCTATGAAAACAAATTCTAGCGTTCTCATTTGATTTAAGAGTCATCATTTGATTTATTCATGATTTGATTCATTTGATTTATGGTCCTCAAAATTTGTTAAGTTCTAACAAATACTGTATATTTATGTACTCGTATGCATGTATGTATGTATATCTTCTCACGTATATCGTATCACGTATATCTTCAAAATCATTGAGGAATACCATACTTCAAACATTTATATCTCGGAAATTATTGCCCAACTCGTACACGTTGAGCCCTGTTGCTTAAATAACTGCCTGATAGTCTCACAGAACTGATAGAGAAATTATAATAAGATTTTTTATATAATAAGATTTTATTTAATTTTTTGCAGAGAATAGTATGATCAATAGAGTGAGAAGCTTTAGCAAAATTAATTAGGCATAATACATAATAATAATCTCTATCATACATATTGTATAATGTCGTCAACAATTTTAATAATTGCAGTTGAGCAGCAATCCTTGGCGAAATCCAGACTGTAAAGTTGATAAAAGATGATTGGTGTTTATATGCCTAGTAATTCGTTTAGCCATTAGGGATTCACACATCTTGGACAAAGAAGATAATATACTTATAGGTCTAAAGTCACTAGACTCAGAGGAAAGAGCCTTCTTACTAAAAGGGATAATTGTAGCAGATTTCCATGCAGTACGACGGATGTACAGACGCAGTGATTAATGAGATAAGCTAACGGCCGTATAAAGGTCACTCGTATCTGGAACGTCTCTAAATTAAACAGGGATATTTTTCTCGCTGAGCTCGATGCTAACCTTTGCAGGACGAACAATGCCGGAGACGCTCGGTGCAAAGTCAAATAACAATGCTCAGTATAACGCCAGCTTGTAGCAGGGCAATGCCAAAAGTCAAAACCGACAAGAGGAAAAAGAGCGCCTACTGGTGGATGGAGGAAATATCGCAACTGAGGTCTGCCTGTATGCACAGCAGAAGAATATAAACCAGAGCTCGGCGCATCCACTCCGCCGAAGTCGAAAAACAATGTTACAAGAAATTAAAAAAGGACCTTAAGCTAGCTATTGAAATCAGCAAGAGGAAGAAATGGGAAGAACTCCGCGGAGACATAAATAAAGATCCATGGGGACTTGGATACAAGATAGTGATGAAGAAGCTCGGGGCTAGAGCCCCAGTGCCCATTAGTATGGGCACTGCTTCTAGTGAAGCAGACAAGATGTCGGACATAGTGAATGCGCTGTTCCCGACGCATGATGTCAGACTCCGTACGACCGAGGCACACGTGGACGAAACCCAGCCGCTATTCATCGAGGACGAGCTGAGAGTAGCTGCCAGCACAATCAAAAATAACAAAGCACCAGGTCCCGACGGAGTCCCAGGAGAAGTTCTAAAACTGATGGCAGACGAACGCGCTCAAGTATTACTCAATTTGTTCAACGCATGCCTGACAGAAGGTTTTTTCCAGACGTTTGGAAACGACAAAAACTTGTCCTCATCAGCAAGGGGAAGGAAACCCAGACCGTCTCCGTCTCCGTCTGCATACCGACCACTGTGTATGCTCGACACCGCTGGGAAGCTACTAGAACGGCTACGGCTACGCGGAAAGAGGTCAAATATCTGGGTATAAAACTCGACCCTAGGCTTACGTTCGGGGCGCAGATTAGCTACGCAGCAATCTAACAGCAAAGCAGCCAAACTAACAGATTGGTTAAGAAGGATTTTAATAAGAAATTTATATTTTTCAAAACTTCAAAACGTCAAAAACTCATGAAATAAACAAGTCTGTATGAAAGTATGAAGAATTCTTATTATATACTTCTTTTAATAAGAAACACTTTTTATAAAATATTGTCTGTCTGGCCGGAACTTTGAGAGTAATATTTTTGCTGTCAGGTTTACTTCAGATCTATAATTCGTATTAATTTTTTTTTACATTGGCGTTGTTTATAATGGACGATCTTTGCTTCTCAGTTGTGAGTACTTTCCGTCTTTATAAATACAATACTTTGCAAACAAATAACAAATAATAGCATATTACTTTTCAGGCTTGAACCATGAAATTTTGTGATTAATATTCTTGAAATCTTGTATGAATAAAATGAAATAAAAAAACATGAAAAAATATTTTTATTTTTATACGACTTTTAATCAGATTTTCTCTATGGTTTTAATAAGGCTTCCTTCTTGGATGAAAAGTTCTATTTTATGTGGTGTTTTGGCTCTGTGTATGTAACATAATCAAGTTTCGCCGCATTCAGACTTCTTGAGTGTAAGTGAACAACGTTTAGAGCATTATGTTACTTACGCAATCATCTAGAACAACCATTTTGCCTAATTAACAATATGAAGTTCTATCGGTCTTCAAAATACACCCAATATTTCCATTTCTACTTGAAAATTACTCAATAAATGTTTTGTACTGTTAAGTTTTCTGCTCAGGTGTCACCCCTATGGATTATACGCTGGGTTTAAAATTAGTTTCCAGTGCTAAATAACTGCTATACATAATAACTTTTTTTGCGATTATTTATTCTCTCATTTTTTGCTTAGTTTGCGCGGCTGTCGCACGGGGCGGACCGCCCTCACGCGTCCCCCTTGCTCCGTCGCTGAGTCTAGGTATACTACAATCTCGGTAGATTGTAAACAAGAACTTTTCTAATAATTACTCAGAATAATAAAAATGAAAAGTGAAATATTAAAAAGTAAATAGTCCCGGGTCTCGTCTTGTTTAAACAACAGTGCCTCTTTTCGTGATCACGTCGCGACTAGAAAAGTCCTTCCGGATAAGATCGAAGTGTGACGTCGTTTACAGCAGCAGCAAAACTGATTTCTTCGACGAGTCTTTTGTCTACAAAATTTTCTGGTGACTCCGCGGTGAAGGCGCTAGTCCGTGGGATACTGCCCTAAGCAGACACAGAAAGAACGCTCCTGTCTGTGTGTACGATATAGCCCCATAAAGCTGTGCACAAGCCGTTTTGAAGACAGCTACACTAAAAAAAAAATATTATTAAATCAAGAGTTTTTTAATAGTATGTATTTACTATTGATTTTTATCAATGTGCTTAGCAACATTAAAATTATGGTTTTTTAACTATTGTATTAATACTTGTTTTGTACCATTGAATTAATAGTATCTCATTTTAAAGTAAAAGTATTAATACTATTATGTAAGTATTTACTATTGACTGAACCATTGATTTACATGATCATATCTTTACTTACCAATGAAAAATTGTACCTATAAATTCCAAAGTCTGAATAGAAAACGAAAGGAAATATAACACAAATTTAGCAAGTTTTAGGGGTTTTATTTATACTGTAAATATATGTGTATGGTCAGGTTTTTAATATTAATTAATATATTTTTACAATATTTTTATATGCATATATACATATATATAACCTTATATTTCTTTAGTTCATTTCATTAATCGTCATCACAAATGTCGTCTAAGAAGCTTTCCATCATTATATTAATGCTCCTAGATTCTGGATAAAATTCGCTGCTTTCCATATATTTCACTTTTCACAATTTTTATAAAATAATCACCACTGAACATATAAAACTTCGAATGAATGAAAGAAAACTGATCGATATTGACGCTTAGTCTCTGATATTCGAGTCCTCTCCGACCTGATGTTTTAATAAAACTTTAAAATGAACACTAGAAATCGATATTTCAAATACATACGCTTTAGTATAATAATAAACACATAAATTCAACAGTATGCATACTACTAATTACGTAATAGTATGTATTCTATACTGTCAAATTAAAATGGTCAAAACATTGAAACAGGGTTCGGAAAACGTTTTTTTATACCCTACACCCGAAGGGATGAGGGTATATGCACTTTGTTCTTCCGTTTGTAACGCATTAAAGGAGGCGTGGCAGGTATATTAAAGTATATATATTCTGTCTCAGAATCACCTCCTGATTCGATTTAGCCCTGTCCGTCCGTCTGTCTGTCTGTCCGTCCGTCCGTCCGTCCGTCCGTCCGTCTGTCTGTGGAAATCAGGATTACAGGAGAACGAATAGAGGTATCATCATGAAATTTGGCACGAATATTCTTTGTTATGCTACGCTGTATGGTATTGAAAATGGTTAAAATCTGACCAGTGCTACGCCTACTTTTTATAAAAAATATGCACTCATCCGTGCTTTTAACTCAATTTCTCAGCTTGTAGACCGAATTTTCAGCTAAAATCTTATTTCCGAGTTACCATCTTAGACTTAAATATATTCCCAAAAATGGGCGTGACAAGCCCACTTATATACTATACCATATAATAAGGTGTTTGGTAAGAAAAGGGGTGTTGTAGATGAATTAATAGATCAAAATGTGGTCCCTGTAAATTAGAAAAAAGTAGGTGTCACCCGCCCCCTTTTTATCACTTCGACAGATACTGGTGTAGGGTATATGAGCTTCGGCCAGGCCGAAGATAACGCTCTTACTTGATTTTATATCGCTCAATTCATATCCCTCACCAAAGATAACAATTTTTCAATCCTCACTGATAAATATCTTTTTTCATCTACGTTCGAAACAATAAATATCCCTCACGTTCAAAATAATTTTCATCTTCAATAATAAATATCACTCGGGATGAAAATAATTCTCATCTTCTCAACGTTTCGATCGGAGAAGATGAAAAAACTTCGTTTGTCGGCAAATAACGAACGCGAGGGATGAATAAACTTCGGGTTTTGGCAAATAGCGAACACAAGAGATGAAAAAAGGCTTCGGGTCGCGTACAAAACGATCACTGGTGATCGAAAAACTTTGAGCAGGCAAAATTTCGATCTATATGTAAAGATGAAAACAAGATTTGTAGGTGAGCGGAAAAATCGTACGCCGGCGGT
The DNA here is from genome assembly GCA_949752815.1 of Conops quadrifasciatus. Taxonomy (NCBI): domain Eukaryota; kingdom Metazoa; phylum Arthropoda; class Insecta; order Diptera; family Conopidae; genus Conops; species Conops quadrifasciatus. The sequence goes on along the minus strand of OX457078.1, from coordinate 29,095,736 downwards.
TTCTGTTCGTTTGCTTCGTTGCTGATGCCATTGATAGCTGGAAAGGAGAGTTTTTCTGTGTGTTTCGTGTGAATTTGTTTTTGCTGCGTTTTGTAAAGGATGACTAAGAGTAATTTGCCCATAATGTGCAGTAATAGAAAAAACTTATAAAAGGAATACTTATTTATTAGATTTTAATTTTCATTATTCTTAAAGTTTTTTATAATATAAAATTCTGCATGCAATATATTTCTATTAGAAAATTACTAGCAATTATTGGAACTTATTAGCTAAGCATTTATTGAAGGTATTTGTGGTTCGGTTTAAAAAAATTCTGTCGCATTATAATTGCCGACTTTATTATCAACGGACACTTGAAACAATTGAAATACTTGCTTCTCTGGAAAAAAATTGAACAATTTTTTCTGTACCTACAGAGCTTCCACATTTCTTTATAAAATATGCTACCTGCTGGCCCTCAAATAATCCTTTTTTATCAAATGTAATTACTGTACGTTGAGAAGTTTTCAAGGCCAATTTCCGATTTTGTTTTTTATTCTTACGTATGCACATGCTTACCTGCACATATTCATTCCGATCTGGGCCAAAGGATTAACATTTTTGAATAATTATTTTTGTTGCTATCATTCTTTGAGAAAAATCCTTTGAAGCCAGTCGCTGTGAGAAAAGTCTTGTGCGGTTATAGTGTCGTGTGAAAAAAAATAATAAATGAGAAGACAAGAAATTAGATATTAACAATCTAGTTAAAATTGATGCCGCGCAAAATAACGCAGAATGTTTTATTTGCAGAGATTTTACGCTTCATACCGGAAACATTAAGCGGCATTATTTAGCAGTTCCTAATAAAACATTTGGAGACAGCAGTGCAAACATAGACAAAATACAAAAACAATTAAAAAAAAGTGGCCTTAGAAATGGATAGAGAAACATACATAAAAACAATAATACGCATAATAACCACTTTTTGTATTCCGTTTAGAATATTTCACAATAACCATTTTCAAAGTATTCTTCAACCGTAGACTTCATGTTTTGCTTACATACGTATTCTGAGATTCACGAACTATTGAATCGTCTCGAAATTGCATTGCAAACAACAACAAAGAGACGATTTTTGTTTAGCAGATAGGATCTGCTTCGTATGTGTATCTTTCTCTTATATATATTTAACAATAAGTGGCATTAAAACTGCTGCGTCTTTTTCAACTGACAATTTTGTTTTTGTTTCCAGCAATAGCAGTAGCAATAAAGGCTGCTCTTGCAAATTAAAAAAATTTTGGCAGTTTTTACTGCTTTATTACTGACCGCATTGCAATCTCCAAAAACAGTAGTTACTTTCCTTGATTATGTATGTATCAACAACTTTACTTTCAAAAAATAATGTTTAAATTAGTAGTTTTTAAAGAAAATTAGGATAAAGATAACATTAGTAATACTTTTCAGGATTTCCTGTTTTAAATTAGGATTCACGTGCTCGTATAAAGTGTGAGTCCAAAAAGGAATTACTGTTCAGTGACTCAGAATATGAAATAAAATTGTTCAGTAAAGTGTAGACCTTTATTTATTCATTAGAATTGCTATTTTCATAGTGTACAGAAGAAATATTAAATCGAAGTAAAAATCTTTTACCTCTCAGAAAAACTTTGGCTTGCGGGCAAAGCATTTGCTGACCTCGCTTAAGAATTGTTTAATTTCCTTTAAACATTTCTCAATAGTATTGATGGATTTACGGGCTTCCTCAATATAGGCGGTAACCTGAACCCTAAGCTTAGAATAGCATTTCTTCTTTCGAAATATGCCCTTTATTGCTTTGCACTTTGCTAAGGACGCCGTTATACCCAACCCATCGAAGATTAGTTGCTGCACGGCCCCTTTTACTTTATTTATGGTTGGCATAGATGATTGGACGGCGTTTTTGATGCAGCGAATTCTCTTTGCTTCCAGCCTCTCTAAAACGCACTCGAAATCCTCACATGGCTTAGAGTTGTCCTCGAGATCTTCAAAATTCTCCCAGATAGGATCGAAGTCTTCATTGAAACCTATAGCCACCTCCAAATTGTTCTTCAACTCGTTTGCAGTGGCAGCAGGAGTTTGACTCATTTCTTCGATGAGAGCGTCTACAAAATGTTCAGGTGACTCCACTGTGAAGGCGCCAGCCTGTAGATTATTGACCGAGTTGTAATCTGTCAAGATGAAAAACAATAATTACTTACCGTCGCAAGGCAAAGAGCAACGATTCCTAATATGAATTTCATATTGATCTGAGTTTTGCAAAGAACTGTGTGTAGGAACCGTTGCAGGGCAACAGTTTATATACCGGCTACTAGAAAGTTATTCGGCTACTGCACGAGTTATCTAACATCAATCAAATCAAAATATTTAATGCCTCTGATAAGGTGCTGCCGATAACAGGTTTTACGGCTAAAGACTGCGAAGAAATCAAAGATTATCTTATATGAAATAAATATCAGAAAAACTATCTATTATATAATTTCAATAATCAATTTCGGTTTTAAGAGTGGATAAAGTGCAATTTAAATTGGAACTTTTGAAGCAATATAGATTTCTCTGCTTAATCTGTTTGCTGTAGTTTAACGAAGCTGACGCAAGAAAGTTGATAACTTTCTTATTTCAAACAATTAAAATAAACTCTATGTTATGTTATGTTAATAGGAGTAATGCACTGCGGCTTTTGGTCTATTTTGCCTACTCCAAGGACTACAACTCTTCAAGTACAGTGGCGTAGCTAGAGGGGGTTTTTTTTTTTTTTTTTTTATTTTTTTTTTTTTTTTTTTTTTTGCGAGGAGTAAAAGCATCGAAAGCCTCTAAGTCAGTGCGGGACTTTAACCCGCTAAACATCTCCTCACGTCCGCACGGATGTCCCTCCCGGAACTACCGCTAAGTATTACGTCGGGAGGCCGTAAGAGCAGCTATGCTCAAGCGTCAGTTATTACGTCAGTCGTTACGTTCGTCTCTTCTCCTTGCTTGCTCGTCTCTTCTCCTTGCTTGCTCGAGCCTTCGCTGCTCCATCATTATTAACGCCGCCATTCGGCTTACTGCGCTCCAGGTCTCGCTATCTTGCAAGATGCGGCTTACTAAATTTGCTGATGTGATAGTCTCGCCAAGCAGTCTCTCCAGCTCGGTTCTATGCGATTGGTACCGTGGGCATTCAAAAAATACATGCTTCGCGTCCTCTATCGTTGCGCCTCCACAATGGTCGCATAGTGGATCTTGTTCGTATCCAAATCTGTGGAGATAGGACTTAAAGCATCCGTGCCCGCTCAGAAGTTGCGTCATATAGAAATCTGTTTCTCCATGTGATCTAGTTAGCCAAGGCTCTAACCTAGGAATCAGCATGTGTGTCCACCTCCCATTGTCTGCGGTCTGCCATCTCGCCTGCCACTCTTCGATGACCGCTCGCCGCGCTTCAATGTCCACGTTGCCACTACGTGTCGCGCGCTCGTCGCTTATCCCTGCGCCTGCTCTGAGCTCAGCCTCTTTAGCCAGCAGCATCAATTGAGACCGTACGGAATGCACAAGCAACTCGTAGCGCGCAATGCCTGTAAGTTGCATTCAGACCACGTACGTAGCTGCTCTTCGAAAGGCCTTCTTTCCATATTGGTACCGCGTAGAGGATTATTGACTTAACCACTCCCGCCAGAAGCTGCCTTCTTCGTTGCCTCGGTCCTCGATTGTTGAGCATTAGCCGAGATAATGCTATGGTCGCCTCTGCCGCCTTACGCTGTACATACTCTAAATGCGCTTTAAATGTCAGTCGATGGTCTATCATTACTCCGAGGTACTTTATGTATGGTTTGGACGTAATCACGCAATCACCAACTCTCACAGCAATGGTTTCAACTTTCTTTCGACTACTCACCAGAACAGCCTCTGTCTTATGTTCTGCTAATCTAAGTGCTACATCGAAAAGCCACTCCCTTATTATTGCAATTGCTGCCTCAGCCGCCTCCTTAACTTTGGCCAGGTGTTTTGCCACAACTACCACCGCAATATCGTCCGCAAATCCTACGATTTCCACTCCCTCAGGCACTCTCAGCTCCAGTATCGCATTATACATCATGTTCCATAAGAGTGGGCCAAGCACTGATCCTTGGGGAACACACCCCCTCACCTCATACTCCTTTGGACCCTCTGATGTATTGTACAGCAGCACTCGTTCGCTCAAATAGCTGGACACTATATTATAAAGGTAGGCTGGTACGCCAAAAGCTCTGACAGCGTCTAAGATCTTCTGCCAGCTCGCAGTGTTGAATGCGTTCTTCACATCTAATGTGATGATCAGACAGTACTGCTTAGCGCCAACGGTTTCCCTCAATCGCTTTTTCTGCGATATCTTTTACAAATTGTAATGCATTAGTTGTTGACCGGCCTTTTCTAAACCCGTATTGGGAGCTTGACATTCTGTCATCCACTATCGCTTGAAGTCTCTCCTTAATTATTAATTCCAAGAGTTTGCCTGTAGAATCCAACATACACAGAGGACGGTACGACGCAGGTGGATTTGTATTACCCTTCGGCAGTAATACAAGCCGCTGCCGTTTCCACTGTTTGGGGAAAGTGCCTTCTTGCACACAAGCATCGAATATGCTTCTTAGCCACTCCGTATGAGTCGCGGCGACCGTTTTCAGCGCTATATTTGGGACTCCATCTGGTCCAGGCGCTTTATTTACCTTAAGCTTCCCAGCCGCATGTAACACTTCAGACGCTGTTACCATTGACGGTCTTTGACCTTCTGCTTCCATCGCTATTCTGCGGAAAGGCGGCTGCCTGGGGAAAAGATTATTTACTGTCTTCCAATATCCGCGGATTGGTTGGCTGCGATAATTTTTTCAGCTTTTTCAGTACCAGCTTATAAGCGAAACCCCAAGGGTTGCTCTCAACGTCATCACAGAGTTCCAAAAATTTTTTATTTTTGCTTTCTCGAATAGCTGCTTTGAGCAATTTCCGCTTTTCTTTATAAAGCAGCAACATGCCCTCATAATTGTCAGTGTTGCGGGCTCTTTGGCACTGTCTCCTTGCATATATGCCCTCTTTACGTATGTTGGCAATATTGGCATTCCACCAATATGCCGGCCTAAACCGCGCGCGACTATTTTTACGCGACATAGCTGCATCGCAGGCTTCTTTTACCTTGCTCGTAAAATGCATTACAGCTTCTTCTGCCGTCCCACCTGTGTTCACACCGCTTAACGCTAGCATGAAGGTTTCACGATCGAAGGTTTCAGGCTTCCAACAACCACTTTTGATTGCTGCTGCGCTTCGTCTCGCCTCTGAAGCTCTTAGGATTTCGATTTCAATTGCTCGATGATCGCTGTGCGTGTAGCAATTGCTTAGTTGCCACTTCGTCATAGGACAAAGCCCAGTGCTAATAAAGGCAATATCTATAACTGATCCTAGACCATTCTTACTGAAGGTGTGTGCAGAGCCTGTATTTAGTAGGATTACATTCAAAGACGAAAGAGAATCTAGGAGGGATCTACCACGAGGATTTGTTCTGTTGGAACCCCACTCAGTGGCCCAGGCGTTGAAGTCGCCAGCAATTAAGACAGGGTTTCTTCGACGCGCATCAGTAGTTAAGGCATCCAAAATCGAATTAAACGTATTCATGTCCAGACTAGGAGGCACGTAACAACTATATATAAATATACCGCTTATTTCGGCACACACATAACCAAACCCAACAGCATGGACTATCATATCTGAGGCATTTAAGTTTGTGTTCCATATTGCAGCTTTGCCTGCCGTATCAGCCGCCCATGTGCCATCTGCTTTGCCGGAATATGGCTCACTCAAAATCGCAACATCAACATGCAATTCAAACACTGTTTGCACTAGCAATTCCTGTGCCGCTTCACAGTGGTTTAAGTTAAGCTGCAATAGCTTCATTGCTTAGATCCTATTATTTTAGTGCCTTTTAATGCCAACTTGGCTGCCTGGTATGATGGACATTTGAATCCTCCACATGTGTGGTTGGTTTCTTTTTCTCCCTTCCTTTGGCATAAAATACATCTTGGTTCACTGGTGCAGGTTTTGACGACGTGGCCTTGTCCACCGCATTTGAAACACAATGTTGTGCAATCATTCATTTCATTCTTACACTGTTTGGAGATGTGTCCGAACTCAAGACACCTGTAGCACTTAATTAAGGTTTTTTGCTCACGTATGCGGCAGATAACCCAGCCAATTCTTATTTTCCCCGCCTTCATAAGGGTATTTGCATTTTCGATTGAGGTCCTTACCACTGCCGTCTGAGTGCCTCTAAATCCTGCACGCAAACTAAGCACATCTTCCTGTGCGAAGTTTTCCAGGCTAAATTGCACGGCTATCGCATTGAAAACATCAGTCTTTGTGGTGACTTCATCGATATCCTTAATGTCGAGCATGACTTTCTCTGATAGACCGCGAACCGTTGCCTCGTGTCCAAGGCTAGCGCCAATGGCGGATCTAACTTTTTCTGCCTTTTTGCCAGTCTCGCTTAATTGCAGCAACAGCTCACCTTTCTGTGTGCGCCGTATTTTTCTCACTACCTGGCTTAAATCTCCGATATTAGCGTCCTTCTTCACTTTAAGCAGGATTTCAGCATACGAAAGCTCGCCTTTTCTTTCAATGACAATTGCCTCCGGCCTTGGTTTCTTAAGGATTTTCTCGGCTTTTCTCGATTTTCGTGCGCTTACTTGCGTCCACTGGACACCGTCACCTATCTCTTTTTTTCCCGCTTCTGCATACGCCGGCTGTACCATTCTAGCATAGCTTATAGCTCTGGGAGATTTGTTTCTCTTTGCCGCCGACTGAACCAGTAGCTTATTATCTTTGCCACCTGTTGCTGCACGCTCCTGATTCTTTTCCACTAGTGGTGGAGTCTGTGCGCCGATTTTGGTGGCAGTTTTAATGCCTTTTTTGTGGCCTAACTGTGAACTTTCATTCTGAATGCCATCATTCTTTATGTCTTTTTCCACGCACTCGTACAGCCTCGCAATGCTCACAATCAACTCCCTCATTGGTTGGTGAATTGACCGCCTCTTTCCGCCAATCATCTCCACCAGCTCACTTATCTTCCGTCCCATTTTCTCAAATGGTGAAATTTGCTCAGGATCGCCATTTCTATTTAGCTCTAAGCATGGCGGCGACGAATTTGATCGCGTGGGCGTTGCAATCGTACCAGTTAATCTTAATGACGACCGCACAGCTAGAGGGGGGGTGGTGGGGGCGGTCCGCCCCGGTGGCACGATTTCGGGGGCGGAAAATTTAAAAAATTAAATATGTACCTCTAAGAAAATTTTCATATTGAAACTTTATATTAATTATTTAAAAAAACTTTGTTTTTTACATAATAAATTTATTATTTTATTAATTTCGTATCATAAAAATGTGTATTTAGAGGGTTGGCAACGAAATCCCGAAAGACAAAATCCCGAACGACAAAATCCCGAAAGACAAAATCCCGAAACGACAGAATTCCGAACGACAAAATCCGGAAAAAACCCGAAAAATCTCGAAATTCTTGCACTGAATGTGTGGCAGGGATAAGAACCCTCAGCCAACAAAGCTATCTTCTTTGCTGAAAAGTCTTCCTATACTCAGGGTCTTTCTGCGTGCCGGCCTTCGGCCGGGGCAGGGATTAAAACCCTCAGCCAACAAAACCATCTTCTTTGCTGAAAAGTCTTCCTCTATCCAGGTTCCTTCTGTGCAGGCAAAAAGTGTCATTCTGCATGGCGGGCTTCGGCCGGGGCAGGGATTAAAATTCTCAACCGACAGAACCATCTTAATGCTGAAAAGTTTTTTTCTATCCAGGGTCCTTCTGCGTGCCGGGCTTCGGCCGCGGCATGGTTAGTACCCTTGGGTAAGCAGAACGTCGGCTTCGCTGCTTATACGAGTATAATTTTCGCATACAGAGTTTTTGCATGTGGCAGGAGTTGTAACCCTTGGTACAACCAATAGAACTCCCCGGAAAATTGCGGATATAGCGCTTATTTTACGAAAAGCAATAAAAGAACGCTATGCAATGCCATTTTTTCGGGATTTTGTCGTTCGGGATTTTGTCGTTTCGGGATTTTGTCGTTCGGGATTGCTAAAAACGGCCGGGATTTTGTCGTTTGGGATTTTGTCCGTCTCCCGTATTTAGATACGAGGGCAGTCCGATAAGTACTTAGCTTCACCACCCGATGGTCGCCACGATCGCAAGAGATATTTACTTTCGTGTAGTACATTCTTGTGCGCGTATTTTAGAAAAATGGAAAAAGAGCAATATCGGTCAGCAATATCGGATCTATCTTCTATCTTTTACTGTTAATATTCAATAAAAATTAATAAATAATAACGAAATAATAACACAAATAAGTTTACCTTCAAAATTTTAGCACTTAATGCTAAAATGCGGGGCGGCAATTTGATTAATCGCCCCGGGTGGCATAAACCCTAGCTACGCCACTGGTCAAGTAGTCCTGTCCTTGAAAATAAATTAATAATCCTACTCAGATCCAAGGCCTTCAGGTCCCTTTAACATATGTGAAACGCTCCAAAAACTCCAATTTTCGCTTGTACCCACCATAGACATGCACTCAGAATGTGAACGGAAGTTTCCTCATGTTCCATGCAGAACCTCAGTTTCTATTTGATTAAGTATTCCCCACGGTACAGAAGAGCTCTGGTCCCATGAAAGGAGTAATAGATCTCTCCTTTGCCAACAGATCTGCCTTCTCATAACCCCCTATCCCTGTGTGGCCAGGTATCCTCAGGAGCAGAGCTGGAGAAAATCAACTCCATTCCGATTCCCAGTAAATTCCTCAGGAATTAGGACTTTGGAATTAAGTCCCACTCAAGCAAAAGGAATGGAATTGAGAAAGCCTCAATTTCTATAGTTTTAATGTTGCTAGCACATTGACCAAAAACCATAGTAAAAACTATTAATAAACTATTGATTTAATGGTATTCTTTTTCTGAGTGTAAGAGGCACTAGTCCCAAAAATCTATGCATGCAAACTTTAAAATAAATACGTATATTTCGCATGGGGGATCGCCCACGTCTTTACTTTTGTTGGTAGCTGTATTAAGCGTTTTGTGGTAAAAATTTTTTATGTAGAAATACGCGTATTAGCTTGTTTACAACAATGCTTTTTTCAACAAACACCTCATTAAATGGTATGGCATACCAGTGATTTTCGGTCTGGCCGAAGCTCATATACCCTACACCCGCATCTGTCAAAGTGACAAAAAGTGGGCGGGTGACACCCATTTTTTTTTAAATTTATATGGAGCACCTTTTGATTTCTTAACTCATCTAGAACACCGCTTTTCCTACCAAACACCTCATTATATGGTATAGTATATAAGTGGGCGTGTCACTCCCATTTTATAAAAAGTAGGCGTGGCACTGGTCCGATTTGCCCCATTTTTATTACCAAACAGCGTAATACCAAACATAACAAAGAATATTAGTGCCAAATTTCATGACGATACCTCTATTCGTTCTCCTGTAATCGTGATTTCCACAGACGGACGGACGGACGGACAGACAGACAGCCGGCCGGACATGGCTAAATCGAATCGGGAGGTGATTCTGAGCCAGAATATATATACTTTTCTATACCTGCCACGCCTCCTTTAATGCGTTACAAACGGAAGAACAAAGTGAATATATCATCCCTTCGGGTGTAGGGTATAAAAATGTAATTCCGCACCTATTTGTAAACGGCTGTGTGTGCCATATTCTGCATCTTTTTTATCTGCTGCCTTAAATACATTGCCAGTGTATATTGATAACTTTATTACACAAATTAATTTGGCACAGAACTGCATAACATATTAAAATACACAAAAACAAGAATTATCGAACAGTGCGATCCACTGCCATATTATTTTTTCTTAACGGATTTGGAGCATGGATACGATAACAAAAAAATTTATTTTATAGCTTGCACAAAATACAAAATGTACTTTCTATTTCTTTCATATTTTGAAAATAACTACATATTTCTAGCATTTCTATTTCGCCAGCTAGGAAAAAATTCTTTGAAAAAGTTTTTTAAAGTGTATTTTATATAAGGATATCTGGTCATCCCAAGAAGCGCATTACATTGCCTCAGCTCAAGGTAGGTCGAACAAGAAACATTTTTTGATAAAACAATTTTTTTATTTTTTAATATGAAAAACTCTTTCTATTGTAGGTGCATCCATGGGTAACTAATGGTGTACAATTCGACTACCCTCTAAAAATTAAAACCCATTTTTAAAGGAAGTCTCGGTTAGAGCATCACAGTGTGGTGGTTCCAGTCTTTAAGGTTTCTCAAGTGCTGGCCGCTCAAATTCTGCTCCTGGCTATTGCCATACTATCATCGATAGGTACACCACTGAATCTTTATTAAAAATGACTTTGCGTCTTTTTATAATTACATATTATTTTTAATTCCATATAATTAAAGTATATAAAGCAGCTAAAAACTAAATTAAATTATTAATAATACGTAATTTAATTTAATTTTAAATTAAATCATTAAAATGTAACTATGTATATAATCAATAAATTTTAAATACGTAAATTTTTAGAGTTTCATTGTGTGGATTATAACTAATTATGCATTCCAATGCAGAATAAATGGTTACATTAGTACTTATAATGCAGTCTGAAATAAGCAGTACTCATTATTACGTAATGACATTTGTAACCACTTACTCTGTAGATTACATACTCATTATACAATAACTACCTACGCTCTCGCTTACAGAAAGTACTCGAAGTAAGCGAGGCTCATTATCTCCTATGACATGCCTATGTTAAAAGTAATTAGTTTTTTACACAGGCTGTAATCCAGGAGTAACTACCTCCCAATATTGAATAATCAGTACATAACCTTTTTCGTAATGATTACTTTCTCTACTGGGAGATGTTCTGCGGTACTGCCCTTGATATATGTACATATTTATAAAATTCTATAGATCTGAATGAAATAAATGAATTCAGGAAAAATGTTAAAAATTACTACATTGGGTTTTGTGAAAATTTAAGAAACAAAGTTTATTTTAAAGATGAAATCTTACAGTGGTTCTCAAAATTTTGTGCGGAAAATGTATTAAATGGCAATATTAATAGTATTGTGCCTTTTTATTCTTAAGGAAACCATTGGTTCCTTATGTGAACCAATGTATGCGAATATTTCTAAAATAATACAGCCCAAGTACCATTGTTAGAGCTGCTTGTAGCGAAATCGCTCCAAAAAGGATCTAAAAGGGTATAATGTGCAGCTATAGCTTTACGCTCGCTGTTACTGCTTCTAGTTGCTCTAAAAAAAAAACAGAGCGCTCGAAAGCGGATTTATAAAGGTATCTTAGCTCTAAAACTTTTTAGGATTTTCAGTTCTATATATAGAGCTATAGGAGCACTATGTATGAGTTCTATAAAAGACTTGTATAAAAAATGACTTGAATAAAAAATGTGTGATGAGTAGGAATCAGAGTTGGGCAAAATTTTTATTCGTTACATCCTCGTTAAAGTTACTTTAACTTCGTTACTTAACGAAGTCCTCGTTACTTAATGAAGTCCTCGTTACTCCAAAGTAACTAGTTACTTTGCTATCGTTAAAAGTTACTTTGAGTAACGAAGTAACGACGTTACTTGAAAGTAACAAACAAAGTTACTTTCATTACTTTTATTCGCGTTAAAGTAACGCGTTACTTTGCTATCGTTAAAAGTTACTCTGGGTAACGAAGTAACGACGTTAACTGAAAGTAACGAAGAGTAACGAAGAAGTAACGACGTTAACTGAAAGAAACGACGTTACTTTCTTAGTTACTTTTGCCCACGGTGTTTTAACGGCGTTACTTTTCAGTTAAAGTTACTTAAGTAACGCCATGCAAAGTAACGCGTTACTTTTTTCGAATTTAGTTACTTTTTGTGGGTAAAAAATTTTTTGTTTATACCAAAAAAATTTTATTGAGCCAATCGATAGCAGATAGGGCGAAATGAATTTTGCGCATAGTGGGGGGTGGGGGAAGACCCACAAAAGTGGTCACACAGGAGTTTTTTGACCCAAAAATTTTTATTGTACCATTCGATAGCAAATGTGGCGAAACGGATTTTGGACATGGTGGGCGGTGGGTGGGGACTCCCAAAGTGGTCACACGGGGGTGCTTTTACCCCCGTGTGAATAAAGTTCAAATATGTTTCATGAAAACCTTTTTTTATAAACCGAAGTTATTTAAATTACGAGGGCAGTTTGATGAGTACCATTTAGTTTGTGTTTGACAGCGATTGAAAGCGAACAACCTCGTGAATTTTAATGAAAATGGAAAAAAGTGAATTTCGTCCGCTGATTAGGCATTATTTTTTGCGTAAAAAAACCATCACCGAAACCAAGGAAAGAATTGATAAACACTATGGCAACTCCCAATTTAAATGGTTAAGAAGTAGTTTACTGAGTTCCGTTGTGGTCGTACCAGCACAAGTGACGTCGAACGTTCAGGTCGCTCAAAAGAGGTCGTCACGCCAGAAATCGGCTAGCTGATTCTGCCTAGGGGACAGCTGGCCTCGTACGAGTCAATAATGGCTCTTCGGAAGTTTTGCGATACTACCTCTATCTCTAGTCCAGAGCTGAATTTGCTGTTCGGTTTCAGGGTGGACATGTTCATTTGGAGATATTCTTCATACATTTCGCATACATACATACATTGTAGATTTATTTGAGTAGAGTTTGAATCCTCGGATAGGGTCGCACTTGTCAGTAAGTCATCATCATCACCGTGATACCCAGTACCAAGAGGTCGAGGTCGTCGATACCCTCATTTTCATGAGGTAAAAGATCGACTTTCTCTTCCTTCCGGCTAGCTATCACCTCGAAGTTACTTTGGCAGCCACGTCCGATAGTATTTCTGCTTTAGGGACTCCATCAGGAGCAACATTTCACTCTTTTTTTCATCCTTCACCTTATGGAAGTAGACTGGAATACGATAAACCTGTATCGTATAACACATTTGTTGGCTTTGATCGCATGGCCGATCCTTCATCCATCCCGATGGTCACAAGTTTTCCATGACTTTCGTCTTTGCTCCTGAAGATCCTCCAAAGATTGGAGGCCCTCATTTTGAGCAACCAATTAGTCCAATAGTGTAGCAGTATCCATACCTGCAGCTCTTGGCAGAAAGACTGTGAGCATCTGAATGCATTGTGTTTTGCATCCATGCAGGTCGTTAGATGCTCTCCTGTCCAGCCTCACTGGTGGGGCACAGTAAGTCTGAGACAATCAGCTGTTTCCTCCCCTTCGCAATCAATCAGTTTGTAACCTAGACGAAAGTGTCTACCATCAAACTGGATGGATCGATTTGTTCTCGGCTCGGAGTACATGCTTTGGGAAGTATCGCTATGCGTATGCCTTTCGCGGAACTGGTGAAACTCTTCCTTGCTTTTAGCGTGGAAGAGGATCCCTCTGCGGCACGTGGTTTGTTGGGCTTTGGCCTTTTGGCCACGACAGGCGTGATCGGAGAAATCTGCGACAGACCTGTATTTTCCACTGCAGGTTAAGTTACCGTCTTCTTTTTCGCCTTTGTCAAGGCGTTCTCGTGGGGCATACCCTCGTCGAGGTACCGGAGGTACCATTTGGAGCGAGCGCCACTCCGGATTGGCTGCTAGCTAGACCGGTTGTGGTTTGAGATCTTCCCGGCGTTTCCTAACCCCAACCCGCCGAAGCCGTCTTTTTGGGAAGAGTATAAGTCCTCTTCTCTACCACCTTGAAATAAACTCTATAATATTTTGCAATATATGTATTTCTTGTGGACGATGATAATAAATTTACCAAATATTCTTTTAATATTATTTATTTTAACTACAGAACCAACTGAAGAACAGCGTCCTTAAAATTCGTCTGTAATAAACAACCTTATTCATCCTTTGCAAGTTCTAAAAAAGGATATGATGCAACGGGATTCTAGATTTGAAAAAAATTAAGTTAGCATGTTTCAGACATGGTATTGACGTGGTATGTCTAATGTGAATTGTTTGTAGCATACGGTTTTTCCTACTTAGGCAGCCACCTCATGCAGTGCAGTGTCTTCTTGAAATTAGAAGAAATTTTAACAATAGTTACTTGGGTTCTATTGTTACCTCGCGTGGAGGTTAAAACATACATAGCTCCTAACATGAATTAATACCATTCAATGCTCAAGAAGCATTGTAGAAAGCTTGAGTAGATCTCATGTCCGTCGATCGGTGCGGAGAGGAACTTCACAAGGTGGTGTGCTGTCTCCCTTGCTCTGAGTCATCGTTGTTGATGACCTTCTCACCACTCTTCACGAAGATGGAATTAAGGTCATTGCGTATGCTGGATAACGTGGTGTTACATATATCGTGGTGTTCGTTATATAAAGGGCTTTAGGCAAGGTAGATATTTGGGCACAAAACAGTGTACTATTAGTGAATCTACTTAAAACTGGGCTTGTGCTTGTCGACCACCCACCTCGTGGTGAAGAGGTGTGTTTCAAGGCTGTCACCTACCTGATCTATAACCTTAGTAGAACAATGAACTTACTACGAATGTCTACATTTTACATCTCACGGGTCCTTGTTAGTACTTGACGCTAGCCCACTCTGAAGCGTGTCAGTAGACATGGTATCCCATATAATATGGGCCGTCGCATCTGTCACGACTATAATACTATAGTATCGGTGGACTATCTATCAGGTCAATGCCCTTCCTAGTGACAGTAAAGACGTTTCCGGAGGACCTGAAATTGTACTCGGAAGCTCCTTTATCTTCCCTGTTGCATATTATCCGGTATTCGAACTTGCTGTACTGCAAATTGCTAGTCAGTCATCAGTCTCAGAGCTTACGTGCTATTTGTGTCCTGGGTTTCTGGGGCTACTACTAGGATCTCTCTAGTAAGATAATACTCTTCGGGGTTTCCGTTTTTAAATAAGAATTAATTTACTCGTATAATATAGGTACAAGAAGCAAGGATGATTAATTAAAAATTTACAGCAAAGTGTAGATATTTATTTATTCATTAAAATTGCACACAAAAAGTATGAAATCGAAGTAAAAATCCTTTACCTCTCAAAAAAGCTTTGGCTTGTTAACAATGCAATTTTTGGCATCACTGATGATTAGTTCTAACTTTTTTAAATTTTTCTCAATAGAATCGATGGTTTTGCGGGCTTTCTTCGCCTTGGCGGCAGCCTGAATCCCAAGGTTAGTAATGCAAGCCCTCTTTTTTATTGCACTCTCCATTTCAGCGCACTTTTTGTAGGCCTTGAACAAAACAAGCGCATCCGAGATTAGTTGCTGCACGTCTTCCTTCAATTGAGTTATGACTGCAACGGTTGAATTGACAGCGTCTTTGATGCAGCCAATTCTCCTTGCTTCGACCTGTTCCATAATGCACTCGAAATCCTCACATGGCTCAGAGTTATCCTCGAGATCTTCAAAATTCTCCCAGGTAGGATCGAAGTCTTCATTGAAACCTATAGCCACCTCCAAATTGTTCTTCAACTCGTTTGTAGTTGCAGCAGCAATTTGGCTCATTTCTTCGACGAGAGCGTCTACAAACTTTTCAGTTGACTCCACTGTGAAGGCGCCGGCCTGTATATTATTGACCGAGTTGTAATCTGTCAAAATTAAAAACAATAATTACTTACCGTCGCAAGGCAAAGAGCAACGATGCCTAACATGAACTTCATATTGATCTGAGTTTTGCAAAGAACTGTGTGTAAGAACCGTTTCAGGGGAACACTTTATATACCCAACGGCTACTAGAAAGTTATTCGGCTACTGCACGAGTTATCTAACATCAATCAAATCAAAATATTTAATGACTCTGATAAGCTGCTGCCGATAAGAGGTGTTATGGCTAAAGACTCTGAAGATATTAAAGACTATCTGATATTCATAAAAAATCGGAAAGACATTACATAATTTCAATAATCAATTTCGTGATTAAGAGTGATAGAGTGCAATTGAAAAAGAAACCTTTGCTATTATATAAAATTCTCTATTGAATCTGTTTGCCTTAGTTTGATGCCGTTATCCTTATAGGATTTCGTTTCAACTGAAACTAAATCAGACATGAAGGAATTCAGAAAAAATAGAAAAACAATAGAAAGTTGTTGATATTTTGAATATATCGGTGATAAGTTTTAATTTAAAATTGTATACAATTTTGAATGCAAATATTTCCGAGAAATTCTTGACTAGAAAGTCTGCCTTTTCTAATTAAAAAACCTCGACCCGTTAATTCGCGACAGGATCGAGACGAGCGAGAAAATTGTTATAACATTTGAAAAATGCTTAAAGTTGAAATATTGAAGAGGACCTTGAATTGTTAGCGAATCTTACAACTTACCATATTTATTCCTTGAATATCAATCAGCGATCATAATGGGATGCTTATAAAAGAAAGCAGAAACTATACCCATAAACCCATATTTCTTTAAAGATAAAAGCAGAAGGACGATTATCGTAGGAAAAAATTCTATGCTGAAATAGTAGTACTCGGACTTGAAAAGGAACTTAATTGAAGGGTGCATAATTGCAAAGTTTTACCTTAAGCCTTAACAAAACCGTCTGAACACTTTAAAGTGACAAACTTTGAGATTCCTCAACGACATAAAATTTGAATCTTTTTAAATTGCTTAGCAAAGTGAAGAATATGGATTTATAAAATTGTTAAAAATCTAATATACGTAACCCGCGGGAATTCAAATTCGCGACACTCTATGACCTCGTACACGTACCATAATAATTAGTTAAAAAGGAATTTCTTAACACCCGAAATAATTTCGTATATCCGTATTAAATTCGGGTTTAGGTGTGACCGTGCCGTTGTTTTAATAAACCTATATACATATAATACTAAGGGGCGAAGGAGAAAGTCGTTATAAAAAATACACTCTGTCAGCAAGCGCGAACAATCGAAAAACAAAACTTTACAAACAACTCGCCTTCAAAGTGAACAAAGCAAACCATTGAAAATAATTTCATTACAGAAAATTTTTTTCATAAATTCAAAAGCAAAAAATTTAATTTAATAAAATTCAAAAACGCTTTAAAAATATAAGAATATACATATATCAAAATTTACCAATTATTTGATTAACTTGGAAAGTAAATTAAATGGATAAAAACGAACACGAAAACAACGATTAATATAAAAACCAATTCGAAAAACGATTAATAATTGTGCAGTTTCTTTTGGTGTTGTTGTTTGGAACGTTTTTTTCTGAATTTCCTACAAATAAAACCACTAGTATTGTCATACATTGACCATTTCCATACACATACTAGTATATGTAAATGTGAATGTTGAATGGACTAAAAATAATTATTTTCCCAAAGAAAAGAACGGAAAAGATAAAAATTGCAAATCTGTGAAAAACGAAAAAGGCATATATATCGTATATAGATATAGATATATAGATATATATATATATCTAGACCTGAGCCTGAGGCCCTTAAATTCTACCTCGATTGCGCAATCTGTACGTATGTTTTTAGTGAAGATTTCAAAAATTGAAAAAATATTTGAAGCATAGCAAACTTTGTCAAGATGAATAAATACGGTAAGTAAAATTGGGGGACGAGCGACAAGAGGTAGACTCTCTTCCAAACAAGAAAATAATGTAATTTGGTATTAACAAGAATTTTATTATTATCTCTTAATAGTGTACGATTTGTAAGAAAATATTACTGTTATGGATTTTCGGATTTCGGTTCAGAACTTTTGATTTCTAGGTCAAAACAGTCACTTTTTCAATATCTCAATAAAATACTCGTATCAAACTTATTAAGTAAAATATTATTGTAGAAATAATCTAAAAACCACTGAACCGGGAGGCTTCAAAGATTTAAAACATGGTATTATCTAAAAGATCACGGTGCCAATTTGTGGAATCGGTATTAGCTCTTCCAGTATGATATGACAAACTTTTTTTGCATAGCGGGATCGTTTTTTCGTATTCTGTACTTTCTTGAGATTATGTTGTTTGGTTACGATAGTTCGAAGACTAATAACGCAATTATGACGAAATTTGTATTAATGAGGTCGTGCTAGAAGTCCGAGTATGTTACATGATTTTTTTTAAAATCCTAAGTGAAATGCATGCCTCGTATATTTTAAATCACATCAAAAATAGGATGCTACACTGCAATGGCAGTGCTAAAAAGAATTTATGTGGCATTTTTTAATAACATTCATTAGCTCAGGAACGCTTGGCGAAGTAACTTTGAGTGAAAGAGTGAAATTTTGGATAGTAAACGTGGATGGATTTACATGAGGGTTTTTTTGATTTAAAATAAACGAATGAATATCTTTCCGATGGTGTAAAAAAATTTTATAATTATGGGCTTTTGGGGCGGGGGTGGTAACTAGCCTCCTTTGGCGTTGTCCAAATGGGCCGTATGTTATATCAAATTAAAGCTCTTGCTGAGTGCTATCAAATAGCATTTTTCTTAGTGCATTTGTGTTAAGTGCAGTTCTTTTTAGTGCATTTTATTTAAAAAAGTTATTAATTTGAAGTTTTTTTAACATAGAACTTATTTCATTTCCATTTATTAAAACGAATATCATTAATTGTTTTTCATATAGATTTATTTGTTAATTCATTTAACTTTTAATTTACTTATTAAATCTATAAGTAATTTGCTCCAAGGATGAGACATAATTATTCTTAAGTTCCTTAGAGTAATTGTATAAATTGTATAAATTTTTCACATAGTTAAAAAAAAGATTCACAAAAAGGCACATTCATGAAGACTTGCACATATATTATATATATACATATCTACATACGTACATAATCAAAACATCAGTTTAAATGTCTTTATAAATAAAACATCAAATTTGAATTATATGTGTTTTGTTTAAAGAAAAACTTTAAGCAATCACTTTATCAGTATATCATCAGTCATAATCAATGGACGGATATTTGAGTTGTTGATGGTACAAGTATAAATTGTACGAGTATAAAAAATGCAAATTTGAACAACAGACATTTTTACATTGTATAAAACACCATTAACTTATAGCTGGAATAAACAGAAATCCGATGTGAGGTCATAAATTTTTCAATTCAACAAACTCTAGTCTCACAAAAGAAAAACCAGCGAGCGATCTTTATAATCTCAATGCTGAATAGATCCAACAACAACAAAATGTGTAAAGAATATCAGGAGGAGATCACTTTGATCGGTCAGTCAACGTTACCTAAGCGTCCTGTTTTATTACAGCTTGCCTGATATATGGGCTGTGTGGCAATGGCCTTGAAAAATGTGTGAAAATATTTTAGCAAAAAACAAAACAATGAATAGAGCCCAAGCGGTACTACTTATTCCCAATGGCAGTGGAGACTATGGTACTGCTGCTCTTCGATTCCTAAGCATGCCATAATTTTTACAAAAAAAAATTGCTACTTGCGAAAAATAATAATAAACTAGTTTTTCCTTTATAAATATCAGCGCCATCCATCATTATCATTATATCATCATCAATATCCTCATTATTGTCATTGTCGTAGTCGCAGTCGTCGTCGTCGCCGTCGTCGCCGTTGTCGTCGTCGCCGTCGTTAGAGTAAATTATTTTCTAAAAAATTTCTCAGGGTAAGCTAATAAAAATTCCAGCTGATGATAATCAAGTATAAAAAAATTATTTTAATTCACACAAAAAATTTCCAACAACTGACGATTTAATATACCTTTTTTTCTGAAAAATTTTCTTCATTCATTCTGCCTCGCTGAGGTTCGTCAGTCGAGGGTCGTCAGTCTGAGCGTCGTTTCCTTGAAAGCGCGCTGTCAAAGAAAGTATTGTGGAGGGACGCTGAAGGCCTGAAAGACTGTAATAAGATGCTACTCGATCTTCGATTCATCCCTCTGAATGACCAGTAGGCAGGGTAGGGTTGAAGCGAGAGGCAATTGTGAAGATCGTGATTATGTCTGCTCACTTCGACCAGCTAAGTCGTCGTCGTCGTGGTTGTTGTTGTCGTTGTCGCTGTAGTTGAAATGTTATTTTTAATTTTAACAGGTTTTTCTCCAGCAGCGGCAGCAGCTTGTTTTTGCTGCTGCTGCTTCTCTCACACAGCTGTTCTTCCTACCACTACTAGTATTCTTACTACATACTTGTTTTTTTTTGTTTTACTATGTTTTGTGTGAGCATTAAAGTGCTTGTTGTTTTTAAGAGATTCAAAAAGAATTTTCGCTGATGCGCCCCTGCTACCCTTGCTAATGCTCCAAGGACTGCTGCTGCGTATTTTGCCGTTTCAACCCATTCGAAAGGCAATTGTGGTAACTCGAGCTCAGAGGCGGATTTGAAAATATTTTGCTTTTCTTTACGTTGTTGCTTCCTTTTATTCTAATGACAAATAAGTAGATTCATTGTAATAGATTATGTCTACAACTTAATCGTCTTGCTCAAATGAGAATGATGAGGATGATAATATTCCGGGGAGAGATGGAGGCCTTTCTCTCTTATCTTTTTCACTGCTGATTTGTTCGTTTGCGTTTTTATGCGCTTCCGTGGTTTGTTGTGAAAACTAAACAGTTTTGCTAAATTTGAGATGTAGTGATGTTCGCTGTTGCTTAAAATTGCATTTTTTAAATATTTTTGTACTTCCTTAAGCCTAATATCAATTGGAATGGACGGAAGTAAGTTAAAACTTATTACTACTGATACATAATGAATTATAAAAAGGTTCTTCAAAAATTGTAAAATATTTGAGTTGTGTTTCATTAATATAAAGCTGTCGCCCCTGAAAAACCATAGGTTAGCAGTATTATCGACAATAATCCTACAAGAGCAACAGTCGCCTGTAGTCCCGCTGCACCCGCCAACCGACATTTAAACATATCGTAACGAGTCTCCTTGTCAGCAACAATGTTCTGATACTCCGCCTCCACCAATTGGCCATCATAGTAAGTGATCAAATCCTCAAATGGATATTCATAACCTTGCAGACATTCACATTTGTAGCCACCAGTTTCGTAACCACGACCCTTAATCGGAACACACTGAAATAATTAATTACTCATGAGAATGAAACTAAGACGACGAGCAAGAAAAAATAACGAAATTCTTACGTAGGAAGATTGTTCATCGCATTTGTGTGTCCCTTTAAAGGCATTCGGCTCGTAGTACCAATCGGGGCATTGATTAATGTCTAGTTGCAACATGTCCATGGACACTGCCACAATTCCTCTACGAAAAAAACAAATAATAATGCAATTAATCCAACTGTGAAATTTTTTCTAAAATTTTCTAATCTTTTTACTAAAAAGTGTCCTAGTTAATCGTTTTTTCATTTTCTCGAATTATAGAGCATTTATAGAACAGGATTAACAATTTGAATTATACATATGTTAAAAGTTATAACTACTATAAATGCAGAACTGTCTTCAAAAATAGCGACTCTTATCCAGCGACCGACCCTTTTCAAACACTAAAAAACCTGAAACAACGAAAGCTCAACTTTAGGGTGAAATAATTACTTTTAAGGTCAGTACGTAAGCATGAATTTATTACGTATAAGTCATTCAGGGGCGGATTAAAACCTGGATCCAGATCGTATAGCGATGCCGGAATCAGCCACGGTTTACTTATAAAGACATAAAATAAATAAATAAAATAAAATACACAAAATAAAATAAATAAGAAGAGTATAAAATGTCCTCCTTTTCGACTTCGTTCACTCACTTAAATTCCAGTTTCACTTTAAGACTGTCCCAGCCAAAGAATGGTACCGCATACGTTATCAGCCATTTTTTCACATAACCATTGCAATCGAATTGGGGTTGTGTCCAGTAGCCATGATCAATATTAGCCGCACGATATGAGGTCGGGAAGTGCTCATAATTCTGTAGATATTCTCCAGTTTCGTTATGACGAATTTTCATCTTCATGTGGAACGTTTCGAGAGCATCGAAATTCGTGGACCAACGTTGTTTAAGAAATTTAAAGAATTTCTTTTCCGTATAGATTTCGTGAGTTTTATTCAAGCGTGCCACATCTTCCACTTTGAAATTTCTCGTATTCAATTCGGTCTTGTAGGCATATGGAGCAAAGTAGGTGCGGTTGGTGAATTTATTGCGTTCCCAGTAGGTGGCAGCTGACCACACCTTGGTGTCGCCCATCACTATGGCCACAGTTTCGCCAATCATTTGATCTTCGGTCAAAGCTTTATCAGCAACACGTTTGCCGGAATAAACTTCATTAGGATCGGAGACCTAAGAGAAGAATATAATAAAAGAATATGAGATAGTTTTAATATCGTAAAAAGACACAAGGCCCAAACTGATGCTGGGCCGTAGCTGTCGAATCCATAATTAGAGAAGTAAGCAGGTGACGTCCATTTGCCCTTTCTAAAAGTAAATTTCGATTTTTTAACTCATTTAAAACATTGATCTTCTCCAAAATAACCGTTTTTCGGGGAATTACTATGTCTGAGGCGGTAAATTTGGGAATAAATTGTATGTCCCACAATATGAGAAATTCACCTCTAAACACAGATGAATTTTTATCTATTTATTATAAAAAATATCCCAATCCCAAACAGACTATGATGGCAGACAATATTCGTACCGAATTTAACGACGATTCCTCCATTCGTTCTCCTCTATTCGTGATTTCCGCAGATAGCAGAGAGAGGGGCGGATATGGCTAAATCGATACAGGAGGTTATTCTTTGAGTGTGGGTATACAAATTTAGTATCTAGTAATGTATCTATATAACATATATGAATATAGTTTATTTGTTTCTTTCTCTAAAATAAGCTTCAGAACCATTAGACCGAATTTTACATATTCCCCCGTACTTCTTTAATGTAGACCATGTATTCAAACGACTTGCTAACCACAAACCAGTTCCGTAACTTGTCGAATTTAAAATTCATGAAATTTTGTTGCCTAAAGATCGAGAGAGAGGGAGATCGGTTACAGGTTTCTCCTGCTAGTTTCTTTTTCCTCTCTCTTTCATGCGTTTCTCTTTTCGGCGGACAAACTGTTTGAAGCAAATAGGAATTCTAAAGCTAGTATATCAAGTCCTTGCAACAATAAAATCACAATAAAGTAAAGGTAGAAAGGAAGGAAAAAAGGAAGGGAAGAAGGAAGGAAGGATGGAACGAAGGAAGGAAGGAAGTAAGGAAGGAAGGAAGGAAGGAAGGAAGGGAAGAAAAAAAGGTTCGACGCTAAATAATTAATATCTGAAAATGATGATCGATCGCAGTCATTACCAGTGATTTTTATTTTCGAAGACTTTTCCTAAATTACCTGCAAGAAGGCACTTATAAAATTGGCGAGTCGTACAGCCATCTTAGCCTCATTAATAAATTGTTCTTTAGCGCCGAAGCTGACATCACCACGTAGAATCAAATCTTGTGGATGAAAGCTGAAAATATTCAAAAGTTATTAACTAGAACTAATTTATAATTAAATTATTTGTAGACAAACTCTTTGCAATTGCGATAATTAACCCCATGAATAAATTTCAACACTTGATCAATGTTAATATTTTCAGCATGCAATGCGTGCGGTCCAGTCGAATAGTTTCGGTATTGTTGGTGCAAATCGAGATATTTCTCACGTACGTGGTAGGGTGCCCTCTCCCACTGAATGGGCATTTTTTGTACCCCTTAAAAGGAAAAAAGGGCGTTTAACAAAAAGCAACCGCATAATAATACACAACTGGCACTTACAGCCTATTCTCAAGCAGTCGTAGCCATTGTAATATTGCTCCGCTGATGCACGCTCGATTATTTCGCCCAAATAAGGGCGTCGGACAACATTCGGCAGACGATGACCCGGTATACAACGACATTGGTATCCACCTCTTCGGAAGCCCCAGCCATGCAGCGGTTCACATTCGGTAGTCTCTTTCTTGCAACGTGCTGTGTCTGAGAAGCGATTAGGTCCCATATTACCTTCCCCTTTGGGACACTGATTAATATCGATACGTTCAAAGTCCATTTCAAGAACAGAGATGGCAGTGTATCTTCACAAAGGATTGAAATTTAATTACATTTTATTACAAAAAGAATCACACTCACTTTGGGTACTCGATGTGCCGGAATTGGGTGTGCCGTGGATAAATGTCTGCTATCGGCACAACTGCCGACACCAACCATTTGTTCGATCGGCCACAATCGAAATATGGACGCGTCCATTTGACTGGGCCAGGCACCTCGTCAGCACCAGGCGGCCCGTGAAAAGTGAATGTCTCATTGGTGTTGTTGGCGTAACGTATCTCCACATGGTAGGTGGTCTTGGTGTCGTGTCGACCCTCAACATCGTCGGGCAACCAAGTTTTGTACCACTCGTTGATTTTATACAGTTCTGAAGTGTAATCGCTAGAAATAGAATCGGGCGGATGCGCACCCAAGTCCCGCACATCGAAAGTATTCCAAGTGGAGATTTTCTGCAAGTGGATCGGGTCATTAAAATCATCTAAACGGAACGTGCGTGGTCCAAAGCGAGGAAACGTCTTATTAAAGTAGCCGCGGTAGGAAGAGGTGTATGAACTATTCGGCGCAAAATAAATAGCTGAGGCATTGATGGAAGGATTTGCGGAAACATCTGCGACCGTGGACAAGAAGTAATACATTATGCCCGGGTCGTAGGTGTCATTGATGGCAGGTCTAATGAAGCGCGACTGTAATATGTAACTCCAGAAGAAGCTGCGACTCATTGCCATGTTGTGCAAGTGCAATAGAGTAGTGCGGTTGGGGAAAATCGGATTGATGTTGATCTCCTTGATGTCGGGCTTGTGCGACACAGTATCCTCAGGCAGATACAAGTCACTCAAGTGTTGTATGGGGCAATTGTCAGGATTCACTTTGTCAAATTTGATTTTGATTTCGTCGAAGGCATCCCGAGCTTGCCACTCGTACTGAGCCAACACACCCACCACTAGCGTCAACACAAAGAAGCCATAGCTCCGGCCTAGGATTGTACCGAAAATCATTTCAATAGATACGCGAGTAGAAACTCTTCTTCCTTGATATATAACAGACAGGCAGTAAACCGAACCAATATAACTTAATAAAAATAAAAATCAAACCGAAATTAAACGCCCGACACAATAATTAATTCTCCTTTCACTAATCGACTGGAACTACGCCCTACTAGAAAATGACGGTCGTCAAATAAAATTAGGGTGCCCAGCGTACTCGGTTGAAAATTTAAAGACATAATTTGTAAAAAGTTGAACTCTATTTTAAGAACTTATGTATGTATATACTCATAATTTTTTATTTCGATTCTATAAAATAAAGATTAAACTACAATATTAAAATAAAATGACAAAAGGACAAAATGATGATATTACAATCTTCAAAGTTTTATACACACAGTTTCGAAAAGTAATAAGGTCTCCTTACGCGGAACAATTGGTTACTGAAATGCTACATAATGCAGCTTCACACACGAGAACAATTCTGCATGCATTAAACTGTTGCTTTTTGTCGAGGGAGATGAAGAGCATGGTAATTCGTGCATTAAAATTCTTCACTCTCGGACCTAAATGAACTGTGCACAAAACTAACCCATACACAATTTTACTTAGCGAGGATTCTGAATTTCTCACTAACCAAACAAGTCAATGTTCACGTATAAATTTTTTCCACAACTTTTGTTCAACTCGTGTGTGACGACGAAAACAAAAATTGTGCACGCATAATTGTTCCCGTGTGTGACAGGCCAATAAATATAACGGTTCCATGCCCATTTGTTGAACTATAACTAAAAAAACAATTTTTTATAGCACCAACTTATTCAACAAATTTTAATTCATTTTTCTGATTGTTTGAAAAAACAGTAACAGTACAGTAAGCCTTCAGTAACAGTAACAATAAGCAATAAGGTTTTTTATCGCTAGACAGTTGAAAGTTTAAAGGAAATATTTTCCAAAAAAATTTCTATTTTGTGAACATATGGTATCTTCCTATCTATATATACACCCAGGTGATTTTTTTACTTTCCTATCGATTCGCGTTCTGTCTGAACACCAAGACGAAAACGTCCCGCAGCGAGTAGCGAAAACTGTGTTCTGTCTGAATGCAGCTTTAGTCAATACTCGAGGAATTTGTCTACTTTAACTTTGTTTCTGAAACAAAAATTGTGCATGCATAATTGTTCCCGTGTGTGACAGGCCAGTCTTTCTACATATTATCAAAACATGCTCCTCCCACTTGTTGAAATCATAAATTGAGTTCAATTGATGAAGAAAATGTTTCATTCAGTTTGTTCCTATGATCACAACAATTATAAAAGACATATTAATCATATCCTTATGTATGGTACTGTTTAATAAGTAAGTAGTTCTTTCTTTTAAACTGGGTTGTCATGTCGAATACTTTGTCAAATTTTAGTCACGTCGAATACCAAACGATTCGTAGACTACCAAACCAAATTGGAGTAGATTACACAAAATTGCCGAAAACTCTCAAACATTTACCTTCATCAATTACAATTAGACCAAACGAATGCTACAAAGATTTCTTTATGAAAAATACATTAATTTTAATTTTTTTTTTTGGTACATTAATTTCTTGGTGAAAAAATGGAAAATTTATCGGATGACAATGAATTTTATTCAATCAAAGTGCTGATTCTTGATCGTCACTTATTTTGATTTCATCAGACTCTTCCTCTATTATTCTTTATTATATTATATTTTTTCTTGCGCTCTCGCTCTCGCATACATTCATAGGAAGCGATTAAAAATTAGAAGAATGTATAACAAGAGAAGATGTACATATATATTCGTGCATCTTATCGCTTTCTATTGTTTCTTTTATTATTTACACTTTGGCTTGCCCTTTTTGGTACAAACAAGCTGGAGAACGTGTATGTCTATAGATTCTATACTTCACGCGAGCAACAAAGTTATTGAATGCTTCTTTAAGTTCTTGAATGTTTAAGAATTTTCGACAAGGTTGAGGCAAGTTGAGGTTTTCGAAATGCAGAAAAGTACTCTACAGTTTTCGACGTAGACTATATACAAGGTAAAAAAATTCTTGTCAAATGCCAACCCTGCTTATAAATAACACGAAAAGAAAACAATTTGATTTCCAATAATTACAAATTATTAATATTCTATAAATTTGATCTTACAATTAAGTCAGGTGTTAACTTTCAAACGTTTGTCTTACGTTTTACAAGCTGTAAAATTTTCGAGCTTATGGTTCGTGTCACCTCTAGAACAAATATAAATTGTTTCAACACTACCGGCAGAGTGATTTTAGGTTGGGAATGCTCCACCACAGTGCTGGCTAGAAAAAAGTAGGCATTATTTTTAAAAAATTTGTTATGAATTTAATTCCAATAATTTCAGTATTTTCTACATATATCTCAATAACTTTTTGGTATAAGTAAAGAATAGGTGCCTAGCTCCGATTTACTTTTTCTTGTCAATTGTGCTTCAATGTGCTTTCAAACAACCATCCGACGGAGTTCTATAACCTACCTCAAGTGTACTTTTGTATCTACATGTATCCCTTTACTTTGACACTTGCCGTCCTTTAGGTCGGCATTTGTTGTTTTCTTGCGCATCCTAGATCTCGTTTCTTGACCCATATCAACTTTGTTCTTCTTCCCTGTGCACCAGAGCACTGCCTGCTCGAGCAACCAACCAGCCGACCGGTCGACCGACCGACCGACTTCATCAAGCCGGAAACCCTTGTTCTTTAAGGAGCCATAAAGCAACTCTATTTAGTTGTTTTTGTTGCTGAATAATATTCTTTTTATGAGATGGACAGTCCCTCTGTGTATGGTGTGGAAAAAAGTATTTCACCTGCGAAACATAATCATACTCGTATGTAGAATTGTAGAATTGTAGAATTGTAGGCAGTTTGGGCCGGTCTGGCGGGTCAGCCAGTCGGTTGGTCATCGGTTGATGCTGTCGGCCAGCAGTCGTATTGCGCTCTCTATGATAATGTTGAAAGGACTTGTTATAATTTTTTTACCATAGCATAGAAAAGAGTACGGCAGATACGTTCGCAAAGGACTACCTCAAGGAGGACAACTTGTAGGGTAAAGAGCTTTATTTATGGTTATAGTAATTATTTTCATTTATATTTTTTGTATGTAGAATGCTTTTGTCTCTTCTTTTGTGAATGTTTGTAAAAAACCATGTCATCGTTTCGCTAATAAGACGAAATCAACAGGATCAACAGGTTTATTTGAAGATTTTATAATAGCAATATTGTCAGGTAATATGAGACTTAAAATTGTCAGGCAATTGAAGACCCAAGTATTTCAGAAGGAAATTTCTAGAATTGTCTCAAAATTGTCTGGATTGTCCTGAATACGTCAAAAAACGTCGTGTACTGCTGACTAGAGATACCATCTTTAAGTATTTTACGTCTGTTTTAAAGAAATTGTAAAAAATGTGAAAATTCTATGTGAAATTTCGAGGTTTTGCGATAATGGCAACCATGATTTTTTGATCTTTTTTGCAATGATAGAATGATTATTTATAGCCTGAACACAGTCAAATTTCGTTGACTACAAATGACGTCGCTAGTGTCAAAATTACATTGGCTCTTATGGGAAACGAGAAAAAAATAAAATTTCGTTGCATTCGTCGACGAAAGCAACGTCGGTAGTCGCTCGTGTTCTAATTCCTTAGCCACATAGTACGTCTTGTTCTTCTTTTCTTGTTTGTTTGACAACTATCATCGCTCATTGCTCATCGTCGACGAAATGACTGTGTTCAGGCTATTAGATTTTTTAGAAATTTGCAGTTTACAGAAGAAAAAGAGCCCAATACTCAAGTCAATTGTATAAAAACAACTGATTTTTAGGTGCCCTCTACATTGACATATCCGATTGTTTGGCAATTGTATATTTTCAGCTTATGAAATACCTTGTCAGACAGGCAAAATACAAAAAGCATTTAAAAAAGCAACAACAAACGTAGTTATTGCCTGAAATTGTATTGAAATTGTATTTGTGATTTCTTGAAATTGAATTGCCTTGAAATTGTATTTTTGAAATGCCTAAACTTCAAATTTAAGAAAAAACAAAGCAGATTGAGCGAGAATTGTGTTGTGTGGGATTCTAAAATGACTACATTAATCTTGCGATCGAATATTCTAATAACAATAAAGAAAAAATTGTTGCATAAGAATGTAAACTAGACTAGAGACTGTAGAAAATAGAGTAATGTAAGGTAGTATCTTTTGTGTATAATGCAGTGTGGGGCATTTTTTATTCCAAATAAAAAATAATAAATAACAAATTAATTTATCTTATTATTCATCAAATTCGAATAAAATTTTTTTATTCGTTATTTGTTTTTTTTAAATAAATGAGTTTATTCGTAATTTTTTATTCGTTATTTAAAAATTTGAATAAAATTTTATTCAAATAACAATTTTATTCAAATAACAAACAACAGAGACAATCTATATCTATACTTAATATTATAAATGCGAAAGTAAGCCTGTCTGTCTGTTACCTTTTCACGGCTAAACCGCTGCACCGATTTTGTTGAAACTTGGTGTGGAGATAGCTGGAACCCCGACGAGGGACATAGGGTATTTTATAAGAAGTCTACCTCTAAATAGGAGGTGAAAGATTGCAGGGGAATTCAATCTCCATTTTAAGTTAAGTAAACATTGTCCTGGACAGAATAGGTGTCAATAATAAATGAATTTATATGGTGATGAGACATAAACAAGCAAGAAATATCTCTTGAGCCCTCGAATTGTCAAGGCAACCCTATAAAAGGCCTCTTCTATGTATCTAAGGCCTCTGTCTTCTATGTTAAAAAGTGTCGTGTAATGCTGCCGTTTTAGATGAGATATGAAGTTTGATGTCGAGTTTTTACATCCCTTTATGTGTACTCTCTTTGGCTGGCATTTCATGCATAAGGCCGTAACTTGGTTGGAGCCGAACTTTTCTGGATCTGGTATGATTTAAAAAAAAAATTCCAGATAGTATACATGGTACACTGCCTCCGACTGCCTCCGTTTCTGACGATTCTTCGACTGTATTAATTTTTTGATGATTGGATGATGTAGGGGCTGATGGTATAAAGGTTGTTAATGGTTACTGGGGACGCAGTAAAATGCTAGTGTTTTTAGTGTTTTCAGTGTTTAGTGTTTAGTGTTTTCAGTGTTCTAATTATAGAATTTACCAGCTACTTCTTCCATATTAAATTTGAATTTTCAATTTGAATTTTCAATTTAGTTCAATTTTCAATTATTTTGAAATTTTTTATTTAAACATTTTTTTGATTAGAAACCCATTGATTATTTATTATTTCAATTGACGAATAACGAATAACAAATGAGGAATAAAACTATTAAAATAATTTTTTCGAATAACGAAAAACAAATAAAAAATAAAATTTTATTTGTTATTCTTATTTGAATTTGAATTTTATTTATTCGAATAATGCCCTACACTGGTATAATGATTCAAAAAAATTATATAAATGTCTGTTCGAAGCTAATGGAATATTATTTAAAATATGAAAACAAATAAATCAAATATATACAGAATTATAAGAATAAATAATATAGTATAAATATTGAAAGGGAAAGGAGTCTTAAAAATTACTAAAAAGTGTTACTTAAGTAAAGCAAATCTATTATTAGGCATGTTTTGAATTCCATTCGTTTTTTAAAAAAGAAACCAAAATCGTAAAACTAATGAAATTTTCTAAAGTGTTCTGAAAATCATACGATTTCATAAATTTCTAAATCACTTTCAAAAAAACTGATTGACATTGTCAAAATAAATATTAAACTTTTAGGAATGTACAGGATCGTTCGAACATATAATGCTATTAGATATTTTAGGGTTTTCCAATGGATTTTAAGAGAAATATTATAGATTAGATTCATTCATAAAGCGTATTTATTTCACACGAGTAAGGCTCGTGATTCATTTACAAAGCAATTTTAATTTACACAAGCTAGAGTCGTGATTGATTCAGAAAGGAATTTTACTTTACACGAGTCAGACTCGTGATAAAACCTGAGGGGTTAAGATTTTTCATTATTATTAATAATTCATAATAAATAATAATAATGATAACAAAGAAACGTTACAAAATTTTTATTTTTTTAACATTGCAGCGTAAAAAGTTCGTCGTTCTTGTTTTGTGTTTCTAATATTTCAATTGTTTTCTCTAGAGTTCTGTAAATTCTTTTCATGCTGTTCTTGTTGTACTCTAGCATTTCTTGCATTGCGTGGCTTATGTTATCAAGTGCTGCTCAGTGTTTCATCATGTGCTCCTTTTAGCAATCCTGCATTGTGTCTCGGCGTTTTCTCTTTCTAGGGTGTTAAATGATATGCTTGTCCCTGGGCTAATGGGCTAGGAGACCTGGAAAGGCCTCTAGGTCGGATTTAAGAAAATTTTGATTTGAACAGCACAATTACGTACTAATATAAAGTTTTGAGGTCGCTGATTACAATTTATGACATTAATTTTTTTATTGGTTTAAGTTATTCGTCTCATACTACGTCCATTCATTTTTTTAATTTTAAAAGTGGTAGCCGAAGTCGTAGCCTTAAAAAACCACATTTGTAGCCTTAAAAAACCACATTTGTAGCCTTAAAAAACCACATTTCTTCTTTACAAGATACACAAAAAATTACAATCACCAAAAAAGCTAATAACTCAGGAGTAAATATTGCCTCAGATATTTTGAGGTATAGTATGAAAATATTTTTTAATTTAATAAGATGCCAAACTTTAAACGCGAAAAGAGTGACTTAGATTATTTTCATAATTATGGGCACATATCTGAAAATGGGCAAGTTAGGAGTGTAGTATATTCCATATACTTTAGATTGGCGTATAATAAATATATATAATAAATATCAAACGGTACCAACATTACTAAAAATTACACAATTCACGAGTAAGGCACCTTATTTATTAAATTAGTGTTTTTATACCCTACACCCGAAGGGATGTGGGTATATTCACTTTGTTCTTCCGTTTGTAACGCATTAAAGGAGGCGTGGCAGGTATAGAAAAGTATATATATTCTGGCTCAGAATCACCTCCTGAGTCGATTTAGCCATGTCCGTCCGTCTGTCTGTCTGTCTGTCTGTCTGTCTGTAGAAATCACGATTACGGGAGAACGAATAGAGCTAACGCCATAAAATTCGGTATGAATATTCTTTGTCACCATAGGCTGTTTGGTATTGAAAATTTAAAGTTTAAAGCTAAATTTTAGTTTAAAGCTAAAATTTCATTCCCGAGTGCATGGTGTCAAACTTAAATACACTCCAAGAAATGGGCGTGGTCCGCCCACTGGTAACAAAAATCACGGTAAGAGAAGAACAAATGGAGATATAGTCTTGAGATTTGCCACGATTCTTGCATTCTCTTCTCTTCTGCTAAAATATTCTAAAAAATAATAAAATAAAAAGTTATCTCACATAAAATGGGCGTGACACGCCCACCGGTATACCATACCATATAATGAGGTGTGTTTTAAGAAAAACGGTGCTGTAAAAATTAGTTACTATATCAAAATTTACTATATGTAAATTAAATTAAAGTGGGCGTCACCCGCCTACTTTTTATCGTCACATCGACAGATACGGGTGTAGGGTATATGAGGTTCGGCCTGGCCGAAGTTCATACTTGTTTGAACTCTCTTACTTGTTTTTATATTCTGATGAAGTTTCTATATCAATGTGTAAAACATAATAAAAAATGCTGACTGACTCATCAACGCCCAGGCTAAACGCTTGGACCTAGAAAGCTGAAATTTTGCAAAGACGTTTCCTTTATGTATACTAGCACTAAGAACGGATATTTCGATATTCGACCCCTAAGGTGGTGAAAAGGGGTTGCCAAGTTTGTATGAGGAATACTTTATTTGTGGTCAGATTTGCTTGAAACTTGGTCTTAATACTCTTTGGTATAATTAATAAAATACATATTATGGCATTTTTCAAAATACAACCCCTGAAGGGTTGGAAAGGGTTGCAACGTTTGTATGAGGATTATTTTACTTGTGGTCGGAAGCAACAAACGCTTTCTAACCATTTAACCAGAATGAGCCACAGCAACGCGGGGCCGGGTACATCTAGTAATTTATAAAACTGAAAACTAACTTCAACAATCTAAGCTTTCTAATGAATAATTAAACGGTTTTTTTGTATTCGGATAGATACCAACGGAGCAATAATTACTACTATGCGCAAAAGTTGTTTCATATATTCATCAATATGTCGAGATATTGATGATATATTTCGTATGTGACTTTTGGCCACTTTTCCAGGTCTCCCAGCCCATAGTGCACCGGTTGCTCTGCTATCGTACTTATGTGCCATTTACTTGCGAACTTGGCCTTCCAGTAGCTACATACCTGTATCAAAGAGAACAAGCTTTCATAATTTTTTTAGTAAATCCTTAGCCGTCTAACCTATTTCCAGAGCTTCTTTTCTAGGTGGAGTTAAGTTAGTTAAGCTTCACAGCCAACTCAACATACAACTTTTCTGCAATAACACGATCGCTTTTAAAGAATTTTTTTCGAGATCCGGATGATTTTCCATAAATTCAATCAATATTGATTCTTAACTCCCATTCTTATGTCTCTCCCTGCAAAAATAATCATTAAACACAAATTATTAAATATTAGCCGAAAGTCTAATAATGTCTAAAGTCTAATGTAAGTCTAATGTAATGGATACTTACATTTTTTGAAAAATTTCACAAACAAAGCACAGTTTTTTCCGTACTGTTTTTAAAACGTGATGAAACGTGAAAATCGTTTTTCGGAAAAGGAAATTTTATTTAATATTCCAATATTTGAAAAAAGTGTGAAATCGAAATGTCAAGCCGAAACATCAAAGTGAAATTCAGAATATGCCTGTAAAAGCGGAAATGCATACAAATGTTTGTTTGTTTGTTCAAAACCAATGAACTCAAGAACCGCTGAACCGATTTGAATGCGGTTTTCGACATTGTGTTTTGATTATTAGATTCATTCTTTTCAGTTCAGAAACGCTCGTCTAAGTCTTTTCAGTCTTTTACCTTTTTTCAGTCTAGGGAAGATAGAAGATTTCCCGAAAAGGACGATTTCCCGAAAACGCAAATCCTTCAACCAAGAAGAGACAGGATCTTTCAATTAACCCGAGATTTCGACACGAAAAACGCTTTTTGGTACAGAATTCCTCTAATAATTCCTTTACTTTTTCTGTAATTTTTATTTTTCAATTCCGTTAAAACCGAGAAAAGTTTGCGAGACGAGACTTTTTCAGTCCAGACAAGTTTATAGAACCTTCCTTACTTCCATCTTCTCCACTGTCCACCATCCACTCCGTCAACCGGAAATGAATACATAATTATAATTAATGAACAAACAAATAATAATTTAGATAAAGAGGATTAAAAAAGAGCAGAAATGTGTCTGGCTGATGTTTCCAAAAGAGTCTTGCATTAGTTGAGATGTTTCTGATGGTTAACGAAAAGAAAGAGGAAGTAAGAAAAGAAACAAATTACAACTTTCTTTGGATTGCCGAAGATGCCATTGCGGTGACTTCAAAATTTGTCGGGCGGGCGTTTGTTTAAGCCAATTCATGCATATGTGATATCTGTTTGACGTGTGCGTGCGTTCGTCCTATTGCAAAAGCAATAAGTACACACCAAACGCGTATGTACTACGTACGTACTGTGTACATACATATGTATATCAAGAAAATACTTCTTCGCATTCGGATTCTGGGTCATTCACCCCTCAGAAATTTTGTTAGGCGGCTTTGGCTGATGTTGCTGCTGTGCATGTGTTGCTGCTGTTGTTGTTGTTTAATGGCTTTTGATTTTTTGCGTTGCCTTTTTGTTTCTTTGTAGTCATTATTGTTCTTGCCCTTTCTGTTTTGCTTGGTTTGTCGCGCTGTTTTTGGGCTGAGAAGCGTTTCATTATTGTTCTTTCAGGTTCATTTGTTTGCATTCTTTTGGCTG
Source organism: Conops quadrifasciatus (assembly GCA_949752815.1). Lineage (NCBI taxonomy): Eukaryota > Metazoa > Arthropoda > Insecta > Diptera > Conopidae > Conops > Conops quadrifasciatus. Next base: position 29,060,821 of record OX457078.1, on the reverse strand, counting down.
CAGATTTTAAATGCTTTAAGTCGGTGGCAGCAGCACCACGCACGCGCACACATGCACACACGCGCACACACGCGCATGCGGGAAGACTTGTTTTAGTCTTGAAGTCCTCCTTCCTTTGGCCCCTTATCCCAGCACCATACGATGGGAGCGCGCTCCACTTCGTGTGCATCGTTTTGGCATTTATGCATTGAAAGATTTATCTGCCATTTCTTCAAATGAATTTCATGAGTTCTGATTCTCCACTTTTCTCATTTTTATACCCTAGACCCGAAGGGATGAGGGTATATTCACTTTGTTCTTCCGTTTGTAACGCATTAAAGGAGGCGTAGCAGGTATAGAAAAGTATATATATTCTGGCTCAGAATCACCTCCTGATTCAATTTAGCCATGTCCGTCCGTCCGTCTGTCTGTCTGTCTGTCTGTGGAAATCACGATTACGGGAGAACGCATAGAGCTATCGCCATGAAATTTGGTATGAATATTTTTTGTCACCATAGGCTGTTTGGTATTATAAATCGGTCCAGTGCCACGCCTACTTTTTTTAGAAAATATGAATTTTCCCGTGCTTTTAGCTCAATTTCTCAGCTTGTAGAGCGAGTTTAAAGCTGAAATTTCATTCCCGGGTCCATGGTCTCAAACTTAAACGCACTCTCAAAAATGGGCGTGGTCCGCCTACTGGTGACGAAAATCACGATTAGAGAAGAACGAATGAAAATATCGTCTTGAGATTTGTCAAAATATTCTAAAAAATAATAATAAAATAAAAAGTTTTCTCACAGAAAATGGGCGTGACACGCCCACTGGTATACCATACCATATAATAAGTTGTTTGTTGAGAAAAGCGGTGTTGTAAATGAGTTAATATATCAAAATTTACTATCTGTAAATTAAATTAAAGTGGGCGTCACCCGCCCACTTTTTATCGTCATTTCGACAGATACGAGTGTAGGGTATATGAGCTTCGGCCAGGCCGAAGTTAACGCTCTTACTTGTTTATTTTGTGCTGCTTGCTGACGATGCTGTGTGGATTCTTTGCCGAATTTACTCGACTTCGTCTTCGCTGCTTTGCTTTTTTCATGGTTGTTTTTCTGTTTTTTTCTTCTTTCCTTTTTTGGGGCAAAGTTTTTATAATCTCTCTCTGCTTCTCTTTCTTTCTTTTCCTTTTTTCTTTTTTTCCTCCTTTCTTTTTTAAGAATTTATTGATTTGCTTTATTTGGTCTTAAATTTTTTGGGCGTTTTATTCTATATACATACATATATATTTAAGCCTTTGTATACTCCATGGAAAAATTATTTGCTTTTTGTACCCTACATGACGCACTGTAGGGTATCTGAAGGGCAGATAAGGATCCTGGATCAGTTCAACTGAAATCAACTGAACAAAAGTGTACACATCTTTATATATCGTCACCTAAAATGCAAGATAACGTAACATCACTCTTCATAAGTGCAACGAAATCAAAGAGCGCTTGAATGCTGTGTTCGGTGACTCTTCTCCTTCGATGGCGACCGTCAAAAATTGGTTTAACGAGTTTCAACGTGGTCGCACGTCGGTTTTTGATAAGCCACGCCTAGGTGCCCCGAAAACGGCTATCACGGAGGATAACGTGAAGAAAATGCAGGATCTTGTATTGGCAGACCGCCGATTGAAGGTGCGCGAGATAGCTGAGACAGTAGGCATCTCAAAAGACCGCGTGGGTCATATCCTGCATGAAATATTGGGCATGAGAAAGCTGTCGGCGCGAGGGGTGCCGCGTTTGCTTACTCCGGACAACAAGCGCAACCGTGAGACCACTTCAGAGCAGTGTTTAATGCTGTTTAGGCGCAATCCGAAGGAGTTTCTGCGTCGTTTCGTGACCGTCGATGAAACATGGATCAACTGGTACACACCAGAGACCAAGAAACAGTCGAAACAGTGGACTTCACCCGGCGAACGTGCTCCTAAGAAGGCGAAGACTGTTCTATTGGCCGGAAGGGTAATGGCCGTTTTTTGGGATTCAAAAGGTGTGATCTACATCGACTACCTGGACAAGGGCAAAACGATCAGGGCTCTACTATGCCGCATTATTGGGCCGATAAGACGCCGAATTGCAGAAAAAACGGGCCCATTTGGCGAAGAAAAAAGTGCTCTTCTACCTTGACGACGCACCGGCTCTTCTACTGTGACGACACACCTCCGACGTCACCACGGCCAAATTGGTCGAATTAGGCTACAAACTGCTGCCCCATCCACCGTACTCTCCAGATTTGGCCCCGTGCGACTTCTTTTTGTTTCCAAACTTATATAACAAGTGTATACTTGAGATATTGAAGTAAAATTTTCAAATCTGGATTAACATGAAACTAGAAATCTAGAAATATATTTTACATAAAAAAATCTGTTTTTTAAAGTACATTTTATGCTATGTGTCTTACGTTATTTTGAATTGTTGTTTTATCAAACAAAATAATAAAAATTTTGTACACATATTCAGCCTGGTTCTGCATTCCGATTCATACGGAATCGGATTTGATTTACATCACTTTTTTCTCGAAGGTGTTCTGTATTCCGATTCCGATATTCCAATCCGATGTTTGCGTATTTGTCGGAATTGAGGTGTTCTGCATTTCGATTTATCGGAATTTTCTGTCGGAAGTAATCATACCAACTTTTTGTTGGTGAATTTGAATTTGATTGTAAAAAATTTGAAATTTTTTAACACGTGCGATTTTTGTGGGAAGAGTTAGCGGAGAAACTCAATATTTTTGGTCCACCAATGAAAAAAGTGCCGAGTGGAAAAAGGTAGCCCTGTTATAATTTAATTTTTACCACGAAAAAATGGAAAATGCATGGGAAATGCAAAATCAGAAAAACGTATTTCTGGAGAATACAAAGCGCTCCAGGGAATACTAGGTGCAACAATAATTAGCTACCAATCTAAAAAAGGTTAAAAAAATATTTAAAAGTCTATTCATACGACCACGCGTGCGTTGGCAGGATTCGAACCCACACCCTCAACATGCTAGGCGAGTACTTGCTCTACTACGTTATTGAGAGCCACAATTCTTATTTTCAATTTTCAAATTTCAAATTTCAATTTATTAAACGCCAAAGTGACAGGTAAAAAATAGTTCGATGAGTTCGAATCGGAATTGTTTTCGTTTCGAACATGTGAAATTCGATCGGATTGCAGAACACCTTTAAAAATACAAATCGGAATTCAATTTCGATTCATAATCAATTCCGGATCGGAATACAGAACAAGGCTGATTATGTAATATGATGTAGTGATGTAGAATCGTAATCAATCAAAAATTGAATTTCGAATGTTTTAATCAGACGTTGTTTTGCATTTTAGGCGATATACACTGTCCATATAAATATGTACATATATGTACGTATATTAATGTGGTCCTTATTTTTTAACTTGAAAATTAGACCCTTCCAAACCATGTCTAAAATGTTTCAGTTTGACAAAATCTTTGGTTTTTTCCTGATAACTCTAAAAGTATAACTTATATTGCAATAATATATAATACTAGAAGTACCCATCCCCGCGTTGCTGTGGCTCATTCTGGTTAAATGGTTAGAAAGCGTGTGTTGCTTCCGACCACAAATGAAATATTCCTCAAACAAACGTTGCAATCCCTTTCCCACCCTTCAGGGGTTGAATTTTGAAAAATGCCAAAATAGGTATTTGATTAATTATACCAAAGAGTATTAAGTCCAAGTTTCAAGCAAATCTGACCACAAATAAAATATTCCTCATATAAACCAACAGCTGCAAAATTTCAGCTTTCTAGGTCCAAGGGTTTAGCCTCGGCGTTGATGAGTCAGTCAGGACTTTTATTTTTATATATAGGGATTAAACGTAAATTATAATTATCTACATAAAGTATATTAATAAATTTTTTGGAAACTATTGGGTTGTCAGAAAAGTCGTGACGGATCTTTGCCAAATAATGCCAACTAATCAATGATATATGTATTTACCATTGTATTCGAGAACCTTTTGCAATCTCTTAGCGAGCTCTATAATTCGTCCTTCATACAAGAATCGGTCTTCATAACCGAAAACTGAAAAAGGAGTTTCCTCGCCTGAATCAAGAGAGCTCAAGCAATCTAGAGTTTGGCTCCACTTTATCGTGATTAGGAATCCAATTCCTTTAGGACTAACAAACTGTGGACGTTTCTGGATTATGTATTCGTCTAAATTGTTCCATTGTCGACAGTACATTGCTAAATTTTTCGTTTTGTATTATGCTAGAGGCTCAAAAAATACGACAACTTAAAAATCGTACCAAACTGAAGGGATTACCTTCCTTTGATGAACGTAACACTTGTGGCTTGGGCTAAGCTTGTGGCCTGCGTTGTTCAGTTTACGGATATAAAACAATAAATTATGAATATAATTAATAAATAAATAGATAAATAAATAAATAATTAATATTAAATACCATCAGGGTAGACATTCGACAAGAATTGCAACTTGTATGTAGTCTACGTCGAAAACTGTAGAGTACTGTTCTGCATGTCGAAAACCTCACCCTTGTCGAAAACTCTTAAACATTCAAGAACTTAAAAAACTTAAAGACTCATTTAAATATCGCTTTTAACTCGCGTGAAATATAGAATCAATCGACATACACGTTCTCCAGCTTGTTTATACCCAAAATGCACGAGCCAAAGTGTAAATAATAAAAGAAAAAAGAGAAAGCGATATGATACACGAATATATACATCTCCTCTCTTTTTCTTGTTTGAGGAGATACATTTTTGCCCGTGCCTTATGAATGTATGTATGTAGAAATATAAGCGCAAATAGAAATATAATAATAACAGAATAATAGAAGAAAGAGTTTGATGACATCGAAATAAGTGACGAAAAGTTCCATTTTTTCAGAAAGAAATGACTGGACTCAAAAATAAAATTGAAATTCATGTATTTTTCATCGAAAAATCTTTGTAGAGTTCGTTTGTTCTTATTGTAATTGATAAAGGTAAATTTTTCAGAGTTTTCGACAATTTTGTGTAATCTACTCCAATTTGGTTTGGTGTACCGAATCGTCGCAGTCGATAGCCAGTGAAATTTTTCAAAATTGACGCTTTTGGCATGATGAGAGTCGATAGATTAGATTCCTTCACTGTAGAAGTAATATCTGTAGAAATCTACTCGATACCGTTTCTTGTGTCGTAAATTGGAAAACTTTTTTATGAGAAATGAAAAAATTTCGATTCTACTTCCATCATGCAAAGCATATTAACGATTCGACTCGTGCCGAAATCTTATTCTACTCGATTGCTTACTAGAGATCTAGAGAGATCTAGAGAGATCTCTAGAGAGAACTAGAAATCTAGAGAGAGATTGCTTACTAGAGATCGACTCGATTCGGGCCCTGTATTGGTTGTATAGTTCTTCCTGCCCTCAGTTTCACAACAAGCGATCTTATGCGACGCTATTATACAATATTTCGAAACTGCGCCAAAGAATGATTGAGATAATTTTTTCCCTTGTTTTAGAGACTTAACGAAATAGTCGGCGCGATCAATTGTCTCTTTCCAAATAATTGAACCCATTGATCAAATCCCAGTAGTTCATGTCTCGAAGACATCTTCGAAGACGCGTGCACGACATAACGCCGTCGTCGAGGACACCTGCAAGACAAGCCTATGTTCGTCTCCGAAGACATTTTCATACGAATGTCTCATTTGTCTTCGACGACAACAAGAGCGACAGTGTCCTCAATATTGTCTTCGACGACAATAAACAATAATGTCGCCAATGTTGTCTTCGACGACAATTAAGGAAAATGTCGCCGCAGAAAATAAAAAAATAGCCTAGAAACTACCATAGCACCACCAGAATCGTCCCTAGGACTTTGTGATATTTTGTGATATTTTGCAGACAAATATTAATTGAAATTTTATTTATAAATGTTTGTAAATGACCGCTGCGGGATTCGAACCCTCACTCCCAATATTACTAGGCGAGCACTTACTCCACTAGGCTATTGAGAGTTGCTTGGTTTGTTATATTTTCTTTTTATATCAATCACTATTTAAAATCAGCGAACGACTGAAAATTGGAAAAAATTGAAGTATTGTTGAAAAGTCATAATAACAAATGCTCGTTGCTATGCTTAATTTTCAATTTTTGGTTGCTTACAAGACAACCTGCAGGACGTGTCCCTCACAATGTCCGATTGGAGACAGTTTGCATTCCGTGTCCCTAAACATGTCGCCATTAAAAATTTTGCCGACAAATAGGAATTTGTCTTGCAAGATGTCTTCGAGGACGATGTCTTCAACGAAGCTTTGAACTACTGGGATGTTATTTATTATTTTTGTTTACAATCAAAAACAACAATGTTGAAACAAGAAAAATTAGGCCAGTTCAACAAACCAGCAGAGATCAGACCAACACTACGGTCGGGCCAAGGTACAGCTGATCAATTTTATTGAAGTTATGATTTTAAAAGAAGAATATCTCCATGTCGCCCTGTTACTTTCTTACATTCTTAAATTCTTAAATTCTTCAAGACCTTCTTTCTTGCTTCTGCTTTCTTTGCCTTCTTCCTTCCTCCCTTCCTTCCTTCCTTCCTTCCTTCCTTCCTTCCTTCCTTCCTTCCTTCCTTCCTTCCTTTTCTCTTTCGCTAACTTTGTTCAACGATGGCGATCCGGAGAGGTCAGAAAAAGTCTTGTTTTTGGTTGGTTGGTAATAAATGCAGTCAGTTGTACAGTTGAAAAGTTGTATTTGTTGTTGTTTTTTTGCAATTTTACTTGCAGATGATGACTGTTTTGAAGTTGTCGTTAACGTTGTCGTCGTGGTTGTTGTTGTTGTACGTGTTGTACGTGGACATCCGTAAATGCATTTCGTGGTGCATTTCCTCTTTGCTGAATAAAAAAACAGCACAGCAACAACAACGACACCGGGAATAATAATAACAACAACGACAACAAATTATAACAACAATGGCTGAGCCACGCAGGGATGCTTCTGAAACAATGAAAGATGCTGCTGTTGCTGCTTCTACTTTTACTGCCGCCATCGCTGCTGTTCGAGAATTCATTCCTCGTCGTTTAGAGCTTTGCAGATTCAAAGGAACCAAAACGTACGGAAAGAAAAGGGTTAAAATCCAACTCGAGCCATGGCTTGATGCTTTGGTCATCACCCTTTCGAGTGGTTGGATGGTTGGTTGGTCGTTGTTAGTGCAGCAGCTGCTTTCGGTTGTTGTTGCTGTAGTCTCGTTACGACTGTTACTGGCTGCTAGTGCAAGGATCTGCATATTAATGCAACAAAAATACTGTTGTTCTTGTTGCTGTTGTTCTTGTTCTTGTTGCCGTTGCTGCTGTTGTTGTTGTTGTTGTTGTTGTTGTTTATGTTGTTGTTGTTGTTGTTGTTGTTGTTGTTGTTGTTGTTACACGCTGTTATATTTCACATTAGTTCTGAGAAAAATGCGATATTTTTTCTTGTTATTTGATGGCTCTCTGTATGTACTGGTTGATACAGGAACAACAAAAAGGGCACAATGACAGCAGCAACAACAACTACAACGAGTACGTACTAAACGCCAGTTGCAATTAATTTGCGCAGAAGGGGAGGATTTTCTGTAATATCCTGAGCTCCTTGAATTGCAAGACATCCTGCAGTTTATATATTACTCGTGTTTCCTACAAAATATAGAAAAAATAGAACAATATCTTCTTAGCATACATACATATGCATGGATATCGCCTATACATATACTTGTAACAAAAAACAAGAAAAAAACCTACTCGTCGCATATTGCAATGTCTTACACCTCATGTGTTCAAAGTGTTATTCTATGCCGCTTGCTTCGAATGTCCTTCGAGGCAGTCAATGAACTCGGTCGATGAGGAAGGGTTTTGGTTTTCTGCAGCCTGCACAGCTACAGCTACGGCCACAGTCGCCCGAGGGCGGACGGGCGTACGGGCGGTTGGTTGGTGCGGATAGCGGGAGAATGCATCAACCTAAAACCGCTTGAAATTCAATATTGATCGGTAAAACCTGACCTACTCCTTGCGCAAAAATGGTGAGAAGGTATTTTAATGGTCACTTAACTTGCTTTGCTTACTCTGTCGCGTCACATTCTGCTCCGAAGGTTCGATTTGTGACTCAAAGTGTGTCTGTAACTTTTGGTTGCTTGACAATCGGTCGAGATTTTTATCGTTCGCCTCCTCATCCTTCCCTCCGTCTGATGTTTTTCCCAATATACGGTTTGTAATATGATTTTCAAACCATAACGTTTCTCTTTATTTTACTAAAAAATTGAATAAAGTTAAGCAAAAAGAAGAGAGAAAAGCACATAACGTCATCAGGAGAATGTATGCTCCTTCTTTGTAACTCTGCTTCCTCTTGCAATCCTCTGCTAACTACTCTTCTCCGTTTCATGGGTACAGTAAGCACCAAGCAGTACTCATACCATGTGCCAACATGGTATTTGGTTGGTTTAACTTTATTCTACTTCGGTGCTGTAACCGGAAACCGCCATTAAAAGTACACTTGAACCTCGTACCGGGGCACGTCAGTCGTATCAACAACGTCCATACATACATACCCATGACTATGATAAGCCTTTCGGAATGTTTGCGCGCGTAAGTATGAGCGTTTTTGGTGTTTGAGTGAGAATGACTTGAGTGTATAAGTTATGTGTGTATATGTGTATATGTGTAACGGTGTTTACTTAAAACAGAAGTAGCTTAAAGTACATACTCGAACTTCAGGTAATTCAATGCTTATAATAATTATTGATATGGAATTGGTGGAAATGATTGATTAAAACCCATTCGATCAGTGCTCGATTGATCCAAAACCTTCAGTGGTGTATCCATCGCGGCTCAATCCATGAAGCCGCGAAAAGAAAAGGAAAGGAAAATTTCAAGGTTTCCAAAAAATTAGGTGACTTCCTTGCTTCTTTTACTATATTATCCTTATATATATTTATTAATTTTTGCATTTATTTCTTTTAAATACACAAACATCCAAGATTTTCTAAATTGAAATGACTCCAGGGACACCCCTAGAAAAATGTGGACCCCACCAAAGGCAAAAGCTTTATACGTGACTGGTCACAACTGCTTATAATGTTGCCCTAAAAGAAAAACTAGTCCCCCTGAGGGTCTGAAACGCGACAGCGTTTAGGTTACTTGGAAAGAGAAAGACATTTCAAAGCTTTGAAAAACTCATCTTTATTATATGTACATACATGTTGCATTTTTTGAAGAATTCTGTGAAGCCCGAGAGTTGTTTGACTATGCTTTGATTTTGTATTCAAATTTACAAATAACACAAAGAAGGTATTACGACGGTGTCATAACCGTGAATTGGTGAATCTGTCCACTGCCTTGCCCTTTCAATTGTTGAGTCTAAGACTCTCAGCCGTTAAATCAAGCCTTTAAATCAATTTAATTTGGCCTACTTTGGTTTTGCAGGTAAAAAACAAAACAGAGCAATAAAAAACCTGAACCAACCGGTCAACCGTCACTATTTAAATATCTCACAACTACCCGAGCGGAGCCGGCTCAAAACCAGCGATCTTCTTAACTGCAGTCTGGCTGGTCTGGTTGATGGCGGCGTTGGTGCCGGTGCCGATGTCGGTATTCGCTGCAAAAGCCTACAAAAACACAGCAAACGGCACGACACTTTCTACCACAAGCTCCATTAAAGCATATACTCGTACAGAGCTTATTGAAGCGTTCAAAACCTGAAAAGTCTGTGTTATATATGTATAGTATTTACTTAACCCATTATTTCTTTTATATGTGTGTATGTATGTATGTATGTAAAATGTACTCTGATTCATAGCGGTATTCGGATTGTGCGGGCTGTGGTGTAAGCACATGTGCTAATCTTAAAACAATGCAACTTAGCGTAATGCAACGCACATGAGGCCGGACCTACATCAACATCCACAACCATAGCAGCAACAACAATTGCAACAAAAGGCAACGGCTTGATATCAACACCAGCTATAGTACTGTATTGATCAGTGCCAGCACAACCCCGGTGAATAATTTTTTTGTGGCTCCGCTGCATATGGTACTTTTTTGGTTCTTGTTGTTGTTAACTGCCCAGTGTTGCATTTCACACACACGTGATGACGAAGACACCGCCAACTCAGCCATGTAATGATTACGAACGGTTTGTAGTGCTGTAGCGGCCATGTACGAGGACGCGTCTGAACCAGTCTGTCCCGAGGAGACCGGGCAGCCGGCTTCAGCTCTCTTATGCTCTTAATGCTGTCGTCACTGCCACAACAACTGCTGCAGTGATGTCTTCTTTCCTTTTTTGTTGCTATTTGCAGCATTTGTAGCATAACGTTGCGTTACGATGTCGTAGCACACGCACATGCACAATGTGCATGGCGATGAAACACCAACACCAACGCCAACAACAAATACCAACCACGATTGAGACGAACACAGATGTAGGCAGTACAAAACGACCGCAGAGTATTGAACTATTTAATCGTATGCAACGCATGCACCACCGTCGACCGTCGAGTTTAAGTCTGACTTGACGGGCACGGGCACTATTTTCCTCATGAATGCTTCTTCCAGTCTACGCTGCACCACTCGTCAACGACCGACAAGCTCAAAAATCCTTGAAATGTGCAATAAGTGCAACGTGACGGCATACGCTGTCGACTGAATTGCTTTCAACTGAGCTGCATTCAACAACACCGGCAGCAGCAAAAAGCAAAAGTTGGACTTTCCGTAGGTCGTCGTTCATAGCGGCTGCTGATGCTTCTTATTAGCGGTGGCTTCTTAGTTGCTGCACCAACGTACGAACTTTACCACCTCTGAGCGTCCAACCTTATAAAACTTATCGACAAACCAGTCAACCAACCAAAATTAAAATTTAGTCGTAAGTGTATTACAATTTCTGGCGACTCCGTTTCACATGGTGCCCTACTGTACTCGAAATCTCACTGCTGCAAATTTATATGTATCCCTGTCTGTCAGGAAAAAAAGAGTAGAGAGCCCCACACAAGGGAGACCAAACCAATCTTAGAGTATTATGTACATAAATATATAGTACGACAAGAGTAAAATACTTGTTGGTGCTTCTTAAAGTTCGATAAGGCGTGTCCCGAAGTCCCTTAAGGTTTATTATTATCCTAGCACCGGCGTGAATCAGGCAGAAGAGAATACTTAAATCCTAAAATAACCCCCCCCTCTCACTCTATCTCTCTCTCGGTCCTTCATCATGTAAATCCTCAAATCATCTTGCAATATGTAGAGTCGACCGCTACTTACCTACCGCTCTTTTGTTAATTTTCTCATATATTGTACTTCTAAGTAAAACTTGTTGCTAAGTGCTTTTCTCGACTGCCTTCTACAGATATACTAATTCATAGATTATACGAGTATATGTACGTATATGCTTAGTCTTCGCATCTGTACAGTCATTCTAACCAACCTCACTATCTTTCCGTCCGACCACTCCAACTCTTCGGTATTTAAATATGTACATCTCGAATGCCTCTGTCATGCGGACAGACGACAAAGAACTGCATTATGGAACTAATAAGATTTGGAAGGAATACAAAGCGAAGCGGGAAACGAGTTAACGTCGTAAAAAAAAAATAAATATAAAATAATGAAAGAGCAAATAAAAAAAATTGTCGAAGAAGCCGAGCCTTACGCGTTTTGGCGGGAACTGCAGTAAAGTGCTTGTGGTGCACTTTTTGCGTGCGTGCATTAAAGCAATGTTGCCGACAGCCATGATGCAATGCAATGCTCTCTCTTGATATCAAAGTTAAGACTCAGTTAGTCTAGAGCCGCGGTTCCTAAAGTGTGTTCCGCGGAACCCTGGGGTTCCGCGTGACAAATTTAGTTTAATGTATTGACATTTACTAGGAAAGTTTCCTAGGAAAGTTTACAATCGGCCACCAAATTAAATTAAAAATTTTTAAATAAGGTGGCTGAAAACACAAGCATCGTAATATAAGTCGTAATTTCGTAATTTAATTTAAATCGTAATATCGTAATTTAAGTAATATTTTGGTGCAATACGTCCTGTTTTACATTGGGCAATTATTGCTTTCAACTTTTTTGACGTTCCCCTTTGTGGTTGCCGTTTGCTTTAATATTGGGCAAGAAATGCTATCAAACATAACGTTATCAAACATAGCGCCCAATTTTAAAACAATCGTGGAATTGGATTGGAAGCAGGTGCATTCTTCACATTAAAACTTTTTTATTTATTTTAGTTTATGTTTTGTATTTTTGTTAATTATTTTTATGATGAAGTGTTTTTTTTTAGTTTTGTTTAATTCAATAAAAATCTGAAGTACCAAAATAATGCTTGTTTCATTTAATATCTGCTTAAATTTTGAATAGTCGTTGGTTAAAAAAATATTCAGGGTTCCGCGATCATTGGCAAAAAATTTGGGGGTTCCACGACCAAAATAGTTTGACAACCACTGGTCTAGAGTCTAGACCACGAGTCGGCAAGCTGCGGCTCGCGAGCCACATGCGCCTTAGTAGAATTATACTTGTAGCTCTTTAATAGTTTAATAGTATTGAAAAATTGAAAAAATTTAAATTGAATTGGAAAATTAATAGTATTGAAAAAAGTTGGTAATGAAATCCTGAACGACAAAATCCCGAAATGACAAAATCCCGAAACGACAAAATCCCGAAATTAGAGAACTAGTTTTTCGGTATTATCCACCCTTTTGAACAGAGTAAAACCATGAGCATAGTTCAATTTAGCCACTATCAGGAGAAAAGGTTCTTAACCCTCAGCCAACAAAATTCGACGAGGGCTTTTTCAAGTTTGCAAACAAAGAGAAGTCGCACGGGGCCAAATCTGGAGAATGCGGTGGATGGGGCAGCAGTTCGTGGCCTAATTCCACCAATTTTGCCGTGGCGACGGCGGAGGTGTGAACCGGTGCGTCGTCATGGTAGAAGAGCACTTTTTTCTTCGCCAAACGGGGCCGTTTTTTCTGCAATTCGGCGTCTAATCGGCCCAATAATGCGGCATAGTAGAGCACTGATCGTTTTGCCCTTGTCCAGGTAGTCGATGTAGATCACACCTTTTGAATCCCAAAAAATGGCCATTACCCTTCCGGCCAATAGGACAGTCTTCGCCTTCTTAGGAGCACGTTCGCCGGGTGAAGTCCACTGTTTCGACTGTTTCTTGGTCTCTGGTGTGTACCAGTTGATCCATGTTTCATCGACGGTCACGAAACGACGCAGAAACTCCTTCGGATTGCGCCTAAACAGCATTAAACACTGCTCTGAAGTGGTCTCACGGTTGCGCTTGTTGTCCGGAGTAAGCAAACGCGGCACCCCTCGCGCCGACAGCTTTCTCATGCCCAATATTTCATGCAGGATATGACCCACGCGGTCTTTTGAGATGCCTACTGTCTCAGCTATCTCGCGCACCTTCAATCGGCGGTCTGCCAATACAAGATCCTGCATTTTCTTCACGTTATCCTCCGTGATAACCGATTTCGGGGCACCTAGGCGTGGCTCATCAAAAACCGACGTGCGACCACGTTGAAACTCGTTAAACCAATTTTTGGCGGTCGCCACCAAAGGAGAAGAGTCACCGTGCACAGCATCCAAGCGCTCTTTGATTTCGCTGCGCGATTTCCCTTCAAAAAATAATCGAGTCACCGACAGATATTGCTCTTTTTCCATTTTTCTAAAATACGCGGACACACCCACAAGAATGTACTACACGATAGTAAATTTGTAGTACTCTTGCAATCGTGGCGACCATCGGGTGGTGAGGCTAAGTACTTATCGGACCGCCCTCGTAACCCTCAGACAACAAAATTGAAAAAAGCAAGTAGGCGCCTACTTCGCTTCGGGAAAAATTGTGACTCAAATTTGATTTCATGATACAATTTTCGGAATTTTTCATTTCGGGTTTTAATTAATTAATTGCGTTTTAATTAACGTTTCGGGATTTTGTCGCATCGGGGTTTTGTCGTTTCGGGATTTTGAAATTTTTTGGGATTTTATCCTTTCGGTATTTTGTAATTCGTGATTTTGATATAACTCCTAAACAATATGAGTTTCCTTATATTTCGCTATTATGGGGTTCAGTAGGCGAATATCTGTACACCAAAGAACTTGCAAAAAAATAGGGTTCGGCCGTAAAGTAGACTTCTTCCTAAAATTCATCTGCAATTAACTTAATCCGGAATAAATTTCCGAAGAAATAAAAGAAAAATTCATTTTAGCTGAAATTAATTACGTTGAAATTTCTTCTTAGACGAACTAAGATGTAAAACGCGCATTCTTGGTGAAATTCTTCATACATGTAACGATTTACTTGCGTCATCTGACTAGTTCATGGCAATTGGCGCAAATTGCATGAGCGTGTAAACCGGCCGTTACGTGTGCTCTTCATTATGGAAAAAGGTTATTTTTTAATTAATTTTTAGGAAAAAAGAAATCAAAATTGAACTGAAATTGAAGAGAAGAATTGAATTGATTGAACTGAAGAGTTGAGTTTTGGAGAGAAACCAAAATTTCAATAAGTTCATACGGACGGTCACGTTACGATTTGAATAATCGTTTACAGTGGCCGCTGAAAGATAGCTCTCTATATTATAAATTATTTTTATAAATTATTTTTGCAAAGAGCCAAATATAAGTACATACACATCGGTAATATTAGAAAAAATAATATAACGTTTATCTGTGGAACAAATATTTGTTTCGAAATCTCGTATTTTATTACAGATCTGCTGCACATTTTGTTGTGTGCGCGGGATTATTAAAACTTGTTTGGCAATGGCAATATTGCAGCTAATTTTTCAGGGAGACAGTCAAAATCACGAATTACAAAATACCGAAAGGACAAAATATTCTTCCTAAAATTCATATTGTTTAGGAGTTATATCAAAATTTAAATGAGAATTTAAAAGTTTCAGGTCGACATTTTACCAAAATCTCTTTCATTTGCGAGATACAACATTCTATCCAATGTTTCAGTAAATTTGTTTATAAAAAATATAATAAAAATATACTCAGTTTTCAAATGATGTTCTACATTCTATATAAATTCGCCAAAGAATTAAAATTGAATTCAAATATTAAAGGCCTTCTCAGAGGTCTTTGACAGTTAAGTGGGTTGGCCATAGGGCCACTTAGGCATAACTAAAACTGAAAACCTTCATAAAAGATTTTCTAAGATTCATGTAATCCAATGTAATTAATGTTATCTAATGATATTCATTAAACTATATCTTCAATAAAACACACAATTCTTTCCCAAATAAAAAGATCAGATATTTACAAACCTTTATAATAGGTAAAAGGTTTTAGAGACCAAAACATTTGTTCAAGTCTTCAATAGAAATAACTTTCAAATCTTATATTTGCAGTGGACCTCGAGGCTATTGCAGCAAAGTTAAAAAAGACATTTTATATGTTTTGGCTTGACATAAAACCGCATTGAAGCACTTCCCTTATACAGGACTTCTTTTCCTTCCACTGTTAGATTGATTTATTATTTCAAAAACAGTATACGTTATTTTTTGAAAAAGAAAGCTTAGAATGGAAACAATGGCAGGAAGATAAAAAAGATTCCTTTATATTTTAACACCTTCTTCCTTTAGTTATCATTGTCAATGTTTTCATGCCTCACGGAGAGGAGCCTCCTTGTCTTTACCTGAAGCCAAGAGTGGTAACTGAACAACTAACTAAAATTTTTGCGGAATGATCACATTTTTTGTGCGAACACTATTGGTTTTTTATTGTTGCATCATTTCTGCATTTTTTGCCGCTGAAAGTGATGACAAAACATTCCACAATATGACAGAAAAAACGCTGTCTTTCAATGAATGGAAAACTTCTGATTCCGAAACTTCCGACCCAGCCACACTCACGTACCATCAACCAGATAAATTTTCCCACCAAAGCATCAGCGATCGCGAGGAATAACTTATGGAGGTTATGAGGATTTTGGGGTGCTCTAGTGCTCTGGTTACCGAGCAAGGTATCCACCCAAATGTAACATACGCAACGTAACACACACACACACACACATAGACTGTGTGACCCTAAGCACCCGTAAAACAACAACAGCAATAACACAATCAACTACTGAAGCTTAAAGAAATGGGAGGAAATGAACGACCGACCGAGCGGGCACTCCTCACCGTCTCTGCTAGGGTGTGGTCATCAGGCCGAGATCAGTAATTTTTTTTCGCTCGCTTTTGATATCAAATTATATTTTTTCAGTGAGTGTACTGAAGAGCTCAACCCCAACAAAACAAAGAACCACCTCAAGAATCCTTGCACTGCAGCATCTTTCTCCTGCTTTTCCCAGGTAAAGCATATCCGCGCATACACAAAAGGATATCGCGTGTGTGTGCTTTTCTTCTTATGACTGGATCTGCCTATTCTTTGACGCTGACGATACCGATGATCTGGTCGGTAGAATGTGACACCATCGGGCCAGTCGCGGCAGTATCCTTACCCTTCAGCAACAAAGCAAAAAAAAAACCAACAGCACACCCTTAAAGTGAAATCATCATCGAAAGCGTATCAAAAGGGAAGAAAAAACCTCAGATCTCGCTTTTTTAAGATTTTGTATTAAAAATGCAAATGTTTTTGAATTTCTCGGATGGTTTTGTATTGCGTTTCGAATTAAAAACTTTAGGTAAACAAAGTTCCTTTATTTTTTTTTGTCTCTAATTATTTGCACAGAAAACCGAACGTAACTCAACAACAACAACGGCAACAAAAACCACCAACAAGCACCACATTTTTTAATGCTACAAAAGAGTGAAACGAAGGGTAATTTTAGCTGACAAGAGAAATCGCATCGATTAATCATGTTGTTCTGAAATGCTTCAAATGAAAGAACTGAAAAGAAATTAAATTAAAAATAGTCCAAGACAATTCCAAGATAGTCCAAGACAGATATCAAGCTAAATTTTCCTGGCGAAATCGGAATTTGATGAGAAAGGACGACTAAAGAGCGAGTGTATATGTAATTGTTAAGTTAACAATTTTGAAATGCCCTCTCGTTAAGATTTTAAACATATTAGAAAGGAATATGACGCCATACCATATTCTAAAACTATTGAAAATCGGTAGTCGTATTTGTAGACGGAGATGTTTGGTTCTCCGACTTAACCTCTTTAACATAAACTCTTTTAACATAAACGGATGATTCTTAATTCCTCCTTTGGAAGAAGTCCACTTCGGACGCCTAGTCCAAGGAGAATCCTCCTAGCAAGTTGCAACTAACATATCCATTCAGCTATCATGCACCCATTATCCATTCATGTAACTCTTCTTCTAATAATCCATCCATCAATTTATCTATTAATCCATTCAACTTTCAATACAATCATCCACATGAAAATTCTTTCATTCAACATTCCAATCCTTGTGGCCATCAATTTTTCCTTCTTATTAAACTCGCTTGTTGCTAACTTTACTCCGAACTTCAGTCGATCATTACGGTTTGCTATTGTTACTGTAGACCATCCTTACGAGGATCCTTTTCTATCATAATTATCATCATCACCGTCCTTGCTTGTGTCGTGTCTTCTGTAATGAGCTTCACGGTCATTTCAGAAAGTAGACTAAAGGAAAAAAACTTAATGATATTTTTTATGCTGATAAATTTGATGCTCGATTTTTATGAAGGGGGCAGGAATATTTTGGATGCGACAGAAGTGTTGGATGTCATCTTATTATTCAGACACACGCACACACACTCACAGTCACAGTACAATCATACACAGTCAGCGAGCCGACAGAGTAAAATCTGTGGGAATGAAAACAGGATTTGGCGACTTTGCATGGATGGACTTTTGGATGGATGGTCAGTCCAGTAGTGCTCAGCTGTGGCTCATTTCGATTGTCCGATCTGAATGAAGCAAAGTCTTTATGGTCTCAATTTTTTTGTGCATTTTATTATTTTTTTAGTTCTTTATTTATTTATTTTGGTGCCTTTTTGTATTGCCTCAATTCTTAAGCATAGGGACGCCTCGTCCGCTTGTCTTTTTGGCTGTCTGTCTGTCTATCTCCCATTTGTTCTGCACACAAAAGTGTGTAGGGTAAGTTTTGTACCCATTTACTCAAGCTTCGATGGTATGTTGACGTTTATAGAAAATTGTCTTAAGTAAATTTAGTTGAAGCCAGGATTCTTTTAAGAGTATTCAATTCAAAACTATTAAAAAACATGGTAAGACCAACAATAAGCGAGTTATAAATATCTTTAAAATGTATATATCCTTGAAATTCAAAGAAACACACAACATTTTTGTGTAAAAATACGAGAAATTTTAAATTCTTTTTCAGAAATTTTTTTTTTCAGACATTTTTCAGATTCCAACATATTTTCTCTACAGCCCGAATTTTATAAATAATTTTAAAATACTTTCAAATTGTAGGAAGGAAGAACTGTATTAATTAAAACCCCATAAGTAATCCTTTTTATCTATTTATCCCCAATTAACGACAGAAAATATCTTAAAAGAGTTTTCTCATTAACTAATTAAACATACCTTTCAATAGACTTATGGAGCCATCAATGTCAAGTATATAAACCGTCAGAGTCCCTTACAGAGGTCTCAAAAGAACGCAGGAATCTTACTTTTCAGTCAGAGATAAAAGTTGTGCAGAGACGCACAACTTCGCTATTAATAGACCATTTAGCCCCTTAAATCTCTATGCCATTTGGCCCTTTCAAATATGTTTTCATTTATTCAGAGCCTATAGTGGGACCTATAGACCTTCCTTCGTCATTGTAATTTAATGGCGATGGTAGAATAACTGTGGAGATGGTTTTGGTATGGGCCATTTTAGATTGGGTTGATATGTTTAACAAATACTTGGCAACTCTGGGAGAAAGCTGTTGCAACGCTAAAATGCAGATTTGTAGCACAAAACTCGCCAGTAATCGTCGATGAGTTAAGCTACAAAGAGCAACATGCGTTATTTTTGCAATTCATTTTTATTGAGCTCATATTTTCTCTCAGCGTCTCTGAAGTTTGGAAGGTGGGGAGTGGGAGGGATCAGCACTCATACGATTAGAGCTGCAAAGAGGTTGACTGGTGGTGTTGGTGGTTGTGCAGCATTTGCCTCTGCATTTGTATGATGAGCAAGCGGTGAATAACCGCTAAAAAAAGTTGATCAGTTTCTGAACAATTTGTGTTGATTCCGACTGTATCTGTGCAAATACTAGTGTGGCTATGCAAACTGTGCTTGTGCTGGAGTGTGAAGGCAATGGAAGTCTGCCCAAAAGAAAACAAAACAAAACATAACAAAAAATCCTTTGAATTTGTTGGCATAATCTTGTGGAGTAGAGCAGTTTAGAGAGGGTTCGCGGTCAGTCTCTGTGTCTGCCACAAACACAACAAACGACACGGCTCTGGATACACTCCACCGTATGCGCGCACACACGCGCACGTTAGACCTCTTGGTCTAACACAGATACAACCCGTTTCCCGCACCACACCCTGCTACATAACCTTAACATGCATTCTTGCCGCTCTCACTCGTACTTGTATGAGTGTGTAGCAAGCTTTTTGTCGCTACTAGCACTGAGTACTTTCGCAAGCACGACACGACACAGGCCTCGTCATAGCCCGAAGATTCGCACTTCGCATTTTTACACTCGGCTGACTGCACCGCGGTAGACGATAGCTAAACGCCAGACAACATCATCGCCAGTCGCCAGTATCGCGGACGGACGACGATGAGGTGATTGCAGAGACAGCAGTTCAAAAATCACAGAATGGAAAATTCATAAAATTTTTTAATTGGATCTTCACAACACTACGAACAACCAGAAAATTTGACAACCAGCAATCGGCAACCACGCAAACCAGAGACAAATTCAAAAATCGAACACCGAGTCCGCGCATACTAAAAACTTGGGAAAAAATTGTCGTCACTGAATTGGTTTAATTACATAAATCGCAATTCATCTCCAGCCCGGCAGCGTCGTCGAAGTGTTGGAATTAATGCTAGTGATAATTTTTCTATTTTTTTAGTGCGTAAGAACGTAAGAAGTTGAAAAAGTTGAGATTTAAACGATTCAAAACAGCGATTGATTGAATGTTTCTTTCCATTTCAACGTCTTTCTCGAAGAGAGTGCATATTTTTGTTAAAAGTAGAGAAAAAACCATTATCTGTAGCGAGTGCAACTAAATCGCATGCACACAATCGCACGATAGGAGACTTCTGCATATGTTTTTGTTGTAGGAAAGAAATTTTCGCAACATCGCGCTTTTGACGAAAACTTGAACATTTTGAAAATGCATTCGCTTGCGTTGACGAGCGTCATCGTTAAAATTATTCATAAAGATTATAAATGGAAAACCAGTGAAATAAACACGACCTGATCCGTCGAGAGTCCAAATTTACGAGAGAAACAAAAGACACATTGTTTAGCGAAGTATGAAAAAATTAAGAGTGCAAATTATTTTATAAAAACATATATGGAAAATTTAAAGAACTTCCAAGTAGTTCTTTGTAGCTTAAATCAGCCGGGAGTGAGTGTCTGTGTTCGATTTATGCTCAAACTATAAAATGCCGCATTTCTGCATGTACATATCTGCGCCTCGATCTACAGACTGGCCACGCCAATGAACAGAAATGCAGCCCTTGCTATTCGATTGTTGAGTGAAAAAGTGCGAAAAAAAGTATAGAAACAAGTGAATTTGAAGAAAAAAAATTGCATAACTTTTGCCCTGTACAAGAAATGTGGTGAAGTGAAAAATGTTGTAAATAAAAACTGCATTGAATTGGCTGCATTTTAACATTTCATGCACACACACACACTTAGAGAGAAACGTATACGTATACGTACCCACTGGAAAGCAGCCGAATTTTATTTTTACAGTTGCAGTGAGGATACGCCACACCATTGAGTGCCCTTCATCCCGCGTAACATTTCTACATCTCATTGTTTTAAGCTCAATTCATTTGGAGAACGTCGCAAGCAAGGATCTGAAGGATACGTGGCTACATATTTTTGGAGTCTCTTTGGCTACGCCCCGTACCCGCCTTGCTGACAACCATTGCTCCTCAGCACTCTCGCTCTCACATATTCCCTCTCTTGTTCTCTCTGCCACTCACAATCTTTCCTGCTCGCCAAGGAAACGCAGTCAGCAGCAAAAAACGCATCTGCTAAATACAAAATTGAACATTTAAAAATTTACAGTCTATACAAAAATAATCAAAATATTAACAAAAAAATAACATAGCATTTTTTTAATCTGCTTTGAATAGTAATACAAAAGTAATAAATTTTAAAAAACTTAAGCACATAAACATTGAAAAGTCATCAAATAAAAATGAAAAAGGAAAATAAATTATAAAATTATTAAAATAATTATAAATTTCATTTTACATTTAATTTTAAAATAATCGTGCCTAACTAAAAATCTTATCTTTTAAATTTAGTAACTACAAATTTAGGGAAACACGATTTAGTTAGAAGTAAAAAGCGTTAAAAGCGTTTAAAAAGAAAAATAAACTGAAAACTAATGATAATAATAATAAAAAGAAAAAACCAAAAAAATAATTAAATTGGAATGAAATACAATCATCAAACGGAGATACACACACGCACACGCACGTAAAAACATCTTTGGAACAAGTAAATTTTCAAAACTATTGTGCGCAACTGTGAGACTACAACAACAATACGACGGCATTTGCACACGTGGCACAAAATCCAAGCCTAACCAAGAAGAAAACTCTATATATTAAAACAACAGCACCAACCAACAGCAATACCTGCAATTCCAATTGCCAACTGGACAGTTTTTTCTTAACATTCAGTGCTCAGTGCGTCCGTCACTCAGTTAAATGCAGTAACTGCAATTGGCCGCAATAATAATAATAATAAGTAGCAACAACAACAACAACAACAACGTTTAGCGGAGAAAGGGACACACAATCGAACTAATAACTACACACCCAGATAGTGTCTTATGGAATAAGCTCATACATCGTGGAATTGCGTGTCGTCGTAACTTGTTTTGCAGCTTTTCGTTCATCTTCGTTTACCTCGACCGAACGGTCGGTCGGTCGGACGTTCCAACGGACACAGCGGCCCGATCAGTTTGTCGATCAGTTGTGTCGCTTAGATCATTTGGCTTTGCAGTTAATGATCATGCGAGAGGGAAAGAGATAGGAAGAGACCATACCCACAAGAGCTGCAAATTTGTGCATCACGTAAATAGCTCTCACCACAAAAACAACAAACTCACGAAGCTCTTTTTCCATCTGATTTCCTGCGTCTTGCAGGATTCTGCTCTGTGTTATATATTGAACACCTCAGCTAAAGTGCAGTTAGCTGTATCCATTGAACTGAACGAAGCTCTTCGAGAAACCAGTTGGACCAACGAACAAGCTAGTCGGTCTCATCGATCCTTCCTCTGCAGACTTGATCTACAGAGCAGTACCAGGAGAGAGCATCATCGACAGAGAGCAGCATCAGTGCATCTTGTAAATACTCGTCGCGTTGTTTGATAGTATGTGTGTGTTAGTTGCATGTTGGAAAAACAGTCGCATTGCATTCTAAGTTAATGATTCACTTTTTTCATACAAAGAATTCGAAAATCATCGTTGGCACAAAAAATCAAGTAAAAAAGAAAGAGGAAGAAGTAGAGCAGAGTATAGTAGATAAAAACTGCAAGACGGCGACCATCAAGCTGGTTAATTTAAAAAAAAATAAATGTTTCTTAAAATATACTAGTGCTAAAAGTTAAATTGTGCAAATCGTGTGTTCAAGTAAGTTTGTTGTACGCTTATCTATTTTTTTGTGGAATTTTGGTGTGCCTAACGCTAAGGCTCCTGAAGGATAAAGTCTACATATTAATAATTTTATTGGATTTGGACTGCAACGAAAGCAACCCATTGCTTCAAACACATCTAGTAAGTTAATGCTTCTTAACACTCACACTATTACGCTTATCTTCTGTGTGCGAGTTGGTTCGAAAAAGATTTTTGCACATTAAGTGTCTAGATATTTATCGAACGCTTGGTAATTATTTCAATATTCTCTTGTATTTTTTCCTTCAAGATCAAAAGGCCGTTGCTAATTGTGATATATTAGCAATTCATTCGCACTAAAGGGTTGCCGTCTAGCAGCTTTGATTTGCAACTAATATTACTAACGTCTGCGAAAGTTACGAGTTATTAAACGAATAACTTAATTAGTCCTTCTTGTCATAAATTAAATTCTTCTCTTACCATTCTCTGGACTGATACTAACGCACTATAAAGTGAATTCCTCAGTGCCTCCGGCTACTATTACCTGACAATGATATCTAAAAAAGGCATCTATGGACGCTTTTGCGAAGGCCTCTAACGACGCTTCTATGGGCGCGTCTACGCATCCTTCTACGAAGGCTTCGATAGACCCTTTTGCGGAAGTCTCTCCGGACTTTTAAGGAGAAGTATACGTTAGAAGTGTCCAACATTTTTTCTGAAGCATTTACAGATGTTTCTAAGGACGCATTTTACGTGCGGTTTTGCGAACGTCTTTAAAGGGCGCTCCTATGGACGTTTCTATGAAAGTCAAAGATTTCTAGAGGGCCTCCATGAATGGACTCTTCTACGGAGCTCTCTATGAACAGTAAGGAGCATCTATAGAGAGCTGCGTAGAAGAGTCCTGGAGAAGCTACGTCACTGCCTCTATGGACGGTTTTACGAAAACTTCAACGGACGCTTTCATGGACACTTCAACGGACGCTTTTATCGAAGCCTCTACCAAAGAATATGTAATATAATTGTCCTTGACACTCGCACAAGCTAATTTCACTCTTGTAAACTTTCCATATATTACCAGTCAGGCCTTAAAATACCTCATGGCCTCAGGTTTTCAAGATATTCTGCTCTTAGTGAACGAAAAAAAGATGTGTTTGCTCTGTTAAAAATTGTCCAAAAACGAATGATACTCAATCGATTACTCGGTACAATTAAAGAAGGCGTATCCAAAATGGTGAATTAGAAAATTCATCTATGTATTTACTCTATAGTTTTTATCTTGGTGCCAAGCTAATTAATTTCAACAGAAGATTTATCGAAGGAGGTATTTAAACTATTTTAAACTATTTAAAATCGGTTGGAGGATAAGGATAGTACTTCTGGCTCATCATGTAGCTATAAAATGCGAAGAGGGGAAATAGGCAAAATTCTCGCAATGTACTTAAAGTGTAATTTATATAGTTGGAAGAGGGGTCGAGGTGTCGAGGTTTACAGACTATTCTACGGAAATTGTTTTATGATTTACTCAGTTTTGATGATTCCAAAATATTTAATTAAATCATTGAAGTGAATTTTAAACAAGTTTTTTTTTAATGAACAACCTACACGTTGATCAAAATATTTATACATATGCACGTGTGTGCGTGTGTTTAGGTTTATGTATGTACTTCATACATTTTATAGATTTAGTTGCTTAAGCTAACTAATAGAGTATATTTTTATTATTCTATTTCAATTTAAAAGTTAAAATACATACATAGCAAATTCCCAGAATTTTTGTCGTGTTAGTGTGTAATCTTCATAATATTTTTATCGGTTGCTATAATTGTGGCCTGTGGGTCATTGTCTACAAACAAACCATTGCATTTTGATATACGAGTAGAGCTTGTATGAAACATTTCATGATAAAAATCTTTTTAAGGGCCGTTTTATTCATTCGTAGTTAAATTTTGTAATTATCTACTAAATTTAACAGGCTGTTACAAAATAACTATGGGATTAAAATCCTTAGTTAAATATTAGTTTCATTTACGTCTAGCTAAACTTAGCAGCGTGTTAAAAATCAGTAGTTAAAAAAATATGGTATATTCTAAAATATGTATATCTGTAAATACATTTCTATATTTACATTTACAATATCTACATTTACAATATAAAAAATATTAAATTAATTTTTTTATTACAATCAGCCTCGGTATTCAATTTCGACTCGTATTTGAAATAAAATTAAATACACATTTTCAAATTAAATATAAACTTACATCCTTATTCCAAGAGACGATATCGTTCCGAAAAACGTTTTTTATATGCAAAACAACAACAAAAATATTTGTTTGTGTTTTGCATAAAAAAGAAGAAAATGTGCTTGTTAATGTGGTGAGCATAGTTAGTCAGCCAGAATACGGCTGATAATAAGTATTGCTAGTTGCTTTCAAAAGTATAGATAATCAAAGATGTTCTTTCGAATGTATAACATATTTTTGGACAAAAGGGGGTATATATTTTTTTACAATATATGCGCACTGTTAAAAATCGCAGGGAGTATATTAAAATTCATCCATGGTTTTCGAAACTTTTTCCACGTGCATTTTTTATAAAGTTGGCAACTCTTGCGTCATCTTGGGTGAATGTTTTGCCCTCTTTACAAAGTATTCAAGATACAATGAATTAATTCCAACTTAAATAAAGTTTATGTGTATGTGTCTGTATGAATGTGGAATGTATGTGGAACGTCGACAGCTTTTTTCTTTACGAACTACAACGGTTACCATGTTTCAAGCAAAAACAACTGAACCAACTCAAAAACAACAAAGAAAATATTTACAAAACGACTACTACTACAACAACAACAATGGCTGTTTGGTTCCTTGACTGTTCTGCTCTGCTTTTCTCTGCTCGGTTGAGATATTGCATGCCAGCGTAGCTTGTCGCAGAGCGGAAGCTGAGTTACAGGGTAGCTTTTTGCTGACTCTAAAATTCTCATGCACACCGACGAATGAATGAATAGTGCAGCAGACCAAAAATTTCAGAGACCTAGTTGATGCTGATGAGTGGATACATTATGTTGTTATGTTATGTTATATGTTTTGTTATGTGTAAGAGTATAACAAAAAATATTATTGAGAAAAATTAGATGAGCTCGTTTTGGATCAATTTTATCAAATACACATAAAATACTTTCTCCGCACTGTTTTCTTAATGCATATTATATAAATATCTATGTTTATATATACATATACAGGTTAACCCTGTAATCAAACGTTTATCACGAACTGGTTGAGAAATAATTATGTTAAATGCCTCTTATTGATGATGATGCGGAGAGTGTTTTTTAAAGTACATACATATATATCGCAATAAATGTTTGTTTCACAGCAGATAACCGTTATATTATTTTTCTAATATTATCTATGTGTATGTACATACATATATTCGGCTCTTTAAAAAAATAACTTACCGAATCGGGGGGAAAATGGCTCTTAACTTTTAGAAAGGTTGCTTACAATTGGTCTATGCGTAATTGTAAAAAAAAAATCGTAATTGTAAAAAATTTATTCGTCTCTTAAAATCATTTCCTCCGGGATTTCCTCCGGATTTTTTTCCTTAAGATACAAGAATTAGACCTGATTTACGCCGATTACGATTTACGTGATATACATCACGCTGAATTACGCCATTGCCCGAATACCCCTATTATAATTAATTCAATGTCATAAAGCTCAAACGTGTCTAAATCAATTATTACTTTCCACAATTATTCATTTGGTAATCAAAGTTTTATAAATTTTATTTTTAAAGTAAGGTACATCGAAATTCGTCAATGCGCCGCTTTACTTTTTTGCTCTGCCTTCTGTTGGTTTTTCGTGATTTTTTTGATAATTTGACTGAACTTTGTTTTGTTTTTCTTTACTTTTGTGTTTTTGTTTTCTGTTTTTTTCTCTCTTACCATTCCCTCATTTCGTGCTTTTTCTTTTGCTGTCATAAAATTTGCGAATTCGGTCCTGAGTTCCACCATACAAACGCACAAAGCTCACACACATTTCCAAACCAAGGAGTAATCAACAACAGCAGAGGGGAGCTGGTAATAACAACACACGAGCGGAACGATCGTGCGGCCCGAATGCGCCGCGATTCTCTCTCTCCTTAGATTCTTTCTCTTTCGCTAATGCTATCTCATTCCCTCCTAATGATTGTTGAAGCAATACAACGTTTGTCGTTAAGCTCTCTGGAGGCATCCGCAGTTTTGCAGATTTGTTGTGGGAATTTGCAAAAAACAAACTCGGTTGGTTGTTGTTGTATCGTTGTATCTGCTGCGTTGTGGAATGTATTTTTTGCCCTCTCTGCTTGCGAATTGCTAGTATCTTGCCAGATGTATTTGGTTGTGTGTTTTCGTAAACTGACATTGTCCCGCTCCCCCCCATTTCATACTAGCAAATAATTGTTTCTTATTTTTGCTGCTGCTGTTGCTACCGCTTGCTGGTGTGGCTGCGGATTGCTGTGTGTGTGCCTCCGTCGCGACTCGCTGGCTCGTTCGGCGCTGTGTTGCTCGATGAAAGTGACGACGCGAAGACCGTTTATGAGCGAGCGAACGTAGAAGACGTCGAGCGTAGAACCGGTGACGTAGCGTCCGCCATATTCACCGCGGCTCAAAAATTTTGCTTTGGATCAGTTTTTCCTCAGTTATTTTATAGTTTTCGAATCAGCAAATTTTCAAGATTTCCGTTAAAAATTGCGAATATTACACGCAGAATGTGAAATTTCTAAAGCAAACGCAACAAATTCACACAAAAGTTTGCAAAAAGGCTGCAACAAAAAATAGAAAGTGCAAAGTTTTCTAAATTCAAATCAAAAGTATAAAAATCCATAAAAAAAAATTGACAAAATTTAAAATTGAAAGGTAAATAAAACAAAAGAGAGATACCGATTTGTCCGTAAGATTCTTCTAAAAGTATTTAAAAGCGTTTTAAAATTGTGCAAAAGCAAAGGAATTCCCAGTTTCATTAAAAAGCTGGTGCATGAGTGTGTATGGACGTGTGAGTGAAATAGTGTGAAAACCGTGCGAATAGTACAACTTCGCTGCCTCTAGTGTCTGTCGAAAACATTTTAGACCGTAGAAAAGTAAACAAAAGAAAAATTAAAAGAAAGGGAGACTGCAGACGATTCATTCTGTATTTTGAACATCATTGTATTTATTATTATGAGAGTACATATTTGCACAACCTCATTTCTCTTGATCCGATGTGTTCAGTGAAAGGTTATCGAATCATTGCAGCCGTGTGAAGGCGCGGCTAAATTTTTTTCATTTAAACGATTCCTCAATTAACGATTTTGAGATAGAGGAACGAGAAGTTTCTGTACTATGTATGCAATGCCCATTTTTCAGATACCTAATTTGTACGTATCTGTTATAGCTCAACAGCAAATTGCAAGATCAGATCATTGTTTGATGTTACTTCTCTGGACGGACACTTTCAATGGTCTAGAATTTTTCGTTCAGTGACTTCAGTGGCCAATAATATTGATAATTTTAAAATTTTTCTTCTACGCAGAGACGGCACAGATGCCATGCAAACAATTTCTGCTTTCGTTCAGATACAGTCATTTTTGCTACCATCAAAGTTCTCCCTTCAAATTTTGTGGCAGTCACCGCAACAAAGGCCTCAACATGGAATCGGAGTGCATTTGTATTCATTCGTTCATGTCGTCGGCGTCGGCGTCGGCGTTGCGACGCTACAAAGTAATAACTTGTTCCTTTTTTTTACGTGTATGAATGGATGTTTTTGGTTTAGCTCAGTCACTGACGACGTCACAACCACTGCACTTTCAATATAATCCACATTGCGGAGAACTGTTCTGTTCTTCCTTTACATTCTCTTTCTTATTGCATTTGACGTCTTCTCTGCCGCCGCCATTTTGATTTCTTTCACTTTACGATTACTTCGTTCGTTGACGAAAGAGAAATCCAAAGAGGCAAACAAATAAAAGAAGAACAGAAAAGCACCTTTTCTTCTCAAAGCACCTTCCCCACTCAAAACTATTGCAGTTTCATAATTAAAATTTAAAAGCACTAAACCTTTTAAAGCAATAAGTTTAAAAAGCAATGAAGCTATACAAATGATATACTATATCCCTCCTCGTCTTTGATGAAATAAAAAAAAGAAGTGAAAGACGCATGGAACGACGCAGTGGAGTCATAGTAGGTACTTGAAGTTCAAGAGTGAACAATTTCTGCCTTTTTTAATGGCAGCTTTTAAAAATACCAAATCGTCCCGAATGGAAGTAAATAAAATAAAAAAAATTAGACCATGCAGATTTTAGGTTATGGTAGTTGAAAGTTAAAGTTGCCTTCTCCTGGCTCTTAATCCAGTCGATAAGTCTAACTTTCTGCACTAGCAGCAGTGCAACTTGAAGTTATTTGCCAACGAAAGCTCTTAGAAACTTAGTTCAGTGTAAATAAAGAAAAGTTGTTGCAACACCAACTATCTGGTTGCATTGCATATAGTGCACGTTTTCTAGTCGGAAAGAACTGTAAGATTTGCTGTCTGCTCTTAAAAATTTATTGTTTATATACATACATACATACATATGTATGTATGCAAAATAACTAAAATGCAAAATAACGTAACATCACTTTTTATACCCTACACCCGAAGGGATAAGGGTATATTCACTTTGTTCTTCCGTTTGTAACGCTTTAAAGGAGGCGTGGCAGGTATAGAAAAGTATATATATTCTTGCTCAGAATCACCTCCTGATTCGATTTAGCCATGTCCGTCCGTCTGTCTGTCTGTCTGTCCGTCTGTGGAAATCAAGATTACAGGAGAACGAATAGAGGTATCGTCATGAAATTTGAATGAATGAATATTCTTTGTTATCCTACGCTGTTTGGTATTGAAAATGGGAAAAATCGGACCAGTGCCACGCCTACTTTTTATAGAAAATATGAACTCATCCGTGCTTTTAGCTCAATTTCTTGGCTTGTAGACCGAATTTTCAGGTAAAATTTTATTTCCGAGTTCACCATTCTAGACTAAAATATATTCTCAAAAATGGGCGTTACACGCCCACTTATATACTATACCATATAATAAGGTGTTTGGTAGGGAAAACGGGGTTGTAAATGAGTTAATATATCAAAATTTGCTCCCTGTAAATTTTAAAAAGTAGGTGTCACCCGCCCACTTTTTATCACTTCTACAGATGCGTGTGTAGGGTATATGAGCTTCGGCCAGGCCGAAGATAACGCTCTTGTTATAAATTTAAAGCAGAACTAAAAACGATATAAAATTGAGATATTGACTATTTGAGATATTGAGATAGATATTGAAGCAAAATTTTTAAATCTGGATTAACATGAAACTAGAAATATATTTTAGATTAAAAAATCTGTTTTTTAAAGTACACTTTATGCTATATGTCTTACGTTATTTTCAATTGTTGTTTTCTCAAACAAAATAACGTTATTTTGTTTAAGAAAATCTTGCACTTGATGATACGTTCTTTTAGAATGGCAGAATTCAATGATGAATGATGTAGTGATGTAGAATATTAATCAATAAAAAACTATATTTCGAATTTTTTTCATCATACCCCAGTAGTTCATGTCTCGAAGACATCTTCGAAGACGCGTGCAAGACATAAGATCGTCGTCGAGGACACCTGTAAGACAAGCCTATGTTCGTCTTCGAAGACATTTTCATACGAATGTCTCATTTGTCTTCGACGACAACAAGAGCGACAGTGTCCACAATAAACAATAATGTCGCCAATGTTGTCTTCGACGACAATTAAGGAAAATGTCGCCAATGTTGTCTTTGATGGCAATTAACGAAAATATCGCCGCAGAAAAAAAAAATAGCCTAGAAACTATCATAGCACCACCAGAAACGTCCCTAAGACTTTATTTTGTGATATTTTGCAGACAAATATTAATTTAAATTTTATTTATAAATTTTTGTAAATGACGGGATTCGAATTGTTGCGGGATTCGAACCCTCACTCTCAATATTACTAGGGGAGCACTTACTCCACTAGGCTATTAAAAGCCGCCGTTGCTATGCTTAATTTTAAATTTTTGGTTGCTTAGAACACAACCTGCAGGACGTGTCCCTCACAATGTCCGATTGGGCGCAGTTTGCATTTCGTGTCCCTAAACATGTCGCCAATGAAAAATTTTGCCGACAAATAGGAATTTGTCTTGCAAAATTTCTTCGAGGACAATGTCTTATATTGACAAAATATGTACATATACATATATACATATACATATATATATATACATATATATATATATTTTTTTTTTTGAAACTTAGAACAAAACAGAAGTAGAAATAGAATCTATACTAATATTATAAATGCGAAAGTAAGCTTGTTACCTTTTCACAGCTAAACCGCTGCACCGATTTTGGTGAAATTTGGTGTGGAGATAGCTGGAACCCTGACGAGGGACATAGGGCACCTATTTTATAAAAAATCAACCTCTAAATAGGGGATAAAGAATTGTAGAGGAATTGTGCTGGACAGAATAGATGTCAATAATAAATGAATTTATATCGTGGTAAGACACAAACAAGCAAGAAGTATCTCTGGGACCCTCGAGTTATCAAGGAAACCCTATAACGGGACCCTCCTATCCAAATAAAAAAGTGTCGTGTATATCATATGTACGAGTATGTACATATACATATTGCAAGCGAACGACTGTGATGTGTACATACATATGTATATCATTCAATCAAACTAAGTTAGAGAGAGCACTATTCCACGCGAACGAAGTTGCGGGCAACAGCTAGTAAAATATATAAAGTAGAATAGAAGAAAATACAAGTTTTCACTTCTATCTTGTTATAAACACACAGATTTTTTATGGATTTAAATACCTATTCCTGTTAAAATAATTTGTACATTTTCTTTTTAAATTATATTATTTAAAAATGTAACATATTTATATGTATATGTAAATACTTTTCTTTAATTTAAACTTTACTCGTAACAAAAAAAAGCATTATAATTCCTAAAAATTGGCGGCACACAAAAGTGCCGTGGAATAGTGCTCGCTCTAACTTAGTTTATTGAATGATATACATATGTACACATCACAGTGGTTGAGAATCACTGTCTTAGTACATACTGTTAGTGCAGACTTTTCTCATGCTCTGCTGCAGTCAAGAATGTTAAAAGAGAATTGGATTTTATGCAGTGCTGTCTCGCATTACTGAACGGAGACTCAAAATCCATTACTCAAAATCCACACGTGCATTGATTAGTGAACTGCAATATGAACTTTGCAGCATTAGATTTTCCGCTGCTTTGTGGAGAAGAGGATGGCTGGCGCTCTCTTTGCAGATGGTCAATTGCGCAATTTCAAATCATTCATTCATTCATTCATGCGCAAACAATTCATTCTCGCAAAATAGTAACATCCTCTACTCCTAGATTTTTTTTTCTCCTAGAAGACAGACACGGTAGAAATAGTGTTATTTTTATCAACTGACTTCGCGACCATCGTCGTGCTAGTTTTACCGAACGCTTAATTTATTAAAATACTGCAGAACGTAAACATAGTTTTTTTGGCGTAAGTTTCTTTTAGCTTTCTGGAGCACTGCCCTAAAAATGATAATTTTTCTTCTATTGAATTAATAAATTCTTATTTAGGGGATTACAAGCCCGATTACTGCATTTTACTTCTCATCCAATTTGCGGATTTAACTTGGAGTCCGATGTTAGTGTTCGTTTGCCAACTGTTCGCCTTCATCGAGAGGTCTGCATTCCTAGGCCTCAAAGAGGTATAAAATGTATAAAACCATATGTTTAAATAAATTTTTGTAAGCTAAAATTTCACGATATCATGTCTCTTAAATCTAAACACTATGTCACACATTTTGGGAAAAAATTGATGAAGAATGTGTAAAGTTTTAAAAACACTTCAATTATTGACATTTTGCCTAGCACAAAATAATCATATATATATTTTAGATAACATGTTGAGAAACTGGTTGTTCTTACTTTATATATTGAGATGTTGAAATCGGTTTTTAAACGGGTAGATAACCCTGTATGAGGCTAATAAGCTGCGGTTGAATTAGTAGGTCGGTGTGTTGGTTGGTATCTTTGCTGTCCATTTGCCTGCAAGGTTTTCCCTCGATTTTGATGTTTTCGCATTGCGGCAAAGTAGACAAACGAGACCACATGTTTGACCTATTTGGTTGTTGTTGATATCTTCATTGGCGAGGCCAAAGTTCTGTTCAGTTCTGTCTACTAATACTGCATCAAGATTTGTGATATTTATTTTTTGTTTTATAAAGATACTTATACAAGATCAACTCTGTCTACTCTTAGAACTACACCTTTTCCATATGTACTTCAGATTATTATAGATTAATTTCAGAATATTTCAAATGGACTTCAGAATAACGACATGGACTTCAGAAAAGTGCAAATATATTTCAGAATTTTCGAATTTAATTTCAGAAATTTTTAATTGGACTTCAGAATAGTCAATTGGACTTCAGATTTGTTCAAATGGATTTCAGAATAACGAGATGGACTTCAGAAAAGGGCAAATATATTTCAGAATTTTCGAATTTAATTTCAGAAATTTGCAATTGGACTTTAGATTTGTTCAAATGGACTTCAGAATAACGAGATGGACTTCAGAAAAGGGCAAATATATTTCAGAATTTTCGAATTTAATTTCAGAAATGTTCAAATGGACTTCAGAATAGTCAATTGGACTTCAGATTTGTTCAAATGGACTTCAGATTTTTACATATGGACTTCAGAAAATCTCATTTGGACTTCGGAAATTTTCAATTGTACTTCAGATTTTAAAACTATGTATATTATATATAAGTATAAATAAGAAATAGTAAGATAAAATTATCCAACCTGACGTAATCCTGCCGTAATGGTGGATTTGGCTGCATTAGGGATGGGTAGGTCCGGATCTTAATGTGTCCCGGACATATGTCCGGTGTCGGACTTGTTTCCTACCACTCCGAAAAATTTTCTTTAATGTGTCCGATGTGTCCGGACTTGACACAAACTTTATTTCGTGAGAATGTGGTGTGTTTGCTGAATCTGCCAAAACCTATTTTCTTTAATGTGTCCGGACACATCGGACTTCTTATTTTCTTTAATGTGTTCGATGTGTCCGGACACATCAAAGACACAAACTTTATTTTGTGAGAATGTAGTGTGTTTGCTGAAGCTGTCAAAACCTATTATGACCTGTTTATATGCGAGTTAAAGAATGCTAAAGCGTTCGTAAAGAAAGGAACCTCTTGTTTTTCATTCTTGTTAATATTATTTGTTATCTATTAGCTTATAACTATTAGTGTCCAAAGCACATTCATAGGTCCAATAATACTATTTTTAGTATTTATTTAAATTTTAAATAATATTAAAACCAAACAAACACTGCAATTTATAATTTGATAGCTATATCTCACTTAACCAAATGACACTTCGCGGTGTGCCGTATGTTCGGCGGAATGGTGGCATAAAGGAAAAAGAACGGACACATTGGAATTGGGGAGGCAAAAAAAGTTAATAGGTCCGCGGACATGTGTCCGGGACATGTGTCCGGACCTAAAAAAACCTGTTTCATGTCCGATCCGGCTCCGGACTCATTAAGCACAACCCTAGGCTGCATCAACTAAATTCTCCAAATATGATAATCGCTGCTCAACAGCTCCTGGCCCATTTATTAATGGTATCCCTATATTACCTTTAACATAACTCTTCACATTAGACCAAATTGTTTTAATAGGGTTCAGCACTGGAGAGTTTTAACAATAAGTTACCCATAAATTCAGTAAATGTTAATGTTAATGTTAATAAATGCTAATTACATAAAATATTGCCTTTTTTTAAAGTTCAAATGGAAGTTTCTAAAGTCAGTAAGTAAAAATCTTAAGTCCATTTAATAAAATCTGAAGTACAATTGAAAATTTCCGAAGTCCAAATGAGATTTTCTGAAGTCCATATGTAAAAATCTGAAGTCCATATGTAAAAATCTGAAGTCCATTTGAACAAATCTGAAGTCCAATTGACTATTCTGAAGTCCAATTGAAAATTTCTGAAATTAAATTCGAAAATTCTGAAATATATTTGCATTTTTCTGAAGTCCATCTCGTTATTCTGAAGTCCATTTGAACAAATCTGAAGTCCATTTGAACATTTCTGAAATTAAATTCGAAAATTCTGAAATATATTTGCCCTTTTCTGAAATCCATGTCGTTATTCTGAAGTCCATTTGAAAAAATCTGAAGTCCAATTGACTATTCTGAAGTCCAATTGAAAATTTCTGAAATTAAATTCGAAAATTCTGAAATATATTTTCAATTTTCTGAAGTCCATGTCGTTATTCTGAAGTCCATTTGAACAAATCTGAAGTCCAATTGACAAATCTGAAGTCCAATTGTAAATTTCTGAAGTACATATGGAAAAGGTGTAGTCTGCGGTATTGGGTGATGTTATGTAGCATTGGAGTGTTTCCAACTTCGCTTGAATTGCTGACAACGCTATTGGTTTTTTACTATTTACGTTATCTATATAGAGGGACCTTTCATACATTCTCCATTTAGGCTCTTCGTAGATTTTTACAAAACTATAAATCCATAATGCTTTAACTCACGAATATATTCAAGAAAGTATATTACAAATATACACATAAACAAATCAAGTTAAGAAGTATTTGTCTGAGAGTGAGAGAGAAGAGAGAGAAAGAGAGAGAGAGAGAGAGAGAGAGAGAGAGACAACATCACCCAGTGGTAAATTATTGATGATTGTGTACTGATTTTGTCGATGAATTTTAAAGTACTTCGCCACGAAGGTAGTTGCAAGCGAGAAAAATAACTACTACTTACGGACCTCCCTTACGGCGTAAGGTGAATCGGAGCAAGAGTTCAGATTGCGTAGCTAGGCAGCGAATTGATTGCGTATACAAGCCTCATTCGTTACTCGCTTACACCGTAAGGGAAGGCACGCAGTACTCCGGGTCCTATGACACGTATGGGTTAAAGTACTGTGAAAACTAGATGGAGAATCGAGTCGATACGGCACACAAAATCATGAGGACATCAGCGATGATGTTATGATGATATTTACCACTGGGCATATGTATATGGGGGGCTTATTGTAGACAAGACATATTTAATATTCTGTTCACATAAGACGGATTTAGATAAATCATGGATTTCTACTTATTTAATAACTACAGGAAAAAATCTAAGATTTATTTAAATCCGTCTTATGTAAACACCATATAAGACAATTATGATAAGTGGAGATTTCATTCGTATTATTTACCGATTACAAACAAAAATATTTTACAAACCTCAATGTATATCACACTTCTTACATTCTAAACCTCGAAAAAAGTAAAATAAGAGCTTACTGAAAAAGTTTACTGCTTTTATAGACTTAGCTGCTTCGACTTTTGTTACTCTTACAATTTTCGCAAAATTGGCATCTCCATTCAAAGCTTACCACCCCTAAAAATACCAAAGAGAAAGTGGTGTTTTCATTTGCAACGCGGGGGGTGGATTTTTTTTTTTATGGTTTTTCCCTGAAAATATTGTCTACTACTGCAATAACAACAAAACAATGATACGAATATAAGTAGACAATGTCAACAACTAAAATATTGAGGTAGCTACGGGGAGGATAATAGGATAGAGCGCAATAATAATGAACATGAACCTAAATATTTTTTTAAGCTTTTTTCTTTAGTCATAATAAAAGATTGCGACAAACAATTGCCAAAAATTTTAAAAAGGATCAATTGAGATTCTTTGCTGTAGTATCTCATTTCTTCGCTACAATATATTTAATATTTTTGGATTTTTGTTTTAATCTCTAGTAGTGCCACTGCAATTCACGTACAACTAGCACTGAAAATTTTATCTAGTACACAAACCTTCTGGGCAAATTGCAACTGATGTGAGCGTAAAATAACACTAAGTCACTTTTAGAACAAGTTAGCTTGTGAATACGAATTCTGCCAAAAAGTGACTTTTTTGAGACTACGACGACGAGTGACCCGGTGAGTTTTTGAATAAGCTTGTAAAATGCACTAAAAAATATGCCATTTGATAGCACTTAACAAGAGCTTTAATTTGATATCACACACAACCCATTTGGACACCGCCCCAAAAGACCCCAATCGCTAATTTTTTTTACACCATTGGAAAGATATTCATTTACTGATTCTAGATCAAAAAAATCACATGTAAATCCATCGACGTTTACTATCCAAAATTTTACTCTTACACTCAAAACTACTTTGCCCAACGTGTCCGAGTGCATAAAAGTTATTTAAGAAGATAACAACATACATACGTACATATGTATCCGAAGAATGTGTGAATGCTGAATCTCTAAAAATATGTACAAAAATATTCTTGACAAGTAACCCAGTCGGGAATTCGGGATCGCTTATGGCATAGGTAGCTCCATAATTACTAGCAATATAACGAATACTAAATAAATTCATTGTTGATTATTATGGATCGCATTATTTTCAAACATAAAATAAGGAAAAAAGCTTTTGTTTAAAAAGCCTCGCTCACAATTTTAAGTTAAAATAATGTCTTGAACATTACTCTGTATATTACAAAGTAGTTATACAATAAGTACCTACCTCTCGCTTACAGAAAGTAAGCGAGGCTCATTCTCTCCTCTGACATGCCTGTGTTAAAAGTAATAAGTATTTTACACAGGCTGTAATCCAGAGGAGTATTCAGTACATAACCACTTTTGTAATGATCACATTCTCTACTGGGAAATCATTTCATATCTAGCTTGTATAAGTTTGAAATACATCAAATATCTCTAAAAAAGTTATGTGTACAGTGTTTTTGTTGTTAATTTTATTTGATTCGCTGTGTACGTTCCACATATACTCGTAATTAGGCTTGCGAATATTTTTTTATTCCTTGTTTTTTTTATTGTTTATTTCGCTGTTTTTCTAATCTTTTTCCTCTATATTTTCCCTCGTATTCTGGCTGTTTTAGTTTATACATATTATTGTTTTTATTCTTTTCGCTGTTGTATTCGGTTCGCAGTATGTACACATAAATGAATATGATCACTTGAATTCCCTTAGGCTTCCTTTTTGTCAACTTGAAAAGCGTTTGTTAACTTTTTTATATATTTAAGTATTTTCATTTTGCTACTTTGGGACAAGCAAGCAGGTTTTATGTTATAATAGAGAGGTCTGCGTTTTCGGGACTGAGTTTTTCAGTCTCAATGGCTTGTAAATTTTTGTGTTGACCTATCTTCGCTCTTGTCGATATATTTAATTATGTATCACATATCGTTATTTAGAAGCATTGACAAAAGAGAAAGAAAGAGATTCTGTTTATTGGTTTGAATGAATTTTTGGGGTACACATAATATCCCTCGAACCGATTTAATTAAGTTTATGCTAAGGAAACATAATTTTTCTCAAAATTAGAAATTATTCTCAATTTTTTCTCAAACATAGTGTGGGAGGTAACTACTCTCGTGTTCTACACGAATTTAATTCAGTATTATTGTTTTTTCTAATTCTTTTTTACGTACACGTGCTTTTTTACGTCCGTTTCTTGGTTCGGTTATGATGGCATGGGCGCAAGTGCTTTTCATAAGCAACATAATTTGTTTACATTTTTATAGCTTAGATTTTGCAGATATTCTGCAAGTTTCAGCCCTATGCTTAACTTGTTATTTTGATAATTTTTTTTATTATCATTTGTGCAGAAAGCTTTCTCTGCTATCAGCCACACACTTTTATAGCCAAAAGCTTGGTTAATGTCAATGAACTTTCTTTTACGAACAAGCAACAATTAATAATTGTCAGATGTGTTGAGTTCCCAACTTTTAAGTCTTAAAAGACTCCACCATAGCGATGTTATCATGTTCTATTTGTGTAATGTTAAAATTTGTTGATTCGTTTACGTATGTAATAAACATATATACATATATACTCGTATGTAATAAAATATCTCCAGTTTGTACAAAGTTGGCATCTCACACTGGATGCTCCTCCTACATGAGATGAACAAAAATTATGCAATTTTTATTGTTGTTTCTCTTTGATGAACTTTGGCGGTTATTGAACCCAATTCCAAGGTAGAATGAGCTTGAGCTTTTTCTTTGTTGGCACAAAAGTTTTACATTTCATTGGCTAAATGGAAATAAACATAAAAATTAAAGTTATCTAGAAGATCAATTATGTATATTCTTATTAAATTGATTATATTTAATCCGGAATTTTTTGGTTTTTTAATTCCAGAAATGGCGGAAGGCAATGGCGAATTGGGGGATGACATCAATCAAAAATCAGAGGACCGTGGAGATGGAGAAAGAACAGAGGACTATCCAAAGCTCTTGGAGTACGGTTTGGATAAAAAAGTGAGTTGTCATTTCAAGCCAGTAAAAAGTAACTAATTCTCTTCAACGACTCTTCGAAGGTTGCTGGAAAACTAGACGATATTTACAAAACGGGAAAGCTCGCCCATGTAGAGCTAGACGAGCGCGCTTTGGATGCACTCAAAGAGTTCCCAGTTGATGGTGCCTTGAATGTTTTAGGTCAGTTCCTGGAATCGAATCTGGAACACGTCTCAAATAAGTCTGCGTATTTGTGCGGCGTCATGAAGACATACCGGCAAAAAAGTCGAGCCAGCCAACAAGGAGTGCCAACACCAGCGACAACAGTTCAAGTCAAAGGCCCAGACGAAGAAAAGATCAAAAAGATACTAGAACGAACTGGCTACACATTGGACGTGACCACCGGTATAAACATAAAAACTAAAATAAGACACCAATCAAATAAGATTGATACAAATTCCTATTGTATAATAACTGATCTTGCGTAGGCCAACGAAAATATGGCGGACCGCCACCTAATTGGGAAGGTCCGACACCTGGAAATGGCTGCGAGGTGTTTTGCGGGAAAATTCCAAAGGACATGTTCGAGGACGAACTTATACCGCTGTTCGAGAACTGTGGCGCCATCTGGGATCTGAGACTAATGATGGACCCGATGACGGGTACGAACCGCGGCTATGCATTTGTGACATTTACAACA
The DNA here is from genome assembly GCA_949752815.1 of Conops quadrifasciatus. Lineage (NCBI taxonomy): Eukaryota > Metazoa > Arthropoda > Insecta > Diptera > Conopidae > Conops > Conops quadrifasciatus. The sequence continues at coordinate 29,021,036 of OX457078.1, read as the reverse complement.
CGTGAAGCAGCAGTGAATGCTGTGCGACAGGTATATGACTCGAGCTCGATCGAATTTAAACGAAAAATTAATAATTTTAGAGGCTGCGAAAACCTACAAAATTTTATTCGATTTTAGGAAATCTTTTGAAATACATCCGGAAAATTTTAGTACCTATTCGAAATTTTAAACTGTCTTTAATGACAGCTGCATAATCACAAAGACTAAAGACAATTTAGCCAACCGAACGATTGATTTATTCCACCCGCCCCGGAAGAAGCTTTTAAAAAGCTCTTAACTCTCCAGAAACAAAACGATCCTCTTGTCAAGTAGTTTTAAGTCGTTGTATTAATTAACGAAGCTAAAAGTTGCTTTTTATGTTCAAAACTTTTCAAAGCTCTGAATTTTTTTTAAGTATTATTATATATTATCACTTGAAATTGCATGTCCCGAGGTTTCGTTCGTTTGTTTATTTGAAATTTTTAAGTTTTAGAGTGTTTTTCTTATCTTTTGGACTCGTCGGAAACTGGTCCTCTTAATTGACAACAAACTTGCTCACACTATGTATTTAGAAAGTTTCTCTTAGAATCTTTTGTTTGCAACTTAGAATTTATTTACGATAATATTTAATTACGAGTAATTCACGTCGCTCAAGCGATTTGAAAAGAAGTCTCTTAATGAAATAAACGCTCCTATTAGCCGTAGAACCCTTTTCCCCGTATATCTACTTATTGTTCTGTTTCTACCATAAAATATTTCCCCCATGTTTAATATACCTGTGATTCAGTTTTTAACTTTACTTTCAATTTTAAAGTTAAGCAAGCCCTTCGGAGCCACCTCTTATGGAATAGTTAATGAAAAGTTCAAAATTCAAAATTGTAGACTTGGACTTTCTTCGTATCTTACTCTCTTTTACTCTTTCTCTCTTTCTCCTCTTTGCAACCTAAGTGCCGCCGGCTTACATACGTTTTCTCCAGCTAGTGTATATTTTTTCAAAAAACTGTTTTAATCGCAGTTACTTCAGACTTGTTTTTCTATTTGTTTATACATTCTTGGACTTAGCTTGGATTCGACTAAACAAGATCAACGATTGTCTGGTTTTATTTTTTATGGGCATGTTTCTCTTGGTAGCTTAGATCCTTTTTAATGATATTGTATTTAAAACTTTCCTTCTCTGCAATTAACAAATGGCCCGCTGTCGTCAACAGTGTCAAGTCGGTCTAATGAAATTCAACACCATCTCTTTGGCTTTCAAAATTTCAAGCGGGTAAATTTTTTACCAACCCATTTAATAATTATTCTCAGTTGCTTAAATTAACTTAACTTTGAATTTATTGTCTTGCAACCCCTTAGAGCCCACACCCCCGAAACCCTTTTCCAACTTACAACTGCGCTCATGTCCCTTGCCATCACCTTAACCTCACCCTTATCACCTTCATCCTTAACCTCCTCACAGAAAACAATCATCGTTCATTTACTTATTGATCTTTATTGTTTGATTTTCATTATTTTTTCTTCATTTATTTAAACATTTTTATAAAATCATTTATTCATCATTTATTTATTTAGTTTTGATTTATTTAATTTGTACCTTTAACCACAACAACAACAAACATTCGTACCTTCCCCCTCTTCCAACAGCTCGATAATCACGAAATAAAACCCGGCAAGTGTCTAAAAGTAAACATAAGTGTACCGAATCTGCGCCTTTTTGTAGGCAACATACCCAAGTCAAAGGGCAAAGAGGAGATTTTAGACGAATTCGGTAAATTAACAGGTAAATTTAAACAAATTACATACAAATTAAAAAATTTCCCTTTAAAATTTTCGATTTAGTGGAATACATACTACCAGCAGCACAAAGAAAAAAGATTGTGATAATTGTATTCCATTAAAATGTGTATAACAAAACGCTGTCTTGAAAAAGAAGGCTTTGTAACAGCCCGATCGATACTGGAAATTATGCAACAATTGAAATTAAGGAAGATATACATACGATATATGTAGCATAATTTCCAGAATGTGCTTCAGCGTTTTTCAGGATGGGCTTCAAATAACGAAAATCCAATTGGCAACATCATATTATATTATGTTATTAACGAAGAATTGGCACAACAACCACAGCAACAACAACAAAAACAATTGGCTAATAATATTATTGATACCATAAAGAAGGGGCGGGGCTCTGTGCGGATTTAGGTATTAGTGATGTTCCGTGTACTCGGTCGCTTCTACGCCAATTTTTCCTTCAATCCAGGCAGTAAGCGAAATATATGAATTTGTAAAGAAGAGCAACACTGAACACGAGTTGAAATTTCCTTCTTTACGTTTCCCCCTGTCTACTACCCCCCTAAGAGAGATACTTATATGACCACTCAAAGTTTGAATTTTTTTAGTCTAGCCCAAAAATGTTTTACATATTGTATAAACATAAATTAATGTTCACGTTAAATATGTGACTTTCGTCACGTCTACTGTAATTTGCCTATGTTGTATGTCTATATGGTTTTGCTTAAAATTATTACTAGAAGTTAATTTTAACAGCTTTTAGGCTCTCCTTTTTTAAAAGCTGTTCTTTATTAATTTATATACTTAAATAATTAAAAAAAATATTTATTAGTATTTATCATTTTGACAAATGTTAATTCACTTGAGCCGTTTTTGTTTAAAGTGGTTTAAGTCTACTTCATATAAAAATTGATTTAATGATGAGAAAACTTATTCTTTTGTTATCTTTATATTTGCAATCAATTTTGAAAACAATCTTTTCAAAAAAATTTCTATAAAACAAGACATCCTTATCCATAAGAATTGCACTTGCAAACTTGTAAATATTTCGATAAATCGATAAATCGATAAATCGAAATGAAAAAAGAATAGACTTACACCACTTTTAAAGAAAATGGCCAACTTCATTGTAAATAACGTTCCAACAACAATCAACCATCAAGCACCAACACTAAAATCCATTTGAATAACAATAAAACCATGGAGAGACTTTCTTTTCAAATGCGTTTCTTCCTCATTCATCACTCAAGTAAAAAACATATTCTACATTTCAAGGGCTTCGTTTTAATTCAAGACCTGAACAAATACTCTGTTTTCTTCTTTTGTAATTTTACGCTTATATTTTTTTCAAACATTTTATTAGATTTTTCTCATTATTTTCCACAGATTGTTTTGGTAATTTTTCTATTGTAATAAGGTTTCATTTATAAATCTATAAAAATCATACTCAATCTCCAGTCATTAACTAAAGTAAGAGAAAATGAGGGAAGGTTAAATTTAAGAATTTCGCATCCATACAAACTTGGAAGATACTTATTGATAAATTCTAATGTTATAGTGTTCAATATATTTTTGATTTTATTTTTTTAATTGATAGATTATAAAATTATTTACATTTTAGGAATGACCAAAGAGAATATTGCTTTATATTGTTCAATTTCTGAAAGGGATAATTTAATAAATTACTTCGGAAATTAAAAATTATCCCTTTGATTGTAAAAGTTAAAATAATAAAATTAGTCGCATTTTCTTTCATTCTTATGAAGAGAGAGGCCGAAGTAAGACGTTTACAATAAGTCAAGAGACCATAACCCAAGCAAAATGTTTGATCAAGTCATCACAAGTTCCATTCTGAAAGAAAGCGCAAATATAATCGCCACTCACTACCGAAATCTCTAGCGGCGGCCTTTTTTATAAGTATGTAGTAATCGGAAGTACATAGGAAACTTACACACACCGCCGACCAGAAATTTGCAGAGCAATGTTATTCATATTAATGTGGTCATTTCAGAATCACACAAAACAATTCTCGCTCAATCGGCTTTGTGTTTTTTCTCATTTTGAAGTTTAGGCATTTAAAAAAAATTTCCAAGCAATTCAGTTTTAAGCATTTACAAATACAGTTTCAGGCAATAACTACGTGCGTTGGTGCTTTTTTTACATGCTTTTTTTACTCATATATTGCCCAGCTGACAAAGCATCAAATTTTTTTCTGAAGTACCAGTTCTTCAATTGCCCGACTATTTTCAAGTCTCCTGTTGCCTGAAAATATTACGATTATGAAATCTTTACTTAAATATTAATTTTAAGGCAATATATCTCAAAGCAGGTAGAATGTTCTAAAGAAGACTTTGCACATTTTCCTTTTTACGTCGTAGACCTAAACCATTTAGAAAAGTCCATGAAACTCCGTGATAAAAAATGGCTTGGCCTTAAACCTGTGTCCGTGATGAGTGTACGTTCTTAACTTTTCTTACACCCATTTTTTTTGTTGTTCGTAAACGTATTGACTTGAAAACTAGTGTGAAATATTTTCTTTGAGCCACTTTTTTTCTGATATTATTATGTTATGCAAAATTTCATTAAAGGCTAATTACAAAGAAATTTCTAAATAAAATTTCAATTTACCTGCATTTAATTTGCTTCTTAGGTAATTTCTTCTAAAGTAGATGTCAACTTTGAATCATGAGAGAATATAAATAAGAAAAATATTAAGTTAAACTAAACTTACTTATCCCTTCTTCCCACACTTATGCCTATTTTTTTCATTCTCAACCCCTTTAATGTATCGTAACAAGTACAAGTGCACCCAAGAAAACCAATAAACCATAGAAAACCAAAAGTATCGTATATTTTGTGTCAACCTGAATTTTTAACTCAATTATTACAGCTGAATGATTTTGAAATTCGGAAGGGCAAAAAGATTGGTGTTACAATATCATTTAACAATCACCGGCTATTTGTCGGCAATATACCTAAGAATAGAGATCACGCCGAAATAGTTGAGGAATTTAATAAACATGCACGTAAGTCAAATTTCAAAATCATACAAAAAAGCAATTAGCCCCAAAAATGCTTCCCTTCACCACAAAATCAAAAAATTACGAAACCATTTCCCAATCCCCAACACCAAAAAGAACAACAACAACAGAAACAACAACCAATCGAACACCATAATAAAAGCCCAATTGGAATTATTTAGCCTTAGCCATCCTTTATCAAGAGCTCAAAGCATTTGAATGCAGAAGAGCTCAAATTGCAAACATTGTGGGTCGGTTGTCATTCGACCCATGACAAAATTGGATCTTAATATTGAGCCACAATACGTTAACGAGATTGTAAGTGCCAAAAATAAAAGCTGTTTGTGAATAGAGACGAATTGGATTTTTGTTTTGAAATTTTACGCTTCAAATGCTTAGCTTCGGATTGCAAAATTGCAGATTTGAAATGAAAAATTAAGCATTTTCTTATACTATGAAATCGTTTTCAAATTCTACATTCTATCTGAATGCTGCAAATGAACAAAATGCTGCATATTTTTCATTTGCTGTTAAAATTTTGCAAATCGAAATTTTCTCTTCTCATCCAAAAAAAATACATAACAAAAAAAAGATTATTTTAAATTGTGCAAATTGAGAAAAATAGCAAATTTTACTAATCAAAAGTGATAATAAACAATTTTTTGTTTTTTTTTTTAAATGCCTACTGTAGCTCAGCAATTTTTTTTTCAAAATCCAAATCTTATATAAAATCACTGCCAAATTCGCTGATCCTTAATTAACTTGACAATTGACAAGAAGAATTCGACGCCGCTAAAGGAATTAATAGTGTAAAAGTGTTCAATGAAAGAAGTAGCTATCAAACGATAAAAAACTCTGAACTTCTCATTTGTTTCGTTATGGAATATTATATGAGAAAATTATACTATATGTACATAGCTAAATAGAAAGCTTTTATGGAAAATTATGTAAATACGTACACACATACATATCATAAGTACAGTGCACGCGCAGTAGTGTGAACACCGTAAAATATGAACACACCAAAATATGAACACTTTTTATTTTGCATTGACTACTGTAAAGAGTGAACAAGACTTAAAAGCTCTAAAAGATGAATAATATGAAACATATTTATATGAATGCTTACATATGTATAAAAATGCATAAATTCATGAAATTTTCGAATTTTTTAATTCGGGGAATTCCGTATTATTGCGAAATGTGCGTGTTTAGCTTAAAAATTACAAGTTCACGTGTGTTAAGGTCATACGAATTATTTCTTAAATCTTAAACATTTAATACTTAAACATATACTTAAACATACTTAAACATTTTTTAATAAATATATTTCTGTATTTGGTTATTTTTTGAATAAAATTAAATTTGGTTTCATAAATATAAATTTCCATTTTAAAATGCATAATTAGGATAAAATGGGGATGTGTTTTGCCTTAAATTTTGACATTCGCAAAAGTGAACAAATTCGAAATTGTGAACCCGCTTGGTTTTAATTAGTTCACACTACTGCGCGTGCACTGTAGGTAGATGTGGTTGTTATGTTGTTATGAATCGAATCAAAAAACAATCGAGTTTCGTGATACCTACTTATAGTTTTGCTGTCGATTGAGTTCCGAAAGCGCGGTATTCGTCTCATTGTTTCTTATTGTCATTAGGCAGTATACAAAACGGCAGTATCGCTGAGCACAAGCTAGTGTCAACGATGATTTCAAAAATTCCGAGACGAAAGCTACAGCCTTGTAGACGAACCTCGTCCTGGAAGATGATCTGTGGAGCTCGCCGAGGACATCACGAAAACCCTGGTGGATAAAAATAACATTGTAAGTGTTCACGAAGCAAACGAAAGGCTTGAATTTAGACATTCTACCATATTCAACGACCCGCGTGTGTCATCGGTGAAGTCAACAAATTGGGACAATAGTTTCCTTACAACATTGGATCTAATCACGCTCAAATGGATGCTTTTCAAAAATATCCAAAGCCACAGAAAGGAGCTAAGGAAAGAATAAACACTGCCCTAAATTGCTTCTTCGTCACTTTCACTATAACTTTGAAAAAACAGTCGTTTAAAATGCTGTTAATAGGGGGGAAGTGAAGGATATAAAATCAAAACTAAAGAGCTAGTAACACATCAGGACAGTGCAAAGCAGAAAACAAACGGCAATGAATAGCGCTCTCGAATGTACATGGATGCGTACATGCGAGTAGTTGTAGTTGTTTCTTTGCAAAAAACCTGTTTCGAGTGTTGAGGTAATCTTGAAAAATGAGAGTACGCACCATTCCCTTACGTCTTCACAAGATTTCCTCCCGCATCCCGAAGACGACAAACAGAAATTGAAAATTTTGGGTTAAGATGCACCTTCTATATAATTGTATATTCTTTGGTTAAAATAAAGTGAAAACTGGATTGAGAATCGAATCGGTGATAAAGAACACAAAAACATGAAAGTCTAACCATCATTATCCATGTTGGCCAAGTAATTTTTTAGCAGTGGAAGTAATTCGATCAACATTTATAAAAATAAACAAAAGCAGAAATTACTTTTAGGGGGCTATATCGTATACACAGACAGGAGAGTTCTTTCTGTGCCTGCTTTGCTATTTTCTAAATTTGTTCTTGTTCACCAGCAAAATCTATTACAAATTCAGAAATCAGCAGAGCAGACAGGAATAACTGTCCTGTGTACGTGTACGATATAGCCCCCTTATTTTTAATTGTGAAGTACAAGGTAAAAGAATAAGAGCCGATTTTCGGGTCTATTACATTGCACTTTATCTTGCCATTAACCAAAATGTGGTTTGCCACTATCACGCTCACCATAATGCGGAAGTTATGGTGATTCAAATTTACCAGAAGACTCAACAATCTTTGATAGCTACTGCTAACATCTTAATTATTTATTTCATTCTAATAATTGTGCAGCTACAGCAACAACTTTGTATATATACTCGTAAATTCATTTTTTTCTTAATTTAATACATTCATAAATAATTCATATGTATGTATATGAATTACATTACTTTACTACTTCTTCCAAGGAATGTACCACCAACTACACATATTTATTATTTCAACTTTTTCTATTGTAATTTTATTGAAAAACCAACGAACACAGAGTAAGATATACTAAATAACGCTCGATCCCTGGAATACAATATACATACCTATACCTAGTATACACTTAGAGAGAGAAAGAAAGATAATGACTGGAGAAGCTGAAATGAGAAAACCAATCTGGCACATCATTGAATTAATTCAATTCAAATTGGATAAAAAAATTTATTTTATTATGTGTGCTGAAATGTGTTATATTGTATACTGTAGTATTTAAGTGTACAGAGAGCAGCTAATTATACAGATTCTTGCGATAAATCAGCCTGGTATCGATTATACAAGATATGATCTGATCCGTGTCCATATTTCAGAATGTGCTCGAGGACGCAGCAATTATCTATTCTAAATAATCCAAATATGATATTAATATTATATATGTACATATAACTGCCTATTCCTTGATATCATGATAGATACATATACGTATAAATATACTATTACTAAGAAGTGTATAGTATACGACACTTATGTTACTTGCATATTTCTTTCAGTTTATTTATGATCGGTTTTTGGTTTAAAATCTCAATCTAATTTTTCTCTTATTCATTTTATATATTTGCTCTGTGTTGTATATATAAATATTAAATATTGTAAAATAATACTTGGCGTAATGAATAGGCTCTCACGTCGATTCTCGATCATGTTATAACACGTACATACATTCGATCAGCCAAAATCCTCTTTTGAAGATCTTAACTCCATACACAAATTCTACTTCTCTTCTCTTCTCTCCGATTCTAACAACTATGACTACAAAATTCAAAAAGTGTGTAGATCGGCGTTTTTTGGCATTGGTTTTTATTCGATAGGATTTGAATTTTGCTTAAGCAACTTTTTGAAAAAGTTACCATCTCCATTTAATATTGATATAGTAATATTTTGTAGTTAATACAATCTTGGAGAACTTTGTTTTTATTTAGAGTTGGTTGCATAACGGCAAAGTTTAAAAAAATCATATTAAAAATTTGCCATATTTTGTCAATTTTTGCAATATAACTGAAATCAAAAAATCTATTATTTTTTATAAGTTTTTTAATGCGATTTAAAAAATGTTTATCTTCCAAATCTTTTTGTTTCTTTTTACATTAAATTTTTCCTATAAATCCACATTCTTCATTGGTTCATTTTGGCGTCTACCAACCAACAACCACTACAGCCGGGCTTATTGAGGTAATTATATACAGCTCACCGGACGACAAGAAGAAGAACCGCGGCTTTTGCTTTCTCGAATACGAGTCACATAAAGCGGCTTCTTTGGCAAAGCGAAGACTTGGCACTGGTAGAATTAAGGTCAGTGTTAGCGGTTGTGGTTCCGAAACGCCTTAACTTTATACTTCCCCCCCGCGCAGGTTTGGGGATGTGATATTATCGTCGATTGGGCTGATCCACAAGAGGAACCGGACGAACAAACAATGTCGAAGGTTAAAGTTCTCTATGTACGAAATCTAACGCAAGATGTTAGTGAGGAGAAGTTAAAGGTACAAAGCCAAGCCACAGACTTAATCTGAAGAAATAACTAAATTTTGGGTTTGTATTCAGGAACAATTTGAGCAATATGGTAAAGTTGAACGTGTTAAGAAAATAAAAGACTACGCTTTTGTGCATTTTGAGGATCGTGATAATGCCGTGATTGCAATGCGAGGACTGAACGGCAAAGAAGTCGGTTCAGCCAATATCGAAGTATGCCCATAACTGTTTCGCTTTTACATACATCACATTTGATATCTGGACGTTTAATTGCTTTTAGGTTTCGCTCGCCAAACCGCCTTCAGACAAAAAGAAGAAAGAAGAAATCCTGCGTGCCCGTGAGCGCCGTATGATGCAAATGATGCAAGGTCGCCCCGGTATAGTTGGGTAAGCATTGTTTGTTCGCTACAATTACAGCAGATTCTGTCCAAAACTCCAAATGAATTGGACTTTTAACCACTAACTTCTAACCTCAAATCCGGCAGCAAAATTCCAAAAATCACATAAAAATAAACCGCCTAACAAAATTCTAGAACATGTCAGAGACGCAGTTCTATGATGCATCAATTGTAATTTCATTTGGGTGGCGCCTCATTACCTTCGGCAAATTCGGCAAATCCTTCAAAAGCAAATCATTAAGAAACAAAACCGAAAAGAAGCAAGCATTTTCTATAGATTTCTGCTCATGTTGTGTGCTCTAAATCTACTACACTATTGGAAAATTGTTCTAATTAATTTTTTTCCTTTACCGTACATCTTTTTTAAAGATTTGAACCATTGTCTCCATACAGAAACCTGTCGCCGACACATCCAAGCATGATGGCCATAGCTGCACCGATGCGTCTGCCGAGCGGGGCTAGGATTCCCCTGCGCGCTCCGATGGCTCGGGATTATGGTAAGTTTTGTCGTAGGACGCTTTTTCAACGAAGAAAGCTCATTTTGCTAGAGTATACTACGTATTTCCTAAAATTTATTGTAGCTATTGCTTTTGTCCATAAAAGTCCATTTATTTTGTTAGTCTAAATTGGAGTCTGAGTTTTAGTCTTTAGTCAACTATTTTTTTTTTAGTTTTTTAGAAGAGTTTTTGTAATTTAAAAGTTATAAAAACCTTTGGTTTGTTAAGAGATTAAGCAAAAATAATACCCTTGTTATTGAATTCTAGGCATTTCCTTAAAGTCATATTTTTTCAAACTTATTGTTTTTGGGTTCCTCACGGTTATTTCCTTCTTTGTTTAGATGAAAATAAAACCTGTTATATTTACGTATGTATGTATTTTTTGTAACTAGACACGAACACGATTCAGTTAACATTTATGTATCATATATTAAGCGACCCTGCTCTCCCAACATTCCGAAACTCTTCATATCTTTCATTCATTAAAAAATGTATGCTACATTCTCCAGTAATCTACCAGATTAGTTTTTTTCCATAAATATAAAACAGCTTACTTCTTCCTCTCAACTTTTTGTTGAAGCATGATTAATTTAATAAGTTGTTAATGTATAGCTTCTGCAACTAGTCTATAGTGCGCTTATTTGCTAAATGTACTTAACGTAAAAATGGGGGAGACAGTCAAAATCCCGAATTACAAAATCCCGAAACGACAAAATCCCGAAAAATTTTAAAATCCCGAAACGACAAAATCCCGATGCGACAAAATCCCGAAACGACAAAATCCCGAAAAATTTTTAATACCGAAATGAGAAATCCCGAAAATCACGAAATAAAATTTTTAATTAATAAAGAAATGACATTTAAGTCACAATTTTTTCCAATTCGAAGTACGCGCCTACTTGCCTTTTTTTTACATTGGCAGAAAAGCAAAGTTGTAATATCGAGAAAATTTTGTTGTGTGAAGGTTATAATGAAAAAACTTCACATGACCGTGAGGATTCTGCTGATTGAGGGTTACGATCCCTGCTGCGGCCGAAGGCCGCCAATACGCAAAAAAACCTGTATGCAAAAAACTTCACATGACCGTGAGGATTCTGCTGATTGAGGGTTACGATCCCTGCCGCGGCCGAAGGCCGTCAATATGCGAAAAAACCTGTATGCAAAAAACCTCACATGACCGTGAGGATTCTGCTGATTGAGGGTTATGATCCCTGCCGCGGCCGAAGGCCGTCAATACGCGGAAAAACCTGAATGCAAAAATCTTCACATGACCGTGAGGATTCTGCTGATTGAGGGTATTGATCCCTGCCGCAGCCGAAGGCTGCCAATACGCGGAAAAACCTGTATGCAAAAAACTTCACATGACCGTGAGGATTCTGCTGATTGAGGGTTATGATCCCTGCCGCAGCCGAAGGCTGCCAATACGCGGAAAAACCTGTATGCGAAAAACCTCATATTACCGAGAGGGCTCTGCTAAAATTTTTTTAATGGTTTTTAAAAGAAATTTAGTGGCTAAATTGAAGTTTGCTAGTGGTTTTAAAATGTTCAAGAAGATGGAGAATACCGAAAAACTAGTTTTGTAATTTCGGGATTTTATTATTTCGGGATTTTGTCGTTTCGGGATTTTGTCATTTCGGGATTTTGTCGTTCGGGATTTTGTCGTTCGGGATTTTGTCGTTCGGGATTTTGTCTTTCGGGATTTCGTTACCAACCCAAAAATGGGCCTAAAAGTCTAACCTAAAAGCATGCATGAAAAACAATAGCTGTCGCTGTCGATCGCACTGTCGATCTTCCTCTTAAAACAATTTCTATTTTTTCTTAGATTATTTTCTTTTATATTCTTTTCTCTTGTTCCGTCTATTGATTGCACTTTCTCTTTTCCCTGACAAAAGCAAAATGACAATTTTTATAAGAAATTGTTAGTGTGTTAGTTGCATGTTAATGAGATGCGAACATATGTATGTACATGTTTTTATTCCATTCGTAATATTCGGAGAAGTCAAATGACTGGCGAAAATTTCTTCTGTGTCTAATGTAATTAGTGAATTTGTAATAATTTTGTGTCTAAAAATAGTCTTAAATTAGTAAAATCAACTAAAAAAGAAAACTAAAAACAAGACAAATTCACCATTAAATCATAAAACATCCTTAGTTTTTAGCCAAGTTTTTGAAACTAGATTCTCATAACGCGCAAAAAACGGTAAGTAAAGGATATGAGCTTTCAGAAATAATACACAGAAAAGCAATGGAATAAAAACTACTGAATACCAACCAATCTTCCTTGCCTTTTCACCGGGCCCCGTACTTTTAAATCAATTACCCAAGTACTCAGTAATCAGTACCAAAAATTTGTTTTACCATATCTAGAGTAACTGAACTTTTTTTAAAATATACCTTCGTGCAAAGCAAACCCCTGAACCCTTTAGCATTCGATTTTATCTGCTTGGTCGTCCTGGGTAATTTTTTGATACCCCAAAATTTTTAATTCACTTTTAAACGAAGTTGGTTAAAGCTTTTAATTTTAGTTTATAAAAATTTTTTTTTTTTGTTTTTACATAGACCATTTCCCCCCACTTCCCGAAATAGGCCAAAACACATTGTGTTTAAAAATCTTTTATTTATTACAATACGCACGATTAGTGCAACAGGTCGTGCTAGAGTTTGTTTTTTTTTTTTTTTTTTAAGTAACGATTTTAGCTGTTCCCCCGATTTTCCTTTCAAGTTTTTATTTTTATAAACATTATTAAACATTTCACGAAACAAGATACAACACAACGCTATACGTACAAAAGGTCCTATACTATAACAGTATCAAGCCAATAGCTGCACCTTGGTTTCGTTATTATACAAAGCTGAGGCAGAATATATTTATTTGAATTATTTGGTGTTTATTTTCTTGGAAAAACCTGAACTATGTTTCAGGTTTAAAAAATCGCGTTTTGGCTCTTATTTGTCGAATTTATCAGTCCCTCAAGTGGTGCAAAAAATGCTAGTCTTTCATTAGAATTTTATTAATAGTTAGTGTTTCCATGGCTATCATTTACGAGTCTCTGTTAGATAAAGTGTGAGCAGGGTGATATTAAAGGAATTGATAAAAATGCAAGATCTCTACTGTTACGTGGTCTGGATTATAGTGGTCTCTGTTTCTTAGATTATAGAAATGAGAGTACGACTTTTACTATTACGAGTACTTGGTCTGGCATCGAGGCTTAAGGGATATAACTTTTAGTTAAATACAGTTAATTACATACTATGTTGAGAAAATACATTATCTAGTATCGCCCGTAAAAGTCTATTGTAATTAATTCGGGATGAAGACGGAGGAAAATACACAGGTAGCCTGACTGAAGTCCGGCTTCACCAAAGCATAATATCACGTCGTTATCGCAAATTTATGTTTTGTTTCAACCAAAAACCAGACTAGGATCATAAAGGTTTTTAATGCACTGAACAAGTGTTTCACTATTATTACTAAACTTCAATCGATGCTTTCTCGGAAAGGAAAGAAGAGACTTAGGCGTTTCAGAATGAATTAAACACGGGAAGAGTAATACTTTCGGGTACCACATATATGTATATTTATGTGGACCCCAGTTCACAATGACACTTGTGCAGAAAACTTATCTTGCGATCTAGGTTATTTGCAGTGACGTTATCTCGAAATTTTGGAAGGATTAGATGGAAATATGGAGTCAGTTGGATTGGAGTTGGATTGGATTGGAGAAGCAGTCTGGTTTCTGATCTAAAACTATAACAGCCTTTCATTGTGAAATTTTAATAAGGCTTTTCAGTTAATCGCTTTTTGGGGGAAAAATAGGTAACAAATTTGGTTAATTTTTAACAAAGGGAGCTGCGATTTTTTTGCACTCTTACTAAGCACCTGTTTTCCTGTTAGCAAACTTGTTATATGTGTTTGAATGTTGGTAGCAATGCTACACTATTTTAGGCAGCTGCCACAACATTAACCTCAACATTAATAACAGCCACAACAATAGCAATAACAACCTGCTTCAAAATTTCTAACCTCAGTAATTTATATAGATTATGATTACGATTTTTATGGTTACTCGGATTATCGTGGCGGCTACAATGAATCATATTATGATGAATGCTATCGAAGCTACGAAGGAGAGTACTTCTTTGATTATCCAGCCGGTGGTGTTGCGCCGATGAGCACAGTCGGAGGGGGCGCGGGTGGGCTGCAGAGAACGACAGCCAGAAACAACGTGGTGGGTTTTCTTCTTCCTTCTAACGTAACAGAAAAACAGTACAAACTCTCCAAAATCTTACAATATTCTTTTTTCTCTTACTCCACGTTACCTTTGAGCGTATTTGTTACGTATTTTGTCGTAATTGTTTATCAGACCAGTTAAAATCATAACAAAAGCCAACAATAGAAAAAATAAACAACGTAACTTGAAACAACCCAGTATTCTTCGCGCTTACACAAACTTTCTTACAACATATTTTATTCTCTTTCTGGCTTTTTTCATTTTCAAATTAAGCTCTGTTTATTAAGTTAGCTTCTTAAAAATTTTAATTTTTTTCGTATATTTTTTCAAAATTTTATGATTTTTTTGCGCAAAGAATAACGACCAAGGGATCATCAACAACAACAAGAACAACAACAACAATAACAGCAACAACAACAACAAGAACAGCGACAACGAAATTGTAGGCAACATTGATAATTATATCCCGAACAGCAATCACAATTGTCATTTTCAAATGCACGATAACAACAACAATAACAACAAGAAGTGCAATAATTTTCTCTTTAACCACTGCGTACATTAATTTTTAATGGAAAATAATTATAAACACTAACAACCAACAAACAAAACAACCAATTAATCCACTAACAATTAGAATAAAATATTGGGAGACAGTCAAAATCCCGAATTACAAAATCCCGAAACGACAAAATCCCGAAAAATTTAAAAATCCCGAAACGACAAAATCCCGATGCGACAAAATCCCGAAACGACAAAATCCCGAAAAATTTTTAATACCGAAATGAGAAATCCCGAAAATCACGAAATAAAATTTTTAATTAATAAAGAATTGACATTTAAGTCACAATTTTTTCCAATTCGAAGTACGCGCCTACTTGCCTTTTTTTTACAATGGCAGAAAAGCAAAGTTGTAATATCGAGAAAATTTTGTTGTGTGAAGGTTATAATCTACAATATGCAAAAACTTCACATGACCGTGAGGATTCTGCTGATTGAGGGTTATGATCCCTGCCGCGGCCGAAGGCCGCCAATACGCAAAAATACCTGTATGCAAAAAACTTCACATGACCGTGAGGATTCTGCTGATTGAGGGTTATGATCCCTGCCGCGGCCGAAGGCCGTCAATACGCGGAAAAACCTGTATGCAAAAAACTTCACATGACCGTGAGGATTCTGCTGATTGAGGGTTATGATCCCTGCCGCGGCCGAAGGCCGCCAATACGCAAAAATACCTGTATGCAAAAAACTTCACATGACCGTGAGGATTCTGCTGATTGAGGGTTACGATCCCTGCCGCGGCCGAAGGCCGTCTATACGCGAAAAAACCTGTATGCAAAAAACTTCACATGACCGTGAGGATTCTGCTGATTGAGGGTTATGATCCCTGCCGCGGCCGAAGGCCGTCAATACGCGGAAAAACCTGTATGCAAAAAACTTCACATGCCCGTGAGGATTCTGCTGATTGAGGGTATTGATCCCTGCCGCAGCCGAAGGCTGCCAATACGCGGAAAAACCTGTATGCAAAAAACTTCACATGACCGTGAGGATTCTGCTGATTGAGGGTTATGATCCCTGCCGCAGCCGAAGGCTGCCAATACGCGGAAAAACCTCTATGCGAAAAACCTCATATTACCGAGAGGGCTCTGCTAAAATTTTTTTAATGTTTTTTTAAAAGAAATTTAGTGGCTAAATTGAAGTTTGCTAGTGGTTTTAAAATGTTCAAGAAGATGGAGAATACCGAAAAACTAGTTTTGTAATTTCGGGATTTTGTTATTTCGGGATTTTGTCGTTTCGGGATTTTGTCATTTCGGGATTTTGTCGTTCGGGATTTTGTCGTTCGGGATTTTGTCGTTCGGGATTTTGTCTTTCGGGATTTCGTTACCAACCCTAAAATATTGCCAAAAAAGGCACAACCAAATATACCTAATTCTATTTTTATACTGTAGAAATGCGTCGGAAGGAAACGTGTACGAAAACAAACGTATAAAAGAAGTACGTAGCGTACCATAATGTACGTACCGTCAGTCGATTACATAGTTCCATATCTATAAAAACCTAAAAGAGCGAAATAAAGTTATTTCAATTAAGCACTAATAATATATCGTTACGATATCTAAGAATTCATAAAAACTTTCAACACAATTTTTGTATTCACCCTTCAGCGAAGGCAACTATTCCAGAACTATTTTCGTACCTACAATATTTCCACTTATCTCTTTCTGGGACAGCAACTAATTCCGGGAAAAATCGTGTAAAAACGAAACTGAATTTTTTTTGCTGAGAACCGTGCAAACTGGCTGTAAAAATCGAATTAGGTGTATTTAAATAATTTTGTGTTTTTTAATTTTTTATGAGTTTTTGGTTTGTTACTATTATTTAATTTTATTGGCTTAAACTTTATGTTTGTTAATTCGTTTTTAAGCTTTATCTGCTTTTCTTCATTTTATGTTTTGTTAATAACAATAAAAAAACATACTCCTACATTTTATTTAATGAGTTTTTATTATTTATGGCTTTTTTGTGATTTATGCTACGTAAACATGCCTTACTAAATTGAAAACAAGAAACATAGAAAGGAAAGTAGAAATACTCAAGAAATTGAGCGAGCAACATTAAGAAAGAAAATGCCAGAAAAATGTTAGGAATAATTTTAAATTCAAATAACTTTTTATATGCTATAGTGTATATGTTATTTTGAGTTTCCCTCTTCCTCCGCTAAATTTGGTTCCATCCTAATAATTTGTGCACAAATCAGGCCTATTCTGGAAGATGAAAATTCGTTTCAAAGAGATTTTCTATACTTAATTAATTTTGCGAAATTTTGGCAATTTTTGTATTTACATAACAAAATACTTTTAATGCTTTTTCTGCAGCAAATTTTGCAAATTTCTTTTAAATCTAAAGTCGTTCTTGAAGGAGACACAATTTTTGTTGATTAATTCACAAAAGTAATACTGATTTACGAGTATTTCTACCTTTCTCCAAAATACTTATTATTTACAATAAATTGAAATTTATTAAATTTCTTACTTAAGCTTTACACTTACGCACACGAATTGTTTTATTTACAAAAGCTTCTAATTTGATTTGGTTTTTAATTAATATCCATCATCATTACCATCACTACCACAAGAACCACAACAACCATCACCCCCAACAGCAGCCAAAACCAGAAACACCACCCGCTTTTATAAACCACATCCTTCTTAAGCTGCGTAGAGTTTTTTCAATTATTTTAGTTCGTTTTTTCATTTATTGTAAAATGCTAATTAATTTTGTACAGTGCCGCTACCGTCAATCGCAATTATCTAATGTGACTTAAGATTTAAAAAAAAATATTTTCGATTTTTAACTGATGATTTTATTTTTAGTATATTTTTTTGGGTACATACAATTAATTATTATTATTACGATTATTAATATTATTATTGTTATTGTTATGCGATTGAAGAACTTTGCCTCTTTGTGAAATCGATGATGATGATAATCGATCTCTCGTAAATCTTAATTTAATCATAGCTTAGGATAATGCTTTTGTTTACATATACTTTCTTATACATATATATTTAAAAATATATTAACATAACTCAATTTATATTTCATTTCACAATTAATTTTTGTCAACAATAATCTAACGCGTTTGTTTCGATTTTTTTCTTTTCTTTCTTTTCCACTTTTTCTTTGCAAAATGTTTCTATAACAAATTATCTTAAAAAAATTATATATATAAATATATATATATATATATATATATATATATATAATTATATATATGTCCGTCAAAAATTTCCAAACAAAAAAAAAATACCGAACTGTTGTACAAAAAATTTGCTACTACAAAATTTACCACGCTACCAAAAAAAAAAATGTAAAAAATAACAATCAAAAATATATTTGAAATCAAAATTGCACACCCACCAACAACAACAAAAACAACAACACACTTTGAAATCATAAATGCATTTTTTCATTTCTCCAAAAATAAAAAACAACTAATTTTATATTTGATTAAAAAACAAATCACTTCCACTTACAATATTTGAAATTCCAAATCCGAAATTAAAACAATGCTTGCGGTCTGCTGTGTTTACTACAATACACTACAAAATTTACAACAACAATAACTACACAACGACATTGCCACAACACCATCACCAACATTCGCTCCTTCTACTACAACAACAACTACCACAACCACTACTGCCTCCCTCTTTCTGTGTAGGGGGTTGGTCGTGGGCGTGGAGTCACGGCCACGCGTGGCCGAGCCGTTGGGCTCCGTGGCAACATCAGCCGTCAGGGGGCCCCTCAAGCGGCGGCGGCAGCGGCGGTGGGACTTCAGCGGGGGGCCACCGCGGCGGCGGCGGGGGCTCAGGCAGCAGCCGGGGGGGTCCGTGGGGTGGGGCAAGTGCGTCCCAGCGTTCGTGGCACCCAGCACGCCAAACCGCTACAAAATTTACCAGGTGAGAAATAAAAAACAAAAAGCAAGGATTTTACGAAAAAGTAGTGTTGTTTACTACTTCCTTATAAGCTACTACTACTACTACTACTACTTTTTTATGTTTCTACTACGGTTTTTAACTACTACTACTGCTGCTACTATACTATTTTTATTGTAATAACGATACATATACTTTTTTATATAATTTTAATGTAATATGAGCATTTCTTAAAAAAATTGTAATTTTCTTTACTGTTCTTCATAAGATAAATTTGCTGTGTCTTTAGTATTCAAAGAAATTAAGTTAAATAATTGTTTTATTTGGTATTGTTTAGTTTTGATTCTTCTGTCGATTTTCTTTTGCAATTCTTCTCTTCTTTTAGTTGAAATAGCACAAACACATTTGGAGAATTGTGACGACAGACAGTCTTTCGTTCAAAATGAGTTTTACTAAGATTTTTAACAACAGTGTATTGCTTAATTCTGTGTGGAACTCTTACTGCACAGCCGCCCAGCCCAGCAGGAGGCGTAGGCGCTCGTTTTGCTCCTTTAGCTGAAAGCAAGCTTCTCCTTCATTGAATAATTTCGTCGTAAATTTCTGCCATGTTGCTAAAGTATTTTCTACAAATTATATACATATGTGCGTGTACAAGACATTGCCATGCATGGGCTTTTTTCAACCGTTTGTCTACTAAAAGTTAGAAGAAAGTGAGATTAGTGTGCCTTTGTCTCAATCTTGGCCGAAGCGAAGACTGAAGCGTGGCAGTAATGAGTTCCACCGCAACGCAACGTAACGAAAGAACAATATTACGAAGGCAACTCTTTAAAGAAGTCTTTTTGTTTTCTAAAAGTTTTCTTACTTACAAGAGAATATTCTTTTAAAATGAATCGATTAGTATTTAAAAGGAAAAACTATTTATATTTTTATATATTTTAAGCGATCATTATTTTCCTTATTTTCGCTTCGTTTACTACAAAGTACCTTTTGTGCGTTTTTACAGATACTAGGAAATGCATTTATGGTGTATCCCCCAACTTCCCGCCCACACCCAACCGCACCCGACCACAGCCACACCTTCACTGCCTTTTCCAGTTAGTCCTCGATACGCGTAGTAGCGTCGCAGTTCATTACATAGATAAAGTTTAGCACTATAAATGCATTTGCGTAATTTTAATTTAGTAAATATTTATTTATTGCAATTTTCCTTTTTATAACAAATTTTCAATTTTTCATTTCAACTCATCAACAAAAACCAATGAAACATAGAAAAATTTAATTCAAAAGAAATAAAATTACAAAGAAAAAACTGTATAAAAATTTTATAGAAAAACACACACTCCCAAACTTCTCGCTCCTGTTCTCCTTCTCCTAAGCCAACAAAGCAAATATATTTTTGGAATAAGCTAAAACCATGATGTGGCCACAAAAAAACAAATAATCATAATAAAATTTTTGCTCTTATTGACGTG
The DNA here is from genome assembly GCA_949752815.1 of Conops quadrifasciatus. Classification (NCBI taxonomy): domain Eukaryota; kingdom Metazoa; phylum Arthropoda; class Insecta; order Diptera; family Conopidae; genus Conops; species Conops quadrifasciatus. The sequence continues at coordinate 29,000,629 of OX457078.1, read as the reverse complement.
TATATATAATTTTTTTAAGATCCGACAAATACAATAAAGTACAAACTAATTCAAACAATCAACCAATTAATCAATCTTTGTATTTTGTCTAAATCCGATTGTAGTGTTTTTTATTTCTTTATTGTACTAAAACAGGTTTTAAGCATCAGCAATGATTTGGCCTATTTCTATTTGGCAATTTGTGCAGTTATACTTGTATTATTTTTTTACATTGACTTTTTTGTTTTTTTCTGCTCTGTCATAAGTGTTATTTTTACTTTAAGTGTATAGATACTCTTATCTCTGTTATGAAAGATATATAATACTTAGATGCACTCAAAAGTTGCTATAAATACATACATATACACATATATACCTACATACATGTTTTTAAATTTATTTCCTTTTTGCAAAATTCTCATGCGATTGCACCGACCACATTCATATGTTGTATAAATGCACTAGTTAATATATTTTGTGGAAGTCATATAATCGTCATAAGAAATATACCTCTAGGTTTTTACGCAATATATTTTTTATGATTACAGCAACAAATCCTTTAGCCGCATTAATTACGTGTATTTATTTTTATTTTAATAAAAATCATCAAAATTCTTCCCGCTTGGCTAACAATATTTTAATTATTATCATATTACTTTTTCCATTTAGAACATACTGGTATTACTTACTATACGTACCCATAATATACCTAACATTTTTTGTTGTTATATTACAATAATATTATAGAAAGTACAGATAAATTTAATATATACAAATGAAAGATTTTCATTAAAGTAAATTTTTATTGGTTTTTTCTTTTCCTTTTGTTTTTTATAAATTTTATCATATACGATACTAATCGATTCGTTTTATCTATATAGATATATAAAAATATATTTTACACTTAATGATCATAATTTTGAAGGATATTCAAATAGGATATTCCTGAAATTCTCTTCAATTTAGTTAACATTTTGCTTTGCGGTAAAGATACAGTGCGTTTATATATAGATTTTGTTTCTTATAATCTCGTTATTTTCAATACGAAACAAAATGAAACCTAAAATGTTTGCCAAATAAAATCGGTGGGTGGTGGTGGGTTTAGTAATGTTGAAAATAATAAGTATCGTGAGGCCCTTTTTCAAAGCTCAAAACTAATGGTGTACTTCAGCACCAAATTCTATAATATGGAACAAGTCGAAATGTGTATTTATTTTCCCGGATAAAACATTTAGATACTTTCGAAAAATGCGTACATACATATGCCTATATTGGGTTGGCTGAAAAGTCACGACGAATTTATTCTATACTTAACAACTGTATTTATTTATATAATAAATTGATCAATATAATATATTGTTCGATAATCATTCGCCATCTCTCACCTCAGGCAGTTTTCTAATTTCTATTTCACAAAAATACCATCGTCTTTTTTAGCGAAAAACCGAATAAGATGCAGGCAGCATTTACTCTATCGTCTAAATTAAACTTAATACCACTCAAGCAATTTGAGATAGACCGGGAAATCCCATCTATGATCCAAGATTTTTCGGCGGGTCCCCAGACTTGTATGTAGTCTCTTATGAATTAAAGAGTTTTGAACGTTTCTGAATAATGGACTCGTTTAAACTCTTCAATTTTCAGCAGTACATTTTGTCCTTATGGAGCATTGTCGCCGTAAACTTAACGTATCTTCTCAAAAGCTTAACGCTTGTTCATTCTCTTCCGGAAGTAAAACTGTAAAATATATTTATAAACTATAAAATATAAGTAAAAACTATAAAATATAAAACTATAAGAACGTCTACTTTGGTTTTCCATTTTCAACAGTGAAATCTCGTAAAATCCATAAACAATTTGTTTAATGTAGCTCAAACTATGAGCTCTTCAATGTTATAACATAACATAGATCCGTATAAGTCCAGTTATGGCAGAAATGAACAACGCCATCTGATATGAAAATGTCATAACTTTTTCGACAACCCAAAACATACAGAAATACGTAGACAGTATTTCGCTGATCTCTTATACATTAACGCAAATATCCAGAATAATGTACAAAATGTTCAACTTTAAATCAATGGTTCAACTTTAACTTCACTAACGTTCTAGTTAAGGCGTTTAAGAAAACTCGTTAAAGCCACGAATGAATAGCCAAAAAATGTTTTTTAATTTTGTCATCTGCGTTCAACTACGTTTAATTATTTTCACACATTTGCAGAAAATTACGTTGTTTTTTAACAGAGTTTGGTCAACTAATAAAACTTATCGTTCTAATATCGTTCAAAATTGATGAACTGTTTTATTACTCAAACATTTTACCGATTTTTATGCAAACTTTTATTTGGCAAACATTTTGAACAATTATTTGAAATTTTAGTTTTTAGTTTATTATCATTTTATAATTTCAGTTTAATGTATTGAAATTATTCGTATTTACATTTTGTGTTTCTCAACTTATGTACCGACTTTTTACCATAGTTTTAGAGTAATATTTTTTCTATACAATATTATCAATTGTTAATTAAAATATAATTCCAGCGTCCATCGGAGTTCATGCATAAAAATTGATTACTTCTAACACGCGATTTATGTGATGGGAATCTCAGTGTGTTTCTTTACATTCGTATCATTATCAATCAATCAATCTATCAATGAATTCCCTCCTCACCTCTTCCATAGCAGTTCAGTTCAATAAATTCAGTTCAGTTCAATAAAAATTCAGAACGAACATTACAGATCGATCAATGCCCACAAAAATTCTGCCCTACCCATCATTTTACCAATTTTTTTCTAATTTTGTATTCAAACAAATACGATTTTCGGACAATTCTGAGGTATCCCAAGATTAGTCGAAGAAGGTTTTCAGCACTGAAAATATTGAAATGACATTAAGAGTAGTTTTATACTTGTATAAATCTCTTTCTCTTATACAACTTATAATCGTCTCATATATATATAATTTTGTATTGTTTTTTTTTTGTCATTGTTTGTTTATTGTTAATTGCATACTATGTAAATTTTTTTCTTCATGATTTAATACGAAATTTTGTCAAATTCTAAAAAATAAATCTCTTCTGCGATTGAATATTTGAAGTATTTAATCAGTTTCCAATTGAATTTTTTCAAGGCTTAGTTAATGTACAATATATTTTAGTTGCTGAAATTAAAAATGGTAAAAATACGTGTACGTTTGCTTGATGCCATGCGTTCAAAATCTCTATTGACTGAACGATAAGCATAAACCCCTAGAAAATGTTACGAACTCCGGTTATTTCCTTTCCTTCTAGCCTATTTCAAGGTCTCCCAATCTTTTTTTGGATCATTTATAGTTTGAGTTTTATTTTAGTTTTCACTTTATTTTATTGAGATCAGTCATCGTTACTTTTAAAATGTCGTCAAAGTGTGCTAACCGATCGGAAACTAACCAACCAACATTCGAAATGTTTTTATGTTTTCATTTCATAATACTTATGAAAAATAAAAATACTTCACTTTTTATGTATTAATATTAATTATAGAGATAGTAACACGTTTTCAACTTTTTTCCTTCCCATTTATTTTGTCATCCACACTTTAACTCTGCTCTTCTGCCCTACTTGGACTCCATTGTCGCGTTCTGTCGCCTCTTGTCGCGGACACAACGTTCCTGCTGGCAGTAGTCGGTAAGCGTAAATTTGATGGAGGTCACCAGAATGTAGCCGATATTAAGCGACGTTACCCGAGTGGTTTGATTGGCAATGGCGGACAGTGGGGCAGTTTACCGTTACCTCAGCAACCCTTAGGGGCCAACGGCGAGCAGTGGTACACGGACACTTTTCCAGCATGGAGTTAAATTTACACAATGCTACTCAGCTCATGCACTAAATGAAATTTAAACATAACTCAAAAATACCAATTTTCAAAATTCGTACACACATTCACATCAGCAACAACAACTGCAGCAATAACAAGAACCGCATCAACACAAAGTTAAAATACAAAAAGCAATTCACGGAAAAAGCGTATAAGATTAATTTTAATAATAATGCGAAGACAAGAAGCCGGTGAAATAGTACTACTACGACTTAAACTTTTAAATTTTTAAACAAAATTTTAAACTTCCCTTAAAATATTAACGTAACCCTGCTTGTTAATAACAATACAACACACAAACCACAAAGTTTATGGTTTCGAAAAATCAAACACATTTTAATGATTTTTGTTTTATATAAAATCATAACGTACATAAATTATGTCGATGATGATGATTATTGGCGGTGTAAATACTGCTAAGACAAATACACAGATACTATGCAATTTGTCAAGTAAACGTAATTCGAAAGATTTCTCGTCAATTTCTTCAAATATTCCAAGCAGCCAGGAATAAAAACAATAAAATTTTACGCAACATAATGTAACGTAACCTGTAGAAAATAAGAGTTAGGAGAGCGTTAAAAGAAATTAATTCGATGTAGAGTTTAGATAAACGCAAACGTAAAACGTAAGAAAAGAACACAATTGGAATGATTGATGGAGCAAAAGGTTTTTCGAAAACCTCTTGAAACATGAAAAATGACTGATAATTAAAAATTTTTATATATTAGAATTAAAGCGCAAAAAATTAAATTAAAATTTAATAAAAATGAACAAAATTTTATATGCAAAAAAATTGATTAGTACTGAAATAACGACAACAACAAAACAAGTTTTAAACTAACGATTTTGTAATGATAACATTAATGTGTTGTGGTCCAGCGTCAGAACGAAGCCACTCGATTAAAAAATACATATTTGAAAACAAATTTGAATACCTTACGTAACAGAAAAGTGCTAAGACGAAGAAAGAAAGAAATTTAGATAGCGATAAAACACGAAATTTTTCTTACGTGACTATCTCCTTTTAAATTGTTAAAACTGTGTAATTATGGGCGGAAAATAATGTCAAAGATTTGCAACTAATTTTCATATGATTTATTTTTATAATTGCATTTTTAATGATTATCAATGGATTTTCTAATTGGCAGTCTGCGAAATTGCTAAGATTCGGTAATTATTTCTATTTGGTTTCCATACGATTTTCACTGTTGCAGTCTTTTTTTAAAATTATTAAAATTCTGTAATTAGATATTTTCAATTGGTTTTCATACGATTTTCACTGCCGCGGTGTTTCTTTAAAATTGCTAAAATTCTGTGATGATAGGGATTTTCAATTGATTTTCGTGTAATTTTTAATCAATGCTGTTTTTGATGACGTTTGGACAATCTAATCTTTAAATTGCATAAAAACAAAATTTTTACTATGTAGACTCTTATTGTAATTGAAAATGTAGACTTAACGGAATTTTCAAAATTTTGTAAATTGAACACCAATTCTTTTGGTTCGTTTTTTGTTTTGTTTAGTGAGGAGAAGATTCTATTCTAAACTTTTGTTATTTATCAAAATCTGTTAAAGATATACGCAATTTTTGTTATATTAAAAAGAAAAAAAGTGGAGTGTTCGCTTCTTTAAATCGTTAAAACTACAAAACTATAACAGCAACAACAATATAACAACAACAAGCAGTAAAATAACATTTAATACATTTTTAAGATAAAAACTAAAAGCAGCAGCACTTAAAGGCTCGCTCTAAAGAAAAATAATATTTAAATAAAAGAAAAAAATTCTCTCTTTGATCATAAGGAAAATTTCAGCAGCAACGAATTACAGCAACAAATATGCATATATACATCACAATAATAAGGAAATAATAACAGCAAAACAGCATAACAACCATTGATATACATATATCGTTTATTTTTTTCTGTATAAATAAAACTGTCAAAAATTACAATTTTAACTTTAAAGTTAAATTAAATTCAACAAAAAAAAATAAAAAAAATTATTGAAAATGTTTTTAAGCATCAAAAATATATGAAAAAATTAGTAATGGAATTTATTGAATGATATAATCAAAACTTTACTTATAGTAAACAAAAAAGTCTATACCAAATGCCAGAAAAAAAAACTTGGTGAAAGGTTGTTTGAGAACTTTAAAAAAACTATTTCGAAAAACTCCTGCTGTTTTTTGCATTCATTCATTCGGCGAATGCATCTTTAATAATGGAGACTGAATGACAAAATTTAAAACCAGAACCCAAACAATACTTTCCCGAAGGAAAAACCTTAAACGCTAACAACAACAACAAAAAAGTTTCAGTTTAAAAAGAAAGGTTTTTGCTATAAGATTCCAACAGTCTTTACCAAGGCCGCCGTGTGGCTACAAATAGTGTAACTGTCGCCTACTGTCTTAACCACAACAACAACAAAAACACCAACAACCGTTAAACAACAAATTCCGCCAATACCGCAAAACTTTGAACTGGGGTTTTTTTAATGTTAAACAATAACGATAACTGCATAGATTTTTTTCTTCCTTTTAACAGAATTATTAATATTAATTTGTTCTTTTGTCGAATTGTGAAACAATAGAACGAACAAGAATTTTGAATAAAATATTTGCTAATTTCTTTTCGTGCAAACAAACTGGAAAATTTTGTTCTTTTTCTCTTTTTATTTTGTTTTTGGTTTTTTTTTAGTGTTTATTTATGGTGTCCTCGTCATAATCGTTGTCGTAGTCGTCGTCGCAGACTTTGACTAATAATTTGGTGACCGCAAAAAAATTTGTAAAATTGTATTATCACGCACTTCGCATAAACATTTAAAATGTGAGGCTCGCCGCCGAATTTAATTTTTTTTACTTTTAAGTCATTCTTTATTTTAATTTGGTTAACTAATTTTTAATCGGTTTCTTAACAATTGTGGCACATCGCTAATATTCGACAATCGCGTGCGTTTAAAATAATAAATAAAATTTCTTAGATTCAAAGCATGGATGTAAAATGTTTCTCGCTAAAAATTCGAACGCGATTGTTTTAAAAAATTGAATTATTTATGTACAAATTTGTTCAAAAATTCTTGATTTTTTATTATAACTTTTCTAATCTGTACTAATTTCAAAAAATTTTTTATATGTATATGTATCGATTTTTTTTGGGAAAGCAAAACGTTTTTAAATTTAGTTTTTGTCAAAATTAGTTTTATGTTCTTTACTGTTTTCTGTTTTAAGTTTTATTATAGCGAAATATTTTAATTTAACAATTAATGAAAACTACACCATGTAATTTTGTTATATTTAAAAAATAATTATAAATTTACAATGCATACTTATTATAAATAATGACTTTGTTTTGTGTAAGCTTTGAGTTTTCTTCTAAAACTATCAAAAAACTTAAAATTGTGTTTGTTTAAGAAACAAAAAATGGAAAAATCTAATTCTAGCGCTAAAATACATTTCTAAAACCATCTTTTAAGCGTACAGCGAAAAATTTTACACCGCAGCGAAAAATCTTGTAAAATTGAAAATTTGAAAATTAAATAAAGAAATAAATTAACTGCAGTAATTGCATACAAAATTCTTCTACAGCTTTTTCAAAATTTATTACAGTTTTTTCATTTGAATTTTAGAATTTTAAATTTTGGACTTTTGGCTCAACTCAATTTTGAAAACTTGATACTTTTCGATACTCACAAGTAATCATTTTGGCATCATTAAAAATTACTTGTGTTATGATTTGTTTCATAAAATGGCTTCAAAAAGGTTTCGAAGGGCGCACCTGCGGGAGGCTACTGTCTTCCCTCCCGCAACCACAACAAAAATAACAGCACAAGAATAGTTTAACAATTAGAAAGAGAAAAAAGAACAATTTTTTTTTGTTATTTTATTAATTTATTATAAACCTTTCCATACTTAACTACTATTAGCTGCTGCTGCTACAGAGAGCTACTAAAAGAGCTGCTATTTCTTATGATATTCTAAGGCATCATTTTTTCGCTTATTTGCAAACATTCTATTATTAATTTGTTTCTTTGAAAATATTTTAAATTTAAGTTGCGAAAATTACAATAGTTATATATATACACACACACACACACCCTGAGATATCTACGCACACTTCGCGTACTCATTTTGCATACACCATAATTTTCTTAATAAATTTAAGCCAAAATCAGACAAAATAAACAGAATAAATCTATAAAATCACCAATAAATTATATAACTATAATAAAACAATAAAAAAATAGTTATAAATCATTTCAACCACAACAATAAGAAGAACAAAAATATATTGCAGAAGATAATAATTTCTGCATTCATATAAATTCATGTCACTTTAAATTTAAATTTTGTTCGCCTTTTTTAACAATGAGGAGAGGAGAAACTTTCACAGACAGCAGAGAGTAATACTTTTTCTTCTTTTTTCCTCTTTCGAGCGAAAAAGTTACTTCCTTCCTCCAAAGAAACAAAAGCTTAGTTTGTAAAGTCAAAATAAGCCACGAAAACAACGTCGTCGCAACGTCACTCTCAAATACACACAAACACGCCCACAAGTGTTTACAACGTTTGTCAACCTTACAAAAACAAAATTTCCCAAAACTTACAGCGAGCAAACTAACAATCAACCAACGAACTATCATGATATATTTTTTTTGTGTTGGTAAGAAAGAAAGCGCAAGAGATAAATAAAAAGCTATTGTTTTTTGTTGAAAAAAATGGACCAATTACTATTTCAATTTAAAAAAAAAAAACATTTACAAAAGTTTATATTTTTTTTTTGTTATTTTATATTTAAAATAGAAATATCGTAAAATTTTAAGTTTATTACTAAAAACATATAATCTTATATGACGAAAAATAAACTTTAAAAATTGTTTAATTAAATAATATTTTCTTAAATGCCTGAAAAATATTGTTGGAAGGTTATATCGTTTAAGCTTGATTTTGTTGGTTATCGCGTCTATGCGTTTGTATTTCTTTTGTCTGACTGATTACTACTAGAAGAAGAGGACGCTCATGAAAGTATAATTTATTTCAAATAAATAATTTTCTGATGTTTATAAAATCAAAAACAATTTTTAAGTCCTGCAAAGTGATTTATTTTCATTATTAGCAAAAAAGTTATTGCTTTATATTATGAATTATTTGTATCATTTCTTCAAAAATGTCTTTTACGATCCCGACCGTCGGTTCGTAACGACGGACTATTTTTCTGCTGCCAAAAAAACGAACAGCTCAAAATTGTGGCTCTTTTCTTGAGTTTTCTTTTTAGTTCCTTACAAAACATCGTTTTTGTAATTGTTACGAAGGTTTTTTTTTTATGTGCGATTATATATTTTTAGTAATAATAAATAATAATAATAGTTTTTATTAAATAAGGAAATAAATTTTTTCATATTCAATTCAATTTAGTTGTAAACTTCAATTGTTTTTTTTGAAGCAAAGAACAAACTAACAACGATATTAAAAAAACACCGATTAACTGAAAGTGACTTAATGAAGAAGAAAAGAAAGAAATTTACAGCAACACCAACAATTGTAAGATGGATAAAGCATGCTTCTAATTAGATCATTTTATAAAACATTAAGAAAGAAAAACACAGAAGGTGTTGTTCTCTTTTTTTGGTTGGATTTTGCCATTTTTTTCCAACAAACTTTATGATAACACACATAAAAATATTACCTAAGTAAAAATATTTTGACTTATAGAAACAAAAACAAAATTTTTTGATGTTTTGGTGACTTCCATGCATTTTGCACTTCTCTAGAAACTAAGAATACAAACAAAAAATAACTATAAACAAGAAATCTTGATGACCTCCTTTACATTTAATTGTTGACATTAAAAACACAACAACCAACAATAACAAAAACCAGCTACAACATTTAACAACAGATAACAAAAAATAATGAAACTTAAAAAGCGTAAGACAAGAACAAAACAACAACAATAATAACAATAATTATAATTAAAGTATTCTCATGAGGGGGAAAAATTCAAAACATTAATTAATTAAAAAATCATAGACACAACCCAAGAACCACACAAACTGTGTGCAAAAATTTAGCAAAGAAACAAAAGAAAAATATATGAATATAAAAAAGGAAAACCAAGTTAATCAAGGTAATAATAAGAGCATAATAAATTCTAATAGTTAAACAAAAAGGGGAACACAAAAAAATTCGTTTTTTTCTACCAACAAAAATTATTAAAATTTTTTTTATCCACTTCCCATAATTATTATCTGAACAAAAAAATATGCAGCTTTGATTTCGTTTTGCTTTTGGGTTTTCCTTACAAAAAAATGTATGGTTTCTTGTTAAAATTGTAAAATACGTAACGTATTCTTCCAAGAATATTAATCTTTAATTCAAACAAACTGTGACTATAACAAAAAACAAATATATAAAATTAATGTAGCTGCTTTTTAAATCCTACTCAATTTATATTGTGTTTCTTTTAAAAGTAAGCGTGATACATAAATTTAAATTTGTCATATAATATCGTTGTAATAACATTAATTTAAAATTAATAACAAAAGTAATGATGATAACTAAAAATCTTCTTCATAACGGTAACGGGGCGCGAGGTATCACGTTATCACATAAATAATCATATTTCTTTCTTCTGCATTTGAATTTTAATAAAAACAACAACAACTGCCGCAGTGTTTCAATGTTTTTATTAAAATTATTAATTTGCCTTATGTTTTATTTCATTTTTTATATAAATATTATAGTAGGTAATAAATATTATGCAAGAATGATTTTATGTAAAAGAATTTCATTTTATTATATACGAAATAAAAAGTTGAAAATAAATAAATAAAACAAAAAAAAGGAAATAACCCGTTTCTGTGTTTATCTGATTGTGAAGATGTTTATGATTTTTAAGGAGCAATCTTTACTTATCATTATTGTATTGGGATTTCTTTAAAAGATTTTTATAATTTCCTGACAACGACAGGATTTCTTGATTACAAAAATTATGTCATGGTCATTATTATTAGCAATTATGTCAACTGCTGGACCGATTTGGCTAAATTTTTTATAATGCTCGTAATGGTCCCAGTATGATTAATAAGCCATAAATGAGCCCCTAAATGAGCATAGCATGGTCTGAAATGACCATAATTTCAAAACAATCAGGCCCAGGATGCTGAAATTTTTTACGGTATGATCTACGCCGTAGATTTTTAGTGAAAGAAACTAAAAAAACTCAATTTTGAATTTTTTATCATACGTTGTTTTGTATTTTAGGTGACGATATGTGGGAGGGCACACTGCACTATATATGAAGTGCATTATAAAAAGCAGTAATCAGTAAAATTTTACTGATTATTGAAAAAAATTGCAGTAATCAGTAAATGTTTACTGTTTACTGAAAAAAATTGCAGTAATCAGTAAATTTTTACTGATAATGAAATTTCATTTGCATTACCAGTAAATTTTTACTGATTACTGAAAAATTGCAATAAAAAATGGAATTTCATTTGCATTACCCAATTTTTGTTTGCATTTCATTGATTGATTAATTTTATTGATTAATTTTTATTGATTACTAAAAATTCTTACTGGTACTAAAAATTCCATGCACTCTTACCAGCACAAATAAATCGTACTCGTTTAAGTACGAGTACCTAATAAATATTTTTAGTTCGATGTTTTAACTTAAACTACGTAAGTTTTTCTCTTTTTCTTTTTTTCCTCAGTTAAACGCAAAACAAAATCATCACCTCCTAACTGTAAATCATCATACGGTGCACTAAAAAAATTAATGAATGAATATTTTTTTTTGCAAAAAAGCTGTAGGGGGGGGGGTACAGTAAAAATCCCGAACTGCAAAATGCCGAAATTACAGAACTAGTTTCTCGGTATTCTCCAGCCTCCAGCCTAAAAATTAATCAATAAAATTAATCAATCAATGAAATGCAAAAAAAAATTTGGTAATGCAAGTGAAATTCCATTTTTTATTGCAATTTTTCAGTAATCAGTAAAATTTACTGATAATGCAAACTAAATTTTATTATCAGTAAAAATTTACTGATTACTGAAATTTTTTTCAGTAAACAGTAAACATTTACTGATTACTGCAATTTTTTTCAGTAATCAGTAAAATTTTACTGGTAATGCAAATGAAATTTCCTGATTTTCCTAAAAAATTTACTGATTACTGCTAGTTTTTTCAGTAAACAGTAAAAATTTATTGATTACTGCAATTTTTTTCAGTAAACAATAAACATTTACTGATTACTGCAATTTTTTTCATTAATCAGTAAAAATTTATTTTTACTGCAATTTTACTGGTACTGCAAAGTGCCCATCTATGGTATTGAGGCATGTGTCTTCTAGTTACACAGAGACCCTTGATGCGGGTGACACCATTTTGGGGATGACACCTGAGCAAACTAAACATAAACAGCGCAAAAAAAAGATTTTTGAGTATTTCAAGCGGCGACACCCTTGCAGAAAAACTAACCGTACAAAAACGTTTATTGATTAGCTAGAAAGTAAGCACGTTAAATTAATGTGAACAAAAATTCTATAATAAAATTTGACAAATCAACCAACGCAGTCCAGCAAAACAAAACAATTAGAATTTTGCATGTGTTTATTAAAAAAATGGCGAAGCCATTTAGCTTTTGAAATTTAAGATGTTTCTCAACAACATTAGATGCCAATAAACGTCTGTGGCAAATTTTAGGTTCCTAAGTGATGTGGAAGTACAAAAAAAAGTGCCGGACATATTTTTCTTACCGACATATACATATACAACTCAGCGATTTTATTTATATAGATTTTCAACATACATGGGCACACTGCAGTATATCTGAAGTGCATTATAAAAAGCAGTAATCAGTAAATGTTTACTGTTTACTGAAAAAAATTGCAGTAATCAGTAAATGTTTACTATTTACTGAAAAAAATAGCAGTAATCAGTAAATTTTTACTGTTTACTGAAAAAAATTGCAGTAATCAGCAAATTTTTACTGATAATAAAATTTCAATTGCAGTATCAGTAAATGTTTACTGTTTACTGAAAAAAATTGCAGTAATCAGTAAATTTTTACTGATAATAAAATTTTATTTGCATTATTAGTAAATGTTTACTGTTTACTGAAAAAATAGCAGTAATCAGTAAATGTTTACTGTTTACTGAAAAAATAGCAGTAAATTTTTACTGATAATAAAATTTCAATTGCATTACCAGTAAAATTTTACTGATTACTAAAAATTCTTACTGGTACTAAAAGCTCCATGCACTCTTACCAGAAAAAATAAATCGTACTCGCTTAAGTATATGAAGTATATGAAAATATACTTGTTATTTGTTTGTATAGATATGTTTATATTCTATAAAGATATCATAGATATTTTCTACAATAATTTCTTCACTTCAATAAAACTTTTCATTGAAAATACATACATATATCAACTGAATATTTGTGTAATTCAACCGACTGAAATCCAAAAATCTGGGATTAAAAAGCTTGGGATGCTGTTATTGCAGCTATATCTATTCCTCAAATAAAATTACGATTTTTAAAAGCTCTCTTAGAAACAGCAACAACGAAAACAGAAGAAGAATTGAAGAAAATGTTCAACATTTATGTGGTTAAGTATGGTAAAATAGCCGATGCCGAAACCCGTGTTCTACCTCAAATACCACAAAAATCATTCCTTGATTTCGGGGAAGAAAGTAATGGTAAAGTTTTTACACTCAATTTCCCAATAAATATTTGTATTAATATATGTATTTATATATCTACTTAAACAGATGTATGCTAACAGTGTGTTTCCACTGACTCGGGAAATTATCTCCAGGAAACAATTTTATACCTGGTCGAACGAGACGCAACCACACATTGTTTAGAAAATCATCCAGCAATTAAAAACAGCATTGTTTCTAAAATACAATACCCCATTACCCTCATCTGCACCTGTAGAACGGTTATTTTCATTCGCTGGGATTGTGAATCGTTCCAGAAGGCAAAAGTTTAGCGATGAAAATTTTGAAATGCTTGTTTTAAAAAAAGGTAACAACATATAGCAAGTATGTAATACATGTTTGAAATTAAGAAAAATTAATAGCATTTTTTTAAATTTATTGGTTGTGCATTGATTTTTAAATACATTTTAAAATTTGGTAATGCAAATGAAGTTCCATTTTTTATTGCAATTTTTCAGTCATCAGTAAAATTTACTGGTATTGCAAACTAAATTTCATTATCAATAAGAATTTACTGATTACTGCTATTTTTTTTCAGTAATCAGTAAAATTTTACTGATAATGCAAATGAAATTTACATGAAAATTTACTGATTACTGCAATTTTTTTCAGTAAACAGTAAACATTTACTGATTACTGCAATTTTTTTCAGTAATCAGTCAAAATTTATTTTTACTGCAATTTACTGGTACTGCAAAGTGCCCATCTATGGTTTTCAAGTAGCAATGGAAATAAAGTTGTGTTTTTAAGAACGGTAGATCTTGAAGTTGTAACATATAACAATACAATTTAATTTTAATTAAATTTTATTATTAATTCGAAAGATGACATTTACATATAAAAAAGAGTTTAGGAATATGGCCATCGCGACTGTTCTTGACGAAGCGCATTCTGAATTTTTGCCGTATGTCACAAATAACATAAATAACATGAATAATGTTGGATTCCATGGCATCAAATGCTGGTTTATCAGCATAAACAGTGACTACGCAGTGACGTAGCTAGCATGGGTGACACCCGGGGCGGAAGTAATGGTGTCATCCCAATACAATTTTTTTACCATGGCAATTTTTATATTTTTATACCCTACACCCGAAGGGATGAGGGTATATTCACTTTGTGCTTCCGTTTGTAACGCATTAAAGGAGGCGTGGCAGTTATAGACAAGTATATATATTCTGGCTCAGAATCACCTCCTGAGTCGATTTAGCCCTGTCCGTCCGTCTGTCTGTCTGTCTGTCTGTGGAAATCACGATTACAGGAGAACGAATGGAGGTATCATCATGAAATTTGGTACGAATATTCTCTGTTATCCTACGCTGTTTGGTATTGAAAATGGGGAAAATTGGACCAGTGCCACGCCTACTTTTTATAGAAAATATGCACTCATCCGTGCTTATAGCTTAATTTCTTAGCTTGTAGACCGAATTTTCAGCTAAAATTTTATTTCCGAGTCCACCATCTTAGACTAAAATATATACTAAAAAATGGGCGTGACACGCCCACTTATATACTATACCATATAATGAGGTGTTTAGTACAAAAAACGGTGTTGTAGATGAGTTACTAGAAAAAAATTTACTCCCTGTAAATTTAAAAAAAGTAGGTGTCACCCGCCCACTTTTTATCACTTCGACAGATGCGGGTGTAGGGTATATGAGCTTCGGCCAGGCCGAAGATAACGCTCTTACTTGTTTTCACTAAGTGTAATTAATAGGTGTAATGCAAGACGCTTGAATGCAAATATACATTCGGTTGTGAAGGAATCCACAGTTTGGTCAGTCAGACCAGAGTTTTCTCGGTAGTCTAGCAAACTATAGGGTGTTTTTTTGCTTAGATAACTTACTGAAGGGATCACTGTCAAACGAGCTGCTATACTGCGCTCACTGTTTCACACTTATTATCTGTATAATCTGGCAAATCATCTCTGACTCACGCTTGAGTAACGAAATTGGGGCTGTCCGTCCACTACGTGGAAAGTTTTGCGCTACGATCTTGGCCTAGAACAGGGAAAATGACCCGTTGCTTTAACGCAAAATAGTGTTTAGCGATGAACAATCTACAGACTCCATTACACCCAGAAATATGCACCGTTTGGACCTTATTGAGAAATAAGAACGTAGCTCCCGTTGCAGTCAATGAAGATCGTTACCGCACCATGATCAATGATTTTTGAGGTACAGTCAAAACCCGAAACAACAACATCCCGGCTATTTTGTTAATCCCGAAATAAAAAATTCCGAGGGAGACGAAGCCGTTGGTCTCCCTCGCAGAGGTACTCCATATGCAGAGTAGGTTTGGGACTTATTGACGGTTTTAATTGCATTCTGCGGTTGTAGTCCGCTCCCCCAGAGAGACCTTCAAACGCAAAAAAAAATTTTTAATCGTGTAAATGTCGGATTTGCTAAAGGTTTTACTCTTTTGGCGGCCATAGGCGGCTAACGGTCTAGAAATTTTATCCGGGATTGTATAATTTTAGGATGTTGTCGCATCGGGATCGACCTTTTGGGACGATGTCGTTTTGAACTTCGTTACCAACCAGTGATTTTTTGTTTGAAAATATGGATGACATTGATTAGGGCAAAATGTGGTTTCAACAGGAACGCAACGTTTCGAGCCATATGCCAACAGCAACCATAAAATTGTTAAAATAGAAATATGGCGGTAAGTTCATTTCAATAAGTGAAATTATCGAAGTTCATTTAATCTGGCCTCCAAGGTTGTGCAATTTTTCACCTCGCGATAATTTTCGTGGTTTACCAACCGTCAAAAAATTAAGATAGAATGTTAAAAAAATCAAAAAAAATTAAAAAAATTTTAAATTATATTTTTTAACCCCTTTTTTAATAGAACCTATGGTCTAAAGTTTGCCAGCAGATTGGTTAATAAAAATTTAAAAGGAAGCACTAGCATTGCAGATAAACTAGACTTTTCTTTTACCATACATTTTATTATTGTTATTATTACCATATGTAATTTCATAACAAAAAGGAAAGATATAAAAGAAAAAAGCAAGTGATTTCTTGAACTTTATTAAAAATCTTAAGAAATAAATTTAAATAACTAGGATGTTCGTTTTGCACAAAGCAACTAACCCTCAAAAAATTTATATAGAATGCAAAATAAAACCAGATTTCTGCAAATGATATTTTTCTAAGCCTATTTGAACATGCTTACTGCTGGTAAGTCCTTTCTATTCCTATTATTCCTAACCTTCCTTATTAAGCATAATCCTTATAGTTGAAGTAAGGACTGTAGCAGTCCTGCCAACACATGCCTTGTGCCAAGTTGTGCTTTATTCACGCGTTGCAGTAAGAGCTGAATCAGCACTGGCAACCGGGGATTAGCAATTATCCTTGCTTCAGAGACAGAGAGGCGGTTAAAGTAATATATATAGTATATCCTACTTGTGAAGTTTAATCAAACGCGACAGTGATCTTCGCAAAATGCAGTACCAATAGGCAGAGCGTACATAGGAATACATACATAGGAATACATACAAAGGAATACATACCACCAAATGTTAATTGGTTGCAGGAAATTAGTACAGTCCACGTAGCCAATAAGAATAATCGATATTCTCTAAATGATAATTTACAATAAAAATACAGAAAAAGATAAAACAAGAACCTTTTCCTTGAATTTGATTCCGGAAATATAAATTTTCTGTGACGAACCTTGGACAGCCCTGAGTTATACCTCAGCCATAAGAAATGTAACGTTATAATATTAATTTCAAATTTATTGATTCTAATGGAATAGTAAAGTAAGTATATTCTTCTCAACTAAATAAGCAAAATGAGATAAAAGCAGTTCTTTCAAAAAAAAACCTAAAATACAAATTATTTTTATATTTCAATATCAAATCAATTTGAGCAAGGTTTTTTGCAAGAGTCATTATTACAGCACCAGTTTTGAGCGGCAAAAGATCTACAATGAAAATTTTATTTAAAATCCTTCTAGTACATATTAATACAAGCAATAGTGGTACTTAACCAATACTTATATAAATAACTTTCACTTCATTTAACTCCGTCCGCACTGAGAGAAGAAGGCTTCAAATGACAACAATCACCAAAAGTTAGTAAGTTGAACTATAACAACTAAAATATTGTTGACACAACCATGTTCAGGCAACCATGTATGGTTTTAACCCTATTATGTCATGGTTAGAAATAATCAACGATGTCATGGTTAGAAATAACCAGTTGTAAACATATTATGTTTTCAACAATCATGCAGCACAGCTGAAAACATAAAACCGAAAGTATACATACGTAAATATTAGAAGAAAGGATATGCATGAAAGGGCCACTGTCAATTGTGCTTAATACGATGATATACCACAACTTCCATCAACTGCTGTTTAAGGTATGTATTCCCAACTTAAGTTTATGGTTGCAGAAATCATATAATACGTTTAACCCTTCTGTCATAACTAGGTCTGGCCAGACCTTTTCCATTTTCAAGCAGGTTTTTTTAATATTAATATCGTAGCTACGTTGACGAAACTTTCTGACTTTGTCGGCGTACATTTCTTCTATAGTTTGATGTAGACAAAAATTTAAGAAACTAGTTTTTAAGGAGAAAACACGTTTTTTCTACAGCGACCCCTAGAATCAACGGAATAGCTCTGGCCAGACCTTGCGACATTTTCCTACATATCATATGAAAAAATATTATTGTAATTCATTACAATATTTTTCATCGTAATTAGCTTCGTTTCTCAGATATTTATTTCTTTTTTTTGGCACCGTTATAAATAATGCATTTTTTAGGGTTTCTCCATACATTTTCGAACTTACTAACTGCAGTTTCTCGCTAATTGCTTTATAGCGCTTTGTACGTCATTAGGCTACTTGCAAATTTTTTATAAACTGGTGCAAAATTTGTGAAACTCTGGGTAATAGCTTTTTAGTTCAAAAGGGTATATAATGAAGGTGAAAACATCATTATTGTCATTGAGAAAAAGTTAGTTGAAAGTGTTAGAATCTTTTTACTTGTTTATAATGGCTGAAGATCTACAGCTATTCAATTGGCGGCGAATGAACGAAGAAGAAAGAGAGAAATATCTTAGAAGATTTATGGAAGTAGCAGCAGAGACTTCTTTCTCACTTGGACGATTTTAGTGAGGACTGTTAGTAAGGATTGGTTGAGTTTGAGGAAACCGATAACAATAATGATATGCTGAAGAAGCTGCAAACGATCGAATTTTACTGTCAACGATTCAATACGACACGGAAGTGGTTGAAGAAAAAAATACCACAACCTCCTATAATAAATATATAGGAGGAGTTGACGTCATGGACCAAATGTTAAGAAAATACACTTAACAAGCGAAGAGATGGCCACTGGCGTTTTTCGATATGTTAGACGTTGCAGCATTGGCATCATACATAATTTATAAAAACGTGAATAACAACAATGCAGATAACGAAATTTATTTTCGTCCAAAATTTCTGTATTCTCTGATCAAGGAGGTGGTGACACTTCAGATCGAAGTAAGGAGGAACAATCCAAGGATAGCCGGAAAGCCGGTTGCAGTAACTCGCACGCAAATAGGTACGCAAATCAATTGATTTGTTAATCAAATTTGGTTGGGTTTGATGCTACACATAGTGGAAAACGTAAGAAGCTCTTAGAAATTACGTACGAGATATTTCTCAACAACCTTTGCATTGAAATGCTTGACCGCGGTAAGGAACGATGACTACGAATATTCCGTTTTGCAAGAAGTGACTCCCATCGTTCAACGCTTGTTCGAGATATTAAAAAATTTCAGTACCTTCGGGCCCTTGAAGCAAGAAGATAACCAACCAATTGTGAAAAGTGCTTACAAAACAATTGTTACGCAAGTCTACGACTTATACTACATTAAGCGCTGAGCAGCAGGGTAGCTTGCCCTCGTCGTGGAACATGATCTCTTTAATAGTGAGAATCAGGCGACGTCTTTCTTATTACTGAGAGCTCTCCTAGCATAAAAAGTAAATGAAATGGCTCCATTCATGACATAATGAAGAAGCTCAGGGATCTGTCAATAGTTCCACAGTCGGATTTTGTTCGTGACGAAGCTTGCGCCATGATTATTACGTAAATACATACATATACATATAATGCAATACATATTAAAATGTCGTATTGATAAGTTATTATGTTACTATTAAGTTCTTCCATTTGGTTATTAAAAAGTTTTCTCAGAACATACTCGCAAAACAAGCCGAATTAAATAACTTGTCGTTTGGGACCCGTTTGGTAAACGGGATGAAAATCCTACATGTCGCAAATATTAGTTGCTTCAGATTACATTTAAATTTAACCAAGACAGGGTCGTCTACCTTTACCTACATTAAAAATAAAGTAAAACCATTTAAGACATACACAATTGTGAAGGCCAACATATTTTTAGGAACTTTTTTTTATATTTTATGCAATTATCTGAATCTGATTGAAACTTCTCACGTTGCATTATAATAGTTTCGGAGAAGCTTATTATGAGGTATACAATAAATTATTTATTTACTCCAGAAAATTTAAAAAAAATTAAAATGCACTTTTAATATGGTCGGGGTGTTTGAAGCCCTAAAATTACCCCCTTATTATGTGCCTTTCTAAAAATTATTTGGAGCACAAACCCAATTAGACAAGAACCAAGAAATTAATAAATTCAAAAACGATATGTCGTTTCATCGTAAAAAAATCTGTCAAAAACCATTTCTAACTACAAAACGAATAAAATGTGTTTATGAATAACAGATTTTTAAAATGTTTTCTAAAGTTAAAAAGCATTTTTACTACAACAGATTTGTAAGGCAGTTTTTAATTTTTTATGAATAAGGCCGACAAATTATAATGATGAAGTAAAAATGTTATGATTACGTGGACTACTCGTATATGACGGTTGCCACATCTGATGTGATTGTTCGACGTTATCATAGATTTATGATACTGTGGACAATTTTGGATGTAAATATCATGATTCCAGAAAACATGTACTTTTTGTGGTTGGAATTGAAATGCTGCATAGTGAAGGTAATCATAATATGATTGACAGAAACAAATCAATTATAATTGTAAAACTTGAATATGATCACAATAACTATAAATTGGCTGCTGCAATCCAGCATCAACAATGTTTTTTCTGGTTTTTTCTTCAACCATCAGTGTAGGCATAGAAGGCTGAGGATAAATTAAATTATTAAAATAAAACCAAACTCCGCCTTTAAATAATAAACATTTTGAGAAAAAACATTTCAACCATTCAACGACTCTGATAAAACTCTATTAAAATTTCTTTAAAATAATCAGAACAAAGCAAACGAGAGCAAGTAAGAGCGTTATCTTCGGCCTGTCTAAAGCTCATATACCCTACACCCGCATTTGTCAAAGTGATAAAAAGTGGGCGGGTGACACCTACTTTTTTTAATTTACAGAAAATTTTGATCAATTAACTACATCATCTAGAACATCGCTTTTACTACCAACACCTCATTATATGGTATAGTATATAAGTGGGCGTGTCAAGCCCTTTTTTCAGAATATATTTTAGTCTAAGACGGTGGACTCTGGAATAAAATTTTAGCCTTAAATTCGTTCTACAAGCTGAGAAATAGCTCAATTTCTCATGGCAAGCATGGAAAAATTCACATTTGTTATAAAAAGTAGGCGTGGCACTAATCCGATCTTCCTCATTTTCAATACCAAACAGCCTTTGATGAAAAAGAATATTCGTGATATATTCAAAATATGGCGATAGCTTTATTCGTTCTCCCGTAATCTTGATTTGTACAGACAGACAGACAGACAGACAGACGGATGGACATGGCTAAATCGAATCAGGAGCTGATTCTGAGCCAGAATATATATACCTGCCACGCCTTCTTTAATGCGTTACAAACGGAAGCACAAAGTGAATATACCCTCATCCCTTCGGGTGTAGGGTATACCTTTTCGTTCCTTTTTATAAAAAGGTTTAGGAATTCTATGGTATTCGAGACTGACGGTAACACCGTGACGTTAGGTGCCCGTTGACGAGCGAAGCGCGTAGCGTTAATAATAAAACAAGTAAGAGCGTTCACTTCGGCCTGGCCGAAGCTCATATACCCTACACCCGCATCCGTCGAAGTAATGGCAAAAAGTGGGCGGGTGACACCTACTTTCATTTTATTTACAGATAGTAAATTTTGATCGATTAACTCATCTACAACACCGCTTTTCCTACCAAAAACCTCATTTTATGGTATGGTACACCAGTAGGCGGACCGTACCCATTTTTGGGAAAATATTTTATTCTAAGATGGTGGACTCAGAAAAAAAAATTTAGCTTAAAATTCACTTTTAAAGCTGAGAAATTGAGCTATAAGCAAGGATGAATCCATATTCGCTATAAAAAATAGGCGTGGCACTGATCCGATTTTTCCCATTTTTAATACCAAAAAGTGTACAAAGAATATTGGTACTATTCGTAATATTCGTAATTTCATGACGATACCTCTATTCGTTTTCTGTAATCGTTATTTCCACAGATTTCCACAGATTTCCACAATTTAACAATTTTAATTAAATTATTATATTTTATTTAAATTAAATTATTATATTTAATTTAATTTAATTCATTTTAATTTAAACCTTATATTGACTATTAATTTTTAATATGTAAAATTCTGCAAAAACCCCTACAAGAAAAGAGCTCTTCGGCACAACCGATTGTAACTAAAAAGTGTTTGAGTTATGCGTGATACGTACAGACGTCACGACGAAACTATAGTTAAAATGGATTCAGGGAAGGTCAAAATTTATATTTCCGTTGAAATCTGAAATTCGTTTTTTTCTCCGTACAAGAAAGTATAATAATAGCAAAATTCATCGGTATATCGAAAAAATACACCAAAAAAAAATGCGAATTAACTATAAAAATAAAGGAAGAATATACGAAATATAATTGAAGAAACGTATATTTTCTATCTTTTATTCTCGTTTTATCTAATTCTTAGCCAGTTATCGAACACAAGGGACCCAACTAATGGCCCGAGTTCTTGTTGGACCGCTACTGGAACCTAGCGTCAGTTATCGATCAATATAAAAATAGAACGAATATCTGAAGACAATTTCAAAGAAAAGAACAACCGATTTTCTCAAACTCTCAAACATAATTTCATTTCAGCTTTCATTATTTTTCTATCCTTATTTTTTTTAACATTTTAATATGTACAAGAAACAGGCCATTTAAATGAAATTACTATTTTCAGCTAATTAAAAACTATTAAGAAATGAAATTATATTTACATTTCGTAAAATATGCGTATAGCATTTTTCGCATAGATCTATTTTTCGACTAATTTCATATTCTGCAATTGTATTTCGATTTTAATATAAATTTATAATAGCTTTTGATTAAATAATTGCTATATCTTTTTATATATTATATAACAGCTCCTTTCCTTCTTGTATTACTTATAATATTATAATATTATCCACTCAGTCTGTCACTCTGGGTTCTTCTTTGCCGAACTTAAGTAGGTATAATTAATATAACGCAGGCCTTGAACGGTCTGAGCCGCGGAGTTGGTAAAATGACAGGCGAAAAGTAACATATTGCGTGGTATAACCTTCCAGGCGAAGCGCATAAAAATCAATGAATAAAGCGTAAGAGCTGCAATGAATTATATTTTTAAAACATATTTATAGGTTAAGGTTTAAGAACAATTAAAAGCGTTAACTTCGGACTGGCTGAAGTCTTCGGATTTATATACCCTACACCCGCAGTAATTGAATCGATATGAAAATAGGCGTGACCCGCTCCTATTTTACATTCACTTTCAGATAGTCAATTTAGTTCTATTAGCTCATGTCTAACATTGCTCTTCTCGAAAAAACCTGCGTATATGATATAGTATACCAGTGGGCCGATCACGCCTATTTTTTGAGGTAATACTCCCCAATACGGTAATCAAGACTATAAAATTTTAGCTTAAAATCTGCATAACAAGCTGCTCTGCTCTAGGAATGGATGAAATTATAGGTACTATAAAATATAGGCGTTGCAATGGACCGATTTTCCTCATTTTCAATTCCAAACAGGCTTTGATGACACAGGATGTTCGTGCCAAACTATCGTAATTTCCACAGACAGAAAGACACGTGTCCGGACATAGCTATATCGACTCATAAGGTGATTCTGAGCCCGAATATATACTTTTCTATACCTGCCACGCCTTCTCTAATGCGTTAAAAATGGTACAGGCTATAAAATAGAAAAACAAACCGAATGTCATTCTTCCGCTGATGTACTTCGGATCCTTCTTGGTGTCCATAATTGCAGCGATGGGTATGCCCCAGTTAGAGAGAGGACCCCAGAAATGTGTACTAATAAAATACCAATAAAAATCAGCCCAACGATAAGTATATAATTAACAGAAAACCTTGCAAAAAGCAAGCAGTTGCGCTCCGCACCTCATCAAATATTGGCGGAACTCAGGCTTCCTCAGATTATTGATTAATCTGTTTACGACCGTGCCCGGTGTAGGAATTTTTGACATTTTAATTATGTTATTGTTGCTGTGTTGTTATACTTTTCCGAAAGTGGTCCAAAAGCAAATCAAATGGATAGTGATGGTGCCTGTTGATCTTGACACCAATAAACACAGCAGCACGCAGCACACAAATAGTTTTCAAAAAACCGTGACCAAACGCGGTTTGGTAAACTGACAAATCCTCCTAAAAGGAATAAATATAAGTTACCCCCGTTATATTTATTCTCAAATTGAAGAAAATTTTTATTATCAGTTCTATTTATTTTATTATATTTTCTGACAAAAAAAAGTATGTAACTTCAATTATGTTTCGATTTGTTTTGTCCTGTTTTCTTTTTGAAAAAGTTGCATCCATCGCTCGATATTCAACACTAATAGCGATGTCAGAGAAATTCTAATATAGTGAAATACACCCCGAATGTTTCAAAAATAACTTGCTTTATTCATGGATCCGGAAAATGAAGGCGTTTCCAAGTCCGGAACACTTTACAAATTCTCCCAAACATAAACAAAAATTTTCTACTTCGCATGAACAACATAATCAAGTTGGCTGCAGAAGTTTGTAAGGACTAAAAAAGTCCATACAACTAATTTTGTTTTATTTACGCTACTGTAACCAGCAGCAAACAGGGTACATCCGTACAAACGCGGGTAACCGTTACTCGGTTTCAAAATAACCACCACGGACGGCTGCCCTTTTTTGTGAGCTAGATGCTAAGCTATGGTCTAAGTAATTTTAAATGAAGACCCTCATCGGTTTGCGATTTTGGTGAAACCCTATTACTTGTGATGTAATATTCTCTCGTTTTGACTTTTTTAAAACAACTGACAGCTGCATACTAGCTTTACAAAATTTTATAGCTAGACGAGAAACAATATTTAAATCTAAACAAGTCGATCAAAAAAATTAACTTACAGTTTCCTTCAAATTCATGAATACGTATACGTTATTCCGGCAATCCGGCAGTCGTCCTGGATCACTTTCTACTGGGGTCGTTAAAAGGAAACAAGGTGAGTTCAACAGATTTGATTTGTTGCTACGAAAATATAGGAGAAAACCGCAATTTCGGTTTTTAAGAATATCTGCCAGTCACTACAAAACGTACAAAATGGCATCAGAAGTTGACCCAAAATCACCAAGAAAAGTATGGACAGGGATAGTACAATCTGTCTATCAAACAAAAGATAATAATGTAAGTAGCGCAAAGATAATAACAAATGTTGAGTTATTTTATCGACCAGTAACACGATTGGATAAGCTGATGTCAGGCCCTCTTCAGCAAATCAGAATTATGGTCAAAAACATTTTATTGTTTTCAACGAGAGGAGAATTTTATAAATAAATAATTTAATAATTTTATATGATTTATAATAATATTATACTCTCAAACAATATTCACTTGTGCTGTCCATAGGCTCCGGGAAATAACGCCCAAATGAAATAAGGCCCAATTTTTTTTTTATATGAAGATTTGAAATCGTAAAATTTTGGCGTTATTTTATTTTTTTGGGCTTTATTTCATTTTCAATAAAAATTGAAAATGAAATAAGGCCCACTGTGGGCCTTATATCATTTTGTTGTGGGCTTTATTTCATTTTTTTGTAAAAATTCTAAAATTTCTGAAAATGAAATAACGCCCAAAATTACGGCGTCGACTGAACTTTAATGTGGATATGCAGAACTTTAATGCATGCAGAAAGACAAAGAATAGATGAAGAATTTTCAACAAGGAGATGGTTTTGTTGGCTGAGGGTTTTAATCCCTGCCACGGCCGAAGGCCGGCATGCAGAAGGAAGAAAAGGAAGGAAGGAAGGAAGGAAGGCAGAGATTCAAACCGTCGGCCAACAAAAAATCTCCTTGTTGAAACGTCTTCCTCTATCCAGGGTCCTTCTGCGCAGGCAAAGTGTCCTTCTGCATGCCGGCCTTCGGCCGGGGCAGGGATTAAAACCCTCAGCCAAAAAAACCATCTCCTTGTTGAAAAGTCTTCCTATATCCAAGGTCCTTCTGCGCAGGCAAAGTGTATTTCTGCATGCCGGCCTTCGGCCGTGGCAGGGATTAAAACCCTCAGCTAACAAAACCATCCCCTTGCTGAATAGTATTTGTATATTAACCCGTCCAATAAGTCCAACAGCTGCTTCGTAGCTAACGCATTTCAGCATTTATCGCAAAATTGGGCGTTATTTCATTTTTTTGGGCTTTATTTCATTTTTCGGAAAAATTTTTAAATTTCTTAAAATGAAATAAGGCCCAAAGTGGGGCCATATTGACAGGAAATAACCGAATTTTTACTTTTTTATACCCTACACCCGAAGGGATGAGGGTATATTCACTTTGTTCTTCCGTTTGTAACGCATTAAAGGAGGCGTGACAGGTATAGAAAAGTATATATATTCTGGCTCAGAATCACCTCCTGATTCGATTTAGCCATGTCCGTCCGTCTGTCTGTCGGTCTGTCTGTCTGTCCGTCCGTCTGTGGAAATCACGATTACAGGAGAACGAATAGAGGTATCGTCATGAAATTTGGCATGAATATTCTTTGTTATCCTACGCTGTTTGGTATTGAAAATGGGGAAAATCGGACCAGTGCCACGCCTACTTTTTATAGAAAATATGCACTCATGCGTGCTTTTAGCTCAATTTCTTGGCTTGTAGACCGAATTTTCAGGTAAAATTTTATTTCCGAGTTCACCATCTTAGACTAAAATATATTCTCAAAAATGGGCGTGACACGCCCACTTATATACTATACCATATAATAAGGTGTTTTGTAGGAAAAACGGGGTTGTAGATGAGTTAATATATCAAAATTTGCTCCCTGTAAATTTTAAAAAGTAGGTGTCACCCGCCCACTTTTTATCACTTCGACAGATGCGGGTGTAGGGTATATGAGCTTCGGCCAAGCCGAAGATAACGCTCTTACTTGCTTATTGACAAATTATATACGATTGTTAGGGAAGAGTCGTAGAAGACGCTTTAGGAAGAGCCATAGACGATTGTTAAGGAAGAGTCTTAGACGTTTGTGAGAGAAGAGTAATAGAAGATACTTTCGGACGAGTCGTGGAAGAATCTTCTTGGAGAATCTTCCAATAGGTGACAACTTCTTACAATAGAAGTATCGCTTAGTGTGTATGCTTTGTAAATAACTTTATAAGTTTTTAAACTTCACATTTTTTCTGAGTCAGGAAAAATATTCAGAATAGTGAACAAGTAAGGGCATTAACTTCGGCCTGGCCGAAGCTCATATACCCCACACCCGCATCTGTCGAAGCGATGATAAAAAGTGAATAGGAAATAAAGCCAGTGGAAGAGCGTGGGGGAGAGGGGCGAGCAAGGGGATCATGCATCAGGCGTCACTGATAGAGGGGCGCCAAATGGTCCCCAAAACAAACAAAAACAAGAAGGTACAAGATATAACGAAGGGTCTACAACACTGACTGAACGAACTTACATGAAATGTTAAATTCGGCATATGTGCATATAAATTGCTTAATTTTTTTGTTGTAAACAAAAAACATCATTACTACATAACACTGCACTCATCGCATGAGAATAAAATTAAAAATTCTCACATAGATTATCATATGCCACCATATAAAGAATACCACCAAATAAAATAACACGAAATTAATAGATTAAAGTTTATCTGTTTTATTAATTAGTAATAATTAATAACATCAGTTATTAACAGAGCTGGGGAAACTCAATTCCATTGCAATTCCAAGTAAATTCCTCAGGAATTAGGACTGTGGAATTAAGTACTTTTCAAGCAAAAGGAATGGAATTGAGTGAGCCTCAATTCCTTTTGAAAGGAATTGGACCTGGAATTGAGCAAAGAAATTCCTTTCACATGGAATGGAATTATAAGTCCCAATTCCTTGGAATTGGATTTGGAATTGAAAATTTCAATTCCTTTTGAGGAATTAAGGTTGGAGGAGTTGAAGTACTTTGCTGGCGATTGAGACCTTACTGTGTGTATGATAGAGTGTAAGTTAAAGTAGAAGAAGACATGTAGGCAGATTTTGGCAAAAAAACTTTTATTGTTACACTTGATAGGAAATATATGATATGTATGTGATATTAATACTAAATTAAATTGATTGGGTGGGCCGTGGGTGGGGATCACCAAAGTGGTCACACGGGGGTTTTTTGACCAACAAAATTTTTTTTTACCAATCGATAGTAAATGTCGTAAAACGGATTTTGGACATAGTGGGCGGTGGGTGGGACCACCCCAAAAGGGTCACACGGGGGTTTTTACCAAAAAAATTTTATTGCACTAATCGATAGGAAACATCATGAAACGGATTTTGGATATAGTGGGCGGTTGGTAAAAAAACCCCCTTGTGACCACTTTGGTGATCCCCACCCACCGCCCACCCAATCAATTTAATTTAGTATTAATATCACATACATATCATATATTTCCTATCAAGTGTAACAATAAAAGTTTTTTTGCCAAAATCTGCCTACATGTCTTCTTCTACTTTAACTTACACTCTATCATACACACAGTAAGGTCTCAATCGCCAGCAAAGTACTTCAACTCCTCCAACCTTAATTCCTCAAAAGGAATTGAAATTTTCAATTCCAAATCCAATTCCAAGGAATTGGGACTTATAATTCCATTCCATGTGAAAGGAATTTCTTTGCTCAATTCCAGGTCCAATTCCTTTCAAAAGGAATTGAGGCTCACTCAATTCCATTCCTTTTGCTTGAAAAGTACTTAATTCCACAGTCCTAATTCCTTGGAATTGGAATTGAGGTGGAATTTAATTCCCAAAGGAATGAGTACTCCCCAGCTCTGGTTATTAAGAACATAACGTAAAATCAAACAATAACATAACACATTAAACAACATTATATTTCACTACAACATGACATGTATCGTAACAACCCAGTAAAGAATTTAAGATCACTTATGGCATAGGTAGCTCTGTAACTACTTACAATATAATGAAAGGTACGCATAATATCATTGTTGATTATTGTAGAACCCATTATATTTAAACTTGAAATAAGCTAGAAGGCAGTTGTTTGAAATGCCTCGCTTACAATTTCAAGTTAAAATAATCGATTTAGTAACCTACAACATCTCACTCGCTTATCAAATAATGAGAATGGTAAACAAGATTGTACTTGTTTTTAAAAAAATAAAAAGCAGCCCATTTTTTTCAGATTCAATGAAAATGATAATGATAAAAATAAGTCATTGAAATTTTTCCAAATAAAATCTTTAAAATCTTTGAGTAAAAATTAAACTTACTATTAAGCGCAAAAAGGTCTGTAAATTTTGTAATGTAATTTTGTAAAAAAAACCGAATAAATTAATCAAAGAACTAAAACCGAGCCTGCTAGTCATCCCAGAAGCATACACGAAGCCTCATCCAACAGCGCCGCAGCTCTTTATTGAATAACCAGTAAGTCTGCATTCGCGGCATATCTCCTCCTTGCGCTATTAAATAAAACTCTTATTTCCCTTTCGCTCTTTAGGATAAGAAAATCATAGCTTTCAAATGTGGAGAAATTATATGCCTTCCGTTGAAGCGTAAACACGATCGAGTTTACATTACTTCGGAACTAGCACAAACGATTATACCACGCAAAGTTTTTAATGGCGTTACTCTGTCAACTGTTACCGGCGTTCTGCAGGTGAAGGATAAGGTTCACAATATTCAGCCCTGTCCCGACGATGCAGACCTTTTACCTTGTGGTAGCAACAAGAAAGTTCGAAGAGAACTCAACACATATCATTTGCAGTGGAAAGCAATCAACGCGCCTAAAACTACGCGATTCGGTGATGAAATGTTTACAAAGCTTTTGAAAGCAACGCGATCCATATAACCCTAAGACTATTTAAATTTTTATTTATTGAATTTATTGACATGGTTTTGTTTTTGTTTTTAAATTTTTTTTCTGTTTTGAAATAAAATGTCAGTATATGTATGTATATTCAAATATTTTTGTTTTGTTTTGCAAAGTTAAAAGTAATTTACATTAAAAAAAATGCAGAATAAATGGTTACATTAGTAGTTAAAATGCGGTCTGTAAATAAGCAGTACTCATTATTACGTAATGACATTTGTAAACACTTACTCTGTGGATTACAAACTAATTATACAATAATTACCTACCTTCTTGCTCACAGAAAGTGTTCGAAGTAAGCACTTATGTTGTAGCTTACAAAATCACTATACAATAGGTACCTACTTTCTCGCTTATAGAAAGTACATACTCGAAATAAGCGATTAATCTGTAGTTTACAAGCTAATTATACAATAGGTACCTACGCTCTCGCTTACAGAAAGTACTCGAAGTAAGCGAGGCTCATTATCTCCTATGACATGCCTATGTTAAAAGTAATTAGTTTTTTACACAGGCTGCAATCCAGAAGTAACTACCTCCCAATTTTGAATAATCAGTGAGTGCATAATCAATTTTGTAATGATTACTTTCTCTACTGGGAAGAGCACAATATACACAAATATTTTGATTATAATTTGTTTTACTTAATTTCAAACAGTGATCGCAGCCAAACGGTGGTCAACCTCAGTGAGTAACGGTGACCTCACACTCGTGTTAATCATATGGAAAAAGAAAGAAAACAAATAATGTTTAAAAAACGTTTGCGGAAACTAACCGCAAAACAACTGGCGAGACAGGTAGAGGGCAACTCGATACTACTAGATCCCAGGTGACCACTTCGGTCACCTTCTACATGAACTGCAGAAGATTGCCGCAAAATGCATTCGCATACCGGTGCTTCCCAATTCATTTTCTCTTCAGTTACCTGGAATGTCACTATGACCAGGAATCCATTGCATTTTTAAGTCGCAATGAAAGAAGAAAGTGATGAACAGGAGGAGAGGTTTCACCAAGATGTTAAAAGGCATGAAGAACAGTATTAGAGTCGTTAGAGTGCAGCTATGTATGTTAGGCGAAACTTCATTTCGCTTCAAACGCCGCACAGTGGGAGATCGCGTCTAGGCCGCGGCCAAAAATCAAAAAAGTCGCGCGCATATTTTTTAAAAATTCTTTTTGCATTTAATTTATAACAGATATACACCTCCAGAGCCAAAAGGAATTTTCTGAAAATTAGTCTCAAGTCGCGTGATGATCGGTCAAAGTCAAGAAATAGAAACTAAATTTTCGAAAACTGTTTTTTTAGTTTTTTTTTCTGACTTTGAACGCGTATAACTTATCCGATGTTTGAGTTATCAATTTCAAATAAAAGGTATGTTAAATCCCGGCTATTTATAAATAAAACCCTGCATAGAGTTTGTGGGCGTGGCTTACAAGAATATTTTAAATAATTTTTTGAAAAAAGACTGACTTTTACTGTAAATATTCAGTTTCGGAAGCCATAACTTTTGACGCACGTCTCGGCACGTGGAACCCGTAACAGTTTCTGAAAACTCAAAGTATTAAGAAAAACTTTCCCAAATATACTTGACCCGCAGCGATCCACAGGAACCCGTTTTTCTTTGTTTGAAAATTTTACCTACTTATTTTCTACTAATAATGTACTTCAATATAACGTTGTTTTTTAACTCGAAATCTATAAAGTAAACTAAACTTAGTGTTGGGATGAATAAATTTATCACCACCCTGCAATTTTGAGATAATTAATCCTTGTCTTTTGGTTTTTTCCGATACCTTCTCCTTCTCTGGAAGCTAGTTTTCCTAAAATTTGGATTTTTTTGTGTTTAGGTAATAATAAAAGTATTTATACTCGTAGTATAAATATAATAATAAAAGTATTAGTCAATTCCCAGAATTTTAAATCGATTTATGGCAGCCGTAAAAAAGAAGTTATTAAAATATTTTACTGAGGTTTTTTAAAACCTCATTAGCATTTAGCGACAGGTACTTCGCGTAAGCTTAGGTACCTTATGAACTAATCTGGCATAAGGCTGCCTGCATAGTTGCGGGAATTTTTCCAGTGATTACAATTGCTTATAAAGGAATGTTTTTTGGTTATAGAAATCATTCATTTCAAATATTTTGAAGTAACCAGAGGTTGAAGACATGGAAGGAAAAATTGTGACATACGAATATATTTTAAATTTAAGTATAATGAAGAAAATAGAGTTCGAACACATTATTGAAGACATTATAGAAGACAACATTTTAAGCTATAATGCCCTGCAAAATTTAAAAAAACAAATACAGTCTATTTTGAAAACCGGCAAGAAGTATTACAAGGCTTGCAGCTATTCAATGTCAAATTTGAAAAGCAAACACCAGGAATGGCTAAATAACGTCATACAAATTCAACAAGATGACGAGGACAGTGATGCTGAGGAAAATCCAGCAGCAGAATCGAAACGAGCCAGACCCCAAAAGCCTTTTGAAGATAGCTCAGAACGGACCAAAAGAAGAAGGCTACAAGAAATTTCATTGAATGTTGGCGATACAATGCTAACAAAAGCTTATATTCAACACCTAAGAGCAGCCAGGCAATATCTTCAGGCTGATATCGTGGTAAAGGCTTCGCATGCAAGTCCTAATCGCCTCAAAAGAGTCCTTTCAGCATTCTCAACACCTTCTCAACTGCAAAGTCTTAACAAAGCAGATGGAAAAATGGCTCCAGATACGGCACTGGCTCTATACATTGACTCGAAGATGACTAGACATCAATTTGAGCTAATAAGGTCTTCTGCATTACAAATTAATGCTAACATTTATCCTTCTTATGATGAGATAAAAAACGCTGTTTACCCCTCTGGGATTATTGCACTGTAACGGCAACATCAGCAGAAGTAAAGCTACAAGCACTATTGGACCACACCTCAGAACGTATCTTGCACACTATTTCAGAGGATATAATAAAACAATGCAGCGGAAATTTAGTAATGCTTTCTAAATGGGGCTGTGATGGATCATCTGGTCAAAGTCAATACAAACAAGTTATTTAGGAAGGAGTATCTGACGCAGATATGTTTATGTTGTCCCTCGTGCCTTTAAGACTTTGTGATACTTCTCAATCCGTAATTGACATGAACAAGCCATCAACATCTTCGAAAAATATCTCATCGGAAAATTTATGAAAAAACCCGTCATCATCTACAACAAAGTATTGCCGCCCAATCAAATTTCTTTATAAAAGAGAAACTGAACAGCTGATCCAACAAGAAGTATCATTGTTAAATACTCAAATAGATAACTTGGAAGATTCTACCTTTGAGTACCTGGGAAAGGAGGTAACCGTCCAGCATAGACTATTTATGACAATGGTTGACGGAAAGATTGTGAAAGTTCTTACGGGTACAAAGTCAACGTCATCTTGCACTATCTGTGGGGCAATGAGAAAAACATTAAATGAAACTCCTCCTAACAAAGATGAGATTTCCGGATTTGAATTTGGTCTATCTCCGTTACATACGAAAATTAGGTTTATGGAACATATTCTGAAGATTTCATATGATTTGGATTTTGGTTAAAAAGGAACCATAAGGAATGTTGAAAATAGACTTCTGAGAGAGGAGAAGAAGAAGAAAGTTCAAGCAGAATTTAAGAAAAAAGGTCTCATCATCGACATGCCTAAGATTGGAGCTGGGAACACAAATGATGGCAATACGGCTAGGAGGTTTTTTGACGATCCAGTTACTACTTCTCGAATCACTGGAATAGACTTAAATTTAATATTTAAGTTTAAAGTTATATTTCCAACAAGAGTAACAGAGTAATTTCGAGTAACAGAGAAATAAACCCTTCAAAATTTGGTAAATATACTGAAACCACTGCGAATCTTTATAACGCATTGTATCCATGGAGAGCAATGTCCCCCACTGTCCATAAAGTATTGATGCATGGCGAACAAATAATCCAAAACCATATACTGCCTATTGGAGAGTTATCTGAAGAAGCTCAAGAAAAACGAAATAAGGACTACAGGTACTATAGGGAGCACAATACCAGAAAGTGTTCACGGGAAAGTACCAACGAGGATTTGTTCAGAATGCTTCTTATTTCTTCAGATCCCTACATTTCATCCTTAAGGAGAAAATATACCAAAACTTCTACACCTTTAAGTAAAGAGGCAGAAGAATTGATTTGGAAACCTATAGATGAAGATTTCGTTGAAAATTTGTAATACCTTTTCTTTTAAAATGTTATATTATAATTTATTACAATATACTTAAGTAAATAAAACTCAAAAAACTTTAAAAACTTTGTGTTTTAAGTAAATTGCTTTAATATTTTGAAGAAATATTGTTACTTTTCGAAATTACAAACCTTTCACTTAAACTGCATTGGTTATTGGTTAGATATCATTTTTTAGGTCTTTAGCATAGTTAATATATATGTCCTATTGCAAATATAATGCTTAATAGTCAAAATATAAACAGGTAAAAACATTTTTTTTGTGACGCGACTTTTTCACAAAACTCTATTTTTGGAAATTTTTTAAAAATATTAAAAAAATTGCGAGACATATGGAATTTTTTTATTTATAAAATACATGTTTCTTCTTTCATTTGCAAAAAACCGCATCAAAGTGTCTCAACCCGTTCAAAAGTTACAGATTTTTGACCGTGAAGAAGTCAAAAACAGCCATTTTCCTCCACTGTGCGCCGGTAATAACGTTCGAAGCGAATTGAAGTTTCTTAACATAAAAGAAAAATTTTAAGTCATTAATAAAAAGACTGGATGTTTACTTTTTTGGGGTTTCTTTTTTAAACTATTAATCGTACCTTAAAAAACAATCCGTGTTGGGAGAAAAAAATTTTTATTTACGAGTATTTTTCCTTTATTCTAATACGCTCACTCCTTAGTCTAATGTTCGCCTCAGGAGTTCGTCAATTTTTATAATTAATAAAAGCAGTTTTCAAACAACCGCGATATTACAATAGCCTGACCCTATACATACATATGTATGTTACATAATACATAATAATAATATCCCCGTAGTTCATGTCTCGAAGACATCTTCGAAGACGCGTGCACGACATAACGCCGTCGTCGAGGACACCTGCAAGACAAGCCTATGTTCGTCTCCGAAGACATTTTCATACGAATGTCTCGATTGTCTTCGACGACAACAAGAGCGACAGTGTCCTCAATATTGCCTTCGACGACAATTAACGAAAATGTCGCCGCAGAAAAAAAAAAAAAAATAGCCTAGAAACTACCTAGCACCACCAGAATCGTCCCTATGACTTTATTTTGTGATATTTTGCAGACAAATATTAATTTAAATTTTATTTATAAATTTTTTTAAATGACCGTTGCGGGATTCGAACCCTCACTCTCAATATTACTAGGCGAGCATTTACTCCACTAGGCTATTGAGAGCCGCTTGGTTTGTTATATTTTTTTTTATATCAATCACAATTAAAAATCAGCGAACGACTGAAAATTGGGAAAAAATTGAAGTTTATTTGAAAAGTCATAACAACAAATGCTCGTTGCTATGCTTAATTTTCAATTTTTGGTTGCTAGCAGGACAACCTGCAGGACGTGTCCCTCACAATGTCGGATTGGGGACAGCTTGCATTCCGTGTCCCTAAACATGTCAATGAAAAATTTTGCCGACAAATAGAAATTTGTCTTGCAAGATGTCTTCGAGGACAATGTCTTCGAGGAAGCTTTGAACTACTGGGATGTGAGCCCCAACAGAAATACAATTGTGTATATGTCTATTGTCTATTGCTTATTGCCTCATCAACATAAATATGTATGTGCTTAATTTTTTCTGCTATAAACGGTTTAACTAGCCGAGTAAACTTACACAAGTGAATTAATGAACAAAATTAATATTGTTTAATTAAGAAACTGTCGTGAATTGCAAGCTTTCCTTCCGACAATAGCTATACCTACGTATTTATATGGGACACGATCCTTGGAATTTCGCGGAAACAAACAAGATTGTTACAATTTCATGGAAGAAAAGGCAATTGGAAAACAAACAAATTACACATTAAATATATTACATTAATACGTTTAATATACATATGTATTATATTACGCAGTGTAAGCCGTCTATAAAAAGAAACTTCACTTCATGAGAAACTTGAAATCTCGTCAACGATGAGCAAACAATTTTTTCTTTTTTTTATCAAAATCGATTGAATTTGCTACTTCACTTTCTATTGACAGAATAGCCAGAGATGAAAATCTCTTATCGATGATCGCAGTAAATTTTTTACTAGTTTCAACCCCGATGCCTTTTTATTAGTTCTACTGAAGCTACAGTTACTAGTGTCGTTTACATAATTTGTAACGCGATTAATAAATTTCGATTTGCTTCCGAGAGATTGTTCTTTACAATGTATCGACTTTTCACCAAACGAGGACGGACGGAGACGGACTCTACGTACTTGGCTTAAAGCCGAATAATTGGTTTTCGTTATTGACCGAAACATCATAATTTCTTCAAACATTTCATCTCAGTCGAAATCTCCTTCCAAATGCGAGCGCAGATCTTTACAACACTTTAATAAATATTCATCATCTAAATTCCCAATCTCATTTATGTATAGAAAACCAAAAATATTTTGGTGATTTGCATGTAATTCAAATATACATACTTTTACAGACTTCCAAAAATTGGGGTTCCTTATCTAATTTTTTCAAGCAGTTTTTTTAAGAAATCCAAGTGATATTTTTTCGAATCTAAAATTCGCGTTCAAGGGGCAAAAAATTCCATGAAAATACAAAATCTGTAATCATGCAAAAAACAATTGAAGAAATTTAATTTTTCTAAAAAGTAAATTTCTCTGAAAGCGCCTAGATTTTTTAATCTATTGTAGTTTCCAGGATATAAGGACTTTATGGAGTTACACTAAACTTTGATGATTTTTGTAACTCCTTTAAACTAAATCATCGCTACTAAAATAATTTCTTGCATCTGTTAATGGTATCATTCTGTAAAAAGCTATTAAATATTGGTGTTTTTTAATTGGGTAATTTTTGCAGACCGCGGGGCCTGTTAGTGTTAGGTCTTGATCATTCGAATGGTTAACACAATTTAATTAAAAATTTTTGTGTTATTTTTCACAATTTCAAGCTCTATCGGGCTTAAAAACACACCATTTTAGGGGTGACACCCGAGCAAACTAAGCAAATAAACTAAGCAAAAGGAGAGAAAAAATAAGCACAAAATCAATTATTATGTGTAAAGTAGTAGAACTTTGCTTAACATTTTGGGTCAAAGGTCATCGGAAAGCTCGTTTAAAAACAATTTCAAAATCGAAAATTTTTAGAGCCCAAATGGCCTGCCTCGAGGCGGCCGTGAGTGGTAGATTTATGCTTCATTTTGCATTGTCATCCACTTCTGAGCTACTATGCTTAAAATTTCGGGTTTCTAGGTCTTCGGGAAGGTAGTTTAAAATCAATTTTAAAATTTGTAGCGAAAATTAAGAAAATAACCCATATATCCGGCCTTAAAGTGGGCGTCAGTGGTTAGTTTAATATTGCATTGTCATCCAGTTCTGAACTAATCTTAAAATTTCGGGTCTCTGGGTCATCGGGAAGGTAGTTTAAAATCAATTCCGAGATTTCTACCGAACATGAAAAAAAGCAACCTAATAAAAACGTTTTAGAAAATAACACAAAACTTTCATTTTAATTAAATTATATTATTTATTCGAAAGACCAATACATGACATTAACATTTGAAAAAAGTCTCAGGAATATGGACAGTGGTTGTTCTTGAAGAGTCGCATTTTGGACCATTTTTACCACCGTTGGCCGTATGTTACAAAAAACATGAATAATGTTGGCCTCCAAGGCATCAATTGTTGTTAGTTTATCAGGATACATAAGTGACTATACGTGACTTCACAGAAAATAATCGAGAGGTTACAAATTACACAATATCGCCATATTTTGATTTTAAGAATTTGATGGTTGCTGTCGCCATATAGTACGTAAAGTTGCGTCCTTGGTGAAACCACATCTTGTCCGGTTAAATGTCATCCATAATTTCACACAAAAAAATCATTGTTTGGTAAAGACTTTTCAATTGGTAACGAAATTCCGAACGAAAAAATCCCAATGCGACAAAATACTGATGCGGATTAAATTTGTAGAGGGTCCTATGTCAGCAGCCAAACGGTCCATATTTCTGGATGTAATGGAGTCTGTAGGGTCTCTTTTGAATTTTTCATTGCTTTTCATTGCAAGATCTTAGCGATAAATTCTCCACGTAGCGGATGGACATAGCTTTAATTCCTGGCGATCGACGAGGAATCGATAAATTTGGACCTTTTTCCACAATTTAATATACAGTGTTCGACAGATGCTAAATATAGATTGGGCGAATCGAGTGATTTTCAAAGCAAATTTGAGTAATTTGGTTATTTAAGCGTTATTTAAGCGTGAGTCTGAGATGATTTGCCAGAGTATAGAGATAATAAGCGTCAACCAGTGACAGTCCGCCCTTCAGTATATTCTATCTAAGCAAATTAAAAACAACCTATATTCTTCTTATATATCTCCCCAAAAAATTCCGGTCACTTTGACCGGACTTTCGATTTGTCTAGAACCGTTTGTAGATTTTAATTTAAGCGGGCTTGCAGCAATTATCACACCTATTACATAGCAAAATGAATTTAGTAAAATAATATAAAGTTAGAAACAAATTTTAATTTTATATATATATTTAGGGGGGTGACACCACTTCCGCCGCTACCACCACTACGTCGCTGCTTTATTTCTATTACTACTTCAAAATTACACAATAAATGTAATTGTACTGTTAAGTTTTCTCTTGGCTGTCACCCCTATATACTGTACGCTGCGTTTAAAGATAGTTTCCATTGCTACTTAATATTAATTTAATTAATTAATAAATTAATTTTCTGTTCGGGTGGCACCCCTTGAAATAGTAAGAAGCGACTTCCCTCGAGTTCCCCTTAAACTGGGATCACCCGGGGCAGACCGCCTCCGCCTCCCCCACAACGAAGTCAACACATTATTATGTTTTGCACGTTTTCATTGATCCATATATCATTTACGACTTTTTGAACGTAATAAGTCATTATTACCAAACTTTTCTACAAGGACGTTACATTATAGCAACATGTTGTCTCTTTTCCATTGGGCAAACTTTCCTGTTGCCAAAGAATATAAAATATGCAATGTGTAGATTGTATACAATTTACATATTGTATATTCATGCCCTCTTGAAATCGTTACCCACGGACCAATAAGAGAAAACAAAATTGCAATCAGTCAAGAAAACGTAATTCTTGTAAAGGCCATCAAAATACTTTTCACAATTTCACGCATTTTTCGACCAGGTCAGACGACTTCGAAGTGGATTTGAGTTGAATTCAGAATTCACAAGACCGACAAAAGAACCTGCATTTAGCGCTGCGCACTGCTCTCTTTAATGAGGCAATCCACAACACAGTATACTTTTACCACAGCGATTTAGCCGCATAAGAATAACATAAGTGACTGACAGGCATAGCACGGTGCGGCGCGGCACACGTTGGTGCAGACGCTGAAGATACGTTGTCGCTGAAGAAATAAATTCCATGTTTAGTTTTGTTGAATGTTTCGGGTTGAACGGACGGAAGGTAACAAAAATGTAGCGTGAAACGCGTAATGCATAAAAGTCTATAAATGTGAAAGATGAAAAGTGAAAAATTGAATACAAAATAACAAGTGATAGTAATTGATGTTCAGCAAATAAAACAATTATAAAAAAAAATTATTTTAAAAATTTCGGAATTATCTTTTGTACATACTATAAATACACATCTTTTGTTTTCCTTTAAATGTAGTGAAAATTTGATGGTTCACATTCGTTTATTTGGTATGAAATTCATCCAAATTGAACTGATTTTAACGTAGTGGTCTCGGTAATTGTGACATAAATAGTTCGAGTAATATATAATAATAACAATTTTCAGAAGCCAGAGTTAGTTTTTGCATTTGGCAATTTATTAACTTTCGTTTATTGTAAATAATATTACTAAAATACTTTTTCCAAAAATGGTAAACGTATTGACCATATTGCGTTACCATCTGAATTACAATTAGTACTTTGTGCATTTTGTTTAAAAAGTACCGTTGTAACGTGTCAGCATCGTAATTGTTAAAAAGAAACTTAAGAACAAGAGACTTTATAGATTTAGAGATTTTATAGATATAAAATGTAATCATCTTAGATAGAAAGGAAAATATATTAAAGCTGAAATATCTATCACACTTTTAAAACAATTTGCATATTCAGATAATTTGAAATAAATAATACTCCCAAATTAAAATGCCTTAAAATAAATCCATTAATTATATAGTGCTTTCGTAGCTTATTTTGCATATTTTCTGTTTTCTGGCATATTTCAAAAATTTTGTATTGGTACGTAATGTAATGTAAGGTAATGTAAGGAGCACTGAGGTGGAGCGAACTTTGTCTATTATATCATACATACCAACAATACATACGGTGCATTTTACGCAGACATTTTTAAAAACGTTTAAAAGCACATAAATGTTAATTGTTTCTTTAATTGCAATAAGAAGTAAACCAAATAATATACGAGTATCTACTTATATTAAAACCTTTTTATTCCCTACACCCGAAGGGATTAGGGTATAGGAGTGAAAGCTGCGGCCAGGCCGAAGATAACGGTCTTACTTAAACTAATGTTTAAATAACATTTATGCAGTCACTTTGGTGGGCAAATGTTTAGTGTAAGAGTGAAATTTTGGGTGTAAAATTTTTGATAGTAAAAGTGGATTTACATGAGTTTTTTTGATTTAGAATAAATTAATGAATATCTTTCCAATGATGTAAAAAATTTTACGATTGTTGTCTTCTGAAGCGGGGGGAGGAAATAACTAGTCCCTCTTTGGAGTTGTCCAAATAGACCGTGTTTGATATCAAATTAAAGCTCTTGCTGAGGGCTATTAAATGAGATACTCGTATTGCATTTTTGTTAAGTGCAGCTGTTTTTAGTGCTTTTTATTTACAAAAGTTATTCATTTTAAAAGTTTTTAACAGAACTTATTCATTTTTTATTCTTTCTTTAAAGGTAGCATAGTGAAGTATTGATGGTAAAAAGGTGGTATAGGTCTTGAAGTTTCATACAGTGGCAACAAAGTAATTTTGCTGAGATTTTTAAATAACTTTTATCAAATCACACAACCATGGCTAAGGCCGTTGGAAGTGTGCAATTTGGGGTAGTAAACGTCGATTCCTTTACATAGGATTTTTTTTTAGAATAAGTTAATGCGGAACTTTTCGATAAGTTTAAAAAATTTTAGGTTTTTTGGGGTTTTGGGGCGGGAGTGGTAACTTCCTCCTTGGGGTTGTCCAATTTGAGGTTGTCCGTTGTTATATCCAATTAAAGCTCTTGCTAAATGCTATAAAACGAAATATTTTTTTAATTTCAGTGCATTTTATGTAAAAAAGTTATTAATTTTAAAAGTTTTTTTAACATCGAATTTATTAGGTCCTCCTTTTTCCAAAATAAAAAAAATATTTTGAATGGAGAATTTGCTTCCGTGCTAGTTTTGTAAACAATTTTGTGCAGTTCATCACTTTTAAATCTTATTCAGAATATTTTCAGGCAATTTATGTATTTTTCTGTTAAATATTTAATATTAATATCTTATACTAGATATATTAGATACTAGCTAATACCTGCTATTGAGCGGAGCACAGTAAGCTCCTAACAATCGATAATAATTGTAATTAGAAATTTGTCTTAATTACGATTATTGTGTAGGAATGGACTTCCTCTCACTTTAAAAAAAATTTTTTGCGATAACATTTTATAGCCATGTTCTTTTAAGTATTTTATCAAGAAATTTTACTCCGTTGAATCTAAGATAAAAATTTGCCTTATGTTAACTGGGAGTTTTGCGCTGATGACATAAGCTTACTTGATGATGTGTTTTCCAGAGGTCTTTTCCAAATTAACTATGTGCGTAATCAACATGGCCGCCTTTTAGATGTTATCTTTACAAATGATAAGGATATTTTTGATCTGACTCGTTCCATCGTGTATCCATTTACACATTGCCCATTACAGCACTATTTAATTTCTCTCGACATACCGACTATTTTCCTAGTGCTTGCACATCATCGTATATTATTCCTTTGCATAAATCTGGTAAAAACATCTAACTGCAAAATTATCTTGGTATTGCAAAGCTCAATGCTCTTTCAAAACTGTTTGAGAAGATAACTACTGATCAAATTGCTGTCTTGTTCTTTAATTTTGCCTGTTCAGCATGCCTTTTGGGTGGTGAAATCAACTACGAGTACAACAAACCTGTTGCATTTTGTATCAGGTCAATCAATCAAACAGATCAAGCAATCAATAATTTTAAGCATTCTAAACAGTAGGGTGTTACTGACTTCAGTAAAGCTTTCGATGCAGTAAATCATAAGCTTCATATTATGAAACTGAAGTTATTTGGATTTTCTGAATCTCGTGTATGTTGGATCCGATCATACATACCTCAGTGATCGCACTCAAATAGTTGTGTTCAACTATTCAGCATCTAAGGAGTTTGCTGTGCCTTCTAAAGTTTCTCAAGGAAGCCATTTGGGACCGTTGTTATTCCTCTTTTTAATTAATGATCTTCCAACCGTTATTGTAAGGAGAAAGGTGCTTATGCTTGCTGACGATGTGAAGCTATTTTTATCCTATTTATTGGAGAGTTAAATTGTGTAACACAGACTGCATGGATCTAAATTTGAGAATGTGTAAACAAATTAAATTTGCCCGCTGTTTGTATCCTTCGTTTCGTAATTACACTATTAGCCGTTGGAACTTGGATGTAGTCGTACATTCAGTCCTATAAGCGGTGTGTCTAGAAGGAATTGAACGACCTTTATTTTTCTAAGTTACTTTACACCTCATTGGTGAGACCAATTCTGGAGTGGACCAATTCTGGAGTGGACCAATTCTAAGCAATGAATGTGCTTAGTTAAGATCTCAAATAATAATAATAAAAATACAAAAAATATTAAAATTGGGTACCTATATCTTATTAAAAATACCATTAATTAATTTTTTCCAAAAGTGGACTTATAACAATTTCAAAAAAACGACTTAAATATTAGTATTTTAGTAGTGGTATATTAGTACTAATAGTAATTTTAGAAACTTAATGATTGTAATAAATAGAATATTAACATTACATACAGAACGAAAAAAGACACTTAAGGTGGCACATCGCCGAAACCGGTTTGTGTGCAAACCAAACTAGACAAGGGAATACGAAAGTTCGTTCAAAAACCAATCATCATCCAGCCGGTTTTTTTTAAAGAAAGTTTCTGTTAGCAGCCTAAAACCCATTTTAGAAATGGAAGAGACTCTAACGTTTTTTTATTATTTTGCAAAATAGTACTTCTAGACCAAAGTGTAAAAATATTTTTGAAAGACTTTTCGATATATAGACTCGTACTCCACTTAGCATTGAAATAAACTTAAAAGTCGTTTAAGATCTTTGAAGATGAAACGAATGGATGTTTAGCGTACAAGTAATGCAGCTGCTTTTAAGCAGCGATTATTTATAAAAATTGCATGATTAATGATTCTTGTTTGAATAGAATAAACTAAATCTAGAAAAATGCAAGTATTTACTGTCATAAAAAGCAAAAGAAATTAAAGAATAAATAGTAAGGGTATTCATCTATGGTATAATTTTATACTTTGTATAATTGTATAATTTTATCTGCCTTGCCTCATGAACACAACCTTAAATCGATTGCGTGAATGCTGTTTATTGATCAGTTTTATTGATTAGCTCAACCCATACCCATGCTCATATACCCTACACCCTACCCTACACTATACCCTACACCCGCCTCTGTCAGTAATAATAAA
The DNA here is from genome assembly GCA_949752815.1 of Conops quadrifasciatus. Taxonomy (NCBI): domain Eukaryota; kingdom Metazoa; phylum Arthropoda; class Insecta; order Diptera; family Conopidae; genus Conops; species Conops quadrifasciatus. The sequence continues at coordinate 28,956,737 of OX457078.1, read as the reverse complement.
TAGTGGGCAGGTGACGCTACCGTTCATTTCATTTACAGATAGTAAATTTGGATCTATTAACTCATTTACAACACCGCTTCTTCTACCAATGATGAGGTATTATATGGTACCGTATATATGTACGATAAACACGGCAAAGAAATTTGGGCTTCAGATTCGGACTGCGAGCTAAGAAATTCAGCCTCCAAATGAGATACATTAATATATACTGAAAAAGTAGGCGTGGCAGTTGTCCGGTTTCTCCATTTTCGGGAGTATGGAGTATACACCCATTTTTGGGAGTATATTTTAGTCTAAGACGGTGGACTCGGAAATAAAATTTTGGCTTCAAATACACTCTACAGCCTGAGAAATGGAGCTATAAGCACGGATGAATTCATATTCACTATAAAAAGTAGACGTGGCACTGTTCCGACTTTTCCCACTTTCTATACCAAACAGCCTAGGGTAACAAAGGACATTCGTACCCATGACGATACCTCTATTCGTTATCCTCTAATCGTGATTTCTACAGACGGACAGACAGACGGATTGATGGACATAGCTTAATCGACTCAGGAGGTGATCCTGAGCCGAAATATATATACATACTTTTCTATAAATGCCACGCCTTCTTCAATGCGTTACAAATGCGTTAAAACAGCTGATTTGCAGGCATAAAATTATGCGACCTGTTTATACACCGAAATCGTAGCGTAATTTATTTTTTAACCTATTGTAACAAATTTTCCATACAAAATACAAAATTTTCCATACAAAAAGAAGACAGTCCGTTTATGCGGAGATAAAAATTTTGCAGTGCATGAATACTCTTAGTATAAATAATTTTTGATTTTTCTCCATACATTTAAACTATTTGAAGGGTATAAATTATGTGCATTCGCTTTTCATCTTTAGCAGATCGACAGATGTATATAAGGAGATTTGATTGAAGATTAAGTTTGGATAAAAAGAAATAATGAATACTTATGTATGTTGATTGCTTCGAAAAGACTGCTCGAACAAAAGCGAACGCAAGGAACATTTAAATTCAAAAGTTTTTTAAACGGTCTTTCTATCACTTCACTAATTCAGTTTATGCTCTCTATTTGTGCTCCAATCTATTTTCTTATAAGAATCCTCATATCGAATGGAGGACATAAGAACAACGCGCTGCATTTGAATATTCAACACTTGTTATTAATTTCTTATTTGTTGAGCACCTGCTATGCCACTGACCCACTTTGCCAACTGATAATCTCACTAACTATACTTTGTGAAGAAGGCCAACTGCAGGATAAAACAATTTCTGATGAACTTGAAGTTTAGTGTACTCAGTACACCTAAATGTATAAATGTTTTTTAATTAAATTCGATTTAGTTTGTTTGGCTTTTTAGAAAAAATCTTGAGAACCGACAACCAGAGGGCATTGTTTAACTATTTCATTTCAGGAGAAATTTAATTGAGGAAAATTTAGTTTAAGAATAAAATTTAATCTTAAAAGTTAGTGAAAAAAATACTGTTAAGTTTATGAAGGAAGGTTTATATTGGAATAGATGACCTTTAGCCTGCTTTTTTTTTTAATTATTTATTAAGTTGGAATTATTTATTTGATTTCGAGTTTATACATACGTACTACGATATGTAAGTACATTTATTTATACTCGTACGAATGTACTCGTAGTAAGACAATAAAATGTCTACAAACAAATGAAGACATTTGTCTACAAAGAGTAAAAAACTAATGAATGACAAGTGACATTAATTTGAAGTGTTATGCGCGCCCTACGCATTAGTGCACTATTAAGTGGTAAAATGTCGTATACGTACACATACATACATATGTATATACATCTATTGTATTCTTGAATCCTTATTTTAAAGTGTTGATTTATTACATTAGCAAAACACATAAAAAAAATTCTTTGCAAATAATATTTAGAAAAATCAAAAAGTAGAAAAATAAGAGTATACTCGTATATTAACTATTAACGATTAGAAGAGAAGCTTTTTGGTATTGAAATCGCAGTCATGTCAATCGCAGGTTTGTGAAAATGTAGATCGTTTGACGTTACTCTTTTGACTGTTTGACGCGAAGTTTTATTACCAAATGTAAAATGTACGTAATGTTAAGTGTATGGTATTAATTCTGTAGTACAACAGAATTAATTTGTTTGTTATTTCAAAATGATACGTACACAAAAATATAGTAGCGTAATTCCTCAGTAAAGTATATCAATTACCTTTTCGACGAAAAAGTGAGGGACAGTGAAGAAGCATGTACATGCGGCAAGATTATTTGTTGTTTTGATAATTTTACAACTGGGAGGTTTTTAACTTGAAACAAGTAAATTAACTTCATTCTTGAACTTTTGGTAAATTAAGTTTCTTTTTTAGTAAAGGAAGAAGAAGCGAAATAGCAAAAATACAACGTCGTGTAATCAACAACACCTACAACAATAGGTAGCTAATGAATATTTGTAAATGATTCATTGATATTCGATAGAAGTAAAAATGAATAAAACGTAAAAAGAACCTAAATTTAAAAAGTAGAAATAACTAAATTAACACGAACGCATATAAGTAAAGTTTTCCTTTCAATATAAATTGTATTATACGCGAAACATTTTTCAACAGCGCTTCGTCACTTACATCTCCTGCTCTTCCATCCTCCATCGATCACTATCGTCTTGTACTTGTGAGAAGCTTGCACGTTTACAAAATACAATACATAGAACTTACAATGCAAAAAATTTATCATTCTTTACTCCATGCGTCCTCCTCTCGTACCTCATTCATTCCTTCTTTCCACAACCAGCCGACCCGACCGTCCGACATGAACAAATTTTTTAAATGTCATCTAGTGTTAGAACCAAATTAACATAAATCGTTTGTCATTCATTGACTCTGAAGAATTGCGAATTGCGACTAAGCAAAAGAAATTGACACACTATAAAAGCAATACAAAAATTAAAAAGGGTATAACAAAATTATATTTTTAAGACATTTTAATACTACAGTAGTTACTTCTGTGACATAAAAAAAAAATACTTTCGGGGTTTGTATACCCTTTGCTCCCGGTTTGCGAGGATCGTGTTCAATTATAAATTGCATAAAGTTATTGTATACTTTTATTATACCATTGTTCAAAAGTCACAAACATTCGCAATAGTGCTTTCACATTAACTAATTTTTACAAAAAAACACAAAAATCAACACAAAAATGTATAAAACAAGTCGATCCACATACCACATAAAGAACTGAATCAAGAGAATGATGCTCCCTAAATATATGTACGTACGTATATGTTTTTGTAAGTTTTAACACAGATGACAGTTTTCTCAAGGGGGACAAGTATCCGAGAGATAGTATACATATGTATGTACATATGTATACTATGTGTATGCTTACGATGAATGGATCTTAATGACAGTGAATGCTCATATTATTTACATTATTACAGAAATATATTGCCTTTTTAATTTTTCTTACAAGTTAAATATTATAACATCATGGATGGTCATTGAAGTCATGACACGAATGCGGCAATGGCAAGGTTATTTATGTTATGATATGTTTTGTTATGTTATGTTTAGGTTTAACAGGAGTAGTGCACTGTGATCTTAGGTCTGTTGTGCCTCCTTCTAAGGACTACAACTATTCAAGTAGTTCTGTCTTTGTGCAAAATTTGAGCCTCCTTCTGTATCTTCCTCCCCCAGCCGGTCAACCTGTAAATACTACATAGCGGTTTCTTCGCTTGCATTAAGAGCTGGTAGCTTCAAAAAGACCTCTGTCGCTGACGTAGGACAAGTTCGTATAGCTCCTGTTATGCAGATACAAGCAAGTCGTTGTACCTGTTTCAAAGTTCTAACTATTGAACCCTGAATTACCCTGGTGGCCCATACAACCGCCCCATGCGATAATGTAGGGCAGCAGTCGCTTGATGTTACATCCCCAACTTCTTTCGGCGATGGATCCACAGGCCAAAGTGATTTTATAAGTTTTTGCACGATCGAATCAATGTTCTATTTTCATCTTAGCTTTTGATCTAAAATTACTCTTAAGAACTTTGCTTCCTTCATATACATGATCACCCTACCAGCGACTTCTGAGGGTCTAATAGCAGATTTGCTAAGTCCCATTTAACAGCGCCATTGCTTTGTTAGCCTCGGTCCCAGCTGTATTCTGTCGCGAAGCACTTTTTCAAATTTGCCGAATAATTTGACGTAAATCTGACGTTTTACTATGTCGTCAGCATCTTTCGGTGCTAATCATAAGCATGTTTAGCATTAAGACCAGCATGAAGTTTGTCTAAAAATGCTTAAAACAGAAAAAGTCGAGTCGATATGTATAAGTAGTATGTAGTATGCATAGTATAGTAGTATGTAGTATAGTAGTATAGTATATAGTATAGTATAGTAGTACTATAGTAGCATAGTATTATGTATGTTATCGATATGTATAAGTATGTATGTATGTCTCTTTAGCCTTATTATACTTATTTTCCCTTACAAATATTTCATAAGTAGATTTTTTTCTTTTTTTTCAGCTAAAGAAAGGACAAAATAGAGTCAATAATTTAATAAATCTTAAAAGCATTGTGTTTGTTCCGGCAAAAGTGCGTGCAGAATTCACCATTTGAAAGATTCATTATCAGATAAGGAGAGAACGAGATAGCGATCGGGTGAACAACTGGAGGGCCTACCACCCATGAAGATACCGAAAGTGAAATTCAATAAACAATCGAGATAACCACAAACTAAATGGAGTGATTGTTTTAACACTGTATAAAACAACAGGATATCATTACTTCAGCAGCAGCAAAGTAATTTACGAATGAATTTATCCATTCTCCACAGAAATAACTATTACGATACTACGCACAGTTCTTCAAATCAAACTGAGCGTTAATTCCAATGAAATTGTTGTTGCTGTTGGAAAATCTTCTTGTTCAAATTGTTAATTCAAATTGGTAGGAGGGGTCCGAGAGTGGAGAGTGATTGGAAAGTGAAAGCTTCTCCGCATGGCAGGAGTACAAGTGGCAGTCGAGTCTGCAAAATACGCTCCAATCTTAAAAAAAATGCTGTCACCTACAATCAGCAGCTTTTCAACACATCGCATAGCTTTTCAGGTGTCAGTCGGGTCCTGTTTCTTTTGGAGTGCATTACTTTGGCGTTGGCTCTTGCATCTTATCCTGCAGAAAAAGGAGCTGACAATATTGCCATTGTTGCCTCCACCGTTATCATAACCTCTAGTAACACTAGCGATATTCTTCACATTCTCTCGAAAGGCCAAAATCAAAAAGTTGTATTCAGGAATGACGTTGAAAGTGAAACATCCAGCGACAGCAGCGCTGTTGCACGATTCACCGATGATACATCAATCGAAACATCGATGGTCATCATATCAACAATGTCCACTTCATCAACTTTTGTACTGGAGAGCAGTGCCGTCACTGGTAACGCATCCTTACATGCTAACTCAACTAAAGCATACGAAGCCAGCGACTTTCCTCAAATTCCGACCTACATTCGCATAACATCGATGGTTTTCTGCATAACCATCATGATTTTTGGAGTGATCGGAAATATTATGGTAATTTTTAATAGTCGTTTTATATATATGTACATAGATACGTTTTGTATATATTTTATACGTTTTATGTCTGTTATTTGTTCTCTTTTCTCAAGGTTCCCATCGTCATTATAAAGACCAAAGATATGCGCAACTCAACAAATATATTCCTTACCAATCTTAGCATTGCGGACTTGCTGGTCTTGTTGATTTGTACACCCACAGTGTTGGTGGAAGTGAACACGATGCCAGAAATATGGATCTTGGGATATAAAATGTGTGAGTACTACCGCATCGATAAAGAAATGTAGCCAGAGACCCTCATTTCAGCTTAACAATGCTTATTCTTTTCGTTAAATTCTAGGCAAGGCAGTACCTTTTGTCGAACTTACGGTGGCTCATGCCAGCGTTCTCACCATTTTGGCCATCTCTTTCGAACGTTATTACGCCATTTGTGAGCCATTAAAGGCGGGATATGTTTGCACCAAATCACGGGCACTGCTCATTTGTGTATTGGCGTGGAGCGTAGCAGCATTGTTCACAAGGTAAATTGATTCCTTGCAATGACGAGTTTTAAAGTTACGAATTTCTTGTACATCGTGGTTAATATCACCATTAATCATTTGCATCCGTGTAAAAAAAGTAGATTTGTAAAAGTAGTTTTAATGTACGTATACGATTTTATAAGCGATTTCCAATATAATTTCTTTTTTGTCATTAACTTTGTCTCTAACACTTTTGCTAATTAAATGCTTACGTACTCGTATGTATAAGATTTTGTATTGTTTTGCTTCGTTCCATCTGAAGAATTGTTGTACTTTTCTTGTCTAGCCCCATTCTCTGGGTTGCCGAATACAAACTGATGGAATATATTGACGGATCGTCAGTAGCAGTTTGCATTACACAGGCCATTACGAGCTGGGCCTTTGGATTCTTTCTCATAACCATAACAGCTTTCTTTGTGCTGCCGCTAATAATATTGATTATCCTTTACGGAATCATTGCAACTAAACTTATATGGACCAGAGGAGCCGTGCTGAAAATACGTAGCGCGAAACCAGATCTTAGCCTGAAAGCGAGAAAACAAGTGGTTCTGATGTTGGGTGCTGTTGTCCTTTCATTTTTTCTCTGCCTACTCCCTTTCCGTCTGTTGACACTTTGGATAATATTGAGCTCAGAAAAATTTTGGGAAATCGGTGTGGAGAAGTATTACAATGTATTATATTTCTGTCGCATTATGTGGTATCTGAATTCGGCTATCAATCCCGTTCTGTACAATTTGATGTCAACCAAATTTCGCAAAGGATTCTCTAAACTCTTCAAATCTTGGGTAAATTGTTTATTGAGAGCCATTACCATGGACTACAGAAGAGGACGCTTTCAGTCCGATGCCGCCACTATAAACATGACAGCAACAACAACGACAACAATAACAACAAGCTCGAATACAAATACAAATGCATTATTTAGTATTTCAGCAGTCAGTAAACAGAAGCGTAACTCAAATGAAGACATTCTGATTAATATGAAAGTCGAAAACCGGCTGCAAACATCATCCGATGTTGGTGATGCTGAGAAGAAGGCTATGTTGAAACAAAATTAATCAAGTCGGAGTAAACTTCACCGAACCCAAGAACCCAAATCATATCAAAAAAATTACAAAAAATGGGGAGTCTTTTAAGTGGAATAATTACACCGCAACTCATAAAATAGTAAAAAAAAAAGTTTCCAGGCAGGAAACGACCCGAAATTGAAGATACGCTTTATCACACAGGTTTTTATTTAACTATTATGTAAACTGCTAAAACTAAGGAATTTAATTGACCAAAGGAAAAATAATACAATACAATAATCAGGAAAATTTCTACAGTTTAATTGAAAAATACATACATTCGTGTGTACGAATATATATATATATACGACACAATATATATATATATAATACATGTACATATATTAAATAACGAATTCATTTTCAACGAATTCAGTACAAAAATGTAATTTTGTCTCTAAGGTTTCAATTTTTAAGTCTCTAAGGTAGTACTTAATTGAAAATATCATCATAACATAAGTTATAAAAATATGTCATATAAAATACTTGTTTTTGGATTGTATTTGTGCCAGTGGCGAGCGAGAGGGGGAAGGTGGGGGCGGTCCGCCCTGGGTGGCACGATTTCGGGGGCGGCAAATTTTAAAAATTAAATACCTCTAAGAAAATTTTCATATTGACACTTTATTTTTAAGTAATTAATTTATTATTTTACTAACTTCGTATCACAAAAACATGTGCTTATATATAAGCGATACTTTAGGGCGCCACATTATTCCAAAATTTTTATGCAGTTTTCGTTAACTCAGCGCTCCACGAGGGGCGGCATATTTGTTTTATACCGATGCATACTTTTAATAACAGTGTTTTTTTACTCAAAGCTCTTTTAAGTGGTGCCATAAAAGCTTTTTTCCGTTGCCACACTATTCATCGCCTACTGGGTCAACCCAGTATTTTATTTGAATTAATTGCTGAAGCATTATGAAAAAATTGTCACAGAAAGCTTAATTTCGCTGCCATTTTACAAGCATTGCACTTAGATTGTTGAATAATAACGAAATAATAACACAAAATAAGTTTACCTTCAGAATTCTAGCACTTAATTGGGGCGGCAATTTGATTAATCGCCCCGGATTTATGCATTTTATTTTTATATTTAACTAGCTGCGTGACTAGCGTCACGGTGTTACCGTCAGTCACGAATATTACATAATTCTTCAATCTTTTCCTCGTTTGTTTCGTATTGATTATTTTAAATTATAATTTAAAATAATTTAAAATATAATTTAAAATATATAAAATATAATTTATAATATAAGCCAAATCGGTCCAGTCATTCTTAAGTGATGCCGCACAAACCATTTTGGGGGGGTCGTCATCTACCACCCACCGTGATCACAGTCGTGTATATTTCCCGATATTTCTTATCGATTTGTGTGACCGTTTTGGGTGGTCGCTGCCTACCTTTCACCATGGTCAAAATCATGTATATTTCCCGATATTTCTTACTGATTGGTGCAAAAAAAAATTGGATTAAAACACCCCCGTGTAACGACTTAGTTACAAAACCGTGTATTGAAATTATGACTATTTTGAGACATTTCAGACCGTGACACCCCCATTTTAACCACTTGGAGCCGAATTCTTAAAAATGTGTTCTCATTGCACGTCTACGGTGTAAGATCAATCATTGAAATTATGACTATTTTTGGTAGTTTTAGACCATGCCACGCACATATTAACCATTTAGGAGGCGGAATTCTTGAAAATGTGTTCTCATTGCACATCTACGTCATAAGGCCAATCACCTTACAAAATTTCAGCTTCCTGGGCCTGGTAGTATTGAAATTATGACTATTTCTGGTAGTTTCAGACCGTGCCACGCCAATTTTAACCATTTAGGGGGCGGAGTTCTTAGAATATGTGTTCTCATTGCACATCTACGTCATAAGGCCAATAACCATACAAAACTTCAACTTCCTGAGCCTGGTAATATTGAAATTATGGCCATTTTTGGTCATTTCAGACCCCTTTTAACCACTTAGGGGGCAGAGTTCCCTTTGGGGGAATACCTTTGGTCCAGAAATTTTCGCGGGCATGCGCACAACAACATCTCCAAGTTTCATCGCAATCGGATGGCCGGTTTAGGAATCCATAAAGGACAAACACACATACATACATTCATTTTTATACCCTACACCCGAAGGGATGAGGGTATATTCACTTTGTTCTTCCGTTTGTAACGCATTAAAGGAGGCGTGGCAGGTATAGAAAAGTATATATATTCTGGCTCAGAATCACCTCCTGATTCGATTTAGCCATGTCCGTCCGTCTGTCTGTCTGTCTGTCTGTCTGTCTGTCTGTCTGTCTGTCTGTCTGTCTGTCTGTCTGTCTGTCTGTCTGTCTGTAGAAATCACGATTACGGGAGAACGAATAAAGCTATCGCCATGAAATTTGGCACGAATATACTTTGTCATCATAGGCTGTTTGGTATTGAAAATGAGGAAAATCGGATTAGTGCCACGCCTACTTTTAATAGCAAATGTGAATTTTCCCATGCTTATAGCTCAATTTCTCAGCTTGTAGAGCGAATATAAAGCTAAAATTTTTTCCCCGAGTCCACCTTCTTAGACTAAAATATATTCTGAAAAATGGGCGTGACACGCCCACTTATATAGTATACCATATAATTAGATGTTTGGTAGGAAAAACGGTGTTGCAGACGAGTTAATAGATAAAAATTTTCTCACTGTAAATTAAAAAAAAGTAGGTGTCACCCGCCCACTTTTTATCACCTCGACAGATGCGGGTGTAGGGTATATGAGCTTCGGCCAGGCCGAAGATAACGCTCTTACTTGTTAGAAGATATTTGTAATAACATATGCTCAAACATGAAGAAATAATTCACTTTGAGTCTGATGATTATTAAAAATATTGTAGGCTTGTAAAAAAAATCTATACTTCTATACTTAATATTATAAATGCGAAAGTAAGCCTGTCTGTCTGTTACCTTTTCACGGCTAAACCGCTGCACCGATTTTGGTGAAATTTGGTGTGGAGATAGCTGGAACCCTGACGAGGGACATAGAGTACCTATTTTATAAAAAGTCAACCTCTAAGTAGGGGATAAAAGATTGTAGGGGAATTCAGTCTCAATTTTAAATTAAGTTAACATTGTGCTGGACAGAATAGATGTCAACAATAAATGAATTTATATCGTGGTAAGACACAAAGAAGCAAGAAGTATCTCTTGGTCCCTCGAGTTATCAAGGAAACCCTATAACGGGCCCCTCCTATCCAAATAAAAAAGTGTCGTGTATATCATATGTACGAGTATGGATGCAAGCGAATTAGAGGGAGCACTATTCCACGCGAACGAAGTTGCGGGCAACAGCTAGTAGTAAACATATTTCTTATTCAATATATAAACATATTTCTTTCAAACGTATTTCTTATTAAAATATGTAGTTTGCAAGTGCTTTTATTATTTACTTATTTTACTTTTATCGTTTATTTTTCGAATATCTTTTATTATTATTTGACGATACATGTTAATCTTATATTTCTTTTAATCTGAAAGAAAAACAAGTAATAGCGTTATCTTCGGCCTGGCCGAAGCTCATATACCCTACACCCGCATCGGTCGAAGTGATAAAAAGTGGGCGGATGACACCTACTTTTTTAAATTTACAGGGACAAATTTTAATCTATTATCTCATCTACAACACCGCTTTCCCTACCAAACACCTCATTATATGGTATAGTATATAAGTGGGCGTGTCACGCCCATTTTTGAGAATATATTTTAGTCTAAAATGTAGGACTCGGATATAAAATTTCGGCGAAAAATTCGGTCTACAAGTCAAGAAATTGAGCTAAAAGCACGGATGAGTGCATATTTTCTATAAAAAGGAGGCGTGGCACTAATCCGATTTTCCTCATTTTCAATACCAATTAGCGTAGGATAACAAATATTCGTGCCAAATTTCATGACGATACCTCTATTCGTGACGATACCTGTAATCGTGATTTCCACAGACGGACGGACGGACGGACGGACAGACAGACATGGCTAAATCGAATCAGGAGGAGATTCTGAGCCAGAATATATATACTTTTCTATACCTGCCACGCCTCCTTTAATGCGTTACAAACGGAAGAACAAAGTGAATATACCCTTATCCCTTCGGGTGTAGGGTATAATCAATCTGTTACATTTAAACGTAAATACCGTAAAATAATGCTGATGAGAATTTACGAAAATATTTTTTATCTCGTTCCATTAATGTTACGCACACACAAACACACACATACACAATTTTTCGGTTTATGGAGAAGTCAGCCGCCGAGTTTATTGCGGGAATAAAATAGGAACTTATTTACGTAATAATAAGCATCTGAACAGGGATCAGCAATTTACAACGGACCAGATAAAAATGTGCATACTAAGATACAAGATGCATAAGATACTAAGATACATAAGATATAAATGTAGCAAACTGATGATTAGGGCTAGGATTTTGATGACCTATAAATAATCAAAAAATGCCCTTAAAACAATGCATTTATGCCCTGAAAACCTTTTAAAAATGCACTTAAAAATGCCCTAAGAATTATTAAATGACCTAAAATTAGCTTAGTAAAAAATTAGCTTTTGTACTATTTAGTATTTGGAGTCGTAATTTAAGTTGTAGTACATTAAAGTTTAATTATTTTACATTTTTTCCCAAAGATTTACATAAGACACATTATTTAACTAATGTTTTGTACTTACTGCATTGCACTGTACAATAAATATTTAATGTAAAGATTTAAAATACAAACACTGACGATTGTCGGCTAATAAAGTCTTGTACATAGAAATTGTCCTTTCTACCTCAACTGGTCAGTAAATTACTATCAATGGTATCCAGTGAGAATTCTTCTTCAGATAGAACCTTTGATATGGAGCAAATTATTGCATAGCCTATATTCTTAAAAATTGAAATTTATATTTCACATTTACGAACAACATAAAGTACCTGGGACGCCGAGCAGTTGCTCGGAACTTTTTTCCAACCGTTGCCAAGTTTTATGAGTTAGGTTTAATGGGGCAAAAAATTTTAAAAATAAGAGTTTTGATTTTTTGCAGCGTGAATAGTAAAAAAAGGCCGTTCTATCGGTTTTAAGCGAAGGGAAACACTTTGCCTGTATGCTTTCAAAATTTTTTCAATTTTTATAAACATTTTTGCCTTGAAAACATTGACCCTGTAAATAAAATTTCTTGAAGTTTTACAAAACAAAACAAAAATATTTGAAAAATATTTTAAATGTATTGTCAAATATTTAAAAAAATATTTGATTGACATTTTATTTCAGAACAGAACAAAATTTAAAAACAAAAACAAAGCAATGTCAATAAATGTCAATAAATTATTCACACACTTGTTGATCAACCACTTTAATAGAGAAAAAAAACCACCAAAATGAATTTTTTCGAAAAAACAGCTCGACAGATCGATTTGCAATCTTTCAATCTCGCTAATATGTGAATATCAAAGAAATCCTTAGAGCCGTTTCCGACCTCAAAAAAGCTGCAAATATATATACAATTTTAGCTCGTTTAATAAGATTAGATAGATAGATATGTTGTGTAAAAATGCTCTTATGTGTTCAAACAGGCAAAAAATGCCCTAACAAATATGTCTTAAAATGCTCAGTGTATCACATAACGCATAAATACGAAAGGAGATATGTTTCTGACTTACTAGAAAAAAGATGCAATTTCATCAAAATCCTAGCCCTACTTATGATAATAAAAGGTGGCCATCTGTTGGTTTCTATTAAAAAATCCTATAAAAAAACACCGTTCCAAATGTGGAATATAACTTCATTCAAATGGCTGCCTCAGCTGGCAGCTGATTTCCGATGGCTTCGGCCTCTATTTCAGCAAGTGCGTAAACAATATTGTGTTTAAGTGCCTGAATTGTTTCTGGATTGTCGGCATAATATCATAATGTCCAATCGCAGCTCCGCGGTTCTTCTTCTTCTTCTTCTTCCTCCTCCTCTTCTTCTTTCTCGCAACACTCATGGTGTACGGTATCATATGCTCTATCCATACTCTGTCCTAACGGTGTCCCTTTTTCGTTACAGGTTTAATGTGCACGAAATTGCTCTAACAAGTGATAAAAAGTATTTAATTTAAAAGTAACGCACTAGTTAAGGTACAACAGAAAGTTAACACGCTTGAATGCGGAATACTATAGCAATTTTTAAAGTCAAACTGTAAAATCTTTGAAGGCCCGCATTAAGAATTGTGGCGGAATGCATGCGGCCCGCAGGCCTCCTGTTGCTCATGCCTGACTTAAAGGCTACAAAATGTAACAAGTGTAACGAGTAATGCATACGAGTATACGTCATATGCGATATCGCCGTCCCTCGACGACATGTTTTCAATATTATTTTATTATTATTCAATATTATTATTCAATTATTTAATATTATTTTGAATCTCGGTGTAATTTGTTAAGTCTTCCGTGATTAGCAGATGCTTTCTTTCGCGTCGAGGAGTCGCTAACGACAGCGGCTGGTGGCTTCCGAAGAAGAAATCGCTATCGAATTGATAAGGAAAATCATTTTCCTGACGAACCGGGGTAGAGTTGCGCAGGGGTTATTACTATCGACAGCGGTTATTTATTTAATATGCCTATATTTGATTAAAATAATAATAAAAAAGTAGTACTATAATATCCTTGTAGCTGTTAATATTAATATGTATAAAATAATAATTTATGTATGCAACAGTATTTTCTTTGCATGAATATATTATTCTATATTTAAGTTTTACTTTATGCATCCGAGTTTTATTTTTCATAAAATATGCTTACCTTACCCCCAGATACTGTATATGCAAGACAGTACAGTTCTCCCGTTTTTGCTTTGCTGTTTTCCAAATTTGTTCTTGTGTACCAGCAAAATCTAGTACTAGCAAGGGAAAAACGGGAAAACTGTCCTGCCCTCTGTATACGACACAGTATAGCCCCAATAATGAAGTTTCTCCAATGAAGCAAATCCAATTGCATGCTTGAATGTGAGTGTGTAGTCAGTCAATCGTTTATATTGTCTTCATAGGATTTGATTCGAATCTAATCAATTCTTCTATTTTTTTATATGCTTCCATTTGCTGCTATGGATTACATTTTTCTTGCTGTCGCTGATTAGTCCAATTCTATTGATTGCCACCTACGAGGAGGAAACCTACTTTGATGGCAGCAAGGTGGCGGTTTGCTTCACCGCAGCCGACACTCTTTGGTCCGCCTCGTATTTCATTCTCTGCATTACGATATTCTTTCTGTTGCCTCTCATCGTGTTGGTTGCTTTGTACGCAATTATAGCGCGTCACTTGCTCGTACGCAGTCCGGCCGTTTTGCAGCGTCCGTCGTGCCCAACTAAGCCATCACCATCGACATTCATAGCGCTGACCCTGCAGCATTCCGCCATCTGCCAGATGCGCAACCACAATGTACACAAATACCGGAAGCAAGTAATTTTTATGCTCGCCGCTGTGGTCTCCAGTTTCTTTATCTGTGTGCTACCATTTCGTGCGTTTACTCTGTGGATCATTGTGATGCCGCCCGAGGCGATTATTTCGCTGGGCATTGAAGGCTACTACAATATTTTATACTTCAGTCGCATTATGATCTATTTGAACTCAGCTCTTAATCCTATTCTTTACAATTTGATGTCTTCCAAATTCCGCAACGGTTTCTGTCAATTAGTAAGCAAATGTTTGTGGTTTGCGTCCAGTGGAGCTCCAATAAATGGAAGGATGCAACCTTACGCAGGTACCGAGAAAGCACAATGTTGCCAATGTCAGTTAACGGATAACCTAAAACGCGAGGGAACGGTTTTAATGAGTTCCATTTCCACATCTTCATCAAGTATTCAGCGAACTCACAAGCGATTTAGTAGCATAATAATATTAGCAACGACCAGCGATACACCATAAACAATTATTGCAACCAATGACTAAGATCTAGCATACGCCAGCCTGCTCATTCGGTGCGACAGTATCAAGCGAAATATTTTGTTTTAAGTCAAACCAAAGGCTATACGAGTATGTATAGTAATAGTGTCACTTGATAGCCACCGAAAGGCAGCTTCCTAATTAAAATTGATCTTGAAACAAAATTATTAACTATTATAATAATAATTATTTGGGTTTGGATGGATTTATAAATAAATTGTAAAAATTATGTAATGAAACGTGTAAACGCAAGTACGTGTTTCCGTTCTCGCCTCCCTTAGCCGACAAAACACAACCACGCAGCGACATCAGATTCTGTTCCTGCAGCAGTGATTTTGTTCAAAGAGCGAGAAAAAATGTTGCACACCTTTTATCTAAAATCCCGAAAAATTCTTGAATCGGTGCCAACTTTTTATAGAAAAAGTGAAAGAAAACCATATGATTTTGACTTAAAGAAATAAATTTAAATAAATTAAAAAAATTGTTACAATTCAGATTTTGAATTTTGAAGAAAATTTAATTGAAGAAGTGCTTCAGAAGGAGTTTTTACGACTTGATTTCTGAATATTATAAAAATGTTGTTCTTAAGGATACAGTTCGACAGGATTTATCGACGCTTTTAGGTGTTCCAGGTAGGAATAAATATATTCCTATAATATATATCTATACTAATATTATAAATGCGAAAGTAAGCCTGTCTGTCTGTTACCTTTTCACGGCTGAACCGCTGCACCGATTGTGGTGAAATTTGGTGTGAAGATAGCTGGAACCCTGACGAGGGACATAGGGTACCTATTTTATAAAAACGCGACCTCTAAATATGGGATAAAAGGTTTTATGTAAATTATTATATTCAATCTCAATTTTAAATTGAATAGACATTGCTCTACTGAGCAGAAAATATTTGTCAATAATAAATGAATTTCTGTCTGTATGTACGTACATTAATAAAAAAAGACGAACAATCAAAAAGTGTCTCTTAGGGTTCTTGAGCTGGCAAATTTAGTTGGCAATTAGCAAATTGGTAAAGGTAAAACTTCGGCTATCACTTCCCCGTTCTAAACAAAACTTTAAACATTTTTTTAGAAATAAATTTGAATCCCGTGGAACTGGCATTTGTCGCAAGTCCCTGGATTGGTATGGTATTATTCGTTTGACTAATATATATAGTGTTTTAAGATATGCCACGTAAGCGTAAATCTAATTTAGCGCGTAGCACTAAGAGAGCTCGAAATTTGAGAAGTGATCGGATCCAAGAAATGCCGGTGCAATCTCAGATCCGCAGGGCCTTAGATGCAGAACGCCACGTATCTCTTAGAGCTGCAGAGACTTTGGAGCAAACTCAAGTCCGCCGAACGTTAGATGCAGCGCGTCATGCAGCCTTAAGGGCTAATGAGACATTAGAGCAAACAGAAACCCGTCATATTTTAAATGCTGAGCGTCGTACATCTCTTTTAGCTACTGAGACGCTTGAAGATTCGCAAAGACGGCGTAATTTAAATGCTGAGCGACAAACAGAGAGACGATGTGCTTTTACAAATATGACGTGGGAGGATTTTAACGACGCTGCTTTTGGTTATGACCCATTGATCAACTATAGTAATCATCGATTAGTAATCGTGGGGAGAATGGATCAAAAATGTAAATATTGTGAAGCATTAAAATGGAAGGAAGAAACGATCGGTATGTGTTGCTCTGGTGGAAAAATCTCTCTTCCGTCACTAGGTGAACCAAAGGAACCCCTAAAAACTCTACTTCTTAACGGCTGCAATGAATCGAGGCGTTTTTTAAATATAATTCGAAAATACAATTCAAGCTTCCAGATGACTTCATTTGGTGTGGATAGAGAAGTCATAATGCCAGGCTTTTCGCCGACTTTTACAATCCAAGGTCAAATTTACCATAGGCTTGGCTCTCTTCTTCCACTAAATAATAATCAACATAAGTTTCTCCAAATTTACTTCATGGGGCATGACGCCAATGAAGCGGGGCGTAGGTGTCAAAATATCCAAGGTGTGGAAAAAGAAACTGTTTTGAAGATCCAGAGAATGTTACATGAATATAATCGCCTTATCAACACTTTTAAAACAGCTTTAAAGAGAATGCCAGGAGAAGAATATAAATTGGTGATGCACCCAGACCGTACACCAAGTGGGGAGCACGAGAGACGGTATAACGCACCATTAATAAATGAAGTCGCTGCCGTGGTTACAGGCGAACAATTCGCAACTCGCGACATCGTTTTACATACCCATAATGACAAGTTAGCCAGGGTCCCTGATACACATAAATATTATGATGCATTGCAATATCCACTAATTTTCAGCAGGGGGCAGGAGGGTTATCATTTTCAAATACCGCAAATCAACCCTGTTACAGGCCACTGCTTGCCTAACAAAAAAGTGTCGTGTATGGACTTTTATACATATCATATGATGATACGAGAGAATGATTTCAATACGATACCACGATGCAAGCAACTGGCCAATCAATTTTATGTCGATATGTATGTTAAAGTTGAAAGCGAACGACTGCGATATATATCATTAAATCAAACTAAGTTAAGAGCAGAAAATTATATCCACCTTCAAGATGCTGTGGCAAATGATGCAAATGTAAATCCTAATAATATAGGCAAAATGTTAATTCTGCCCTCTTCATTTGTGAACAGTCCACGATACCTGCATGAGTATACTCAAGACGCTTTCGCCTATGTGCGCACATATGGTCGTCCTGATTTATTCGTAACCTTCACATGTAATCCAGCATGGAAGGAAATAATCAACGAATTATTACCGGGACAAACCGCTATTGACAGACATGATATAGTTGCAAAAGTTTTTAGGTTAAAAGTAAAAAAACTAATGTCAGTTATAACTAAAGGAAAAATTTATGGAGAAGTGTTATGTTTTATGTATTCCATGGAATGGCAGAAGCGCGGCTTGCCACATGTTCACATTTTGTTTTGGTTAAAAGATAAGTTCAGACTCAATCAAATTGATAACATCATCAGCGCAGAAATACCTGATCCAACTAATGACAAGGCACTACATGACATTATTATAAAAAATATGATCCATGGCCCATGTGGCCCTGACAATGCTCAATCTCCTTGCATGAAAGATGGAAAATGCACTAAAAAGTTCCCACGTAGACTCTACAAAGAGACCGTTCACAATGAAAATGGATACCCCCTGTATCGACGAAGAGCGCCAGAAGACGGAGGTCGGACGGCACGGATAAAACTTCGAAACAGCGGTTACATTAGTGTGGATAATAGTTGGGTGGTCCCCTATTCCCCTATTTTATCAAAATTGTTTTGTGCCCATATCAACGTAGAAGCGTGCAGTTCTGTGAAAGCTATAAAATATATCTGTAAATATATCAACAAAGGCAGTGACCAAGCTATTTTCAACTTAAGAAACGCGGACACTACAAATCCGGTAGATGAAGTACAAACATATCAATCCGGCCGTTATGTTAGTAGCAACGAAGCTGTCTGGCGGTTATTAGGTTTTCCGTTACACGAAAGATATCCTACAGTAACGCACCTCAATATTCACTTAGAGAATGGTGAAAGGGTGTATTTTAATGAAAATAATTTTCGTGATAGAATATTAAACCCACCAAAAACAACACTTACTGCATACTTTGAACTTTGCGCAAAAGACGATTTTGCAAAAACTCTTCTTTACGTTGAGGTTCCGAGATATTATACTTGGAATACATCAAGGAGAGAATGGAAACGTCGAGTTCAAGGAATCTCTGTTCAGAATTGGCCTGGTGTTAAATCAGGAGATGCTTTAGGTAGAGTCTATACTGTGCACGTCAGCAACATGGAATGCTTTTGCTTAAGGATGCTGTTACACCATGTGCGGGGACCAATCTCTTTCAAAAGTCTTAAAAATCACAATGGTCACGAATTTTCAACATTTAGAGAGGTATGTGAGGCAAAAGGATTATTAGAAAATGATAATCATTGGGATGTAACACTTGAGGAGGCTGTGCAATGCAAATCAGCGGCGAAGGTGAGAGAACTTTTTGCGATATTAATATCGACCTGTGGTCTTTCAAATCCCCAGCAAATGTGGGAAAAATACAGAATTGATATGGCGGAAGACATATTACACAGATTGGAAGATCCTAATGCTACATACAATGATTTTATCTACAACGAAGCTCTCACAAAGGTGGAAGACCAAGTAATAATGATAACTGGAAGACATCTATCGCACTTTGGATTAAGTAGACCAATTAGAACGGGGGAACTTAGTAGTGATTTAATACGAGAAATGAGTTACGATACTATTTCATTGCAGCAGCAACTACATGAATACATTCCGCGTTTGAATCCAGAGCAAAGAACAGTTTTTAACAATGTTATGCAACAGATTAAGAGTGGTGAAGGTGGTTTGTTCTTTTTAGATGCTCCAGGAGGCACTGGCAAGACTTTTCTTTTAAATTTGCTCTTAGCTCAAATTCGGAAAAATAAAGGAGTTGCTGTTGCAGTAGCCTCCTCTGGAATAGCTGCCACGCTACTCGATGGTGGTCGAACGGCGCATTCGGTACTTAAGCTGCCGTTGGACTTAGCTCATGAAGAAACACCAAGCTGTAACATCAGCAAAAATAGCGATCGTGGACAGGTGTTGCAGCAGTGTAAGCTGTTGGTTTGGGACGAATGCACGATGTCCCACAAAAGAGCAATCGAAGCACTAAATCGGACCATGAAGGATATTAAAGGCAACCAATGTATCATGGGAGGGTTGGTCGTATTACTGGCTGGCGACTTTAGACAGATTCTTCCCGTAATAACCAAAGGCACACCGGCAGACGAAGTAAATGCATGTTTAAAGGCATCAAATCTATGGCAGCATGTTAAAAAATTTAGCCTAAAAACAAATATGCGAGTACAACTGCACAATGACACAGAATCAGGCCAATATGCGGATGCTCTTCTCAAAATCGGAGAAGGTCGTATTGCTACAGATGCTACCGGTATGATTTCATTAAATCGTGAGTTCTGTAATATTGTTCACAGTACAGAAGAATTGGTGAGCAAAGTTTATCCTGAACTGCAAGCTAATATAGGAAGTAAAGAATGGTTATGTGAAAGGGCAATTTTGGCGTCGACTAATGAAATTGCAGAACAAATAAATGCGAAAATTGTTTCACAAATAAAAGGGGACATTGTAGAATATCTCTCTGTCGATAATGTTATGGACACTGAACAAATCACCTCTTATCCTATAGAGTTTCTTAACTCTTTGGAATTGTCAGGAGTGCCTTCTCATAAGCTAAGGTTAAAGGTTGGTGTTCCGGTCCTCTTAATGCGAAACCTTGATGCGCCCAGATTGTGTAACGGTACACGTTTACAACTTACACATTTGGGTCGAAATATTGTTAAGGCGATTATAATTAGTGGCACAGCTAAAGGAGAAAGTGTGTTGATTCCTCGAATTCCAATTATACCGACAGAATTGCCTTTTCAATTTAAAAGATTGCAATTCCCACTAAAAATTGCTTTTGGAATGACCATAAATAAATCTCAAGGGCAAACACTTAAAGTAGCCGGCGTACATTTAGAAAAGCCGTGCTTTTCCCATGGGCAACTCTATGTAGCGTGCTCCCGTGTGCCCAACCCACAAAATCTGTATGTGCTTGCAAAAGATGGGAGGACCCAAAATGTTGTTTATAAAACGGTGTTAAGTTAAGATCTTGCAATAAATAATAGATAAAAACGGTTCACTGCAAAATTTTTATTTCTGTTATTATTATGGATACCCCTATTATTTCACGCGAACGAAGTCGCGGGTAACAGCTAGTATAATAATATATATATATAAAAATATATATATAAAGAATAGAGTGCAGGAGTGTAAACAAACAGATGACTTGCTGTTGCAGTCACTGTTACAACATTTAGGTTTAATGCTGCGTGAGAGAGAGTTGCTGCTGCAGTCACTGCGAGGTTGTGTTTTGGCTGTAATTCGAAAAACCCTTTGTCACTCAATGTGTTTTACAGTTGGTGACACCCTTACAATTTTCCGCACGTTATTAATCTCCATTGACTTAAGTTCCTCCTTCACAGGAGCTGGACAAATGAATTAAATTTACTTAAAAATGAAAAGAATCAATTTCTGTATTTAATTTTATTTATGTGTCTAGAGCGTTGGACGACTGAAAAATCAAAATCTTCCGAATACTAATAGCGCTAAGCCATGTTTAAGACGGCTTGTCCCAAATATTCCAACGTCACAGATAACCGAATTCACCCACTACGGACCGACCCGTCTGCCAACGCAATTTCAGGTTGCACTCTCTAGGTTGGGTTTTTCTTGCTAATCATCAAATTTGTGAGATTCGCGCTAGCAATTGTTGTCTTTATTTTGCACAACTGTTAAAATTCAAAACTCGTAGTTTTTTATATTTGGTATGCAATAAACACAAGACAACACAACACAATACACAAAGTATGTTGTTATTTTAAATTTTTTTCAGGCAATCCAAGACAATCCATAAGTAACGTAGTTAAGCAAAATTGACACATATGGAGCAAGACCAATCCACATGAGACCCTACAGACTGCATTATATCCTGAAAAATGAAAAAATTAAACCGTGCAGTCAATAGTGGTCGTTACCGGACCATGATCGATGATTTTTTGGAGACACTCAAATCCCGTCATGTAAGATCCCGAAACGACAAAATTCCTACGCGACAAAGGTTTCGTGCCATACGACGACGGCAACCATCAAAATAAGTTGATTTCGAGAAGTCACCTCGAAACCGATTTGTCACCTCTCGATTATTTTCTTTATGTCCACGTGAAGTCACTGATTTATGCTGATAAACTAGAAATAATTGATGCCTTGGAGGCCGGTGGCCACATTCCTAAATTGACATTCAAATGGTTATGCCATATTTCGAATGAATAATGCAATTTAATTAAAATTAAATTTATGTTATTTTAAATTAAATTTGTGTTATTTTTTTTTCTTTCCTTATGGGTCTATTATTCTTTTAAAAATTAACTAGTAAAATTTGTCGAAAATATCCTACTGTAAATTATCAGTGAAAAGTGGACAACGGGGCCCAACAATTTAGCGGGCACCTAAAATGATCAAGAACTAAAATAATGTACATGAATATGCACTTGTCAATATTCCTATCGTTGTCAGCATCACGAATTTTATCTCTATACTAGATGTACCCGTCCCTGCGTTGCTGTGGCTCATTCTGGTTAAATGGTTAGATAGCGTGTGTTGCTTTCGACCACAAATGAAATATTCCTCATACAAACGTTGCAACCCCTTTTCACCCCTTCAGGGGTTGGATTTGAGGTGGTGGTATGAGGAATATTTTATATGTGGTCATATTTGCTTAAAACTTGGTCTTAATGCTCTTTGGTATAATTAGTCAAATAATTATTTCGGCATTTTTCAAAATCCAGCCCCTGAAGGGGGAAAAGGGGTTGCAACATTTGTATGAGGAATATTTCATTTGTGGTCGGAAGAAACACACGCTTTCTAACCATTTAACCAGAATGAGCCACAGCAACGCGGGGATGGGTACTTCTAGTTGTAAATATTATTATTGTACATATCTCAATTTCGACAATCTTCAAACTAACGTCTTACACCTGTATTTCAAGGGTCACGAAGGTTTGTAATCGTTAAGAAAAACAGGTTTGAGTCAAATGGTATCTATTGATAAAATTAAGTGAGCTTGATTCGGATACAGTGCACGCGCAGTAGTGTGAACTAATTAAAACCAAGCGGGTTCACAGTTTCGAATTTGTTCACTTTTGCAAATTTTTTTGCCATTTTATCCTAATTATGCATTTTAAAATGGAAATTTACATTTATGAAACCAGATTTTATTCAATTTTATTCAGTTTTATTCAATTTTATTTTATTTAATTTTATTCAAAAAAGAACCAAATACAGAAATATATTTATTCAAAAATGTTTAAGTATTCATTTCACAAGAATGAAATGCGTAGTGTACCTACTCAAAAAAATCAGTAATTTTTTTGTGCTTTTTCTTTAAATAACAAAATCTTTTTCGAGCTCGTAGCAAAAACCAAACCGTTCCGTGCCCGAACTAAGTGCGTATGAATTAATTCGTATGACCTGAACATTCGTGAACTTGTAATTTTTAAGCCAAACACGCTCATTTCGCAATAATACGGAATTCCCTGAATTGAAAAATTCGAAAATTTCATGTATTTATGTGTTTTCAATATGTAAGCATTCATATAAATATGTTTCATATTGTTCATCTTTTAGAGCTTTTAAGTCTTGCTCACTCTTTAGAGTAGTCAATGCAAAATAAAAAGTGTTCATATTTTGGGGTGTTCATATTTTACGGTGTTCACATTATTGCGCGTGCACTGTATTATGAATTGTAGAGGGCAGGCAAATGATAACGGTAGTAACGTAAAAGGGAAATATAAAGGTGTCCAATCAAGAATAATTGCCTATCACAAACTTTTAATTTTTGATGCCGCTTTCAGCAGTATAGTATATTGTACAATTTTTTGGGATATTGCAACGTTTATATTGCTTAAAATAAGCAATGTAAAAAACTACATCTACAGTAAGATGGAAAATTCTACAGAAGCATTTAAACATTACTCTTAACCATTACGCGAAACTCATTGAGAAGCCATAATAGATTCGGTTAAAGCAGTGTATACACAGTTTCAACAAACTTTTAATGCCCTAGAAGAATTTATTGATGTAAGTAACGATGAGATAATACAGCGGCATCCAAAGCTAAAAGTCTATTGGGTTCAATACAAAAAATGCCATTTATTTTATGTTTAATAGTACATATGTATACAGTGCACGCGCAGTAGTGTGAACACCGTAAAATATGAACACCCCAAAATATGAACACTTTTTATTTTGCATTGACTACAAGACTTAAAAGCTCTAAAAGATGAACAATATAAAACATATTTATATGAATGCTTACATATGAAAATACATAAATACATGAAATTTTTGAATTTTTTAATTTGGGGAATTCCGTATTATTGCGAAATGTGCGTGTTTAGCTTAAAAATTACAAGTTCACGCGTGTTAAGGTCATACGAATTAATTCTTAATTCTTGTGAAATGAATACTTAAACATTTTTTAATAAATATATTTCTGTATTTGGTTATTTTTTGAATAAAATTAAATTTGGTTTCATAAATGTAAATTTCCATTTTAAAATGCATAATTAGGATAAAATGCGGATATGTTTTACCTTAAATTTAGACATTCGCAAAAGTGAACAAACTCGAAACTGTGAACCCGCTTGGTTTTAATTAGTTCATACTACTGCGCGTGCACTGTAGTTTGCAATATTATCCAAAATTAACACTATTTCAATTAAACTATTTCTAGCAAAAACAATGATCTTTTTGGTCAATAAAATTGAAACTGAAATCCAAAATTTAAGGACAAAATTTAACACATTTTTAAACGAAACAAAAGCACTAGCACGTAATTTGAATATTTTAAAACATTTTCCTGAAAAATGAATTCACTAGAATACGATAGATGTCGCTTATCACGACTATTTTTTGTTTACTTTATTTGTTGTAAAGTCAGAGAGGCACTTGACAACGAGAATAGGAAACTTGATAAATTCTTAAGCTGTAAATTAACATGGCTGCCAGAATAGCCCTGTTACTCTTTAAAACTAATAATTTTATTGACTTCCCTAAGATACAAGAGATGAAAAGTTAATTGTGGAACCACAACCTCGCAGCAGCAGCGGCAGCGACGTGAAATTTATACAGGAGCTTATGGGAATTGGTTGACGCCGGGCAGCGTCAGTAAAAATAGAATCTATTTCGACAGCAAGGCGTTCGCCCTTTTTCTGCCAAGAAATGTTGCCTCTCTCTACCGAAAGTTCTACATAATTTCTGAAATTGTAATAGAATTGTAAACAAAACCATATGATTTTAACAACTCAAAATTACAACTCGGCGAAATTGTTGATTTGATTTTGATTAAATTTTAATAGGTTTAAATAAATATCATTCGTTCATTGAATTAAATTAATTAAATCGAAGAAAAATTGATTTCGGAAGTTCAAACAAGAATGGTCATACTAATGAATCGAAGTGAGTCCGTGTAGCCAGATCACACGAAGCAAGTCCTCAACAAATAGCGTCGCCAGATGCCGCTAGGTGGCTTATAGAGATGCCACAAATAATCAACAAAAGCGACATCTATCGTATTCTAGCGATTCAATTTATTTTTTAAAAAATCATTTTATTGTTGCCTACAGATTTTTGTTGCGCTTCAAAAAAAGCTAGCATTTACTAAAAAATATCGGCTCCGGAATGGCTGAGGGTTTTAATCCCTGCCACGGCCGAAGGCCGGCATGCAGAAGGACACTTTGCCTGCGGAGAAGGACCCAGAATAGAGGAAGAATTTTCAACAAGGAGATGGTTTTGTTGGCTGAGGGTTTTAATCCCTGCCACGGCCGAAGGCCGGCATGCAGAAAGACACTTGCCTGCGCAGAAGGACCCTGGATAGAGGAAGACTTTTTAACAAGGAGATGGTTTTGTTGGCTGAGGGTTTTAGTCACTGCCCCGGCCAAAGGCCGGCATGCAGAAGGACACTTTGCCTGCGCAGAAGGACCCTGGATAGAGGAAGACTTTTCAACAAGGAGATGGTTTTGTTGGCTGAGGGTTTTAATCCCTGCCACGGCCGAAGGCCGGCATGCAGAAGAGTTTACAGCTTAAGAATTTATCAAGTTTCCTATTCTCGTTGTCAAGTGCCTCTCTGACTTTACAACAAATAAAGTAAACAAAAAATAGTCGTGATAAGCGACATCTATCGTATTCTAGTGAATTCATTTTTCAGGAAAATGTTTTAAAATATTCAAATTACGTGCTAGTGCTTTTGTTTCGTTTAAAAATGTGTTAAATTTTGTCCTTAAATTTTGGATTTCAGTTTCAATTTTATTGACCAAAAAGATCATTGTTTTTGCTAGAAATAGTTTAATTGAAATAGTGTTAATTTTGGATAATATTGCAAACTACAGTGCACGCGCAGTAGTATGAACTAATTAAAACCAAGCGGGTTCACAGTTTCGAGTTTGTTCACTTTTGCGAATGTCTAAATTTAAGGTAAAACATATCCGCATTTTATCCTAATTATGCATTTTAAAATGGAAATTTACATTTATGAAACCAAATTTAATTTTATTCAAAAAATAACCAAATACAGAAATATATTTATTAAAAAATGTTTAAGTATTCATTTCACAAGAATTAAGAATTAATTCGTATGACCTTAACACGCGTGAACTTGTAATTTTTAAGCTAAACACGCACATTTCGCAATAATACGGAATTCCCCAAATTAAAAAATTCAAAAATTTCATGTATTTATGTATTTTCATATGTAAGCATTCATATAAATATGTTTTATATTGTTCATCATTTAGAGCTTTTAAGTCTTGTAGTCAATGCAAAATAAAAAGTGTTCATATTTTGGGGTGTTCATATTTTACGGTGTTCACACTACTGCGCGTGCACTGTATACATATGTACTATTAAACATAAAATAAATGGCATTTTTTGTATTGAATCCAATAGACTTTTAGCTTTGGATGCCGCTGTATTATCTCATCGTTACTTACATCAATAAATTCTTCTAGGGCATTAAAAGTTTGTTGAAACTGTGTATACACTGCTTTAACCGAATCTATTATGGCTTCTCAATGAGTTTCGCGTAATGGTTAAGAGTAATGTTTAAATGCTTCTGTAGAATTTTCCATCTTACTGTAGATGTAGTTTTTTACATTGCTTATTTTAAGCAATATAAACGTTGCAATATCCCAAAAAATTGTACAATATACTATACTGCTGAAAGCGGCATCAAAAATTAAAAGTTTGTGATAGGCAATTATTCTTGATTGGACACCTTTATATTTCCCTTTTACGTTACTACCGTTATCATTTGCCTGCCCTCTACAATTCATAATACAGTGCACGCGCAATAATGTGAACACCGTAAAATATGAACACCCCAAAATATGAACACTTTTTATTTTGCATTGACTACTCTAAAGAGTGAGCAAGACTTAAAAGCTCTAAAAGATGAACAATATGAAACATATTTATATGAATGCTTACATATTGAAAATACATAAATACATGAAATTTTCGAATTTTTCAATTCAGGGAATTCCGTATTATTGCGAAATGAGCGTGTTTGGCTTAAAAATTACAAGTTCACGCCTGTTCAGGTCATACGAATTAATTCATACGCACTTAGTTCGGGCACGGAACGGTTTGGTTTTTGCTACGAGCTCGAAAAAGATTTTGTTATTTAAAGAAAAAGCACAAAAAAATTACTGATTTTTTTGAGTAGGTACACTACGCATTTCATTCTTGTGAAATGAATACTTAAACATTTTTGAATAAATATATTTCTGTATTTGGTTCTTTTTTGAATAAAATTAAATAAAATAAAATTGAATAAAACTGAATAAAATTGAATAAAATCTGGTTTCATAAATGTAAATTTCCATTTTAAAATGCATAATTAGGATAAAATGGCAAAAAAATTTGCAAAAGTGAACAAATTCGAAACTGTGAACCCGCTTGGTTTTAATTAGTTCACACTACTGCGCGTGCACTGTATCCGAATCAAGCTCACTTAATTTTATCAATAGATACCATTTGATTCAAACCTGTTTTTCTTAACGATTACAAACCTTCGTGACCCTTGAAATACAGGTGTAAGACGTTAGTTTGAAGATTGTCGAAATTGAGATATGTACAATAATAATATTTACAACTAGAAGTACCCATCCCCGCGTTGCTGTGGCTCATTCTGGTTAAATGGTTAGAAAGCGTGTGTTTCTTCCGACCACAAATGAAATATTCCTCATACAAATGTTGCAACCATGTGGCAGGGATTAAAACCCTCAGCCAGAAAAACCATCCCCTTGCTGAAAAGTATTTGTATATTAACCCATACAATAAGTCCAACAGTTGCTTCGTAGCTAACGCTTTTTAGCATTTATCGCAAAATTGGGCGTTATTTAATTTTTTTGGGCTTTATTTTAGTTTTCGGAAAAATTTGGCCCCACAAAGTGGGCCAAAGTGGGCCTTATTTCATTTGGGCGTTATTTCCCGGAGCCAAAAATATCTTCAATAATTTGTTAACACGCTGATTTTTTTTGGAAGCGTTTTGTTAATTCTGATATGACTAATTAAAAAATTTAAGAAATTTAAGAACGATACACAGATTGTACCATAAACCTTAAATTATTTCATTTACGAAAACAAAAACGGTGAACTGGTAACTCTTAACAGATGCGTGTTCACAATATGCCGCTTTGTAAGCTATTGTGGATTCTACTAGCTCTAGGCATTTCAGCTTGACCACAAAAATACCAAATTTAAAAGCATGGACAAGTTTGCAAACAATTCTTCTTGATAGTTGTCAGTCAACTTGACTGCCAGAATAGCTCCGTAAGAATACTGCACATTACGTTATTTTAATAGATTTAGAACATCCGATGCACCCTACACGTTTTTTAATTTGATTTTTTAGTAACTCCTAACACTCAGTAGATGGCGCAATTGCGAATATAATGTGGGGAATTATCCTCATTCTCTTATTTGACATTCACATACTTGTATAGTCATCTCACTCTCTCTTATGTTAATATTTAAAAAGTACAAATAAATCAGTCAGTATGAAGCACAGATAAGGAGATAGGAAACTGCTGAAATATGCTAAAATATGCAACTCTGACGTAAAGTAGTGTTTGTGAAAAACCTGAAAAATGCTTATCAGAAACTCAACTATCAGACCCATGATGAAGAGTGTGAAGGAAAGGGAACGGGGTTTTTCGTATAGGAAAGTCATTGTTCGTTTCCATGTTGTTGGTGTTGCGTTCGCGGGGGAGGGGTTAATTGGAAATAGAAACTCAACTATCAGACCCAAGATGAAGAGTGATCGGGACGAAGAGGGTTTAGCTTTGAGACCCCAATGACAATTCACATTTTTAAGTCAAATCGTTTGAATTGAGATAGCAACCCTGTAGTTCCTGTCTCGAAGACCAGAGATAACGAGATAGGAAACTGCTGAAAAATGCTAAGAAATGCAACTCTGGCATAAAGTAGTGTTTGTGAAAAACCTAAAAATGCTTCTTAGAAAATCAAACATCAGACCCCATATGAAGAGTGTCAAGGAAAGGGAACGAGGTTTTTCGTATAGGAAAATCATAGTCACCACCCCTGTTGTTGATGGCACGTTCACGGGAGAGGGGTTAACATCAGACCCAATGATGAAGTGTATTCGGGATTGAGAGGGGTAACATCAGACCCCGATGAAGAGTGATCGGGACGGAGAGGGTTCTGCTTTGAGACCCCAATGACAATTCAGATTTTTAAGTCAAATCGTTTGTATTGAGATAGCAACTTAGTTAATTTTTCATATAAGTAATGAATTCGAAGACATCAATTTGTAATTATTTATTTATGCCAATATTTAGTCTATTTAATATCCATTTTAGTTTTTAATAGTTTATTTCTTAATTATAACCTATTTGGGAAAAGTATTTTAAGTTTAAAAATCATTGCAAGTGCAGATTAACAACAAAAAATCTAATGTAAATTATTTCATACGATCAAATCCGCCACTATTTTATACCAGAAACTGTATGACCTATTCTATGAACAATTCAAGCAAAATAAAACATTGTAAAATTAAATTGATTATCCAATTAAAATAAAAGAGCAGACATGAAATGGCGTTGGTATACCCTCATATTTTAGTTCACCTCGCCATTGAATTTGCCGATACTAGTGTTGCCCGTTTGTATAGAACGCATCTATTTTTGCGCCTCTTATGAATTCTGGTACCAAAGCAGTGTTGTCGGTATGCTACAATATCAAATAAATTTGATTTTTTTCTTAATAAGCAAATACATTAGTGCATAAATGTGCTTGAACTGTTAACAAAACGTTTATTCTTGCTTCGCGGAGTACAAATTACTTCCTAGAACAGAAAATTATTGTGTTCTTTACACCGAGTACTACAAAAAGTACTTTTACCTTTTTTGTACTTTCTGAATTTTCTTTTGTTAACGTAAAATGTAACGCTGCTGTATAATATCATTGATTTTTTCACCACAATTGACGAAATGAATAAATTTTAGATGAAATCTTCTATTTTATTCATGGATATCGTATTTAACGATACAAATAATGTTAACTAAATGTACAGAATTCTGCCATTTGTTTGTTTAGGTGTATTCTTTATTTTCAGTAGTTATGAGTAACTTTCTTTCCTTTTATCTTTGCTGCAATAGCTAAACATTCTAGCGAAATTTCAAAAGTTCAATAACGAACATGGTTTTGAAGTTATAAATCTTCTGGACGCAAGATTGCATATGTGTTCCAAACAACCATGTTGGTATTGTATTTAATACCAAACAGCCTATTATGACCAAGTATATTCGTCCCAAATTTCACAGCTCTATTAGTTCTCCCTTAATCGTGATTTCTACAGACGGACGGACTGACAGACTTACAGGCAGACGCCTCCTTTAATGCGATACAAACGGAAGCACAAAGTGAATCTATCCCTCATCCTTTCGGGTGTAGGGTAAAAAAGAATTGCTTTTAAATAATAAGAATTTAAGTTCTTTCATGTATTTATTTATTTATGCATACAACCACATTAAGTGTTTATCCGATACATAACATTTAAGTTATTAGATGAATAATTTTTCCTACAATATTATGTAGTAACATTTAAATATACAGTCTGAATTATAAAAATAATATGTTACATATTATTATATACATTATATAATACATATATATAATACATTTCATTGTTCTTTTGATTTAAAGCTAAAGTAAATCCGGCGGATTTGTGCGTGAGTAAATCGAGCAACCGTGTGGCCAAGTACAGCAATGCCCGTACTAGAAAAAAATACAAAAACATCACATAAAACACTTAAATAATAATTTAATCATTAATTAAAGTACCTTTTCTTAATTTCTGCATTTGCGTTGCGATTCCAAATGCTAAGTTCATTTCCATTTCCATTCCACTTCCATTCAAATCGATTGACTGAGCCCCGAGCAATTGCATTAAGACCGTGGCTCCCGACGATAGTATCACATAGTGTTCATGATTGTGCGACAAGGTGGTGCCTTGATATGCTGATATCGGATCCGATGCGGTACCACTCAAAACATGACCCATCAACTCCGATTGGCCGGAGAAAAATACCAGAGCTCGCAACAAAATTCCCTGCACTGAAATGTCCATGCCTGCCGTTGCAGGCCAATCATCCTGCTCCAAAATGGCAAGCCGTTCGTATACAGCCCCGGCAAGTGCTACTTCCGAGGTCCAGTGCATGATTTAACTTCATTAAAATTCACTAAAAACACTAATTTCTTTGCGAAATAGCTAAACAATTTTCACAAGCTAAACATTTTACATCTGTTAAAATAATAAACAAAAGAAATGTCATATAAACGTGACGTCTTGTGGTGAACTACATATACACGACACATACACTATACGTGTTTCACCTAACTACCAAATTTCGTTTTTTTTTGACATATACGATGGGTCTCTAAGCAGTTTCCTATCTCGTTATCTCTGTCGAAGACATCTTCGAAGACGCGTGCAAGACATATGGCCGTCGTCGAGGACACCTGGAAGACAAGCCTATGTTTGTCTTAGAGGACATTTTCATACGAATGTCTCGATTGTCTTCGACGACAACAAGAGCGACAGTGTCCTCAATATTGTCTTCGACGACAACAAGAGCGACAGTGTCCTCAATGTTGTCTTCGACGACAACAAGAGCGACAGTGTCCTCAATGTTGTCTTCGACGACAACATGAGCGACAGTGTCCTCAATGTTGTCTTCGATGGCAATTAACGAAAATGTCGCCGCAGAAATAAAAAAAAAATATCCTAGAAACTACCATAGCACCACCAGAATCGTCCCTAGGACTTTATTTTGTAATATTTTTCAGAGAAATATTAATTTAAATTTTATTTATAAATTTTTGTAAATGACCGTTGCGGGATTCGAACCCTCACTCTCAATATTACTAGGCGAGCACTTACTCCACTAGGCTATTGAGAGCCGCTTGGTTTTTTATATTTTTTTTTTATATCAGTCACAATTGAAAATCAACGAACGACTGAAAATTGGAAAAAAATTTAAGTATATTTGAAAAGTCATAATAACAAATGCTCGTTGCTCTGCTTAATTTTCAATTTTTGGTTGCTAGCAGGACAACCTGCAGGACGTGTCCCTCACAATGTCCGATTGGGGACAGCTTGCATTCCGTGTCCTTAAAACATGTCGCCAATGAACAATTTTGTCGACAAATAGGAATTTTTCGTGCAAGATGTCCTCGAGGACGACGTCTTCGACGAAGCTTGGAACTACTGGGAACTTAATTAATTATTCATATAAGTAATAAATTCGAAGACATCAATTATTATTTGTTTATTTATGCCAATATTTAGTCTATTTAATATCCATTTTACTTTTAAATAGTTTTTTACTTAATTAGAACCTATTTGGGAATAGTATTTTTAAGTTAAATATCATTGCAAGTGCAGATTAACATAAAAAAATCTAATGTAAATTGTTTTATACGCTCAAATCCGCCACTATTTTATACCAGAAACTGTATGACCTATTTTTTTACCAATTCACTCAAACTAAAACATTATAAAATCAAATTGATTATCCAATTAAAATAAAAGAGCAGACCTAAAATGACGTTGGTATATCCTCATATTTTCGTTCACCTCGCCATTGAATTTGCCGATACTAGTGTTGCCCGTTTGTATAGAACGCACCTATTTTTGCGCCTCTTATGAATTCTGGTACCAAAGCAGTGTTGCCGGTATGCTACAATATGAAATAAATTTAATGATTTTCTTAATTAGCAAATATATTAGTGCATAAATGTGCTTGAACTGTTAACAAAACGTTTATTCTTGCTTCGCGGAGTACAAATTACTTCCTAGAATAGAAAATTATAGTGTTCTTTACACCGAGTGCTGCAAAAAGTACTTTTACCTTTTTCGTACTTTCTGAATTTTCTTTTGTTAACGTAAAATGTAACGCTGCTTTATAATATCATTGATTTTTTCACCACAATTGAAGAAATGAATAAATTTTAGATGAAATCTTCTATTTTATTTATGGATATTGTATTTAACGATACAAATAATGTTAATTACATGTACAGAATTCCGCCATTTGTTTGTTTAGAAGTATTCTTTATTTTCAGTAGTTATGAGTAATTTTCTTTCCTTTTATCTTTGCTGCAATAGCTAAACATCCTAGAAAAATTTCAAAAGTTCGATAACGAACATGGTTGCGAAATTATAATTTTCCAGGACGCAAGATTGCATATGTGTTCCAAATAACCATGTTGGTATTGTATTTAATACCAAGCAGCCTATTATGACAAAGTATATTCGTCCCAAATTTCATAGCTCTATTCGTTCTCCCTTAATCGTGATTTCTACCGACGGACGGACGGACATGGCCAAATCGACTTAGGAGGTGATTCTGAGCCAGAATATATATACTTTTCTATACCACGCCTCCTTTAATGCGTTGCAAACGAAAGCACAAATTGAATATAACCTCATCCCTTCGGGTATAAGAAGCATT
This sequence comes from Conops quadrifasciatus, assembly GCA_949752815.1. Lineage (NCBI taxonomy): Eukaryota > Metazoa > Arthropoda > Insecta > Diptera > Conopidae > Conops > Conops quadrifasciatus. The sequence continues at coordinate 28,922,931 of OX457078.1, read as the reverse complement.
CCTTTTAAATAATAAGAATTTAATGCCTTAAGAATTTAAGTCCTTCGACGTATTTATTTATTTATGCATGCAACCATTTAAGTTTTTATACGATACATAACATTTAAGTTATTAGATGAATAATTTTGCTTATAATAATCTGCAATTATATTCCGGTTCGTATTCGGGTGTGCCATAAGGGCCGCGTGTACCTATGACAGATACGCTAATACTACTGTTCTGCGGTCCGTGCAGAGGAGCCGCATTTGTTGGAGCATATCCGTAGCTATAGCTATTATAAGCTTGTTGCTTGTAAGCAAAGTGTTCGTCGTAACCTCGTCTGCAATGAAAGGAAGGAAAATTTACTTTCACAATAAAAATTCACATCTTTCGGTCTCTAAACTCAGTCGACTTGACATTTTTTATTAGCCAAAGAAAACAGAATATACATATATTTTTATCATAAAACATACCCGTACGTTTCGTCCATAGCACTTCTGGCCTTCTCTAGTATGGACATAACTTTCTGTTTTGGCGGTATGGAATTTTTTAGCAAAAGGGCTAAGCCAAAGTCCTAAAAATCCACAAAAAATTATGAAATTCAAAATTCCGCAAGCATGCTATTCACTCTACCTGTAGCCATGATGTGGTGGTAAGCTTTTACCAATTTGTGATGCGCCGTCGCCGCCACCATCACCACTTCCAGTAGTTGCAACTCCACATAATCACGCAACTTAGCCATCATGATTGGTTATGCTGGTATTGTCCATTAGCTCGCGCAGTTGCTCTTGACGAATGACATCATTGCTGTCCGGAATTAATAATTCCTAATACTTGCCGTGCCACTTGCACAGTCCAGTGCATGATTTAACTTCATTAAAAACCCTAATTTCTTTACGAAATAGCTAAACAATTTTCGCAATCTAATAAATTTTTGTTCTCATAAAATGATAAACAAAGAAAATGTCAAATAAACGTGACGACATGCGGTGAACTTCCCATACAGCACACATATGCTATACGTGTGTCCCCACGTAAAATTATCCGAAGAAATTCAGTCTTTGTTCGACATATTTTTTCGCGGGAACGAAGTTTCCTATCTCCTTATCTCTGGTATGAAGTCGTTCTAGAAGGCGGTCGTTTGAATTCATTCGATTAAATTTAGTGTTCCTGATAGTGAAAGTTATCATAATTACATATGGAGGAACGTACTACATTGCTCAACTCCGACGTGATAACATATATTCACTAACTGGCTCACCACATTGGTGACCCCGACGATATAGAATATACTTTCACTAACTCGAATACCACATTGGTGACCCCGACGTGATCGAATATTTTCGATGATACGATATTTTTGATATTTTTATGATACGCAAATTGCAGTGCTCAAAACCAAACTGTACTTTTTCATCAAAAGCGCACAACTGCGTAAGAAGTTTTACATATACGAAAATTTTTTCTGCGATTTTTTCAAAATGGCTACCGAACAGCATTCCGACGATTCCTCCACGACGTCATTCCATGCTGAGCCAGCCGCCATGACAGTGCGAATTCATAAGCTTCCAGAATTTAGTCCGCAAACGCAATTTACGCATTAACAATAACAGCAACAACAGCAAAATATTGTTGCTAGTGGACAAGTTCGTATTATTCAGCAAACGGTACAGCACCAACAGCTACAACAAAAACAACTTCATCGCTGCCAATGGCGCAGCAGCAACAGGCCAACCAGGCCTCCAAGCAAACCTCCGGCACAAGTACAACAGCCACGCGCTATTTCTCACAATTCAGCCAACAGCAGGCCACAAATAGCGGCAACAGCAGCAGCACCGCCACAACCTCAACGCTGGCCTTCGCCGCCGGCAACAACCGGCCTACGCATGTGCTCCTCAAACGCAGCAGCAACCAACAACAACCGCCAACAGCTTCCGCAATCAAACGGGCGCATTTACCTACTGCGTTGCTACTTTTTTAGTGCCCACCAGCAGCAGCTACACCAGAGATAAGTGGTGTATTATCTGGCCTTTATCTCTGGCTACACTCAACAGCACAACAACCGCAACTGCTACAGCAACAATTAGCACGGCAATAATCACAAACGCTAACACAGCAGCAGCAGCATCATCAAGCATTGCCCAGGCAGCAGCTACATTCCTTGCAGCCACAACAATTTCAACAGCAAATAACGCAGCAGGAGCAGCTGCAGCAACAGCAACAACTTGAGTTCATTTCTGAGTTCTCAACAAACATAATTTATGTTTCAGGCACAGAAAGCCCGTCACTTATGCCCGATCACGCATGGACGCTTTTCACATGCCTATTGCCTTTGATTTCGCCAACCTGGCTCAACATCAAGAGGTTCATCACGAGTTAACGGAATTGCTTAAGTCGACTTCCACGTCCTGCACATTTTCGCAGATGTTATGGGGTACAGTAAAGTTACCAATAACTCTGGAAACATCTACTACATGCGGACGCTCTTACATTCCATCAACTCTACGGCAGAAAATTCTCAGATCTGAAGTCTACTACGACAATCTTTTTTCCACTTAAGACATACTCAAGAGTACCTCAAACTAACGCAAAAAGTGTTAACTTTAAATCAAACGTAAATACTATACGATTTGGGTTTTCATTTTATATTTCTAATCATTTATACATTTTTTACTTTATTTTTTATAATAAACTGAAAAATTTCATAAATTGGAGGAGGGTACTGTGGGGAATTATCCTCATTCTCTTATTTGACATTCACATACTTGTAGTCATCTCACTCTCTCTTATGTTAATATTTAAAAAGTACAGATAAATCAGTCAGTATGAAGTCGTTCTAGAAGGCGGTCGTTTGAATTCATTCGATTAAATTGAGTAGTGTTCCTGATAGTGAAAGTTATCATAATTACATATGGAGGAACGTACTACATTGCTGGACTCCGACGTGATAACATATATTCACTAACTGGCTCACCACATTGGTGACCCCGACGATATAGAATATACTTTCACTAACTCGAATACTACAATAATTCACCTCTTCCAATATTTTTAGCATTTTGATCGCATTTGCAAGTTTATAATACTTTGAAAAGGCTACTCGATTCAATTCAGTCCGCCGTGCGTACTTGAATTTTTAACAAAAACTAATTCAATTAATAATTTGTTAAATTGAATAATTAATAATTCAACTTGGTCCGTTAAATATCGTGTCCGACGGTATCGTTATCCACCTAATAAGACTATCACCCGTATACCAAGAGACGATATCGTTTCGAAAATCGTATTTTTGTATTCTAAACAACAACAAAAAGACGATATAGTTTCTTGGAATAAGGGGGTATGTTGCAACTGTATGCAGCGAAGCTTAAGACCTAAGGACTTTTAATGGAAAATAATGTCTCGTTGATTTCTGGCATAAAATTTAGATTTATGCTAAAGAATAAATTTTGTAAACTAAGAGAAACAAAATAATGCCAATGTTGTTTTATGTATTATATATTATAATCATCGTAATTATTTTTTACTTCCAATTTTGTTTAATATATATATTAAAATATTAATTCTTCAGCAGCAACCGGATTTGGTATTTTCAACGGGACGACCTTGATCGATTTTAACTTTGCTAGCACTCTCCGTCTCACTTGAAGGTGGCCCAACACGTTTCTTTATCTCAGCAGCCATTGTCATGAAAGCCTGTTCAACATTAGTGGCGCTCTTTGCTGAAGTTTCAAGGAATGGAATGCCTAATTGGCTTGCATAGTCCTAAAATAAATTATAGCTAACTACTGTTTTCTCTAACAAGACTCGAGAAATATGAATAAACAAAATTTGCGATCGAAAACTCACCGATGCTGTATTGTGATCAACTACTTTCTTACTGGATAAATCACTTTTATTTCCTACTAATAATTTGTTAACACTTTCACAAGCATATCGTTCAATTTCCTCAAGCCATTGTTTAACATTGTTAAAAGATTCTTGATCAGTGCAATCATAGACTACAATGATGCCGTGCGCACCACGGTAATATGAAGAAGTAATTGTACGGAAACGTTCTTGACCAGCCGTATCCCACTATAAATAAAAATAAGGTGAATGAATAGCTTGGCTGATATGAGAAAGAGATACTTACAATTTGCAATTTAATCGTTTTGCCGTCTAATTCAATCGTTCTGATTTTCTAAATTGTTAAAGGTTAATGAAGGGTTTTTATATAAAAAAATACCAGAGTACATGCAGTACTTATTTTAAAAAACTTACAAAATCAACTCCAATTGTGCTTATATAACTCTCTGTGTACGTATCATCCGCAAACCTAAGCAAAAGACACGACTTCCCAACCCCGGAATCGCCAATAATTAGCAGCTTGAACAGATAATCACTATCAAATATATAAACAGGAAAGTAGTTAAAAGGATAAAAAAATTGAAGATTATAGTCCTCATATAAATTTGTTAGGCAAATAATTAGTAAAATAAGCAGTCGTTTTAAAAACATAAATGGCCAAAGAAGTTGTATACAAAACACGGATCAAAAGCACAGCACTTTTATGAAAGAGCATTTGGATGAAAGATTATTATTATATTATATTATGTATTATTATAATATATTATTATATTTAAATAATTAAGAGTTGAGAACGTATGCATATTTGCTTCTCATGATACTCTTGAAAAAAAATAAACCTTAATTTCCATAATTCTTTCCAGTGAGTATTGCTAAAACTATTTTGACGGGAAAGCTCAAGCTAAGATGTAAACGATTAATGAAAGTGGGTGTCTATTAACCGTGCATTTTTAGACAATCTTATTCCTTCCACAAACTGATATCAGCTACATTTCGAGAAATCAAAGGGATTTTAAGGTAATTTCAGACATGAATGTAGTAAATAAGATTTTTTGTTTAATAAAACAATACCTGAATGCCTTGCTGTGCATCCTCACAAAGCCCTCCTCTTCTACTCAAAAAAGGGAAAAAAATTGCTATATTAGATATCAAGGCGGTGGGGGTTATATGCGTAGCAGGGAGTGACTGGTTTTGTCAGGCTTGTGACGTTGCGAAAATACCAATGACGAAGTGAGAAATCAGCATAGAAATTTAACTTACTATTCGGGATTCATTGCTGACATTTCTTTGTTACTGCTTTATTTCCAGTTGCGCACAAAAGAAAATTAGTGTTTTCTCTATTAAACAGCTTATGGCTTTATTAATACAATTTTCATGTATTTCCGCTAGCAATATATGCACAGATTAGACTAAATTCTGCACAGATTCCTAATTGCAATATTTCGCTATTATTTTTTGTCGCGCATTAATATTTTTATTTTAAACTCTTTTGGAATTATCACTTGCCAACAAATTCCTCAAGTATTTCGTTTCTACACAAAATTTTCCTTGGCGAAGGCGACGACAAATGAGCAATGGCGACGAAAAAAAATGATGAAGATGATCACGTCCTTTTCATTCTAACAAAAGTTACATATTTCCGTCCCTGTTTGGTACATTTCAGTTTATTGGTGACACATCAGTCAATTCGAACGACAAATATCGGCTAAGCGAGACTCGATAATTTTATAGAACTGACAAAATATAAACAATATAATCGAGGAAACTAAAGCGGACGTCACACAGAGCTCGATTTTCGCTTCTAGGTAAATTACACGATTACCCTTTCCCAATAAATCACACGCCGTGAATAATTCTTTTGTTCTCTAATCTGATTACAAAATTAACCTTGACCCATTTGATGCAATGATGAAAATCCAAAATTCTACTTCTATCATACTATTTCTTTGCTATTTTCATTCCTATTCCTGTTTCAGTGAACGTAATTAAGGCTTAAGTTTACCGTTTTAGCCAGGCCCCAATTTTTTTGCTTTTTTGTTGTTGTTTTTGGAGCTTATTCTAATGAAGCAATCGGTTTTTGTCGCTATCTTCTAGTTTAGGAGTTATAGCCCTCTAAATTTTGGAATTGACTATAACTCATAAACCAAAGAAGATATTTCGATTTCTAACGGTACCGTTAGAAAGCTCTCTAAAAGCCCTTTCAATTTCTTTGGTATAAAATATTTACGAAAACTGTATAGTTTTTATGCAAATCGAAATTTTTCATTTTTAGTACATACTTTTTTTCCATTTAATAATTTTTTTCGTTTCAAAGTGTGTAATTAACCTATTAAATCTTTGGAATAACAATAAAGCTGAGACCGTAAACTTAAGCGTAAAGTATTTTTTTCATTTTTATCAGTCCAGTATTTGAGTAGAAAATAGCTCTTAAAGGTCAGAAGATCGTAAGTAAAAACTACTTTTTTCCATCCTACTACTTTTTAAGTTATTATACTTATTGAGTTATTAATTTATTGTTAGGAATTGTTGGTTTCACGCAATTTTTTAAAAATATTTAAAATTTTAATTTTTTACACAAGAAATTTTTTTCAATTGATTTTTAATTTATAAACAATATAGAAATCTATGGAAACAGCGCCGCAAGCGCAAGCGATAAGATATAAAGTAGAGCTGTGCACAAGCCGTTTTAAAACTACTTCTAAAACACACAACGTTTTATCAGTAAAAATTGATAAAACATTTCAGATTTGCTCTCATAGCCTTTATTGTTTGTGCTCTGCTGGAAACAAAAACAAAATTGTCAGACGAAAATGACACAACAGTTTTAATGCCAACAATTGCTAAATAGATATAAGAGAGGATGCACACACGAAATGCACATACATATTAAATACATACATACGTTCAGCCGTCTCCTAGGCTTTTAGTTGAAAACAAAAACATTGCGTGCCTCTCCCTTTTTTCGTTTCTTTTTTTTTGTCGTTTTTCTCGAGAAACAATATATGGAATAATGAATCAGTATGCTTTGGAGTTTGAGCGGAGGGAAACAGGGAGAGTTTTTTCTTCTTAATTTCTTAATTACTTTTCAGACGCTTCTGGTGAAAACAAAGCACCATCGATGGAGTGGCGAGCGGCGCAAATTCTTGCCTTTCGTTCCTTTGGTGCTTAAGCGGAGGGAAGGAGGGAGAGTTGTTTTTGTTTCTTTCGTTCCTTTGGGGATTAAGCGGAAGGAACGAGAAAGAAATGCATCAACATTAAAACAGCAACTGCAAATTTTCGAACAAGCAGTAAAAATAAATGTCGGTCGGGTAAAGGCACCACAGCAGTTGCTCTTTATTGCGATTTTCATACGGCAGTCACAAAACAGCAGTCGTGCCGATTTGTGCCTAGCTGTGTTGAAAACGGCTTGTGCACAGCTCTAATACAAAGTGTAGGTTTGTAGGTTTAGAGCAGAGGTAAGGAGGAGAGAAAACGGAACATATTTACCGTTATCAAGTAGCTCTAATTTTTGGTTGTTTTTTGGGTATTAGTGCTCTTTGTCCTGACTCCAACAAGCCAAAAAAAAAAACATATATTTGCTTGGGTTAATTACACATTTTTGTTCAGAAAAAATTATTTTATCTGAAAAAATAGTACTAAAAACCTTAAATTGCGTTTATTTATAAAACTATACATATTTCGATAAAAAGTTATTTAACATTAATAAATAACATTTTCATTAGCTTTTAAATGGTACTAATATCATACAAATATCTTCCATAGTTTCGGATATAGACGATTATATTTCCAAGTTTAGGGGGCTCCAGCCCCGACCCAAGGGAGAGCGACACTTTTTTTTTTTGCTTGTTGGGGTCAGGACAAAGAGCATCAATACCCAAAAAATCAACCAAAACATTGGAGCTACTTGATAACGGTAAATATGTTCCTGTTTTGTTTTTATTTTTAAATTTCTTTCTGCTCTAAAATAAAGTGTCAGTATATATTCAAAGATTTTGGTTTTGTTTTGTAAAACTTAAACAAATTTATCATCAAATGTTAATGTTTTCAAGGCAAAAATTTTTATAAAAATTCAAAAAATTTTTAGAGTATACAGGCAAACTGTTTTCTCTTCGCTTATAAACGATAGAACGGCCTTTTTTTACTATTCACACTGCAATAAATCAAAAGTATTTTATTTTAAAAATTTTTCGCCCCATTAAACCTAATTCATAAACAAGTAAGAGCGTTATCTTCGGCCTGGCCGAAGGTCATATACCCTACACCCGCGTCTGTCGAAGTGATAAAAAGTGGGCGGGTGATACCTACTTTTTTCTAATTTACAGGGAGCACATTTTGATCTATTAACTCATCTACAATACCGCTTCTCCTAACAAACACCTCATTAAATGGTATAGTATATAAGTGGGCGTGTCACACCCATTTTTGAGAATATATTTTAGTCTAAGATGGTGGACTCGGAAAAAAAAATTTTATCTGAAAATTTGGTCTACAAGCTAAGAAATTGAGCTAAAAGTACGGATGAGTCCATATTTTCTATAAAAAGTAGACGTGGCACTGGTCCGATTCTCCCCATAATACCAAAGAGCGTAGGATAACAAAGAATATTCGTGCCAAATTTCATGACGATACCTTCGTTCTCCTGTAATCGTGATTTCCACAGACGGACGGACGGACAGACAGACGGACGGACATGGCTAAATCGAATCAGGAGGTGATTCTGATCCAGAATATATATACTTTTCTATACCTGCCACGCCTCCTTTAATGCGTTACAAACGGAAGAACAAAGTGAATATACCCTCATCCCTCCGGGTGTAGGGTATAAACATGGCCTAATTCATAAAACCTACTTCATAGAACTTGGCAACGTTCGAAAAAGTTCCGAGCAACTGCTCGGGGTCCCAGGTTCTTATATCAATTTGTATCCATTTTTTCTCTCAATATCACTAAAATGCATACCTGATTACAGGCATAATATTTTATTTCGTCAGTACGACAACTCTGTTTACTCGTGTCCCTAGATATTTCAGGGGACACGTGTGTTGCACAAGGGACAGATTCATTGATTCCTAGTTCACAGTTCATTTTGTAGTTTTGCTGGGAAACAAAAACAATTCGTGTCCCTCGTGCGACATATCTCCCATGTCTGAACAGCGCCCAACACGTTCACAGAACATGATTTATGGCTCAGTTTCATAGACTCCGTTTGCGTGCGTATCCGTAAGGAATCTATTACAACTTACGGATAGCGACGGAACAGAAAATTTTCAAGTTTCATAGAATCCGTTTAAGAGCTGCGCAAACACAGGGATACAACTGTTCTCATAATTCTATAGGAATTTTATTTCATATTTAAAGCTAAAATCCTTTGTAGTTATCTGCTTAAATAGAACACTAAAGTTATTTATAATGGGTTTGCGACATTTAACTCATAAACTAGCCTTTTAGAGCGAAATTACTAAGATTTGTAAGCCGAACATTTTTCACCTCAAAAAATCACGTTTTTGTTTTATCCCTGATAATTCGCAGTTGTCATTCTTTGAACGGATGAACGGATCGACGGATGAAAAAGTAGAAAATTTTTCACTTTCTATCCGTTTACGCATGTAAACGCACGGAGCCTATGAAACTCATCCCATATGTTTACATATATTTCAACTTTTGTTGCGTGAGATTTCTGACGGATACGCACGCAAACGGAGTCTATGAAACTGAGCCTTAATAGCCTGAACACAGTCAAATTTCGTTGACTACAAATGACGTCGCTAGTGTCAAAATTACATTGGCTCTTATGGGAAACGAGAAAAAAATAAAATTTCGTTGCATTCGTCGACGAAAGCAACGTCGGTAGTCGCTCGTGTTCTAATTCCTTAGCCACATAGTACGTCTTGATCTTCTTTTCTTGTTTGTTTGACAACTATCATCGCTCATCGTCGACGAAATGACTGTGTTCAGGCTATAACAGTGACAGTCACCGGTATGAAATATCGCTCATCTCTAGGCTCTGGGTAAATATGAAGTTTAGAAAGAATTCGTTATCGCTTTTGTGGCCTCTAAATAGTTAAACAGTGAATTAACAGAGACGCAGTTCCCCAGTTTAATCACTATAGATAAGACCATGGCTGAGGATACATTTTTCAGTGAGTAGTTTGATCTGTTATCAAACTACTTTTACTTATCTGAACAAGCTTGGTTTCTTTTATTGCAGGATCGGTCAGCAATCCCCATGATTTCGGCCAGTACATTGCCATGGAACATGAAAGTAATGCTGTTCCGCTGGAACCTAAAGATGCTAAGCTTTCACGTTGCAGTAGTGGCGGGAGCGCCCATACGCCCACCTCATCCGCCCACAATACAGGCAATTGCTATTCCAATGCCTACTATCGCCGTCAGGCAAACATTTTATACGAACGATATCATTACGAATTTTTTCCCGCGAACAGATGAAGATGAAGACAGCGGAGGAGAGGATTCACGCAATGCGGCCGCCCTGAGTTACAAAGAGCGCCGACGCGAAGCTCACACGCAGGCAGAACAGAAACGACGCGACGCCATCAAAAAAGGTTACGAAACCCTGCAGGAACTTGTTCCAACGTGCCAGCATAATGACTCGTCTGCGTATAAACTCAGCAAAGCGCTGATCTTGCAGAAATCGATCGATTACATTGGGTACCTGAATCAGCAGAAGAAGAAGCAAGAGGGTGAGCTTGCCTCACTGCAGAAAGAGGTTACTGCTCTGCGCATAATTCAAAACAGCTACGAAAATATATTACAGCAGCAACAAGCTAACCCAGGACTCGAGGAAGCTCAGGTTTCGGACGAAACCAAATTTTATGTGGTAATAAGAGGCTACAAGGTAGGGATATCAAAGCTTTGTCCCGAGGGCCACTTCGGTACTTTGAAGCCCTTTATCAACTGGCTGTAATGGCCATAAATTAATAGACTGAAACTTACCATGAAAGATTTGGCCCGTGGAGAATAGTTTTTAGATCCCTGACTTAAGAGGTTGCTTGTTCATCACTTTACTCACCCTTTATTCAATTGTTTAATTTGGTTTATATTCACAGTTTCAATGTATTTTGGATGAGATGTTTTTGTCTTTCCAACACATACCGATGGATAATTTCACACAGCTGACCACAGGAGTCGTACCCTGGTTGGAGGAACACTGTAGGCCGCAAACACTACGCAGTATAGTTAGTCGCACCTTTCAACAAATGGCAATGCAGCAAGAAGCGCAAGCAATGGAGCAAGAACTAGCAGCTTTTCACCAGGGAGCAGAGGCCATGGATCAGCAATCTGATGATGCGTTTAGCTGAGTACGAAGCAATGCGTATCAAAACGCAGACATTTATTTCTTTCGAAATTTGTTTTTCTTTTAGATTTTTAGATTCAACTTTTTATCGTGGGGGATGAATTCTCAAATATTCTTAATTAGAATTTAGAATTCATTGAAGTAATTTTACTTAGCAATAAATTGAAAAGCCTTAAAATGCACATACAGAGCGAAAGTTTCTGAAACGAAATTAGTTACGACGTTACGTATCTATTATTAGCATATAAATCACTAAGCAACATGTTTTATAATATCTAAACTTTATTTCTTTGCATTATTATAACTATTATGAAATAGTTAATAATAGTAAATTCTAATTAATATAACTATTATGAAATGGGTAACGATATCAAGATGCCGATGCTTTCTACAGTTTGTTTCAAAACAATTTGTTACATACATACAAGTATATGAAAAGTAATGTTTATGTATCTATACATACAGTTCTAGCTAATTAAAAGAATTTATCTTAAGATTGGACTTTTGCTAAAATTTAGTAAACATTAATTTTAAAAAAAAATCTATAATATTGTGAATAGGTTTGCTTGTTTGGCTGAAGTAAGTCACTACAGCTATATTCTGATGCGATTTTCGCCATTATATTTGATCTTTTTGGTATAACGTAGACTACTAACACTATATAAATTATATAAAACTCCCAATATTCCCTTTTTACTTCCTTGTACGAAGTAAAGAAAGTATTATAACCGAAAAATTTTTAACTCCAGATTTTATCGGAAGCATACATTTTGACCATCCATTTTGACTAGTTTCGTCGTATAGACATAGACATTTTGTATTTAGAATTGTTTTAACATCTTATGCATTTTTGGTTATAATCGGTTGTGCCGAAGGGGCATTTTTTGTGTAGGGTTTTGTAGAGTTTTGTATATAACCAATATATGTACATAACTCAAAAACGGCTAGCCGTAGAAATTTGACATTTCGATTTTGGTTGTGGCGAAGGGGCACTTATGCGGTTTTGCAGAATTTTACATAGAACTCAATTAATAGTCGTACAAGGAAGTCCTGTATTGCACGCATCAGATTTTTTACACTAAAATTCCAGCGGAATGACCAATTGAAACTAGTACGGAACAGTTTAAACTACTAATGCAAGTAAATAAATAATCTAAAGTTCATGAAAGGTTTCGCCAAACGCCTTCTACTGCATCGATAATTTGCAAAATTGTCTGATACAAATGCGGTTTCATACGTTTTGCGGAAAAAAAAATTCCGGATTTCATAATACATGGCATATGTATTTTACATATCCCAAAAACATTTTAAAATAGCCAAGGGTGTGTTACCCTTTAATTAAGTTAAGACTTGTTTTAGACCAAAACCTATCTCAGACACTATACTCTGAAAAACATCATTGCCTATGGAGTTCTGACTTCTACTGCTATCAATCAATTCAGAAACCATATCTGAATTTTCATTAAACCCTAGAAGCGACATTAATTCCAACAGCTTACAAAGGGAATACAAGTTACGCCGTTTTATATGAAAATTTTGTGATAAATTTAATTTTAATTGTCCTAATAAAATATCAATGGAAAACTTCTCCATGGTGAACATAGATTCGTTGAGAAACTTTCGAATGCCTTCTATCAGCACATAAGTCAGACCCTGAAAAAGGTTATCGCCTCGCACTGCAAACAATATGTCCGTAATCTCGAGAAGAATCAGTGGTAGGTCACAACGAAACCCATGAGCGCGAACAAAGCACGTCGCTGCCAACTTACGAACTTTTTCTACCCTGTGCCCCAAAAGAGACCACATTAATTCACGAAAACGTTGTAAGTGCATAACTGCACAGCTGTCAGCGTTCTCAGCATTCTTCCTTAAGTGTTCCACTTGCGACAAAAAACTTAAAAATAATATAATGGAACGCACGCGTGCGCCGTTGTACCGATTCTCTCGCTCTGTTATGGATAAATCACAGTAATTTAAAATATATTTACATGTTTTTGGTAGTCCCACAGCGATTTCCATGAAGGTCACCTCAGTAGGCTCCCACGCAATTGACGTCTCAAAATCGGTTGCTTGCTTTTGTCCGACAATTTTTGGTACAAGAGCACCAAACAGTTGTAGTGCAGCGTTGCAAATGGTCCACTCTGGGTTATCAATTTTTTTGATGGCAGCCATCATTATGTCATCGTAATATTTGATCATGACCTCTCGTAATTCAGTATCCTTCACTAAAACGCAGAGATAATGCAAACTTAGCGATTCAAAGCAATCATAGTTGTCTGCTGTGTTCTTTGCGGATGCACGGTTTTGTTTAACGATTTTGTTTGTGAAGTCATCCAGACGTGCGAATATGGTGCGCATGGCTCGATGAAGGAGAGGATGTGAGGTCTTTTGTTCGTTTTTAATCAAGTGCAGAAACATAATAGAGAAACCGGCACCGCGCCGCGTTGTACTAATCTGATGTTCGCGTTCATGAAGAATGAAATCAATGCAGTTGTATAACAACTGATAGATTTTTGAATTTGTATTTAACTGTACGCTAAGGCATTTAGTAAGTTTACCTAAAATTTTAAAGCAAAGATTGAAGAGATTAAAATGAAAACGGTATTTTTTATATGTGTAAATATATTAATGATTCAATTACTACCTATGGTTACACCAGCCGCCTCAATAGCACCCTTGTGGCGACACTTGGTAAGCACCAAAGTATTAATTTTCAGGCATTGATTTACGCATTGTACATGCTGCGCATCTAACTCGTTAAAATTGACCAAATGACAACCGATTGTTGAAGCTACTTCACAGCAAGCCTGAATAAGTTGACAAATATTAGATAATTGCGGAGAAAAATTAAATTTTTTCATTTAAATTTGGACGAAGATCAATCTCGAAAAACTTACTTACCTTTAGTGTAAGCCAAAATGATATCATCAGAAATTTACGACAATCTTCGCTGTTGTCCGGAGTGAAAACTGACTCTTGTACCAATATCTCTAAGCTTTCATCCATATCTTGAAAGCTGGCGAGTTCCGCTATATCGCGAAGAGCTGAATGTTTCTCTTCCTCATCGGTCGTTGACAAGTTGAGCATTTTTAATATCTTAATCACTATATTTTCGACCAGATCGAGAAGAGCTTTCAAGTGCGGCTGCAGAAGAGCCACTTCGGCGCCGACACATAAATTCATAATTTCCAAAAAACCAAAAAGATGATTTCGACTTTTGCAAGCAAGTAGAGGATCAGCTTCGAAGGCTCCTAATGCATCTTTTACGGCTTTAAAGCAGTAATGGAAGAGTTGCTTCGTAGCTGCTAAAGATTTAGAAGCAGAAAAGCTGTTTATCGCAACTTGAGCATAAATTGAACTCAAACCGCATTCATCCAAATCGCAACTCTGGACCACAGCCTGACATATTTCTGTAATTTCTTCCGCTTCACTGTATCTAAGCTCTTTCAGTAGACCCACTAAAAGCTCTAATGCATCGTCAAATCCCTGAGGATCATGCAGAAGGACGAGAAGTTTTGACCTTATTTGCACCACATTAAAAATGTTCTCTTTCGTCATAAGAAACAGTCCTAAGCTTTGATTCTGTACAATGTTACAATTTTTTGCATTTTTTGCTGGCGACAGGGAATAAAAGGTCTTAACAAGAATATCTAATAATCTTAAAGCAAATATCTTTGGTTGATATAATCTCTGGTGTATGTCACTCTCTATGATTTCGTGTAAAGCTATGAAGAAGTTCTTAATGCTTTGCGTCAAGGTGCTGGTATCTTCCGGACCGATTCTATTAAAAGTTTTTGATATGTAGTTAAAAATGGTGGGCAGTTTGCCCAATATGCTGCTTCTCAATTGTGCGCTATCAATGCCTCTATGAGTTCTAACGAAACGTAAAATAAAGTCCAAGCAATCCTCGATGGCAAAATTGGACAAATTATCAACGACAAACTTGAAGACGAGCAGCTGTGACTCGACTTCGAGATCGAAACAACGAGTTATCACCTCGGTGCTAATTTTAAAAAAGTGTAGCTTTGACAGCTGGAACACTTGACGTGAAAACATGCTAAAGATCAAAATGAAACGATAATGGTGAGTGCTGTCGTTCTCAAACGTGTTGAAACGACATAGAGCATTAGCTATGTCTAATTGTTGCTGCAGAAGAAGGAAAAGCGTGTCCTTCTGTACAATTCGACTAAACCATTGCGAGAAGAAATTGGTGATTTCTTGACGTGACCCTTGTGTTAGGACTTCAGCTGAAAGCTGGAGAAGCTCCTCAGATTCCTGGTAACTCAACGCTTTTATTAAATACTGGCTGGCAGCGAATAGACGCTTGTAGTTAAGAGCTAAACGTACGCCTTGAAAAATGCTTCCGCCGTTTTTTATTCGAAGAACTTCCGAGTTTAGCGAATGAACATGCAGTATACAGCTTAGCAGATAATATTTATTTTTATTGGTCCATGGCCAGAATTCAATAATGCTCCCAAAATGTTTTTCAGCACGCTGTGCGTCTTTCACAGTGCTGCAGTATAACGCTAAAGTCTCCTCACGCAATCCAGGAATCTGACGCTGCAACAAATAGTACACATCCTCCAGGGATATATCCAAATTAAGTGCAGGATCTCTGCGATACACAAAATTTAATGACTTTACGATAGCCAATATGGAATTACTGTTTTCATTGATTGCTTTGGTCAGTGCTGCCTGACAAGATCGCCCCAACTGCTCAGTATCCAGTTGACGATTGTGGCTTGTCAGCAATACTGCATTTAGCATGAGGAAGTCCGACTTCGAATGCAACTGATCTGTTAGTCGTGCAAAGTGTTTATCGGGTAGATTAAAGAGTTCCAAGACAGCGTAGTAGTTGCGAAAGGAAACATTGAGAACCATCTGATTAATCGGAATCTCTTTGTCCAAAGTGCCAGCATTATGGATGGTGGTTGCAATATGATCGAGCAGTTTCTGTGCCTCTTCAGCGGTTTTTACAGTACTGAGTTGATTCTATGGAATCAACGGGACAAGAGCTTAGCTATAGTCTTTAATGTGACAATAATACTCACATCAAAATGTACACCTCTTGGTTTCTTTCTACTCGAGTTTGCCTTTTCTATTTCACACATCGTTTACATTAGCTAACTGGTGATTAGAATGCTCTGATATTGAGAGGATGTCGTTCAGAAAGTAAACTTATAGCTTATTAATTTTTACTTAGAGAAAGATTTTTATTGCATGGATAACACCTACAACCACAGTTCAATTCCTATCCTAAAAACCAGATACAGTAGTCGTGTTTCTTTTGTCGCGGGTATACGCCAGAAATAACGAGACAAGAAACTTCTCTCCCGCCAAAAAATATGTCAAAAAAAGACTAAATAACTTTGGTTTTTTACGTGGGGACACACGTATGAAACTAAACTCCGGGACCTTCGCGGCGCAATATATTTATGGACAATAATTAATTGATGGGCAAAAATCCAAAAAACGTCCTTATATTTTGTTAGAAGAAAACTAAACCTTCTTTCCGACGAGGGACAGATAAAGATAAATTTCATTAAACTCGGTACCGGCACCTTTGCAACGTCCGTGAGCTCAGAGCAAAACAAAGTTTCCAATGATCGAAACGAGGGCTTGCAAACACTGGACAAAGGCAGAGGAGATGGTGTACCGTTTCCGGCTTAAGTTTACCGTTTGAGCCATGCCCCAATTTTTTTTTCCTTTTTTGTTTTTGTTGTTGTTTTTGGAGCTTATTCTAATGAAGCAATCGGTTTTTGTCGCTCTCTTGTAGTTTATGAGTTATAGCCCTCTAAAATTTTGAATTGACATGCCTATAACTCATAAACCAGAAAAGTTATTTCGATTATATGGGTACCGTTAGAAAGCTCTCTAAAAACCCTTCAATTTCTTTCATGTAACATTTTTCAGAAAACTGTATAGTTTTTATGCAAATCGAAATTTTTCATTTTTAGTACTTTTTTTTTAATTTAATATTTTTTTTCTTTGAGTATTTTTCTAATTTTGATCAGTCTAGTATTTGAAGAGAAAATAGCTGTTAAAGGTCAGAAGAACGTAAGTAAAAACTAATTTTTTCCATTATACTACTACACTCTAAATCTACACTTTGTATTTACCTTATCGCTTGCGCTTGCGGCGCTGTTTCCATAGATTTCTATATCGTTTAAAAATTAAAAATTTTTAAGAAAAATCACGCGATTTTTCTCAAAAATTTTTCGCCAGCGGCGCAGATTCAAAGAATATTCTTATTGTGCAAAAATTTAAAAAATAACGAAAAACATCAATTCCCAACAATAGATTAATACCTTAATAGTAGTAGAAGGGGAAAAAGTAGTTTTTACTTACGTTCTTCTGATTTTTAAGGGCTATTTTCTCCTCAAATACTGGATTGATAAAAACGAAAAAAATACTTTAGGAAAGCTAACGGTCTCAGTTTTCTTGTTATTCCAAAGATTTAATAGGTTAATTACACACAGAAAAAAATTATTAAATGGAAAAAAAAGAACTAAAAATGAAAAATTTCGATTTGCATAAAAACTATACAGTTTCCGGAAATATGTTATATTAAAGAAATTGAAGGGCTTTTGAAGAGCTTTCGAACGCCACCAATATGATCGAAATATCTTCTCTCGTTTATGTGTTATAGGCATGTCAATGCCAAACTTTAGAGGGCTATAACTCTTAAACTAGAGTAGAGCGACAAAAACTGATGGCTTCATTAGAATCCGCTCAAAAAACAACAACAACAAACCTGTTCCAAAAGTTTAATTGTTTCTAATTTTACAGATTTAGTATTTACACTTATTATTTAGCACGGGTCAGTTTGCTTGTGAGATGGCACGATGTATTTCGTTTAACAATCAAATTGGAACTGTCTCAGCTGCGACGACTTGCGGCCTATTTATATGCGAGCTGACACTTGGGTGAAAGGTTCTGGAACTATCTAGTACATTGTCGTTCTTTCTATCTCGCGATAGATGTCGCGTTCATTACATGCATGCTGTCGAAGATTCTTGAAGTATCTATTTCTTTCTATCTCGTGTTCATTGCTTGCATGCTTTTATTATTCACGATTACTCACGATGTTTTTTCGTAATGTTTTCGTGAAACTTCTATTGTAAATTCGTCACACTGCCCTCCACTTAAGTCTGATCGTCCCGAAATTCCTTTTCGGGAAAAGACACCAAATTCCTTGATCCAAATGGGGCTAGTCTCTCCAAATGGACAACTTTTATTTTACCTCGCCTCTGCGTGTAGGATTGTATGCGATATAGTACATCGTTTAGTCGATTTGTGACTTTATATGGCTCTTCTCACGATGTTTGCAGCTTTGGAGACATACCCTTTTTCCGTTACGGATTGTACAGCAACACCAAGTCGCCTACTTTAAATCCTTCAGAATTCATAGCTCGGTCATATCGATCCTCCATTTTATTGCTCATCCGCTGTGTTCGCTGCCTCACATGTTGGCAACACGTTGAAATGGTGCTCCTGCATAGTACTGCTGCAACCTTCCTCTTGTTCTAACTTTCGGACCCTTAGCTGCCATGCATTGTGCGGAGTTTTTAATCCATTCAGCAACTTATTCTTGGCAATTCACCCAGTAAAAACGTTGCTTAATTTTTTCCAGAGTTTTCGTAACGCCGAGATGCCCCCCACTTGGTCCATTGTGAAACTCTTCTAATACGGCTGTTATTCTAGACTTTGGTAGGACAATCAAATCGTGAGTATGTCTACCATCCTTTCCCATGAGCGATGCAGTACTCCATTTATCAACTTCAAGCTGTTCCATTGCACCCAATACGCCTTGGCCAATGGACTTTCCGATGCCATTTCTTCCTTGGTTGGTCTTTTATCCATTTCATTCGCTTTCATGACCTTAACCAAGTCTGTATCCTCCAGTTGACTTTTTCTTACAGTGCTTGATTGCCATTCGTCATTAAGTTGTAGATTTGTTAATCGGATGTCAACTATACCTTCGCATCTTTCAGCCTTAGAGCAGTGCTTCCGCTCCAATGCACATGGGCGTCGAGATAGTGTACGGGCGATTCCATGTTGTCCACCTTTCCGATACTGTATTTGTGAAACCGAGAGAGTGGGGCAGTCAGTTGCGGAAAGCAGCTCACGCCCCTTTAAACTGGTCCGTTTAAGTTTAGTGGTTGTTTTTCCAGAAGCACCAATTCCATTTTCGGCGCTTCTCTTTGTGCTTTCGTTTTTCCTATAAGCCGCATTACAATTCCGTGCAACGTGTCCTGCTTTTCCACAGATGTAACATTTTACTTCAGAGCCTTTGCGTAGGGTTGGCATGATTCTGGAAATAGTCTGGATAAGATCCCTCATGGTTTTCTCCAGAGATTCACTTGGCCCAACTTTCAGCCTATGCACTTTATGTGTTTGTTTGCTTAGAAGGCTTTCTGTTTTCTGCGTCAAAGCAAATGACACTGTTTCGGCAAACGTCTTCTTTGACTGCGCGTTTCGCGTATCCGCATCTCGTATTCCATTCATGAACACCTGAATTTCAATTAATTCTATTACTTCCGCTGGTGCGTCTGCGTTGGCCAAATGTGCGAGCCACTCTATCTCCGTTGCATATTCTTGTAACGACTCTTTCACTTTTTGGTAACGATTAATCAGCTCCATCTGGAACATTTGCTTCTTATGGTCGCTACCATATCGCCGTTCAATCGCTGCCATTAACGCGTCATAGTTACTACGGTCAATTTCAGTTTTGCTTACAGTTGCAAAACTTCAGCGGCGGAGCCTTTCAATGACACCACCAATGCTGCCACGTTGTCTGCCGCAGTCCAGTGATTAGCTTGTGCTGTGGTCTCGAACTGTAGTTTAAAAATTTTAAACGGTACAGTTTCGTCAAACGTTGGTGTTGCCAGTGTTGCCAGTTGCTCCTTCATGCGTGAGGACTGCTGCACCAGCTCCTCCATGCGTGAGGACTACTGCACCATATGATCCTCCATGCGTGAGGACTGCTGCGCTATTGCCGTTAAAAGCACATTCATTTCAAATGCTGGAGCCGCCTGCGGCTCTACCAACTGCTCCTCGATTTCCGATGAAGCTCCTGAAGCATCATAACGAAGCTCATGTTCTTCAACATCGATGCTTTCCTCACTCTCCATTGCTTTGCGCAACCGTGCTTGTAGATCTGCCTTATACCCTGCAGGTATATACAGGCAATCCTTGAGACTCCAACTCTTCTCTTAACTGGGGTATTTTCAGATCAAGAAATTTTACCATGATTTAGGATTATTCTACATTCACACTTTTGACACCAATTGTTACGTTACGTTATTACGTTATTGTTACGCATTTTTCAAAATCAAACCCCTGAAGGGGTGAAAACGGGTTTCAACGTTTGTATGAGGAATATTTAATTTGTGGTCGGAAGCAACACACGCTTTCTAACCATTTAACCAGAATGAGCCACAGCAACGCGGGAACAAGGGGAGCGCATCAAAATCTGGAATGACAAAATCTTGAATTGACAAAAAATCTTGAAAAATGAAAATCTTGAAAATAAAATCTTGAAAGTAAAAAATCTTGAAAAAAAAATCTTGAAAGTAAAAAATCTTGAAAAAAAAATTTCGAAAGATAAAGTGAATCTTGAAAAAATTTGGGGTTAAATTGAGCACTATTTTTAATATCTTTTATTGATATTTTTGGATACCGGCCGCGTAGAAATACCTTATATAGAAAAACTTCACATTACCCAGAGGATTCTGCGGATTGGGGGATCATGATCCCTGCCGCAGCCGAAGGCTGCCAATACGCGGAAAAACCTGTATGCAGAAAACTTAACATGACCTTGAGGATTCTACTGATGGGGGATTATGATCCCTGCCGCAGCCGAAGGATGCCAATACACGGAAAAACCTGTATGCAGAAAACTTCACATGACCTTGAGGATTCTACTGATGGGGGATTATGATCCCTGCCGCAGCCGAAGGCTGCCAATACGCGGAAAAACCTGTATGCAGAAAACTTCACATGATCTTGAGAATTATACTGATGGGGGATTATGATCCCTGCCGCAGCCGAAGGCTGCCAATACGCGGAAAAACCTGTTTGCAGAAAACTTCACATGACCTTAGGATTCTACTGATGGTGGATTATGATCCCTGCCGTAGCCGAAGGTTGCCAATACGCGGAAAAACCTGTATGCAAAAAGGCTACATACCCAGCGGATTTTTTTAATTAATTGAAAATTTAGAGACTGTGCTTTTAAATAATTCATATACTTTTACCTTTTTCAGAAAAATAAACTTATAAACAGAAAAATATCTGATAAAAAAGCAGGCTTTAAAAAAACGCATCCAGATCCATTCGAATTTTTATAATTTATTTTTTATAGTTTCTAATAACTTTAACAAATTCAACAGTTTAAGCAAGGCAAATATTCTGAGAAATTCGAAGAAGATACTCTAATTTTGGTGTATTCGCCCAGTTATGAAAAACATTTTTTATTTGCTATTCCGTTTGTGTTTGCTTTCTTTTCATCTTCAGGCGTTCGCCGCGCTTTAATTTAGCTACAGTGTTTTTTACCACGACACCCTCCTTAGCCAGCTCCTCTATCAGTTTATATACACCAATGTGTGGCTTTCCAACAAAAACTCCAGGTCTTCTATGCCATGCCTCTACAGAGTTTTGGGTGCGAGGTATGTTATACTCAATAGCGTCTGCAATTGACCAAAACTCCGGTAAATATTGTGGTTTGGCATTGTCCTTTTTTTAGACAACTTTTTTCCTGATATGTAGTTTTCATTAAACCATTTTAAAATGTCCTTTACATTATTATCTACGTGATTGTATAGAACTTTATAATAATTTCTGATTTCTTCTGGCGGAACAAAAGCCAAGCTCAAAATCATTCGCATCTGAGTAGCAAATTGCTCATCGTTTCCGTATCTTATAGCTAGTCCTTGCTTTTGAATCCTCCGCCAAATTATTTTCCCCAAATGAAAAAGACAACCTTTATAAATCGCGGACGGAAAATATTCTTTTGATGCGGATACAATCCCTTTCTCAAAATCTGAGATTATACGCCGAGGCTTTAAATCGATATTATTATTTGCAGCGCAGTACAAGATTTCGTAAAAGGCTTCACTGTACAGTTGTCTGCTTTTGCCAGTCATTAAGCAATAAATTAATGGCACTGTTTGCGTTTCTATCATGCCATGCAAAACAAATAGCTGATAGAATAACGTTGGAACAACTTTAAATGTACCGTTAACCAAATAAAATACCGTTAACCGTCAACCATTAACCAAATGTCTGCTTCTGCCAAAATTTTTAAATTTGAAATGGTTCCTAATATGATTATGTGGTTGTTAAAAACAGTTTTTTTAGCCAAAACGAAAATTTCTCCCTCGATATTTCCAAGAGCATCTGGAATGTTTATTTGTTAAATCGACTGAGCCTCTTTTAATAAGTTACTTCTTTTTCTAGTTCTTATTATTTTCGATTTCTGTGCAAATTTTGTTGGTAAATTAATACGAGAATTAATTTCGCATTCAATGACACTATCCCGAATAATCTGTGAAGGCGCAATTTCGACGGTTTGTGCACGTTCTTTTACAAAGGCATTTGTTGCGTAAACGTATTTTTTATATGCAGACGGGCTGTGATTATGTTGCGATGGTTCCTTTTTAATTTTATGAATATTATCATTCAAAAAAGTTGTTACGCGTCCCTTGCAATGGGATGTTTTATTATTTTCACAAATCCATCTAAATATCCCGCCGCGATTGCTCTTCAAATGGTAAACAAATCCATTTACAACTAATTTTTCCTTTCCTTTGTTTGATTTAACTAGCGAAATATTCATTTTTAACTTTGAACTATTATTTTGGATACTCGAATGCAAACTAGCTGAAGCGGGTATTAATTGTGCAAATCTTTGGAAATGGTTTTCTAAGCCTACGCTGTTTTTAAGAGTACAGTATATATGCAGAAGTAAAATGAGAGTAAAACGTTTCATAGCATGAATGAAAGCGACCTAATAAAAACGTTTTAAAAATAAACCTACCTACATCACATAAAAATTTTAAATATATTCATAAATGTACTTTATTTATTTGCGCAAATTTCCATATTTTTTTTTGCGAAATTTTTTTTTTCAATATTTGTTTTTTTCAAGATTTTGGGTTTCAAGAGTTTTTTTTTTCAAGATTTTGTTTTCAAGATTTTGAATTCAAGATATTGAAATTCTAGATTTCGCTACCAACCCGGGAACAGGTAAATCTAGTAATCCAATAAAACTCAAAAAGTTTAGTTGTTCCTAATTTTACAGATTTATTATTTACACTTATTATTTAGCACGGGTCAGTTTGCTTGTGAGATGGTACGATGTATTCCGTAACGAAGCTCCCAGTTCGGGTCTATAGCTGAGGTATTCTCAGCGGGCTATCCAGGGGTCGTCACAAAGTTTATTTGTTTAGACGCTCTAAGCTGTGTTTAAATTCGGCTCTATTATGTTTTGTGTTTAAATCTAAATTTACAAATATTGGTATAGTCATTAATCGAAGAGAGAGAGAGAGAGAGAGAACTTTTCGAGGTTGCTCTTATTGATGAGCCAATTTGCTGCTACTCTGGGTCTTGATTGTTGGCGTCAAAGCGTTGTTTGTCGTGCGTTTTACTTTGACTATGCTGAGTGCGCTGCCGAGCGGGTTGCTGCGACGTTGGCGCAATAACTAAACGATGGCGGTGTGTTGACTAACGACCGCTGACTATGACGCGTGCGCTGCCGAGGTGGTTGCTGCGATGTTGGCGCAATGACTAAACGATGGCGGCGTGTTCACTGACGACCGTATTCACTAACGATCGCTTGACTTTGACGATGCTGTGTGCGCTGCCGAGCGGGTTGCTGCGACGTTGGCGCAATAACTGAACGATGGCGGCGTGTTCACTAACGACCGCTTGACTTTGACGATGCTGAGTCCGCTGCCGAGCGGGTTGCTGCGACGTTGGTGCGATGACGGAACGATGGCGGCGTGTTGACTAACGACCGCTGACGATACTGACTGCGCTGTCGAGCTGACTGCTGCGACGTTGGCGCACTTGCGGAACGATACTGAGTCTTCGGCGTTCGTAGGGTGAAACCTTCAAGGTCCGGTTTCTATGCCGCTTTCCAGAGTCCCTGAGTCTAACAAATTTCCTAAGTCGACCACTTCAGAATTTGGCTTGCATGGAAACTAGCTAAGATGCCCGATCGATAGATCGTGAACACCCCTCTTATTCATTGCCCAATCGATAGATCGTGTACAAAGATAAGTCACTATTTTGCGCCCGATCGATAGATCGTAAACGCCCTAAGAGGCAGAAAAGCTATGCTTTAAATATCTACCTTACATATATATTACCTTTCACCTACAGTCTGATTACTACCTTTTGGTCGACATCCAATTCTGCTTTTCTATGTCCGCTCAGTCTTTGACTTATCCGTCTTGTCTTCTAGTACGTCTGCTTCGTTCAAGAGCCCATCACCAAGTCTCCTCTTTACAAGTTGTGAAAACACTCGCAACCTCCGTGCAGCCGTTTTCACCTTTCGTGAATATGTATTGGCGTTTGCTCACACATTCGTTTATTTGTGTGTCTCACATTTCAGTTGAAATGTGGGCGTCACACCAACTTCTCCCCTTACTCGAACAGACAGTTATTTGTCCACATCTTCATTTGTGCAGAGTTGGGCGTGGTGTGTCGACTACTGCCTCCCCTCCAGGCCGTTGCTACATCTCCTTTTCCCTCACCATTAAGAGGGTCTGGTGGCTGTGTACGAATCTGTCGTAGTCGAGCCCGCGGGTACTTGGTGGTCTCCCACTCGGGGCTTAGTAGACGTGTTCGCGGTTGCCTTTGCTGTTCTTCGGTCAAGTGCTGGCGGAATTTCCTCTTAGAATTTTCAAAGCGCTGTTGCTCATCCATGTTTGGTTTACGTGTGTCCTGGCTGAGTGTCGAGTGAGAACTGACTCCTGCACTCTTAGTGCGCCCTTTTATATTCTCTGCTACTTCACTCGTAGAAGACGTTGCTTGCACTGCTAGTGCGTTTCCAACCCGCTGGGGGGTATTTTCGGAGTGGAAAACTTAAAGACTCGATATGTGTGCAGTTTTGGAACGTTTTCCGCCCACTTGTTGTAGGTTGACAATTACTGGGGATATAAAGCCCGTTACCTTGTAGGGCCCATCATACCTGGGGGCTAACTTAGCTGCGAATTTGTCTATCGCCTTTGA
The DNA here is from genome assembly GCA_949752815.1 of Conops quadrifasciatus. NCBI lineage: Eukaryota > Metazoa > Arthropoda > Insecta > Diptera > Conopidae > Conops > Conops quadrifasciatus. The sequence continues at coordinate 28,897,550 of OX457078.1, read as the reverse complement.
TAGTGGGTGCGTTCTGCACAGTACTAATTGCCCTCCCTTTGGCTTCCATTTTCGTCGGCGTAGGTTATAATATCTCGATTGGGCTTGAGCCGTAGCAGCTAAATTCTGCCGAACGATATTGAAAACTTCCTGTAACTTCTGGGCATTCTCTGTGAGAGACTGGTTCTGGTTATCATTTTTGGGGGCGTTGTTGTTGTCAGGGACGTGTTGTTCGTAGAGAGAGTTGGGAAGAATCTCGCCCCTGCAACAAATAAGCGGGACTATATCCTGTCGTTTCTGAAACGCTCGTGTTTACCGCTAACCCTAATTCTGGAAGAAGATCATCCCACCGATTTTGTTGCTCCCCGGCATACTGCGCCAGATTCGTGTTCCGTTGGGTTCTCTTGCGGTGTATAGGGCGCTGTACGTTATTGTTGTACTCTTAAGCCTTTTAAGAAATCCTGGAATTTCTTACTTGCAAATTGAACTCCATTGTCTGTGATCAATATTCTCGGGACTCCAAATCGAGCCAAAATCCGCTCCCGAAAAGCCTTGATCAGTTGCTCACTTGTCGCCGATCGCAATAGTATCAGCTCTTCCCACTTGGAGAATTTGTCTACGAAGACTAACAGCATATTGTTACCGTGTTTTGTTCTCGGGAGTGGGAAAACAAAGTCTGCTAATACTATTGACCAGGGGTCCGCAGCCATTTTCGAAAACATTTCACCAGCCGGTTTTTGCTGGCTATACTTATACTTCTGACAACTAGGGCAGTTCTTTACATATCGGCTTACTTGTCGGAAAAGACCTGGCCAGTAATATTTGCTGGTCACCCGAGCTATTGTTTTCCGCACACCTAAATGTTCGGCCGTTGGGGTATCGTGGCACTCTTCTAGAATTCGTCCCCTTGAGTAGCTAGGTACGCACCACTTCCAGGGTGTACCATCTTCCTCACCAAACATATTTGGTATGTGACGGTATAACTGATCATTCAGTAGGCAGTACTCTGGAAACTTATCGGGGTGGTCGGTTACTTCCTTCTTGATTCTTTCATACCAGCTACATGTTGATCCTTCGTTACCCTCGATGATCGTCCTACATGCTGTGCCCACTGGTTGTCGTAAAAGGGCATCGGCCACTGTATTGAGCTTTCCCCTCCGATATATTACTTCATATTAGTACTGTTGAAGTTCAAGGGCCCAACGTGCGATTCATCATGACGGGTTGCTGATAGAATTCAGCCAATTGAGCGAGAGGTGGTCAGTTATAATGGTAAATGTATAACCTTCCAGATAGGATCGCATTTTCCTGACTGCCTAAATAATGGCAAGACATTCTTCTTCCGTGGCGCTGTAATTCGTTTCGGCCTTGTTCAGGTGGCGACTAGCATATGCGATCACCCTCTCCGTACCCTCTAGATTCTATGTGAGAACGGCTCCTATCCTATAGTCACAGGCATCGGTTTGTAGATAGAATCTTTCGGTGAAATTTGGGCATGCAAAAATAGGCGCTTCGGTAAGTCGTAGTTTTATGTGGTAGAAAGATTTCTGTTGTGCCGAGGTCTATTTGAAATGCTTGTGCTTTCGAAGCAATAACGTCAAAGGGTGCGTGATTTGAGCGAAATCTGGTACAAATCTACGGTACCAGGACACAATACCCAGGAATCGCCTTAATTCTTTCACGTTTGTGGGGGGTTGTAATACCCTAATGGCCAGCACTAATTGCAATTCCCTAATTGTCAGGGTCAGTGTGTATCCCATTCTCGCTGACAACATGACCCAGGTACTTGATTTCTTTACGGAAGAACTGGCTCTTATCCATATTAATTCCTAGATTTGCCTCACGAAGTCGACGTAAGACCTCTCTTAAATGTACAATGTGCTCCTCTAGCGTACTACCTATGACAATTATGTCAGCGAGATAAGCAAGGGCGTAGGATTCCATGTCCATTGCGATGACCTTATCCAGCCATCTTTGAAATGTTGCAGGTGCCGAATGCAGTCCGAAGGGCATCACTTTCCATTGGAACAAGCCTCGGCCGGGTACGGTGAATGCTGTATAAGCCTTGCTTTTTACTTCCATGGGTATCTGCCAGTACCCGTTCTTTAAATCGATTGTGCTGATAAATTTGGCGTTCTTTAATCTTTCAAGGATGTGGTGAATTCTTCGAAGCGGGTATGCATCAGGAATAGATGCGTTAAGCTGGCGATAATCGACGCACAACCGCCATTGGTAATTTTTCAAGACACTTCGTGCTTGAGGTCTTCTTGACCAGCACGATTGGGGCGCTGTACGGACTTGAAGATGGTTCTATACACTCCTTTTTAATGAGCTCATCGATTTCTTTGTTTATAATTTCTTGCATCGCGGGGTTCCGGGGGTAGTAACGTTGCTTGATCGACCTTTCATCTCGCATCACTATTCTATGTTCGGCTATATCTGTTAACCCTTTCGTGGCCTCGGCGTCATGGAGTTCCGCCTCCAAAAATTGCTGAATCTTTTCCTCTTCCGGAAGCTCTACGTGATCGACGAATTGATCTGGAACATTTGTTGTCCTTTCAACGCTTTCTTCAGAACTACTAATGACTCCAGTATGTGAGGTCTCCAGTGCCTCCCCTTTTGCCAATTCCTTAGGAACGTGAATAAGTCCGGCATGTGACGTTTTCATGACTTCTGGTGTCGAATGAAGTTTTACTTTAATGCCCCCGCAATCGATGGTGGTCTCTATTGTGTATCGTTAGGCAATCTAATCCCAAGATCAAATCATCGACGACTTGTGAGAGGACCAAAATTCTTAAAGATAAACTGCTGTCTTCAAAGGTTACAACGGTTTCGACGGCTCTGGTACATTGTTCGCCTTGGCTGTTTGCCATGTCTACTCTATCCTTCACCTGAATTATTTTAGCTGGGGTGTCGGCACATAGCTTGTTAGCGAAGTGCTCGCTGATAAAACTGCGACCGGTCCCAGTGTCGACAGTAGCGTCCATTAAACAATCCTAGAGAGCTACAGTCGCGACGATGCGTTGGTTTTTGAAGCGTAAGTTTTTTAGTTGGTTGGAGGCTGTGATTTTGTCGTTTCCGCAGTGCCTCCTTCCCTGCGGGGACCTTGCTCGTTTCCCTGGGTCTTCTGGCAGCATTTCTTGGTATAAACACCTCTACGTCCGCACTCCCAACAATGGATAATTGCAGGGTTTCTACAGTGTCTTGCGAAATGCCCAATCTTTCCGCAATGTCTACAGGCTCTTGACACGTCAATATCGGCGGACTCCTCCCTCTCTACTAATTGTCTGTGTTTTACTACGGGTTGTCGAGGTGTGTAAGTTTTGGTAACATTGTTGCTACCTCCAGATTTTCAAGATCTCCCACTAGATCAAGTAGTTCGTTTAATGTTGTAAACTCATTTCTTTTTACGTAAAGTTAGAAAGATATATCCTTTCTAACTGTTGTCGCGCATTCAAGTCCGTGTGACGCATTGGGCCTTGTATCGCAAGGATGTAGTCTCGAAAGGGTTCACCTTTCCCTTGTTGACGTTGACGCACGTCATCCTCCAAACGCTCTAAAAACCGGGGGGGGGGGTAGAACAAATTTTAATAAATCTCTCTTAAATGTTCCCCACCGCTCCCAACGACAATTATTACTGCGGTACCATTGTAACGCCCGGTCCTGTAGTAATTCGGGCATGGTGCGGGGTACCAAATCCGGGTTGATTCCATAGGAATCCATCAACTCTTCCACTCTCTCTATAAATGTCAAAGGGCTCTGATTACCGTCTTCCTTATCACGATCTTCCTTACACGATCCATAAGGGGTACTATTGAAGATTCACGGTCTATTGTTCCGGTCGATTGCGTGAATGCGTAGGGATGTTCGGCTTGCATGCTGGGTGGTGCTGCTTGCGTATGAGTTGTTGGCATAATGAACGGTTTGGTGTTCAATCGGCAAAGATTGCTTGTCACTCTCAGAGACTACCGACGCACGAATCTTATGAATAGCACCTGTTGGGAGCTGCAAACTTACTGGTGTCGTATCAGAAGCTGTTGCGGTTGCACCGAGAGGGGAACTGTCCCTCCAAAGTCTAGCCTCAAGCTCTTCTAGGCGCTTTCGTGTCTCCTCGTCGTGGTTCTCCTGTGATACGAAAGAGCTCAATCGTCTACGCAAGTCTTCCACTGTACCTTCCGCATCTATTGCAAATTCTATGGCATATCCTTGCAGCTCATCTTTATGTAGATATCGTATCCATGATACCTGTACCATCTTGGCTTTGATTTCCTTTTTCATACTTCTGCGCCTTTCCTCTTGGTCAAAATTCTTTTGTTACTTCACAATCTTCACAAAATCTCTCTTCTTACTTCACAATTATTTTTAAATTTTCCCTTTTATTGCTTAGAGAGTCCCTGCTCGGGCGCCATGTAACGAAGCTCCCAGTTCGGGCCTATAGCTGAGGTATTCTCAGCGGACTATCCAGGGGTCGTCACAAAATTTATTTGTTTAGACGCTCTAAGCTGTGTTTAAATTCGGCTTTATTATGTTTTGTGTTTAAATCTAAATTTACAAATATTGGTATAGTCATTAATCGAAGAGAGAGAGAGAGAGAGAGAGAGAGAACTGTTTGAGGTTGCTCTTATTGATGAGCCAATTTGCTGCTACTCTGGGTCTTGATTGTTGGCGTCAAAGCGTTGTTTGGCGTCTGTTTTACTTTGACTATGCTGAGTGCGCTGCCGAGCCGGTTACTGCGACGTTGGCGCAATAACTAAACGACGGCGGTGTGTTGACTAACGACTGCTGACTATGACGCGTGTGCTGCCAACCTGGTTACTGCGACGTTGCTACAATGACTAAACGTTGGCGGCATGTTCACTGACGACCGCTTGACTATGACGATGCTGTTTGCGCTGCCGAGCGGGTTGCTGCGACGTTGGCGCGATAACTAAACGGTGGGGGCGTGTTCAATAACGACCGCTTGACTATGACGATGCTGTGTGCGCTGCCGAGCGGGTTGCTGCGATTTTGGCGCAATAACTGAACCATGGCGGTGTATTCACTAACGACCACTTGCCTTTGACGATGCTGTGTGCGCTGCCGAGCGGGTTGCTGCGACGTTGGCGCAAAATTAAACGATGGCGGCGTGTCCAATAACGACCGCTTGCCGACGCTGACTGCACTGCCGAGCTGACTGCTGCGACGTTGGTGCGATGACGGAACAATGGCGGCGTGTTGACTAACGACCGCTGACGATACTGACTGCGCTGTCGAGCTGACTGCTGCGACGTTGGCGCACTTGCGGAACGATACTGAGTCTTCGGCGTTCGTAGGGCAAAACCTTCAAGGTCCGGTTTCTTTGCCGTTTTCCAGAGTCCCTGAGTCTAACAAATTCCCTAAGTATTCACTTCAGAATTTGGCTTGCATGGAAACTAGCTGAGATGCCCGATCGATAGATCGTGAACACCCCTCTAATTCATTGCCCAATCGATAGATCGTGTACAAAGATAAGTCACTATTTTGCGCCCGATTGATAGATCGCGAACGCCCCTATTATTCAATGCCCGATCGATAGTTCACGTACAAGGAATAAGTCATCTTTTTTGCGCCCGATCGATAGATCGTGAACGAACTAAGAGGCAGAAAAGCTATGCTTTAAATTTCTACCTTATATATTACCTTTCACCTGCAGTCTGATTACTACCTTTTGGTCGACATCCGTTTCTGCTTTTCTATGTCCGCTTAGTCTTTGACTTACCCGTCTTGTCTTCTAGTACGTCTGCTTCGTTCAAGAGCCCAGCACCAAGTCTCCTCTTTACAAGTTGTGAAAACACTCGCAACCTCCGTGCAGCCGTTTTCACCTTTCGTGAATATGTATTGGCGTTTGCGCACACATTTGGCTCCTCTCTCCGTGGTGAGATTTTTTGACGAATGCTCGCACTCTCTCTCTCTCTCTTTGATGTACTGTGCTTACGACTAAATATGTTCACAATAGTAAACATTGAATTCTTAATTAAGCTATTAACAAGAGCAAATAAAATATACAAAGCATTAGATTAATTTAAGTGAATTATGTATTTGCTTAATTTAAGCATATAAACAGAACTCAAAATATTTGAAGGAAAAGTTAAGTGAAAAATGTAAAGTAGCTTCGTCTAATTGTGTGTCTCACATTTCAGTTGGAATGTGGGCGTCACACTATCTAGTACATTGTCGTTCTTTCTATCTCGCGATAGATGTCGCGTTCATTGCATGCATGCTGTCGAAGATTCTCAAAGTATATATTTTATTCTATCTCGCGTTCATTGCTTGCATGCTTTTACTATTCACGATTACTCACGATGTGTTTTCTAGTGTTTTCGTGAAACTTCTATTGTAAATTCGTCACAATATGTAGTCGGTTATGAGACATTTTTATTTGATCGTATATGTATATTCATTATTATTATTAATTACTATTATTAATTAATACACCAATATTGGGAACGGATTGAGCACAGTAAGAGCTCTCCAAATTTGTTATTGTTTTTGTAGTTGCTGTTGGCGCTGATCTCAACAAAATTTTTGGTCGCTCTCGACTGGTTTAGGAGTTTTAGCCCTTTAAAGTTTACCTCCTAAACTACCTCCTAAACTTTAAAAGATTTCCGGATGATATGCATACCATTCTCACGGTAATTAAATATTTTTCACTTATGTAAAATAAAGTAAGTAGTAGTAGTACACGTGGCTGCCCATGCAATCTAACGATGCATAGTAGTGATATTACCGAAACTTTAAGTTTTCCGGAAACATCTTCCCTGTTTCTAAAAATCTATTCCGTGTTCAACAATCCCACGTTGTTTGAGATTCCAAGTCTACTGGCATGTCTCCCAATAGGCCAGTGTCCAGTACTAACAAAGATCACCCGTGAGATATCAAGTCTAAACATCCTCAACAAGTCAATTGTCCTACTGAGATTGTATCATGGCCATATTTCCCTGGATATGTTGCAATCTTGCAACGAACTTAATTTTTTATTGGCCAAACTTAAAAAGTGATAATACAGGTCTTTCTTAACATTCCCAATTGAGATTTTCACATCTACTGCAATAACCGGATCTAATTGTGAGACGTTCCTTGCCAGTTGATCAGCCGTCTCATTTCCAGTTATGCACGAGTGCCCCGGAACCCAAACTAAGGAGACGGTTGAGCTGTTGCCAAGATGATTAACAGAGGCATTCTGAGATTCGAGGTCAATCGTTAAACTATCTCGGCAAAAAAGTCACGAAAAAGGGAACGAGGCATTCCAAGATTCACGAAACTCGAATCGTCTTTTGCTTTTACTGCAGTTTGAGCTCAAGATGACATTTTCAGTGCTAGGAGGCAAAACTTTGATTATTGTAGTTATGTTGAATAAATAAAAACCTAAAAAAATTGTTTTTTTTCGCGAAAAACAAAGTTATAAACCTTACCAAAATATAGAATATACATCGCGAATTATATGTAGAGTAATATTTGTGTTATTTTATATTATTTCGCTTAGATTTTAGCAAAAAAAAATTACCATTGTTTTTTTTGTTAGAAATTTTCCAACACTGTACGAACTTGTGAACAATGGAAAATTCCAATTGTATTGCACAGTTCAAGTGAAAACATTCCGTGTATGGATATTGTTGAATATTTTGATTGGCCTGTCACTTGTATGTGTTGGTAAAATATTCAGAACCCTCGTTAATTAAAATTGTGTATGTGTTAGTTTTGTGCTCTGTTCATGCAGGTCCAAGAGTGAAGAATTTCAATGCACGAACTACCATGCTCTTCATCTCCCTCGCCTACAAGCGACGGTTTAATGCAAGCAGAAGTGTTCTCGTGTGTTAAGCTTCATTGAAAAACATGGATTCCTTTAGTGGAATTTTTTGCTGAAGACTCTGAGAAGGAATTAATTCGCATTCGAAATCAAAATTGGAATTAGTATTATTTATAAAAATTATGTATTTACTATTTATTATCTATTTTATAAATAAAAATAGAAAATAATAACTATACAAGTGAATCAAAAAATATATAACCAGATTTTTCATTGAAATATTACATTTTTATTAGGGAACGAGAGCTAATTTCTGATCGTCTTTTTTAGGAGAAGAAATCCGATAAAATCGTCTCCTGGAATACCAAAAGACGATAATTTCAACGTTTTGCAAGAATTTTAACTATTTCGGTGACTCTTGGAATCCGAAAGACGATTCCAATCGTCTAAAAACGATTTGAGAGACGATTTCAATAGTTCGTGAATCTTGGAATACGAAAGACGATTTCAATCGTCTAAAGACGATTTTGAAAGACGATTTCAATAGTTCGTGAATCTTGGAATGCCTCTGTAAGTTCTTCTCTACCCACCATCTCCTTTGGGTTCATCTTCTTTGCCATAGCCTTTGTCAGAGATAAGGAGATAGGAAACTGCTGAAATATGCTAAAATATGCAACTCTGACGTAAAGTAGTGTTTGTGAAAAACCTGAATAGTGCTTCTCAGAAACTCAACTTACAGACCCTTGAAGAAGTGTCAAGGAAAGGGAACGGGGTTTTTCGTATAGGAAAGTCATTGTTCGTTCCGTTGTGTTTGGTGCCGCGTTCGCGGGGGAGGGGTTAATTGAAAATAGAAACTCAACTATCAGACCCCGGATGAAGAGTGATCGGGACGAAGAGGGTTCAGATTTCAGACCCCAATGACAATTCAGATTTTTAAGTCAAATCGCTTGTATTGAGATAGCAACTTCATTAATTATTCATATAAGTAATGAATTCGAAGACATCAATTTTTATTTATTTATTTATGCCAATATTTAGTTTATTTAATATCCATTTTACTTTTAAATAGTTTTTTACTTAATTAGAACCTATTTGGAAATAGTATTTTTAAGTTAAATATCATTGCAAGTGCAGATTAACATAAAAAAATCTAATGTAAATTGTTTTATACGCTCAAATCCGCCACTATTATATACCAGAAACTGTATGACCTATTTTTTTAACAATTCACGCAAAATAAAACATTATAAAATCAAATTGATTATCCAATTAAAATAAAAGAGCAGACATAAAATGACGCTGGTATACCCTCATATTTTCGTTCACCTCGCCATTGAATTTGCCGATACTAGTGTTGCCCGTTTGTATAAAACGCACCTCTTTTTGCTCCTCTTATGAATACTGGTACCAAAGCAGTGTTGCCGGTATGCTACAATATGAAATAAATTGAATGTTTTTCTTTATTACCAAATATATAAGTGCATAAATGTGCTTGAACTGTTAACAAAACGTTCATTCTTGTTTCACGGAGTACAAATTACTTCCTAGAATAGAAAATTATAGCGCTCTTTACACCGAGTGCTACAAAAAGTACTTTTACCTTTTTCGTACTTTCTGAATTTCGTTTTGTTAACGTAAAATGTAACGCTGCTTTATAATATGATTGATTTTTTCACCACAATTGAAGAAATGAATAAATTTTAGATGAAATCTTCTATTTTATTTATGGATATTGTATTTAACGATACAAATAATGTTAATTACATGTACAGAATTCCGCCATTTGTTTGTTTAGAAGTATTCTTTATTTTCAGTAGTTATGAGTAACTTTATTTCCTTTTATCTTTGCTGAAATAGCTAAACATCCGCGCAAAATTTCAAAAATTCGATAACGAACATGGTTGCGAAGTTATAAATCTCCAGGACGCAAAATTGCATATGTGTTCCAAACAACCATGTTGGTATTGTATTTAATAATAAACAGCCTATTATGACAAAGTATATTCGTCCCAAATTTCATAGCTCTATTCGCTCTCCCTTAATCGTGATTTCTACAGACGGACGGACGGACATGGCCAAATCGACTTAGGAGGTGATTCTGAGCCAGAATATATATACTTTTCTATACCACGCCTCCTTTAATTCGTTGCAAACGAAAGCACAAATTGAATATAACCTCATCCCCTCGGGTATAAGAAGCATTCCTTTTAAATAATAAGAATTTAATGCCTTAAGAATTTAAGTCCTTCGATAAGATATAATAATCTGCAATTATATTCCGGTTCGTATTCGGGTGTGCCATAAGGGCCGCGTGCACCTATGCCAGATACGCTAATACTACTGTTCTGCGGTCCGTGCAGAGGAGCCGCATTTGTTGGAGCATGTCCGTAGATATAGCTATCATAAGCTTGTTGCTTGTAAGCAACGTGTTCGTCGTAACCTCGTCTGCAATGAAAGGAAGGAAAATTTACTTTCACAATAAAAATTCACATCTTTCGGTCTCTAAATTCAGTCGACTTGACATTTTTTATTAGCCAAAGAAGACAGAATATACATATATTTTGATCATAAAACATACCCGTACGTTTCGTCCATAGCACTTCTGGCCTTCTCTAGTATGGACATAACTTTCTGTTTTGGCGAAAATAAGTTTTTGGATTTTTTGCAAAAGGGCTTAGCCAAAGTCCTAAAAATCCACAAAAAATTATGAAATTCAAAATTCCGCAAGCATGCCATTCACCCTACCTGTAGCCATGATGTGGTGGTAAGCTTTTACCAATTTGTGATGCGCCGTCGCCGCCACCATCACCACTTCCAGTAGTTGCAACTCCACATAATCACGCAACTTAGCCATCATGATCGGTTATGCTGGTATTGTCCATTAGCGCGCAGTTGCTCTTGACGAATGACATCATTGCTGTTCGGAATTAATAATTCCTAATACTTGCCGTGCCACTTGCACAGTCCAGTGCATGATTTAACTTCATTAAAAACCCTAATTTCTTTGCGAAATAGCAAAACAATTTTCGCAATCTAATAAATTTTTGTTCTCATAAAATGATAAACAAAGGAAATGTCAAATAAACGTGACGACATGCAGTGAACTTCACATACAGCACACATATACTATACGTGTGTCCCCACGTAAAAATAAACGAAGAAATTCAGTCTTTGTTCGACATATTTTTTGGCGGGAACGAAGTTTCCTATCTCCTTATCTCTGGCCTTTGTGCCTCTTTAATATTTGTTTATTTATTATTTATTTTCATTTAAAAATTGATTTTTCTTTCATTATAATTCATACCTCATACACAATAGAAAAATGTATAGTTATTTGCACAATTACAGAAATTGCGTCCAAGAAATTATCCATTTCGTTTTTTAATACTCACTTAAAATATTTCACTTAAAATGTTTTTTCCTTGTAAAAACATAAAGTAAACGCTCTGCAGATGTTTCAACGACAGCAGATTTTTGACAATGTAGCTGAATCTTCGCACCGAAGTTTCGCACCGAGTTTCGGACCGGATTTCTATGTATGTGTTTACTACATAACTATTTCGATTAAACAAATTTGAGCACTGAACACACCTTCTAAAGAGTCACCGTGATGAAATGAGTTTTTCGTTCCTTCTCTTCATTCCATCTAAATACCGGATTTGCTAATCAGCGAGAGTCCAACAACTTGATTCGGGCGTAGATACCAATTGAGGCGATATCGCAATTTCATTTATTCTTTTTTCCTATTGCAGTATATTTTTATACATCTTTTTCGCTGTAGAAAGTACGGTAATCAAAGTTCATATTTGCCACCGTGTCTGTTGCTAACTTAGGTACATATTCGTTGGAGACGGGAGTGGTGCACTTTTCCTCAGCAAAGAACTAGGATTCCTATCCAGAAATGGGGCTACTTTACAACATTGCCCTGAGGTTAATAAATGTTGTGGTGTTCTTTTTATTAATTATTCTTCTGCCAGGGCTTCCGCCACAGACTACTTTCCCATTTCGGGAATTTGAGTGAGTTTAAAATTTCAGTATATTCGATTGAATTTCTTTATATTTTTACATCAACGGAAAAGAATTGCTCCCGCTAAGGAACTGAAAGGTGCCCTTGAAACTACGTCCCATTTAGATGGTGCTGAAAGATTATTGGATGGGCGTGTCTATGGGCCAGAGTGTTTGATTGCACGGAATAACGAAATATACACCGGAATTCATGGTGGTGAGATCATTAAACTGACCGCCGATCATGTGACTCATGTAACCAAATTGGGACAACCATGCGGTATGAACTCCCATTTTTTTGCAGCTTTAGCAGATATACACAATTCCGTATTTTATTTCTTGGCTACCCAATCACAGAAGATATATCGGAGGAAGCGCGCTGCGGACGTCCTTTGGGCCTGGCCTTTGATACTCTGGGAAACAATCTTATTGCCGCTGATGCTTATTATGGCATCTGGCAGATAGATCTCACAAATGGCAAGAAGAAATTGCTAATTTCACCATATCAGGAACTTGATGGTAAGAAGATACCACGAAAAGCAGGGATTTTTAACTCTGTGGCTGTCGACAAGCATGGCGACATTTATTGGACGGACAGCTCTTCTGATTTTACTCTACAAGATCTGGTTTTCACATCGTTTGCCAATCCATCCGGACGGTATGTAACTGATAATTTGTATGTTTATTTGTATTTTTGTACCTTAATTTATTCGTTTGTTCAGGCTTTTCAAATATGATCGCTCACGAAATGTAAGTGAAGTGTTGCTTGACGAGCTATATTTTGCGAATGGTGTTGCTCTTAATCCTAACGAGGAATTCATTGTTGTTGCCGAAACGGCTGCTATGCGGCTGATAAAGGTCTACTTAAAGGGAGCCAAAGCTGGTCAGAGCGAGGTGTTCGTTGAGGGCTTGCCTGGTATGCCAGATAATCTTACTCCCGATGCAGATGGTATTTGGGTGCCTTTGGTTATTGCAGTGGATAGTGATCATCCCTCGGGGTTCGCTATATTTTCACGTTTTCCCACACTACGCATGTTTTTTGCACGTGTCCTCAGTCTTTTTGAACTACCATTTAAAAAGCTGCACAGTGTCTATCCAAACAAGATTTGTCAGCGTTTCATTCACTTTATTGGTCATGGCGAGAGCATCTTATTGATGGCACCGAAACGTTGCACTATCGTGCGCGTAAATTGGAATGGTAAGATTGTAGGGTCACTGCACGGATCTGATAGATCGGTGGGCTCAATTTCCCATGTTTTGGAATTCAATGATCATCTCTACTTGGGTTCCCCGTGGAATCGTTTTTTGGCGCGAGTTAAGAAACCTTCAACTTCCGGCGTTAAAGTAACTAATGTGCGATATGAAGGTGCTCGTCTGGACGCGTCTGTAAAAGTGCCAAGCGCAGTTCCCACGACGGAAAAGCCGGTGATGACTACCACTACTAGCAAATCTACAACTACTGCGACAAATACGCGCAAGCCAGTTACCTCTACCATCACTGTCAGACCCACTACTACTACTACAAGTACACGAAGGCCTACAACTACAACGACTACAACTGCTAAACCATCCACCACGACTACCACTCCTAAACCAATGACTACTAATACACCGAAACTGATAACGACTACTGCAAAGTCGCCTTCCACGAAGCAACCAATCTCCAAACCATCTTCAAAAACAACAACAACAACAACAACCACCAAACCTCCTACAACGATGATAAAGCCTTCTTCCACATCAGCAGAGAAACGTGTGCCACCGAAGGAACCTGCTCCCGTCAAAGAAAACGTCAAAGATACGACGCCTCCTAAGGTTGAAAAACTCAAAGTGATTAGCAAAGCTGGAGAACATGTCGAGCTCTAAATGATTACCGCAGATTTGATTCATTTTGCACAAATAAAGATCACTGAGCCGAGAGAAGAAGAAGCAACACATACCGACTAGCTTTAATATGTAATGTGTTCAAATAGTTTTGAATTTGAACCAGACTGCTGCACGAAAAATATTCCGGAGCTTCTACCTATTGTTCGATAGTCAGTGCCAAATAGTAACATTTTCGCTTACCTTATTAGATCGAAACGTATTGCCGTTTGAAACTCATTAAATTTTTTACAAATTTTTTTAATTTATGGAGATATGTATTCTTAAGCGGCAAGTAATTACAAAACCGATTTAATCCTCATGGTAAAGCTTATATATTTGCCTATATATGTATATATAGCAGTTATATAACCTTTACCAGATATTTTACGGATATTCACTACTTTAAAATCGATATTTAATGCAATGTACGATAATTTAAAATGGAAATTTTTTTAAAAAAATTTGAAGTGAAAATATGAACCTATATTTATTTGGTAAGAGGGAGTAGTCACTATTGTCCATTAGCTTTCGTTCAGTTATGCTGGGATATCTTGTATATAGAAGTTTTCTGGAATTGTAGCACTGTGTAATGAAAGTAATGAAAGAAGAAAGACCATGTGATTTTTGTCCAATGCAATTGAATTGACAAAAGTTCATAGAAAATATATTTGGTTTGTGTAATTTAAGCATAAAATTTTTTTTAAGTTAGACTTAGTAAAGTATTGAGATATAGAAATGATAAATTCTTCAATGAAAAACCCTGATAAAATTTGAAAGCAAAATGTTTACCTTGAAAAGGCTTTGAATTTAAAGAAAACTTATAGATAAAAATTACTTCTGCAGGATAGGTATAATTTATAATCGAGGTATATATATACATACCTACCATATATACCTTTTTTATATACAATAATAATCTTACATTTTGCGTAACATGAAATCATTCCAGAGTGAAAAATTAAAAGAAAACATAGTTTCTTAAAAATATTTATTTCGTTTATTAGAGTTCAGTAGCTAGCTCTACTCGTATCTAGTTGTAAGCTTTTCTTTTGCAATGAAATTTTTACTGTGTATAATTATCACTATATGTACCATTGAGAAAGTGCATTTGGCTGAAATTGTTTATTGAAAGCCATTGATAAGTTAATTTGATTTTATTGGAAATAAAGTTGGCTTCTTTTCACTTGACTGTTTCTTCATTTCACGAATTTCTATTTTAATCTCTTTTTGGTGTACTTGGCGGTTCAGTAGGATCGGTCCAATACCACTCTGTATATTCTACGCAAGTTCCTTTTGTGTCCATAAACAGTTGCGTTTGGGGACAACGTTTCAAACGCGCAGGTCTCCCCTGGGCTTCGCACTGCCAATACGTGGTGGGATCCCAGAAATTGCGGAACATTTTGTTCACTTCCTCCAGCGTCTGGCAACCGGGCTCGCCATTGTAATCCTGATGGTTGTGCGTAGAGGACATTGGCTTCAGTGGTTTGTAGCGTGGCTTGTAAAAAAGATAAAGATACAATTCGGTTTGCAATTTGTTATTAAATTATTTTAACTTGATGTGATGATGAAAAAAACAACTTTGGATAAACTCGCAGTTAAAATAGTTTCGTAGCAACCAATAAAAATATCTTTTATATATTTCACAAGTTATTATATTTTAAAATTTTTTTTAAGATATCCTCGAACAAAAATAATTTTTTTTTTATTCAACTCAAGGACATTGTAAACACGAATTAAAATTATTATTATTTATTTTAAATTGCTTTTATCAAATTAAATTTAATTTAGCGTTTAAAGTTTCACTGAACACAAATTTTAGAATTTGTTATAAATTTTAATTAATCGTTAAATTTATTAAAAATAGTGAATACCTTTCTTGCGAAGAACTAAATGAACACGTTTGTACTCAAAGAAAGCTATTGTAAAAGTGTGCCAAAAATGAAAATCATCCTGTAAACATCTCAGCATTATTAACTCTCGGTAAAAATACATACTTACACACACTTATACGCAAGTGAATTTTTCTATAAGTGTGGGTTGAAAAATTTCTTGTATTAGACTATTTTACAAACGAGAACAGATTCTGCAATCGATACAAGGTCAGAGAACGACCAGTTTTTAGCCGGCATCATATTTGAGATTACCCGTACCACTGATCACGCGTACTTAATAATTACTTTCAGAAGAAAGCAAGTATTTAAAAGTAAGTATTATTGATTGGGCTGATTTTTAATAAAGAATATTCTTTTAGAAATTCAATACAATAAACTTTTCGGTCTATCTTAATCCACCATATATGTAGTTTGGATAGATTGTAAACATAGATACAGTGTAGTCTCGAAAAGATTAGCATTCGATAAACATATTTTTGAGTATCTTTTTTTTACTTTTCTACCTAAAATACAATCAGTGAATCAGCAGATGACATAATTTGTAAAACATACGTGTATAAAACGAAATAGCGAAATATGACTATGGCCATCGTTTTGAAGAGTTGATCTTTTCGAACAAATAATCTTTCAGAGTTTATACTGCACCGTGATATATAAGTTTCCTCTGTGGTTACCAAGAAAGAAACTTTTGTAAGTCTTCGCTCTATTTTTGTTGTCGTTATTTATTGGTGGCATTTTCCTGGCTTTAACATAATTTTTCTCAACAAGCTCAACAAGCCGAACGCGAAATTTTGCATTTTTAAAATTTTAATTATGCTCTCAGCGTTATTGCTGTCGAGAGTGAGTGTGCAAATGATAGAACGAAAAAGGTACTGAAGATGGCATATCGCCGAAACTGTCGTGTCGCAAAACAAAACTTGAC
This sequence comes from Conops quadrifasciatus, assembly GCA_949752815.1. NCBI lineage: Eukaryota > Metazoa > Arthropoda > Insecta > Diptera > Conopidae > Conops > Conops quadrifasciatus. The sequence continues at coordinate 28,881,121 of OX457078.1, read as the reverse complement.
AAAGGGCGACGGAAATTCCTTCCTAAACCCATCAATAAGTAAATGAATAATAAAATAACTTGTAATAATATTGTTTAGTTTCAGAGTCCTGGATCGTCTCAGTTTATAATAATTTCTAAATTAAAGAAAGAAAAAAAAATCTTGGGAAAATATCGAGAATTAGTGTCGAAAGGGTTGAAATGTGCATTGGCATTAGTAAATTCTGAACAAGTATTAACCAGATGGTAATTAATTAAGTGTTAATTAGTAAAAGAAAAGTTTTCAATAAAAATAAGCTCACTGCACCACATAAAATTGAGAAAAAATGTTTTGAAATGTTTTATGTACATTATACAAGAAAAGCTTATTTTTATTATATAACCAGGTATAAAATACAAAAGTAAAGCAATGGATGAATATCACGTATTGGAATAGTATGTTAGTAGAACATACGAGTACATAAATAAGTTCAACAGATTGACCAAATTTTGCTCAATTAAAAAAACGTGTTATTCGGTTTGAGGTTAATTATTTTGGCGATCTGTGTTAGTTTTAATTTAATTTTCAAAGAAACAAACATAATCCATTAAATTATACATGTGTTTCCTTTAGTCATACATATAAACATTTATACCATCATCATTAACCACTGAAAATATGTACACAAATGAATATAAAACAAAATTAAAAACTTTTAATAATGAACTTAAACTTAAAAGTTTTTAAATATATACAAACGACCTTGTCAAAAAATTTTGTGACACTTTCCGTAAGATATACGGAAAGATTGACGATACTGAACAAAGTACAAAACACCCGAAAGAAGCGAAAGTGGATGAAAGAACACATTAATAATCACATAAAACAAATACAATACATTGAATCGACCTACTCATGAATATTTGGCATGAGAAGAAAATTGCTTTATTGTAAGAAGTCTTTGTCATTTTATTATTTTTGTTAAAATGTTAAATGTTTAAAATGTAGGTACATGTACATGCCTTCGAATTATGTGAAAAGAATAAAATTTTTTCATTGTACTGGCACAATTTTTGTACGATATGTTATAGTTTTTAAATGTTTTGTTTTTTTGTTTTGCCTTTAGTAATGAGTTGTTGGATTTGATACGAATTTTATAATATTAAACAAGTAGGTACTCCGGGCTTCGAAATACGCCTTTCCGTTACTGACGGTAACTTTAACCTTGGGAATGAGCCACGCGGTCGCCCAGTTGTTATCCATTATGATGTCATGAAACCTGGTTTATCAATCACTGCAGAAAAATACTGCAATCAACTGGACCAAATGATACAAAAACTTCAAGAAAAACAGCATAGGTTGGTCTACAGATCGACATCTATCTTATTGCATGACAAAGTTAAACCACACACTGCACAAATGGCTGTGGCCAAGCTACAGGAATCGATGTTGGAACTTCTTCATCATGCTTCCAGACCTAGCCCACACTGACTTTCACTTCCTCCGCAATTTGGACCACTTTTTAATTGAAAAGCAATTCAAATCCGACAAAGCTGTGAAACTGGCCTTCCAGGAATTTCAGTAAAACTATGGGTGCAAATAAATAAAATCAATCCTTATATTTGTGTGTTACTCGTATCAACCCACTTATTCATTTTCGCATTTATTTCTTTTAATTATAAGAATTACCTGGTATTCAGTGTTAAAAGTGATAAAAGTGTTAAATAAATGGTATGCACTCTGTGATGCTTTTCACTACGGTTGCAGGAGAAGAGCGACGCCTGCCAGAATCCATTTTGCGGGACGCTCGCGTGTCTTTAGATTGAAAGTCCAAACAAAGGTGTTCCCACGTGACCTAAAGAAGAAGAAGACGAAAAAGGCATACAAAAGGTAACAAATGCCAAGAAAGGAAAGAGCCGAAGGAAAATAATCTGTTTATTGAATAATTATAAAGAAAAGAATTAGTATAATAAGGAAGAAGTTCAACATTAATAATAAATTCACTTTAAAAATGCTCAGTACAAAGTCTTCAACGTGTTCTCTTCCGGTTTTCCTTCTTTCCTTCCTTCTTTCACAATGTCTTACCTCGTTTTGTACAAGGGACACTCATAGATACGCAGTAGTTCTAGCTTCTCCTGCACTATCGATCGGATATAAATCACAGGCATGGTACACAGCAGCTCCTTGGGTTGCAGCGAAACAATAGAGTTCAGTTCGTTGTTCCAGCTGGCGCCATCCAGATAGAGGCCGTGCACGAACGCTCCTTCAGCGGGAGGCAAACTGCGTGGCAAGTTCGAGCATGAAAAGTGTGTGTTCGTGATTCGTGGTTAAATCCAAAGAGACAGAAAACCGTAGAAGTAAAAGGGAAAAAGATTATGAAAAAGATAATAATAGGTTTTTGATGAGGAAGACCTTGAGGCCTTGGTTTACTCGACAGGTAAGCAACCTCGCTTTTATTTCCATTTTCTTACAATATTCATCATCGAACTTCCATCCTAATTATCGCCTTCCCCACACTTACGTTACTTCATCTTTGTCCTTTTTGGTTACATTGCAACATAAACACATCCGATCTAGAGGCTGATCATGCTTGCGAGCACTTTCCTGCATGATGGCGGTGAGGAAACTCTGTGGATTGAACAGACCGCCTAACCAAATGGTGCAGGGCAATTTGAAGTCGCTTAACCAACTCTTCAGCTCCTTAATGCGTTGAAGCAAGTCAGTGAACCAACCCTGCAGTCCCAAGAGACTCGGGTAAGCTAAAGACGACCACGTGGTCGGTATGTGATCGTAGAATATAGCATGGTCCAGGGATTCCATCTCTTGCGTAATTGTCAACTCGCCTTTCAGCCCCAACAACAACTCTCGCAGCGACCGCTTGATTTCGCCTATGAGTGCATTCATACGTTCGCACTCCTGCAAAGCCACTACCACGAATGGTGTCTTGCACTCCACTCGGTCCAGCAACGCCTGTAAATTAAATTCATCCTGCAGTTTGTCCAAGAGTTCGTCGACCATGATCCTAACGAGTTCTTCACGTGGGGCCCCACAGCGTGTGCTTAACTCGTATTCGCGTGGCTGTAATTCCAAAACCGTACGCAGCACGTTCTCGGAAGCGGCAGTGAGTAAACCAATTTCGGCATTGGAATGTAATCCGTAGAGTTCAGGCGACTCAGCAGGCAACATTTCTGTAATGTAGTCGTGGTAGCCTTCGAAGTCGAGGTTTGGTGGGGCCGCGAATCCAGGGCACAACTCGAAGTCGCCGTCTATTAGCTCCTGTTGCAATAGCTCCTTCAGATAGGTGAGGCAGAGGCGCCGATCCCAATCATCTGTAATGTGACCGCCGTACATGATCTCACCGAAGAGATAACGCAGATCCTCCCACGGAATGCGATTGTTACCCTCCAAATAATTGTGCAGCACATTGGCGCTGATGCTAAGGTCACCCATGTTGAAGGGATACGTTTTGTTCCAGCCCTGTGGCCCGAACTTTCGACGCTGCCCCGCCACGGCGTGGAAGTAGCAGAGCGCAAATAGAATCGACTTGAACTCGGCCTCTTGTGTACACATCTCCAGCGTCTCTTGGTTGAAATTATCCCAAGCTTTGTGCAGATTTGCCGCCATTCCACTTGGAGGCTCGTTGATTATTTTTACTGAAGACTCCAAAATCCCTTGCGGTATGATATGGTACTGGGGGTCGGGGGCCGGTTCGGCGGTAATGAATAGACGGAAATTTGAGGCGGAGGTGCTGATGCATGTAGGTAATTCGCCCTCGCTCACGATGCCTTCGATAAGCTTCTCCAATGTCGGCAGCCAATTCACTACAAGGTGAATATTCTGCAGAATAACCCACTGAGCAGAGGATGTCGTAGCCTTAGCGATAGCTTCTTCAGCGATACGCTCCTGACCCTGGCCCAAGGAAATGTTGTACACTGTACCATCAGACTCGCGAAAGCCGAGTTGAGTACCTAAACGCTCTACATCGCTCAGTGGATCAACTCCGGGCATTAGTAGGAAAAAGACCGGAGTGCAGGCATTGATCTCCTTGAATATATCTTCGAACGGCCGCAGCTGCACGTCGGAATACTCGTGGCCCATGATTTCTTCGATAAATAGTCTACGATGAAAATAAGAAAGCGGATTGTATTCAAGTTAAAGGTAACGAATTGATCGGTTACTTCATAGCATACGTCATACGATCGGGACGTAGTGCGCGTACGATGCACAATTTCTGGAGGGGTGACCGATGTTTCCATTCCCCCGGAAACTGTTCGCGCTCCGGGGCACCGCTGGCCAAGAACTTACGCCAGCGCTTCGGATAGCTCTCCATGTCTTTGTCAATACCGTAGAAGTGATTCATCAATGCCAGGGTCTTTATACCACCCCAAGCGTTGCGGCCAACAAAGTCCAATGGCGAGAGAGTGTTTGGGTCGTGGGGGAAACGCAGTAGGAAGTCAATTTCGTCGACAGAGATCTGGTGCCCCGCAGCCATTATGCGGAGGACCATGTGTGCTGTAAATGTCAGCTTATCGACTTCAAACAAGCCTCGCAACGTATACTGAAACGTTTGGAGTGTGATCGAAGAAACCAAATGAGCGACGCGACTTTCTAGCTTTCGATCTTGGGCCGCTACTGCTATCGCTTGCTTAAATACGCCCATGAAAGATTTCAGCGAAAATTTGTATATTGGATTGATTTTTCCCACATCGGTAAGAACAAAATACAAAAGAGCGGAGCGTTTGGCAGCAGCGCGATAAATGTTGCGCGCCTCGTCAATCTGTAGTGTGGTGGCGCGTGCCTCATTCATCTTCAACTGAATTTCATTGACGGTGTGTTTTGTGGTCTCTAGATTGAGAACGAGTGCATGATCATCCAAAACATTCTCCCCGGCGGATGCCAGGCGCACCAATAACTCATCTTCGAGCTCCTTTAGGGAAATCTTAAATTTGTTTTGCTGAGTGGTCACTTCTGTCTTCATGCCTTCGAGATCGGGACGTTCGATACGGACAACTTCGGCCAGCAGCTGTTCTTCCAGACCATTTGGAGTAACGGTGAAGTTAATAAGCGTCGTTTGGGCCTGCATCTCAGGTTTGTAGTGAGGATTGGCCAGCTTCGTGTGTAGGATGAGTCGGAAGAGCGGATTGAATTGTATTTCCTTGTCGCCAATGCGTATATAGCGGCCTTTTTTGATAAACGCACGACTAAGCAAAGGTTCCAGCACAGTATCCATGGATTCCTCGATCTGTTCGATGAGTACTGTGTCGCCGCGCGCAATGGACTTCTCCAGCACTTCAACGTATGCGTGTTGAGTAAGACGCATAACCACCAGAGAGTCACCGTACCGATTTTTTATCCATTTTACACCTTGTCTGAAGGAAATTTGAAGAAGATGGTTTCAGTGTTGAAAAGTGAAAGTAAAACTGAAAACAAACTCAAAACAGGTTATGAGTTGAAGTCAAAAATTGCATTTTGAATAAGCGGTATTGGGAACACTCACAGCTGTGGGTCAATCATCAGTGGCCAACGTGTGGAGTACTGCAAAATAGTTGCGTTCTCTGTTGACATGCGGTCCATAGGAAGACCCTCATTATTCCACAATGCAATCTGGGCATCGTCTGAGAAAAGAGCCAGAGGATCATCGCCCTTTGTGTGTGGTATTTGCGGCTGAAAAGATGCCAGTAAATTATCTCAAAACCGTTACGTTCGATTTAAACGTACTTTAATTTTGCAAAAGTTTGCCATCCACATTTTCTGCTGCAACTCATGCCGATAGCGTCTTGTAAAGCACCCGACATACGACAAGAAGGAGGAAATTAACAGGATATCGCCAGGTAATGTAGCTATTGTCGTCTGCAGACTGCGAACGGAGGAAGAGGATTTTCAAAAGAAAATTGATGAGAGCCAAAGACGAAAGAAATCGATATAATAACGATGATGGTAATAAAGAGCGTGAAGATTGCAAGCAGCAGCAGCACTTCTTGTAACATTCCATGTAAAAAGGATGGATGCATCAAGGATAATCTAAGTATTCATATTGGCATCTTCGGTGAAACTGATGCCATTTATTGGTATTCATCGCAATTTAAGCCAGATTGTTAGAAAATAATACCTTTTGTACATTTTTGTAAAAAAAGGAAAGAAAGAGATAAAAAAGGGGAAGTGGACGGCAAGCATTCGAGGGTACGAGTAGTTAGCAATAATTGAGCAGTACCGAAAGTAAGTCTTAATTTTCGACGAAAGAAAATGTTTCGAAAAGTTTCGTATTTCGTTAAAATGAAAGCAACACTTTTAATAAAAGGCGTAATTAGATTAAACATTTAATCTAATCTAAGAGGATGGGAAAGTAATAAAATTTGCTATACTCCATTACAAATACTCTTACATAGTCGTATTCGATTCTAGTCCTTGATTTCGAAGAAGCCACAGCATTGCTGATGGGTTTGCTGCTGATTCAGTAATTCCATGTGAAGCCTTTCCTTGTCATTTCGGCTAAAACATTCTTTGGACCTGCTGAGGTTTGTTATGAAAAAATACATCATGCAGCAACTTATAAGGAAAGCAAAGTGCACACACAAAAATACTACATTGCACAACAGTAGGGAGACTTTATGAATAGGTGCTTGCTTGCTAATGGCGCCACAAACACTTGCATTATTATTGTCAATTTTTTAATCAACTAGACTACAGACGTAAATAGCGAGAAGATGAAAATGGTAAAGAACAGTGACCTATTAAGGTTTTCGTTTCGCAGGAGGAGGTTCCTTTAGAGAGTCCTATACATATATTGAAATATTGCGAAAGATTCACGGAAAAATTGATAACGCAAAAGGATAAATTCTCTTTACCAAACAAAGCAGATTTACTCACAGAATTCTTAAAAATTAAAAAACCAATATAACTGAATAAATAGATTCTCTTTTTTCTGCATGAGCAAATTTCGGCTTGTTTACTCTTGTAATATTTAAAACGATATGATGCGGTTTTAATGAAGAATTAAGCTTTTCAAGATTTTCCAGAACTCATGAACATCTTGTAAGAAAGAGTTTTGAATATTCTGTAGACGAAATTAAGAACATAATGACACAAAATGGGACTGAGTATGTTTATTACTCCATTTGCCAAAAGTTGGCGTTTATTTTATGACTTCTACGTGTCCCTGATAGTGTCTACAACCTAGACTAACTTAGCGTCTGTCTGCCTGCCCATTTCCTTATCTTTCTCCTTTTACTTTCTCCTTCTGTTATTTTGCGTTTGGCTTGTTTTCATGCATTTCAGCACAATTTAAAAAGTTAAGAGCCAGCGCTAGGTTAAGGACGAAGGCTATTATTTGTTATGCATGATGCAAACTACTTTAATGAGCTCTATTTCATTTAGTATTATTCTCAGTCTCGGAGTCTGAGTTGAGTTTGATACGAGATCTTAGCCCACCTCTGTACCGACTCTTTCCATCGCACATTCTCATTGGCCAGTCCGTTGATTAAACGGTGCGCCAAATCAATGGTGAATGCTGTTTTGTCAGCCTCCTGTTGGCATCTGTGCTTCTCGGCCACGGCCTGCTCAAAGTCAGCTTGTATAGCCGCTAGCCTGGCCTCCAAGTCATTTATTGTGGCCTTGAGAAATTGTAAACGATCACGAGCCTGTCTTAGTTGATCCTGCGAGTCCTGTAGGGCTTTTTGCTTGGGCCCAACTATCAGGAAAATTTGATGATAACGATGCAAATTTATAACCCAGGCACAAAGACCGGCTGCTGCCACAGACTTCTGTACAATTTTATCGGGATTGAATTCCGGATCCTGTCATACAAAATTCCGAAAGAGTCATTGGACATTTGCTGTCTTTTATGTAGTTTTTAGCTCACCTTTAGATATTCTTGCAAAACTTCAATAATGCTTGGATGAATGCTGTCCTTATTGTAGTTAACCAAATCGTTGAGGAACTGATCGACACGCACCATCATCAGTTTGGCAGCCTTCCAGCTGCGATCACGTGGAATTTTTGCATCCTTCGCCAGCAACACCATAACGGCAGCGCATACGTTGACCACCGCTTTTGGCGGCGAACCAAATGATTTCAGTTCGGTCAGATTGTTTTTATTCAGTGTATTGAGGGCAGCCTGAGCGGCTACTAGAGCTGGTTCCGCTTTACGCAAATCTTCCTCGCACAACTTTGTCTTCATAGACACATCTTCTTCGATGAGTCGAACTCGTCTTTCCTCTTCAGAGGCGAAAAATTTCTCATGTTTCACCTTCTGATTTTCGGCGCTGACGATGACAATCAGTTTGTCAGCAGCGGAATTTTTGATATTAAGTTCAACGTCCTGAACCGCGAGCTGATTCTATAAAGAAAACGAAGGATTGAGTCAACCTTTAATGACTTGGGCGGCTTTCAGTGAATATCCATTGAATATTCCACTTTACAGTCGCAGATAGGAAGAGCTTTAAAAATGTACAGAAAGGAAGCAGCCAACCGATATCGAGTATTTCCGCCTACTCTCATGCTACTGACTCACCTTCAACCGGTCGGCTTGGAGGGCACATTCAGCCAGCTTCGCCATGCCACTTTGTAACCGCTGTATGCGTCGCTCGTGTTCGCCGTTTTTTTGCGCCAACAACTTCCGGAAGAGAAAAATATATTCGAGAAAGGTTTTTGGTGTCGTGTAATTGTAACGTTTCTCGTTCTGGAGAAAAATTTTGGATATGTGATTAACGGTGCCATGCACGAAAGCCATAAAACAGCCGATAGGTTCAATTAAGTTGCGCTACGAAAGAAAAATAAACAGTATCAAAGGAAGGTAACTAAAGAGGAAGTTGTAATTGGATCATAGAAGTTTTTAACTCGTGTATGAAAAGAGTTAAGAGTATTCTTAAAATGTAATTTAATTTAACTCGATTTGATTTTGTTATATCCCCATTATTTACCGGCAAAATGTCCTCAATTTCGTTTAGAAATTTCTGCGACACCGACTCCAAAGCTGTTGTAGGCCATTCATGATACCAGTCAATGCACGTTCGACTGATTATCGCTGGAAATTTGCGCGCCCGCACTCGCAATGTTTGTCCGACCGGCGAAAAGCACAACACCACTTTTAGCAGGCGACGCACTTTATCCACAAAAAAACGCCAACAATTGTCGTTTGTGTCCAGATTTCCACTCTGTTTCACTTCGTTACGTATCCCCCTCACTATGGCATCCAACTGATCCTCACTAAAGAGTTCCGGAATCTCTCCGGTGGCCAGCAGGTCATTGATTAGCATCAGCATGGATTCGTGTGGAATTTGGGCGTCGGAAAGAAGAAAAATGGAAGCGACATTCTTCAGCCCAACCTTCATGTACAGTGTGGCAATTTCATCCTTCATATCCTGCAGGCAGAAGCCACGTTTAATCCGTATTTGATGGACGTTGAGGGAGGAGATGAAGGCGGCGAGTCGCGCCAGTGTTTGCTTTCCAGAGCCACCAACACCCACGAGCAGTGCATTGCCACGTGGACTTTCGAGAATGCGATTAATTCTGAAAATGAGAGGCGAAGCAGTAAGCTCGAGACATAGTGAGAGAAGGAGGGAGGGAGCGAGAGGGAAAATCGCTTCTACCAAAGTATTCCACATTAACGCACCGGCAGACGTGCACCATAGCATCTTCGAACATTACCAGGTTCATGTAGCCCACTGTTTCGTTGTAGTTTGCTTGTGCTTCCATCAGCAGCTGGTAGAGAGTATCCCAGCTTCTCAGCGCCATGTACTTCTGGTCGACCAACGACTGCGCAAAGTGACTGTAAATCAAGGGTTCAGCAAAAACGAAATCCTCATCAAAGTCTTCGAAATCCTTTTTAAATACATCCCTTATCGAAGACTGGAAGGTCCTTATGTCGTAGGGATCGACCAGTCTGTCGTGGTAGACACGATAAGCTTCATGCACGTAGAGGCGAATTAATTCAGTGGGCTTCGTGCAAGCGGTACCGCCACTGGTCTGCGCATGTGAAGTGCTTTCCGCAACGGCGCCCACACTGTTCACCAAACCCTGATAGATGTTGGTTAAGTCACGTAAATTGAAGACGTAATGAAACTTGACAGCCGTCGGCAAGAACACATACTCCATCCGTCGATGCAAAGCGATGCCCACTTGCACAAGTAGCGGCCCAACTGATTTGATCTCTTTGGTGAAACCGTGCAAAGGGTTGTCCAAGTGGGCGCCTAGTATTCTGACGAATATCCGTTGCAGCGTATCCTCGCTGGGTGCAGCCAATGAAAAGACGCAGAAGTGTCGCTGCAGGCGAGGATCGATAGTAAACGACCCAGCCGTGGGATTCATGGAGGCTACGAATTGGCAATGACGAATATCTTTGAGCTGCAGCCGTTGACGGTCGTACCTGTAAGTGGACAGAGTAAAAAATTGCAGGTGGTAGCGATGAGAGGCACTCGATTAAGGAGATTGACTTTGAATCAAAGAGAAGAATATTATAGTAAACCGGCAACAGGTCATGGTTTCAAAATTAAAATCTCTTCGATGCTGAAGCTTTTTTACCATTGCTTGTAGTCCATAAACTGACGCATGATGGTGTGCGGCTGAACGGTACCATACTCGTCCACCTCTGGCATGTTCAAATCATTGATGAGGTAAATAAGTCGCCTGTTTGGGCCACTTGGTGCGTACACGCGGCCCGACTTCTTTTCCAGTTGGTGGTCGAGCACCTTCTGAAAAATCTCTGATGTGGTATAGAAATTGAGGTGTGTCGTTTGGACTGTAGTCAGCAATAGTTTAGCCGAAGGCACTGTGGACTGTGTTTGCATTGATGTTCTTCGCGAAATGAAAGATGTTAAATTAACGGCGCTTCTCGAAAGCATCTCGAGCTCTTGGGTCCTGCCATAATCATTGAATATTTCACGAAATATAGCACTTTTACCACATCCTGAAGGACCTACAAGCATGCATGGGCGATTGTGGTCGATTAGTAATCTTATGAAGTAAGAAAGACGCGTCGATTCTATGGTAGGAACGAGTAAATGCTGTCAAAGGAAGAGAAAATACCTTTATATATTAGGCAGAGCCAAGAGACCAAGTCCTTTTTACATACTGCCGGAAAGCTAAACGAACATCAAGAAACTTTTTACATACCTCTAAAGGAGTATCGGGATCCGTGAACTCAAAATTTCTCATTACCGCCAATGTATCCCAGCGAGCAAACGTCAGTGTGCGTAAATCCAGATGGTAGTCAAAGATGGTACCCTGTGACGGAAATTTGACGTCCTTGAATTCAGAAGTCCACCACTTATGAAACTCGTAGTGCCAATCTGCGATCTGGTTTTGATACAGGGCGGATCCGAATGCCCATATTGTGGCATAGGCGAAAACGATCTCCAGCCTCGGTTCAAGGGAATCTGACGAGGGGTCAACGGATGGTTGCAGTGTACATGAGGTCGCTGCTTTGGAACCATCAGTTACAATTTTTCCGCCGTATTTGCTAGCTTCCAACAGGCATTCCAGTAGATGACAAGTCATCTGAATCATGGATATATCGGTAATGGGCGTGGTTCGTCGAAAGTCTCGCTGGCGTTGTAATAGACTAGGAAAATATTTTTCGAAGAACGTACAGAGAATGCTGCGTTCAATGATGTCAGCACGCCTCTCCAACCACGATGAAACATAACTGAAAAGGACTCAGAATAAGTGTGGGGGGTGGAAACGAGGGAGGGGAGTTTTTCGGACAATTTCAGAGTGTTCAACTTACGGTGACCAACCCAAGTCCTGCGGGTTTATATAAAGAATCCCCGCACGCGACACTGTCGCCGGAGTGGCAGCTTTCAAGTGGCCCACCTCAAAAAGTAGACGCATCTCTTTTTTCAGCGAAATACGTTCATTGCTCGCCAGTGTCAAAACTTTGTTGTCGTCCATTAAAGTGTTTAAGCTCTCGATCCACATGGGATCTATATCCCCATCCAGTACGATCCATTTCGGAGCACTCGTCAGTAGGTTGGACTGTTCCCGCATGATTGAGGAGAAAAGACCATCCCTCCATTCGCGGGTGGCTGAATTTACAATGCCGAATAGTTCATCATTAGACAGAGCTCTCGGATTCAATATGTCACAGATGGGCTTAAGTTTCTGTATGCGATAAGTTTCGCGAAGGGTCTGCCAGATCTTAGTCTTTCCTGTGCCAGCGTTGCCGACAATAAAGACAGAGTGGCGCACGTCGAGCAACTCTTGCAACTGAACTACTTTCATGAGGAATGACTCTTCGGGCTGTAACTTCAACTCGCTGACGGCGCGACGAATGGTCTTCTCAAAGTCGAAGAATCGTTTCCGAGGTACATCGAGATCAGGAAAGAGATCCCCAATAAGACCCATAAATATTGATACATCTTCAGTGACAATTTTAGGAATATTGAAGTCTCGTAGTGCGCGCATCAGAATCTACGAAAAAACGTTCCGCTGGGATTAATTCAGGGTCTCGTTCAGATGAATGACCGAATTTACCTGATCTTCGGGGCGACTGTGATCATCTCTTTTCAATGTTCCGGCCACAACCAGAACTGATTTGATGGCCCGTAAACCCCAATCGTAGTGGTCCTGTTTAGAGAGTAACTCTCGGCAGAGTGTGTACAATGTGATAAATTTCCGAGCGAGTAGGCGGGCGTCCTGGAATCCTTCGGCCATCAGCATAATTTCGCAGATGAGCGCGAAGTCTGGCACAATCATGGCGCAGGGACGGAAGAGCGTTTTGAGATTCTCCGGCAATTCCGTACGTCCGGCATAACCGGGATTCATAGTAATAAAGATTCCAACGGACGGTATCAAGGAGATTGTTTCGCCCATAAAAACGAATTCGGTTTTGTGTAACTACGATGTGTATAGAATTTGTTATCAGGCGTCAGACTTTAGGAACCGGAGAGAAGATGTACGCAATAGTCCTCAGCTTGTAGCCGTCAAGTGGACCACTCACCTTGATGGCTTCCTGGATGGTTTTTACTTGTACCGCTACCACTGACAAAACTTCTACGGAAATACGGTTGAATTCATCGAAACAACCCCAAGCTCCAGTTTGGGCTAGTCCTTTGTAAATGCTGCCACACGATTTATAATCCATTTGTTCGGAGCAATTGAATACATATACCATAACACCCAGCGCACGACCCAGATCTTTCGTAGTTTCAGTTTTACCTGTGCCTGCGGGACCAGCAGGGGCGCCTCCCATTACGAGGTGCAACGACTGTGCAAAAAATCGGTAAGGAAGAGTGGTTTTTAAAAAGGAAAGTGACGATTGGTCTTATTTGAAAGAAAGCTTCTCGGCTGCTCTCGGCCAAATAACAGGCAGCCGCTTTTGTTCTTTTTCTCCCGCTCAAATTGTTTGTGTTAGTGTTAGTGTTAGTGTTAGTGTTAGTGTTAGTGTTAGTGTTAGTGTTAGTGTTAGTGTTAGTGTTAGTGTTAGTGTTAGTGTTAGTGTTAGTGTTAGTGTTAGTGTTAGTGTTAGTGTTAGTGTTAGTGTTAGTGTTAGTGTTAGTGTTAGTGTTAGTGTTAGTGTTAGTGTTAGTGTTAGTGTTAGTGTTAGTGTTAGTGTTAGTGTTAGTGTTAGTGTTAGTGTTAGTGTTAGTGTTAGTGTTAGTGTTAGTGTTAGTGTTAGTGTTAGTGTTAGTGTTAGTGTTAGTGTTAGTGTTAGTGTTAGTGTTAGTGTTAGTGTTAGTGTTAGTGTTAGTGTTAGTGTTAGTGTTAGTGTTAGTGTTAGTGTTAGTGTTAGTGTTAGTGTTAGTGTTAGTGTTAGTGTTAGTGTTAGTGTTAGTGTTAGTGTTAGTGTTAGTGTTAGTGTTAGTGTTAGTGTTAGTGTTAGTGTTAGTGTTAGTGTTAGTGTTAGTGTTAGTGTTAGTGTTAGTGTTAGTGTTAGTGTTAGTGTTAGTGTTAGTGTTAGTGTTAGTGTTAGTGCTAGTGTTAGTGTTAGTGTTAGTGTTAGTGTTAGTGTTAGTGTTAGTGTTAGTGTTAGTGTTAGTGTTAGTGTTAGTGTTAGTGTTAGTGTTAGTGTTAGTGTTAGTGTTAGTGTTAGTGTTAGTGTTAGTGTTAGTGTTAGTGTTAGTGTTAGTGTTAGTGTTAGTGTTAGTGTTAGTGTTAGTGTTAGTGTGAATATTAGTATATTTATATATGTATATATGTATATGTATATAAAGTATATTTGTACATATTTAAATTTAAGGAAAATCATGGAGGAATGAGAGCTCTATCGACTAGAACCTCACCAACCGCATTGTGCTGGTTTAGTTTATTTATTGATTAAAGTAGAGCCAACCACACCGAAGATGCTGCTGCTGCTTGGCGCTGGTTAATCACCTGAGTTAGAGTTATGTAACACCGGTCCGTTAGAGGAGTGATGACAAGACGGGAAGTATTACCCAAGTATTCGTAGGCATAACGAAACTCAGCATCGCAGATGTTTGCGAAGCAGTCCTCCTTCCAAGTTGTTTGGGATGATCCTTCTTCAGTGATCGTTTCGTCCCAACGATGTCGGAGTTGGCTTTGCCATTGGAATGCCAGTGCACTATCGATTTTCGCATGAATGATCCGGCCGACGACGTCGCGTGAGTGTACGTCAATGGTGCAGAAGGTCATGATTTTCTGACGATCACCTGGCCGCAGCTCGCCTAGCAGCATGTTGATGAGTGCATTCAGCTGAGTGATTTGTCGTTTGTACAGCTCCTTCATGGCCACCTCATAGCCCTCTTCCATCCAGGCAAAGGCGCGATTTACGTCCATTGTCCAAAAAATCTGACTGCCGCAAAGTGACACTTGGGCGGGCCAATCAGCGAGCCACTGTTCGCGCGGTTTCTCCAAATACACCTGAAGCGAACGTCGAAAGAGCTCGTGGAGCGTATAACGCATATGGGTGACAATCTCGTCAAGCCACTGCTCGACGCGGCCAGAACATTCAATGCATATATGCGTATCGGTAGGCCTTGCATGCGGTGCAGCTTGAAACCGTACGTATTCGTCATTTTCCTTCGAATGCATGCCGATAGCACGATTCGTATCTGCTTCATATTCCAGATGTAAAATGGAATCGAATAACTTGACCAAATGGCGATCGATGATGCGTGGATTGTTTCCTGAAATTGGTGGAAATGATAAAAAAGCATAGGAATCGAAGGTGGAGGACTATCACATAGACACTACCCACCATTCGACAAAATATGTAATAGATCCGCCGCGGAGATAAAGTAAAAGCGTGGAAACGTCATCCGCTTAGTTTCGAGGTAGTCGTTTAGTGCCTTCTCGCATTCGGTCAGACGATGCCGTAGGCGATCAAGCACTGAGAGTATTTTCGTCTGCTGAAGCACTACCTGCATGACGACCTTGATGCCGGAAAGTTCGCGAAGCAAGTCTGTGAACTCGTCATCGATCTCTTCGAAATTCTGAGCATCGATCGGTAGTTGCGAGCGTATATCCACCGAACCGATGAATATGCTCTCTAGATATATCCACTTGCGCTGCACCTCGAACCAGCTGCCGATGAACGCATCGATACAATTCAGCATCTGCTGCCAGTGTGACAGTTTATCGAGCAGACATTCGATGTGTTTCGAGGTGGTGATACTCTGTAACTGCATCTGATTGTCATCCAATGTTTCGAGCAAGTCCTCAGAGACTTTAAGCAGAAGGAGCTGACGTTGCGCATGCGGTTCAGTCTCGAATTCCATCCATGACCAGGTGTGCTTGATTTCATCGAGTATTTTATTAACGGTCATCTCATTGCTGGCACGATCGACGGTATTCTTGATGTCCTCTTCGTGTTGATGCAGTTGCAGACAGAGAAGCTCGGCCAGAGTCGTTTTACGGTCGCGTTTGAAGTGTAGCTGTGTGGGTGTGTGTTGATGGGTTTGTAAAGTATATAAGATGGGTAAGATATTTGGAGGGTGTATATTGGAAGAAACAAAAAGATGTGAAAGGCATCATAGAAAGCGGTTTTAACGTATTTTTAAAGATATTCGTCTTTGATCTTTAATATTTCTAGTGGTTAATTACGTTTCTACCACCTTTGGATTTGGATGAATATTCGGTGTTCGTGGTTATATGAGCTTTTGAGTATTGAGCAATTTCATGGCATATGATGACGATAAGTTTCCAGTAAAATGCAAGCATAGACAATCAATTCGAGTGGCTTTAACTTAAGACTTTGTTGTTTAATAATGATCCGATATTCTAAAATAATTAATTCTGTCTTATCAATACAAAGTAACTCAACACTAACACTTCGATTAAGACCATAGAAATTTTTGGATAATATTATCCTAATACAAAATCTTAATGAAATTCTAGTAGAGTAATTCTTTTGGTTGGATAAATTCTTAACTTAACTTGGAGTGTAACTTGGATTGGCTTGGATTATGTACAACTAATGAAGGTAAGAAATGTGATAATGAAACCAGAAACCAACAGCAACAACAGCAACAGCAACAACAAGAACAAGGACTTCCTTATTTAATTAAACAATGCCTGATGTAACAAACAGTTGGTTTTCAAGATAAACTCAATTCAAAGGATGCATGTAAAGGAACTATAAATGATTGAAATCAGTATAGCATCGATGGACACACATGCATACTTGTAGATAGTACGGCCATATACAGGGTGCACCAAATGAAATACGGCAACAAATTAAGACGTAGTAGGTTAAGTCGAAAAACGAAGAAGTAAAAGTGTTTACTTAGGCTTGGCCGAAGCTCATATATCCTACACCCGTAGCTGTCGAATCGGTGATGGAAAGGTGGGCGGGTTTGATTTTGATCGGCATTTGTTTACCCAGTGGCCGGACCACGCCCATTTATAGAAGTAACTTTTTCTAAAACTAGAATACCCCGTCTAATTACGGGGATGAAATTTAGACGGGGAGATAAAAAGAAAGTTAGCTCTGAAAACTGATGCTTTTATATTCACTAGAAAAAGTAGGTGGGGCTAAATAGACAGCACGCTTTTAATAGCATCTTATGCACAACACCCTGTATGCATTTATCTTCTTACCACACAACAAGCAAATACAAACTCAACTACCTAATCACAAACATAAGCACATACGCACACACACGTAAAAATAAAAACCACTTGCAGACCAATCAACTGATGTACATTCCGTACAGATGCATACAGTCATACTCACACAGAGAATACTCACATACTTACGTTAGTCTTATCCCATATATTTTTAAAGATAGAAGCACTGTAATTTCAATTAATTAGACAGTAATAACTAAATAGTTATCGCAATTTAGTTAATCTATTATATGTACTTATAATTCTATATACATACATATACGCTCATACACGCCCATACAAATTCGTACACGAGGAAATTATTGTTTTAGAACTAAGGATAAGCTCGTTTCCGTTTCACTTCAATTAAGTTTCGGATATTGTTGTTGCTGTTGTTATTATTCTGCTCATCGGTAGTATCCTGCTTGACCACGTCCACCTCTTAATCCATAAGTATTCATCGAAATCGGTTCGAGTAGATGAGTCAGGAATGTTAGCATTTCAATGGCTACAACATATCTACACATACAAAAAATATATACGTATGTATATATACATATGTACACATACTCGTATACCTATATGCGTACATATAGATTTTGTATAGCAATTTCTTGGGGCATAATCCTCCAGAGGAAATTTCTAATGGTTAAGTATGCATATATAAATCATTTCATTTCATTTCAAAGCAATTCAGAGACGCAATATTTCTAAAGAAATACAGTTTAGTGTCGGAAAGATTAATTGTTCTAAAATATGAATACAGAGAATTTTTTGTAATCGTATAAGATGAATGCTCCGCTTTTAAATTGCTTTTTATTTCTATTTTTTTGGAATAATACGAGTATTGTTCAATTTGCTAAAATTTCTGGAACTAATAATATGTACATATATTTATTCTGTACACGTATGTGTACTCCTATATTAGAGGTCTGCATGGGATGTCTCGAACACACGAATACACTTGAATACACTACTGCAGTACAGCACATTTCGAGTGAGAGTTTTACTTCTCAACTCAAAAATTCAAACGCCTACTAGAGTCGAATGAAACCGAATCTTCATACGTTTTTGTATAAATGAAATTAGGGTAGAACCTAAAGAAGAAAAGATGATTCATTCAAATTTTGAATATAAGGGCCTGAAAATGTGGAAATAAAAAAACGAAAAAATTTTCTCTCTTTTCCTCCCCACAAATATCAAATACATGTTGATTTTCTCTGTTTGCAAATGTTTCTCTGGATATACACCGTCGTAGAAGGCAGGCAGACCGCCGTAGAAGCATCTGAAAATTATCGGCAAATAAAGAAATGAAAAAAACTCGCCCTCATTCTCACTGCTCAAACTCCAAAGTCCGGCGACTGCCTCTTTCGATTTCACTAACAAAAACTGCAGAAAATAGAGAAAAAACTAGGCGTAAAATAAAAAAAAAACGTATTTCCATGGATTCCACCAACAAAAATTAATCAACGAGATATGAGTATTTCTTTATTCGGTGCCCCTCCAATTCATAAACGTCGAATAATCGTTTTCTACCGAGTCGTCTAGTGTAGAATTTTCAGCAGAGTATTCTTCAGTCTCTTTCGATTCGAATAATCAAAAGATCTCTGCAGTCAATGCTCGAACCTTTTTGTGTATCTCGAAAGTGCTTCTGAGACGATCCATGCAGACCTGTAATATACATACATATGTATATACATGTAGAAAATAAGAATTATATGTATGTTAGATGGAAGGCTGAACAGGACTGGCGTGGTCGATAGTTTGGGTACTCATGTATAACGCCACTGATGTTAAATCTGTACATTAAGTATTCTTTAGTGTCAAAAAGTTGAAGAGATAGACAAGCTGGAACTTTTATACGTTCTTGTTCCCGAGATTATGTTGTACTCTAAGGAAATTCTATGGATAACAAAGTTTGTTATTATTATTTTTGCTGTTACCTTATGCTAATCTGTAATTAAACATCAGTTTATATAAACTTATATAAACTATTGTTATTGTACGAAAAACAATATCGCTTTTGTTGCCACCAGTCACTGTGACCCACTGATGGCCCAAAAAGAAAATAAGTATATACTCGTATTTATGAATTACACCAAAAATATTTAAAATGTTAAATAGACACATTATAAAGAAAAGTTAGAGCTTACAATGTAATACACAATAAAAAATACAATGTAATACACAATAAAAGTTTAAAAGGTAAAATTATTTTACGTCTTACCAAGTAATCCGTGGAATGATATGGCATCAGCTGTTGTTGAAAATAAAAATGAAATAAGTTAAGTTCGAAAGTAAACAGTTTATTAACGCGAAGAATAATTGCAAATACGAATTTGAGCTGTCGATATGAGTGTTACTCTTCCATACTTTGCGATATAAAAGTGTCAAAATGAGCAAATGAAAATATATAAGAGAACAAATTTCATATAGAAGGGGAGAAGGCGAGCAAACACTGAAGTTGAAATTGAAAAAACGAGGTACATACGAGTATACGTACGTAATATTGAAAGAAACAATTTGAACAATTTGAAAACAATGTGCATGTGGAGATGAGAGTGTGGGTAGCCATTTGTAACAAAGTAAGAGTTACATTGTAATTCATGCAGAGCTAAGTCACGTACACATGAACTGACTCATATGATGATAGAAGAGAGGAGGACGGCAAATTCAAAGACAAACAACACGTACGAGTAAGCGCCCACAACTAATGTTGATTGGGAGAGAGTCATTCGGTAATTAAATGGTTATTAAGCATAAATCATCAGCACATTTGAATTACAATTTGGTTAAGAGCAAATGAAGAGTTGTTGCTGTTTGCAATTTGCTGGTGATTTTAAAACACTAACCATTCACTCACTCACTTATTACTTACTTGCGTAATCACGCAATAATCGCTCGGCCACTCATTAATCGCTCAATCACTCGCTAATCGCTCAGTCACTCAGTACGTGCTCGGCGACTGATCGGTTTCCTACTTTCCCATAAGACTCTATAGAAAAAAGATCGCGAACGCCGGATCGCCAAATTGTGCTTGTACAATCACTCACTATTTGCTCAGTCACTCACGAATCGCTTGCCACACTCTACCGGCCAACTCTCTTTACCTTAGTCGCATGCATCAGCTGCAACCAATGCCGTTCGGTAATTGCGTTATTTTGCAAATCAGTGATGGCACGCAAGCACGAAGCCAAATCCTTCAGCTCGCCTACGATGTGTGTATATGGCATCCATTCACGAATGTTTCTATCCAGAGTACGTAGATCTCGAACAAGCCTTTTGCATTCATTCTCCACGTCATCGGTGTCGATTTCTTGCCAAGGTGTCGACTTCCAGCCGTCAAGGCAGGATTCTATGACGTGTACGAAATCCCATATTTGCTGAAGGGCAAAGCCACAAAAAAAATAAACGTTGAGTTTTCGCAGGATTCCTTACCGCTGAATTGAATTTACCTTGATTCGCTTCAAATTTGTCGCGCACCACTGCAGATTAGTCGCATCTGGTCCCGCTATCGCGAGCAATTCTGCACTTCGCATGATACGTTGGTGTAACGAACTAAAGTGAACTAGATGTTCGCTCATACTGTCACATAGTGTATAGACGTCGGGGCAGGGTACTCGAAAGAACTAGCAGACACGACATGTAGAGATCATGGATTTTTTGGGTATTTGAAAGTTTTCAAATTTCACCGAAAACGGGTCAAGTTTCTTTACTTACTGCAAGCTTTTTGAATTGTCTGGTAAATGCGTTCAGTCGGCAGTTGAAAATATTAATTGATGCCGTCAGACGTTGTTGATGGTGAAGACGCGTTTCCAGTAAAGCTTCCGACTTTGCTGCTGCCGCTTCTTTGAGATCCTTCCAACGCATTGGCAATTCCTCGATGTAACCGAGTAGCTGTGGCTCGACGTCAACGTTGTAGGATTTTAGTAAGGTTGCAATTTCCTTCAGAGGCTTGAATATATTCTCAGCATATACAGAGCGTTGTTCGATCTGCATCATTACCGCTAAAGCACGTAGTAATGAAGAAAAATCATCGTGGTGTACCGGAATAGCAAGAATTTCTATTCCATTCGCAATGAAAGCGGTCAACGACTACGACAGATCGACAGTGACATCAATGAAAAGTGTTATTCGTTAAGTTTTCTCAAAGGGTTGTGTAATGATGAATGTCGGAACGAAGCCCGTCATCCCTTGTCGGGTCAAGTTTGGTTGGTGACAAACCGTTTTAGGCAATGTGCCATCTTCGAACGAATAAACTTTGATAAGGGCTAACGGAAAACGCTTCCAAATTCAGCAATACTACTCGCAACACATACCAGGGACTTGTTAGCAAGGCGTTCGTACTTACTTGCAATGTTTTTCGCACGTAACGCAGCAACCACTGTTTAAAAATATTCGCCCATTTGCAGGCGTGATTCAGTAAAGCGTACTTTAGTGGATTGACATCAATCGCCAGCCAGGCGTTGATATTATGGGTACTATCGATCTCTTCGATTTCTTCATGCAATTCATTATATCGATCAATCTGCGATGAAAGAAGGAGGACAAGAAGAAAAACTGTAACGATAGTTTCTTCTTGGCTGAGGTATAACTCAGGGCTGTCCAGGCTTCATCACAGAAAATTTATATTTCTGGGACTATATTCAAGGAAAAGATTCTTCTTTATCTTTTACTGTATTTTTATTGTCAATTATTATGTAGAGAATATCGATTATTCTTATTGGCTATGTGGACTGCAACCAATTAACATTTGGTGGTATGTTTTCCTTTATATGTATTCCTATGTATGTATTCCTATGTACGCTCTCCCTATTCGTACTGCATGTTGCGAAGATCACTGCCGCGTCGTCGATATCTATGTTCAGCCAGTGCGGACCAATTGCACTGCGCCTTTTGTCTACCTGCTTATGATCAAACGCGATTCGTGGGTGATGCGTCTTATCACCTCTTGCTCGTGTGTTGCGGTTCTACTACGCGCTTTATATATATACTATATATTTTACTTTAACCGCCTCTCTGTCCACCGTGAGCACTTTCAGTACATAGATTAGGAAGGATATAGATGGGAAGCAAGGATAATTGCTAATCCCCGGTTGCCAGTGCTGCTTCAGCTCTTACTGCAACGCGTGAATAAAGCACAACTTGGCACAAGGCTTGTGTTGACAGGACTGCTACAGTCCTTACTTCAACTACAAGGATTATGCTTATAAGGAAGGATAGGAATAATAGGAATAGAAAGGACTTACCACGATTGGAGCTAGAGAGAACTGATGGGCTCGACTGCCCCGGAGGAATCTCTGTAAAAGTAGTCTGTGCACGCTTTCTTATACCCAGAGCGTTGGTGAACTGTAGCAACCAAACTGTCGCGTTATTGGAGAACTGTAGCCTTATGATAATCTATCTGTTCTCGTCACGCCTATTGCAAAGCCCCAATCTGATTGTAGTTTAAAGTGTTGTTGCCCACGCTTCACTCCTTTTATTTCTTATCTGTCCGTCGCTATCTCGTTTATTCGTATTCGCGAGAGTCGCTGGTGATTTGTAGCTCTTGTTTTAACAATCCCTTTGTCCTTGTTATTTTCATGTTCAATGTTAATTGATTGCAGTGTTGCTTAAATACTACTTAAATTACTACTAAATATATATTATTATAATATAAAATATATATGTGGCGTCTAAATTTATTTGGGCGTCACAAAACATAGATGTGGATGATATGCAATTGAAGGAACGAACATTGCTACAAAAAAATACGCGACCACTAACTTTCTAAGTAGTTCTGAGTTAACGCGAAAGCTATTAAATCTCTTAAAGGGATGCTTTCCATTTTATTGTTGTTTCTGTGGTTTTAGTTTACTCCACGCTCTTTGTTGTCGTACTAAAAATTTGTATATACGATAATAGGTAGAAAATTTATAGGTTGGTCCTCGCCCTAAAATCAGCACACATAACAAATAAAGCAAAGGTGTTTATTTTATGAATGGTAAAAGAGATAGAGAGAGGGAGAGAGAGAGTAGCCAAAACTTCAGATGCTATAAAATACAATTTTCCGAAACTATAAAATACAATATTCACAGCAGCTGTTGACTGTTTTTCTAAATTACTTGCATTCAGTTTCTGGAAGATTCATAACTTATATTGTCTTGGATGAAGGAAGAAGCACACATACACAAAAGCATATTTTAGCCTTTTGCCAAACCTCTCAGCGAGTTAGAATGAGTTTCATAATTCTTTACTGACCTGTTTTTGAGCAAAAAATACGAAGTCTTATGTATTCTGATACTTGGTTGCTAGCGTAGAATGGTGTCGAAGGCGTGGTAGAGAGATGGTATTGGTGGAAGGACATAAAAGGAAAAGTTTTTGTTTCATAAGACAAATTGAAGTATTTTTTTATTTGTAAAGCTTGAACAAAAAAAACAGACACACATGAGACGCCCGAAAACATTGAATTATAGCAGAGGATAATTTAAGTGTACGGCCTGTGGACTGAACAATGAGGTTTTGTTTTTTGTGGGGCGCAATAAATTGAATCGTTCGACGAACACGTAAGTGAGACGATCGAAGTTGGCAATCGGTGATGAGGTGATGTTAGTCGAGCTGAGCTTAGCCTTAGTGGCCAACCGAGCCAGCTGCGTCTGGATTCTACTTCACCCATCGACAAACATAGTTAATTAATGTTGGCTGTTTTTTGGATTCATTGCTAGTCCCAAGACGCTTTTAGCCCTTGAAGGTACGTATGTGTGAATGCGTATGCAGTATTAGCGGTTGGCAGTAGTATTTCATACGATATCAACGATTTTCTCTTATTTAGCATTGGTTGGGTTATTTATGAGTGTATGCATCTGAAGGCTATGGTTACCGAAAACATTCTCAAATGTATTTCCAGTGTTGCGTACTAAAGAAAAACAATTGCGGAACCACTTTCAAATATACTCGAATCATTTCTAATTCTTTCATAGAAAGTGACTTCTACTATGTTACAAAATATCGCAAGTCATTTCGAGTCATTTACCCTTTCTTTCACAAATGTATCAGTGTAAAATATCAGATTAGAACCGGTCAGAGTAGTAGACAAGTTCTGAACAGAGCGTTAACTTCGGCCTGGCCGAAGCTCATATACCCTACACCCGCATCTGTCAAAGTGATTATAAAAAGTGGGCGGGATAAACCAACTTTCATTTCATTTACAGATAGTAAATTTTGATCTATTAACTCATGTACGACAACGCTTTTCTCAACAAACACTTCATTGTATAGTATGGTATACCAGTGGGCGTGTTACGCCCATTTTTTGTGCGAAGACTCTTACTGACAAGGTAAACGCGGCACTGAAATTTCAGCTTCAGATCCGGACTGAAAGCTTAGAAATTCAGCTCTCAAATTGGAGGCATTAATATTTACCTAAAAAGTAGGCGTGGCAGTAAACAGATTTTTTCCATTTTCGACATCAGTGAACTCTAAATGGAAAAGAATATTCCTGCTGAATTTCATAATGATGCTTCCACTAGTTTTCCGTAACCGGTTTTTGTCACCAGTGGGCGGACCACGCCCATTTTTAGGAGAATATTTAAGTCTAAGACGGCGGACTCGGGAATAAAATTTGAGCTTCAAGTTCGCCGTAGAAGCTGAAAAATTGAGCTATAAGCTTGGGAAAGTTCATATTTGCTATAAAAAGTAGGCGTGGCACTGGTCCGATTTTCCCCATTTTCAATGCCAAACAGCCTATGATGACAAAAAAGATTTGTGCCAAATTTCATGGCGATAGCTCTATTCGTTCTCCCGTAATCGTGATTTCCACAGACAGACAGACAGACAGACAGACGGACGGACATGGCTAAATCGACTCAGGAGGTGATTCTGAGCCACAATATATATACTTTTCTATACCTGCCACGCCTCCTTTATTGCGTTACAAACGGAAGAACAAAGTGAATATACCCTCAACCTTTCGGGTGTAGGGTATAAAAATAAGTTTCTATAATTTCAAAATTTAATAAGAATGAGTGCTCAAGAAGCATCTCAAGAAGGATAATGCAAATGAAAATTTATATAGGTAAACCCCTAAGGAATAGATAGCGTGACGCACAAACTTGTAAGGTACCAGGGGTTCAGGAGCACTTATGTATGTATGTACAAACATATGTACATATCATAGCGTGTCATACACAACGACTCAATTCAAAAAGGAGAAAAAGTAGCTCAAGGAAAAGTTGTCGAGACTCGACGAGATACATAAATTATCTTACCACAATCGTACTATAATCTCACGCGAATGTCGAGCGTCGCAAATCGGCGAAAGATGGCGTCTTCTGGATTTACGTATTTAAATTTCAATAGTGCGCATTTCACATAAAGCATTTAGAAGTAGGAGTATGCACTTACTTCTTTTCGGATGGTCTCCATGATGACGTAGGCTTGCGTAGGCGTCTGTGATGCATTCACTGCCAACAGGCTGGCCAATAGGCTGGCTAGAATAGCCTGCGGTCGTTGTGTCCACAAATATTCAAATGCTTTAAATTGGTCGGCATAGTTCATTGCTTGTTGCACAGTTTCAGCGAGTGCTGTCTTTATGCTTTCGTACATCGTCTGCGAGTCATCCCAATCTGTTACGTAAGTGATAATGACACGAAATCATTTGGAGTGAATGAAGACATGGCTTGAAAATAGACATTTACAATTGTTATTTTGTGAATTCTTCTCTCGTTCTGATGGTAACGAGGCTTGTTGCGGCTCAAACTGCGGCCTCCTCGACGACAGCTGCTTGTCATTCAAAATACGCGGCATGGAATTGCATGTTTGGCTTATGTCTGCCAGTAATTGTTCGACTATTTGTTGCAAATTGTTCTCAGCGTCTGAGTTCAGCGACGGTGAGAAAAGTATTCCCGCTTCCGTTAGTTCGAGTTTTACTTCGAAGAGCGGCGAAGATTTCGAGGAGTGCACGCAGTCTGGAGTTATCGTGTTTGCAAATGATGTGTTTGTCGCGTGTTGTTTTGCTGCGCTCCTTGTCATTTCGTTGTGCAGAAATCGTAAGCTGTAGAAGGCAGCAGAGCAGTGAAGCTTGTTGCAGTTGATTTGAAAGTTTAAATTTGATGAATTGAATTAATTTGATTTGAATTTAATTCAATAAATTTTAATTTAGCGGCGTGTGATGAAAGAAATGATGAGTGTTTGTGAGGATGACAGAAAAATTATATAACAATAGGGATGTTCGTTACGTTCTCCGATAGGGTTGGATGGTGATGATGGGTTTTGAAACAAATTCCCGTCAACACTTTCAACAACATTAAGTTTGGTTTGGAGACAAACCGGTATTGGCGATGTGCCGTCTTCCGTGTTTGTCTTTTATTGTGAACTTAACGAGAGATGATGGAAGATCGTTCCAAAACTGAATAACTCCATAAATAATGAGAACTTCTGTTGACAATGATGAGACCGACAAAGACAAGTCAAGAGTGATGAACTGAACTCTGACAAAAGATTACGCCATGATAACGACAATGGGTTATCACAATGATGGCAATAATGGTGATGATGATAATGGCTAAAGTGATGAAGATTAGAATGAGGCAGGATCCTTCCTCTGCCATTGCGGAAGAGACAGGTTTTGAAGTCCAGAATTTCTCGAATGTATTTTCGTCTAAGATATTTAAACCAAGACTTTTATAGATAGACATAGATATAGAGAGATAGATAGATAGATAGATTATAGATAGATAGATATTCGCTTCAAATTTTAATTGCAGGCAAGACGAGATCCGACGACGCAACAAGCTTTTTTAATACGAGACAAGATTTGGAGACGAGACAGGGTCATTTTCAATTGAGACGAGATCTTTAGTCTAGGACGCACACTACTAATAATTTTATCTAGCTCTTAAAAAAATTAAATCCAAGAAATGGAAAAAATTCAAAGCATATTTGGAAAATTTTATATCTTAACCTAACAGTCATCGATTGTCGCACTTCATCGTATATGATTTCATCAAGATTTTCCAAATACTCAGCATACAGCACACGTTCTTCCTCCGGAAATGAAAGCAGGAACTTTCGTACGTACATAAATGGAATGGAATAAAATTAAAAAACAAGTAGGAGCGTTAACTTTTGCCTCGCCGAAGCTCATATACCCTACACCCGCATCTGTCGAAGTGATGATAAAAATTGGGCGGGCGACGCCCACTTTCACTTAATTTACAGATAGCAAATTTTGATATAGTAACTCATTTACACAACCGATTTTCTCAACAAACACCTCATTATACGGTATGGTATACCAGTTGGCATGTCACGCCCATTTTTTGTGAGATAACTTTCACTAGTACGGTAAACATGGCTATGAAACTTAGGCTTTAGATCCGGACTACGAGGTGAAAAATTCAGTTCTCAAATTTGATTTCATTAATATTATTAAAAAAAATAGGCGTGGCAATGGTTCGATTTTCCACTTTCCACTTTCAATACCAAACAGCGTAGGATAACAAAGAATATTCGTGCCAAATTTAATGGCGATACCTCCATGCGTTCTCCCGTAATCGTGATTTCCACAGACAGACGGACAGACAGACGGAAGGACAGCGCTAAATCGACTTATTAGGTGATTCTGAGCCAGAATATATGTTATATATTTTTCTATACCTGCCACGCCTCCTTTAATGCGTTACAAACGCAAGAACAAAGGGATGAGGGTATATTCACTTTGTTCTTCCGTTTGTACGTAAGTTCGGGTGTAGGGTACAATAAAAAATGTAATATCGTTATTGCAACCTTCTCAACATTTGGCGTTGCCAACGGATGGCTTGGAATGTGCTCCTTTATGGGATCGAAAAATAGGCAAAAATTCTCAATTAGCAGCTGATTCATGAGCATTGCCGCCTCATTACATTGTTCCAAACGGGCGCGCATTCGATCCTGCTGATGCCGTAAATCAAGCAGATTACGTCCGTATAGGCTGCGTTGATGAAGAGGTTCACGGCTGCAGCGGCGAATGCTTATGAGCAATCTTTCAAGATTGCTGTGCGCCTTTTGTAAGCGTTGATGCAACTGTTGCAATTGATCATGGGTGCTGTCGATGAGAGTGTTAGGGTCTGCCAAGGTTATAAAAAGAGAGAGAGAGGGTTGAGGCTACTGTTTTTTCAATGTAAGAAGAATCGATTTTACTTAAAATCTCATACTAACCATGCGTACTCCAAGTCATCGTACCGGAAACTTTATTGACACATTCGTCGATTTCTCTGAGTTCCCGCTCGATCAGTTGTTGCTCGCCGCACGCTGCAACCTCGTTTCGAATTTCGTTATAATATTCACTGATTTTCAGGAGTTTGATGCGACGTTGATAGAATTCGTTACGTCTTGCATACAGCTCCAGCAGAGAGTGAGGCAGAGCACCGCCGCCGACTTCATTGCTAATAGAAGCAGCGCATGCGGATAGAAGCATCGACATGGATTCCATTTGAAGCATTGCCAGCAGATACTTTGCTTCCTTGAGCAATTCAAAGAGCTCGGATGAGCAGTTCATTTCCAGGATCATCGTGCTGGAGTTGCGCACAAGTACAGGCTGCTCGAGTGCGGCTTTAATGCAACCATCAACCGCTTCCAGCCAACGGTTCCAGACTTTAAGTTGAAAACTGGCGAGTTTCGTTGTTAGAACGTCACGCCGTACGCAAAGGTGTACATAAGTATTACTCGATGAAGCGCAGCTGTCGGCACAGTCCGAAATCCTGGAAAAATTCCATGAAAACATATTATATAAAAACTCTCACCTTCTGTAACAGTACGAACAGCTGTACATACAGCTTTTGCACAAACGAATTAAAGTCTGGCGCGGCAAGTGATGTGCAGCGTTGAGCATGTTTTGCGACCCACACCATCGCGCCAGCTACCGGTGGCAGATTACGATCCACGCGGATGCCATTCCAATTACCCTGGTATTCGTTAGTTAACAACACTTCACGAATGCTACTCTCCAGCTGTAACAACTCCGTGGCGTAGACCGTACATATATGCGGCAAAAGGTCCTGTAACATGCCTTGAATTTCTCGACGCTGCAGTATACTTCCGAACATTAGCATCAGCTGCAAAGTCACGATAACCCTAATGTACGTATAAACAACTTCCCTGCAGGTTTTACCTTCCTACAGTGCTCCCAGTTGTTGCAGTCAGCGAATGCCTTTACCAGAAGTGTGGCCAGCTGCTTTTCCAGTACCTCCAGATTAGCGAAGAAGAGACACCGCGCATGCTTGAAACGCCGCCATTTTACACATCCAGATGCATTCTCACGGTGTGTCAAATCGATGTCCAGATGGGTCCAATTCTCGAACAGAGTCTTAAACTCTTCGTACACCTGCGTCGAGGCGTAAAAGTTATGATGTTGGACCGATGGCGGTTGCATAGAACGAGTTTAGCAAAACTGACCTGGTTTACTTGTTGGGTAAGAAATTTTCCTCGCATTCCGCCAAATTCAGTTTTTTCCAAATGCTGGAAAAGAATCGCCGCTTCAAAAACTGAACGTAGCTCTCTGAGCTGCAGGAGAAACCCATCGAAGCAATGACCGAAAACGTCCACGGTGGAAAAAAGCCACAATTGTGGGCTATTCACCGGGTGAATCGGTGAAGGTTGGTTACTGGAATATTTTTCCTTGTATTCATTGACCTTTGACCTACATAATTAAGAAAATTAAACAATTTTTATATTACGAATGGCGTGAATTGGGCCCAATCTATAAACTGACAGTAAAACTGACAATAAATTTGCAATGCACCAACAAACATTTATATTCTGACAATTATATTGATGCCAATCGAAATGACTGGTGACGCTTACTTGAAAAACTCCAGCACCTGTAGAGTTTTTTCGATTTTCTGTAGACCCTCGTCGGCGTCTCCGCCCTGAAAGAGTGACGAAAATTCCAAATCCTCACTGGCGCGGTGCACCAGTAAATTGCAAATGCAGCGCAAGAGTAACGACATCCTTTGCGTCGACCGGTAGTAGCGCGAGTTCAACCAAATCAGGTGCACTACGTGTACAAGTGGCTCGACCAATTCGAAAGAGTGATTGAAATCCACCGCATTAAAGGCCGCAGTCTGTCGCACCAGCGGATGAAGCCACAGAGCAACATCATCCGCCTCGTGTATGGCAAGAACCAGCTCCTTGAAGATCTCCGCGAAGGGTGCTTGATAGGGAGAGTCTATTCTCTCGAGTATATGGGCGAGTGATTTGTGTAGCGGCGACTGCAGTTGGTCGTAAATATCTTGTAGATTCATTCTACGTTTCGTCCAGAAGGCAATTTCATGCGCCGGAAATGCAATAGCGGACCGAGTGGCGGAGAAAGCAATGGTTGTTGTAGGCGCTGTAGCCAAACCGCTGCAATTGCTGTAGCGAGAGCTGATGCTTTTATCGTGAACAATATCGTGGATTTGAGTAGTCCAATTGATGAACATTTCTTCCAGCTGACCACGCAATTTCGTCTCCAAGACGGCTGCGGGATTACTGCAAGTGACGGTACATCAGTAACATTTATTGGCGATTGTTTAAAGGCATTTTAAATTAAAATGTTTATAAGATCGGTTGGTGAATACTCATTCCCCCGGTGTCGCATTCTATGAATATCCTTCTCTGCCCATCACTTACCCTTCTTCCTTTATTTGTTCTCCGACGGCCTCAATGATTGCGGGTGAAATCAATAAAGACAAGACCGTGCGGTTGCCGGTTTTGCCTTTAATCTGAAAATATCGTACCAATTTAAGAAGTGGGGAGAGTAAAAAACAGAGTGAGAGGAAGAGTTAGAGAGAGAGAGAGAGAGAGAGAGAGAGAGAGAGAGAGAGAGAGAGAGAGTGAGAGAGAGAAAGTGAGAGTGAGGGAGAGATATAGAGAGACAGAGAGAGTGAGAGGTGTAGAATGTCTCGGGCGTACACAAAATAAAAATCCAAAAGTATGTATTTAGGAATTGGACTTATGTAAAATACAATAAATCCGATTATGGGTCAAACGAAGAAGAAGAAGGAAATGGTAATAATGGAGTTACTTCTTCAGAGGACACAGGATTTAATCAGTCGATAATTCGAAAATACCAAGCTCTGCCCCTCCCCCTCCTTCTCGCCTTATCCATACCTACCTCAACTAACGAATTTCGTACATCTTTCATTCGTGCCTTCAAATCTTTACCAACGATTTCGGGCCATAAATTTTGCGTAAACGGATTCTCAAGCAGCGGAAAATAAATCTCATCGAAGAGAATGGACAAGGTGTCTGTTCTGTTGTGAGTGGGCAGGTCGCCGAACAGAATTTGTTGGCTGAACTGTTCTGCTGTTAGCAATGGGTCGCCCAGCTGATGACGTACGAAGAAGACACACTTTCCCCGTGGCACACCGTCGAGGGTAGAGAAGCTGCTGTTGGGCGGTGGGAGTGGCGCTAACAAAACAATCGTGTTTGCCGCGGTAGCTGTTGTTGTAACAGCAGTAAGAGTAGGAGCAGCAGCAGCAACGGTGGTATTGCTGATGTTTTTAGCAGTGGAAGGCGGCATCGTCGTAGTAGATGTGGCACTAGCAGCAGCACAAACAGCAGTAAACGAAGAAGAAGGAGACGCGGCAGTAGTATTAATTATCTTATCGGTATTTTCTACTGACGTTAACTGAGCCGCTGATTGTTCTACATCCAAAGTTGTTGTTGCTGTTGTCGTTTTTGTTGTGGCCGTGGCTGATTTTGTTGTTGCCGTTTGTAAAGAAAATTTGCAATAAAAATCACTGACACCGTTTCTCGGAAACAAATAACCAGACGGATGGAGCGCCATCATGAGGAGCCTTTTCTGTGGGTTGTTGATCCAATCGAAGACAATGAACTGGAAAATTTCAGAATTCGTTTTTTAATTGTTTTAAAGGTTAGTGGGCAAGAGCTTTTTAGTGCCACGATGGTTGAGAACATGATGAGCTCTTCGTAAGTTAATGGTTTTTTCACTAAATTTGCTTTACTAAATCCAAATATGTTTGAAAAGGGACTTATGGACCTGATGTGTTTTGAAACGAATTTTCGTCATCCCTTATCAAGTTTGGTTTGGCGAAAAACCGGTTTCGGCGATGTGCCGTCTTTAGTAACGAACATCTAAAGCAACTTATGGATATACAACTTATGCATACTCGCAAAAGATTTCTTTGATTGTCAGACAAGATAAAGTTTCCGAAAATAGACAAATGTCTATCTTCTTGTCTATATATAAAAATGAAAGTCCTGACTGATTCATCAACGCCCAGGCTAAATGCTTGGACCTAGAAAGCTGAAATTTTGCAAAGACGTTTCCTTTATGATGTATACAAGCACTAAGAGCGGATATTTCGAAATTCGACCCCTAAGGTTGCCAAATTTGTATGAGGAATACTTTATTTGTGGTCAGATTTGCTTGAAACTTGGTCTTAATACTCTTTGGTATAATTAATGAAATACATATTCCGGCATTTTTCAAAATTCAACCCCTGAAGGGGTGAAAACGAGTTGCAACGTTTGTATGAGGAATATTTCATTTGTGGTCGGAAGCAACACAAGCTTTTTAACCATTTAACCAGAATGAGCCACAGCAACGCGGGGTGGGGTACATCTAGTCGAAAATAATACTCCTATAAATTATTTCTTTATACCGAGAGCAATTGCTATTATTTTCTTTTTTCATTCAAACATTCTTAGGAAAACTTAAGATTTTAAGTATTCAGGTTGCGTTTCTTGTGACTACAGAACCCTTTCAATCGAAATAACTGCAACTTAGTAATTCGCATTTCACATTGCTGCTGGCACAAAAGAAGACCCAACTTATAATATTTTGCCCCAGAAATAACGTCCCGTTAACCCTTTCGGGTCTTTGCAAGCGCGCCACGCTATGTCTTAACTCTGTTATTTTTTTATCGTACTGTAAAAATTCTTTTTGCTTTTCTCCACTTCTTGTATACCACCCATCAGTATCTTTACCTCGTTCATTCACCAAAACTTTTAATGCTTATACCTTCAAAATTTTATTGTTCTTTGCAATTAATTCGCTTCTTCTATGGTTGTTCTAGCTGTTCTTTGACTACCACTTACTTTTCCATTCCACCTCAACGCCCACTTCTCCGTCTTTACCGTGAAGAAAACTGGATAATCAAAGAAACATTTTGACTTGGGATTCTTCAAGGAAAATATAACAGAATGAATCCAAAAATGCAGTTTGGATTCTTGGTCTTCTAATTTAATTCTTGGTGTACAGTGTAAGGTGTACAATAGGGTGATATCTTGTACGTTTTAGTGTTCCGAAAGTCTGAATTTGTTTATGCTTTGTCGAGTTCTTTAAAATTCATAATAAATTTTTATTAAAATTAAACAATCGGAACTGAAGGTTTCGGATGATATTTATCTATTTTAACTCCGAACTCTATGACAATTTGAAATGTGTGATGGTTTTCCTTTAAAAAATATGAGAGTACATATATGTTATATTTATTTAAATCATAAACATCTGATTTTGTTCCTCTAATGAATTGAATAAAATCCGATTAAAAACGAAAATTTGGCAATAAAATATTAGATATTAAAAATATTAAATTTTCTTTTAAAAGCAATTCTTTTTTTAAGGCAATTTTTTTTTCTACAAATTTCAAGGAAGTAGTAATAGTAGTGGTTATCGATTATTACATTTCAAAGAGGTAGATCCGTTATATATTTGTTGACTATTGTTTCAATTTGA
This sequence comes from Conops quadrifasciatus, assembly GCA_949752815.1. Taxonomy (NCBI): domain Eukaryota; kingdom Metazoa; phylum Arthropoda; class Insecta; order Diptera; family Conopidae; genus Conops; species Conops quadrifasciatus. Next base: position 28,847,463 of record OX457078.1, on the reverse strand, counting down.
TTTCTTACGATATTCGACCAATGTCGATTTATTTAAAAAATGTTCCTCTGTTGCCGTATAATAAGTTATGCATAAGTACTATATATAATGAGGACACCATAAGACCTAATACTATATATAGTAACTTTTATATACTCGTAACTTATAAAAGCTTAAGTGTTGTCCTTGTGGCACGTAGTCGTATTGCTGTCGAATCCACGAACAGATTCGTCCAGTATTTATTATTACGGACTGTTCGTTTTTGCTGGCAAAGTTTCGGTCTTTATTTCTTAATGCGGTTTCGAATTGTGTCCTACTGTATTATGGTGGAAGTTACAATAGTGAGGGTGGTAAGGAAGATGCCGATAGTGGTGATAGTGATGGCGGCAACAGCATCGTTCTATACGAGTATAAGCCAACTGCCAACGGTTAACTGCAGTAAATTAGGTTTGAAATTGCAAAAAGCAAATCGAGTGAAGGTTCCAATTTCGAAGGTAAATCAACTATAACGATGAGCTGGAATTAGTCGAAAGAGCAAGCAGCTCTTTTGGAATCTACGTTAGTTAGAATGTTACAATTGGCTTTACAGTCTTAATATTATGGACGGAACGAAGACAGTTTGGGTACCATGAAACGGCCAGTAAAGATCAATAAAGATTCTATTAAGAACTTGGCATCATTGTAAAGTTATTCAATATACAAGTATGTATTTGAAAGCACATATGATATGTATGCAAAAGTGGGAGAGGAAAACGACGTAAGAAGATTGCTGAAAGTAAAAAGTAAATATGGTAATTCTCTTACTACAAAATACTACTACTTTACTCATTCAATAGTAGCTATTTTAGTGACATTTCGTAGGGCACTGTTCCTTATTAGTTTGTCGCTGGTGGTTTTCTGCTGGTCACAGTTCATCACCGACTATTCCTTAGTTAATATTCAGTAGTTGATTTTTACTAGTATATATTTTTAATTGGACACATTTGCACTATTTTCACTTTTGGCTCTTTCAGTTATAGTTTGAAGATTTATAATGCTCTTTGGAACGAAATTTCATCAGTTTCCTAAAATTTGGTTTTGAAATAGACCTCTCATCGTCGATGTGCGATCTTCAGGGTTTCCTGTTTTCGTTTTCGTTTTAAAGATTAGTGCTTTTCTAATAATTTGTTCTATCATACTGCTTTCTACTTGAGTTAATGCAGTTCTTAAATTCTGTTTGAATAGTTCTTATTGGTCTGGCAATAGTACTTACGCGAAATTCCTGCGTTGCCATCATTTTGCACCATTTTTCAGTCTTCAACTTCATTGATGCTAAGGTATACGCGGCAATGCGTTCCAAACATGGTTCTCTTGCATCACTCAATAGATTGTTTGGATCAATCACTACAACCGAAGGATTTTCTGCAGATTCAGCCATTGATTTGCTTGTTTTTCGGAGAAAGAATACACAATCTAAGTAAGGTTCCCAGTACTGCTGAGGAACCTACTTGACGCTGCGGCTGAAGTTATTGAAATGAAACTCAATCAATACTCAAATGCGGTATACGAGTAGAGGACACCTCTAGCAATGAATAGTAGAAGTGTGAGCGCTACTATAGCTTCGCAATAAATGCGAAATAATTGGATGGTTTCGTAGTGTTTTTAGAGGTTCGGAATTGAGGTGCCTACGGGTGGGGCTGGAGGAGTGTGTGGGGAAGGCGAAATGACGCCAACCCTCAATGTATACGTATCGATCAAACTTAAAATTTAAACTTTTAATAGCCCGTTTAGACTAATAAAGGTATGTAGGTGGCACAGGTGTTTAGGCGCTTTTGTATGGGAATATATACGTATTTATCTAGGTGTGCAAAGTAATGAAAGATGGGAACAGGCTGCTTAGAAAACTTGTTTCGTTGATCCTTTTTCCATTTCATTATAGATTTCTTTTGGAGTAATGAAAATATTTGTGGTTTGACGTTTATACTCTTGTCAAACACTCGAGCACACACACTCAAGCATTTCTGACATGACACCAGTCAACGTAACCTTATTGCCCTCATCAAATTTTACCACATATATTCCCTTTCTGATTTTATCATCATCTTCATATACATACGTCGCGTCGTATGAACATACATACATATGTACGTCTTCATACACATCGTTAGCTTTATAACTATCACTATTGTCGTTCCTGTCAAACCAACCCAATACCGTTTTCGTCTTTATTGTCCTTGAGCTTAACAGTTTCGTCATGGTTTTCATCATCATGATCGTTATCAACATTGCTGTCATAATAATTATTGTAGAGTATCTCAGAGTTCTCCGTCAGCCACTATTGCTGTCGTCATTCTCATTTTTTTTTCGGTTACCAACATGGTGATGACGATGAAACTTAATCGTCGCCATCGCCAATACCATAATTTTTATTGTAATTATGATTTTCATTTACGGATACTATCGTAACTTGTCAATTCTAATTCTGATTATTAGGGCTAGGATTTTGATGAAATTGCATCTTTTTTCTAGTAAGTCAGAAAAATAGCCCTTCGTATTTATGCGTTATGTGATACACTGAGCATTTTAAAACACATTTGTTAGGGCATTTTTTTGCATTTTTTGGCTGTTTAAACACATAAGAGCATTTTTTGAGCATTTTTTACACAATATATATTGCATTTAATTGATTTGATAGGGCATTTTTTGCATTTTTTGCCTGTTTGAACACATAAGAGCATTTTTACACAACATATTTATGTTGTTCGTAAATGTGAAATATAAATTTCAATTTTTAAGAATATAGGCTATGCAATAATTTGCTCCATATCAAAGGTTCTATCTGGAGAAGAATTCTCGCTGGATACCATTGATAGTAATTTACTGACCAGTGCCATAGCGTACTTTAAGTATGCGCCTATTGTTTCAGTTGAGGTAGAAAGGACAATTTCTATGTACAAGACTTTATTAGCCGACAATCGTCAGAGTTTTAATTTTGAATCTTTACATAAAATATTTATTGTACAGTGCAATGCAGTAAGTACAAAACATTGGTTAAATAATGTGTCTTATGTAAATCTTTGGGAAAAAATGTAAAATAATTAAACTTTAATGTACTACAACTTAAATTACGACTCCAAATACTAAATAGTACAAAAGCTCATTTTTTACTAAGCTAATTCTAGGTCATTTAATAATTTTTAGGGCATTTTTAAGTGCATTTTTAAAAGGTTTTCAGGGCATAAATGCATTGTTTTAAGTGCATTTTTTGATTATTTATAGGTCATCAAAATCCTAGCCCTACTGATTATAATTTATACGATTACGACATTATGTGATTTTCGGTGGTTTGACTTGATGCGAAAATTTCTGAGTTTGTCTTATTTGCTAGTTCTTTTATTTGCACGTAGCTAGTTCTGGATTTGGGATGATGACGACTCACACAAGTCTACTAGACCATACAAATGTCTAGTCCGGAATGTGTTGTCACCATGTTTAAAAAGGCATAAGGTACTTTAAATTGTTAGCTGCTTAAATGGGTTGATTTTCCCGTACTAATTACAAGGCGTGGCATAACAATGAGTACATATTTCTAAAGGTAAAATTTTCTGCATTTTTGCAATTTGTAAAGTGAAACTTTTGATGGATATTTATGTAGATGTCATGTATAACGATCACGTACTGGCGACCATAAAAGATTTCGTAACTGACTCTTGCTAAGAGATCTTCAAACATTTTCATTCTCTCGATCGTATGTTTCGTTTTATCCCGGCCAGCTAATACATATACTATACGTAAATTCCTTTCTAAAAATCGTCAACCAGTCGCACTTTAGCGCGATTATCTTCCTTTTTTGCTATCTTCAATTCCGTCTCCTAAAGGGTTTTGCATCAGAGCAAACTTATTTCTGTGAGTACATTCGCAGCATACGCCTGTGCTGCTATCCAGAAAAATATTTAAAAACACTAAAGATGGCAACACTGGCAACTACTTCTCAGTCGCAATAGCAGCACTCACCGCCAGGGGTTTGCCATTTCGCGGAAAAGTCATATCCTTTACCATCTCATTCCGACTACCAGCAGTGAAAGCGACTCAAATCGTAATTTTATGCAGCGGGTTTCGGGGGAGGCAGTACAATTTTGGAGGTTAGAGCTAGTGGAAGACTTTGAAGAGTCTTCCAGAATGATAATGCCTTTGAGCTTTTCAGTTAAAAACGGGAATTGTTGGTTGGCATCAAATAATTGAAAGAATGTTTTAACTGAATTCTCGGGTTTGCCTTTTCTCCTCTCTTTTTCTTGAGTACACCAGGCTCGTTGTTCTGGTTGGAAAGTAAATATGTATATATGTACATATTATACATCGATGCTGTGAATCTGTTGAATCCTTTTGTTGATGTAATTTTCTGTAGATGACCGACTTTTATTAGAAAATCTATCGAAGTGACAACTCGTAATTTTTCAGAATGTTTGTAGTCTCTTTCGGTTGGTAGCAAACATGTCAACCGAAGTCTTTCTGAAAAAGAAATCATGGAAGAAAAAAGTACGACGAGATCGACGTTCACCGTCCACCGTCCACCGTCCACCGACCAACCTACTTCCTGACTGCCTCACCATTTGACATTTGTGACATTTTAATGGTTGACGTTTATGAAGTGGTTGGCGCAATGCCGCATTTGCGGTCACTGCATGTTGGACCAAAACAGAAAAAATGTTATCAGGGCACGAGTAAGAGAGGAGACGAAAATAATCGCTATAAGAGAGGGATGTCTGAACTTATTATATTCGTACGTACGTACACATATAGAAGGAATACAAATCAATGAATTCAATTTCTTACGATTGTTATGCTTTACTATAAACAAAATCATTTTTCGATAATGATACTTAAGAGAAAGTACTATCTGGTAATCCAGAAACGAAGTAAAAACTAACCAGATTAAATGATAAAGCTTTGTATGAATAGACATCTACATATTTAAGGTACAGTCAGGCTTTTGTGAAGCTTCGGCGGAAAATTCTGTGGGTTCTCTGATTCAAATTCTTTAATATTCGTAAGAATGTAACGATATATGTTAGAAGTGAAAGAAGAATACATGATATTTCCCGTTTGGTATAAAAAAATATATTTTCTAACAGTTTTATAAAGGCATCACAAAATAAAATTTCTATATAGTATTGTATAATATACAAAATAAAGTCATAATAAGTAAATTATATGTACAAATAAAGCATCATATGTTGATGTATGTATGTCTAGATTTGATTGTTCAGACTATAGGAAGAAAATTCTTAGGTTTGCAGCAGAAGACAAACACCAGCCAGCGTCCATCGGGCCGCCTTCTCTTTGGTCTTCAGATTAAATGTCCAGACAAATGTGGGACCTCGCATGCTACGAAGAAAATATTAAAAATAGAGTTAGTTAATAATTAATCAAAAGTTAGTTAATAATTATTCAAAAGAAATAAAAAAGAGTAGAAGCAGGAGGAGGAGGGGAAGAAAAACAAATTTTTAAATTCATAATGCAAATGTGAATTAAGAGGCAAAAACTGGTATCTTGATATACATACATATAAGCCGTTTATTTTAAAAGTGCAAAATGTAGTAAATGATGAGAAACTTTTATTCTGGTATGATCTTTTTATTTTCATGCAATTTAGAGACCAATTTTTTTAAAATCAATACACTTTTTATAAAATAAAACACCTTCTCCATAGAAATTGCATTGCATTCAAAACGCAAACTTGTAAATATCTAAAAATGAAGTATAATGAACTTGCACCACTTTCAGAAAGGATATGATCATCAAACTGACAATGACGATGATGATGATAGTGATGATGGGTTTTATTACGTGTGAACTCATCAATGGCAGAAACCCCAAATAAAGGCTTCCAGCAATGTCCAGGCAGTCAGTAGAAGAAAATGAAAACGAAGGAGAGAAAAAGTATTTTTTTAAAAGCACTTGACAAAGACAGAAGAAAGAGACCACCCGCCGATATAGAGCTTTAAATTTAATTTAATCGCTCTAGACTTATGCTTGTTTGTGGATATGCTCTCATTTGCTTTCATTTCTCTGAGGATAAAGAGTGAAAAGAGAAGGGCGGGGGTGGCTTCTTTGGGAAAGAGGTAAGCAACATTTATCAGATCCATTCAAGAAAGTGTTTATATCACATTAATTAAATAAGGCAAAAAAATTCGAACGCTCTGACCGCCATGAAAACGACTATCGATCTCCTTCGAAGATTTCAAAGCTATCACCACAAATCAGTCGACAAAAGTCGTTTGCCAGAAAATTAAAGACCATAAAATTCACACAAGTGCGCACACACGCACAAGAAACCACTTAAACACGCATCGATGTGTGCATGTATGTATATGTCATCTAACAGTCCTAAATTGATTGACAAACGAATGAAAGCAGAAAAAATAACGATAGAACGTACGTAAATTCTCGTACATACATAAACAAATGCATACATTCATACGCTCCTAAAGATATACATACATGTATGTTTAAAGGACGACGGACTTTGAAAGGACCCGGAGACGACTAACACACGAGCGACGTACGAAACGGATAGGAATCGAATAGAAAAACTGACGGGAGCCAGTAAAGACGCAACCTATGAATGCAGTGAATGTTTAAGTGGAGAAGCTCTACCAGTCACAACCATCATCGTTACCAGAAAAAACAGCAGGAACAGCATCAAAACAACGACTGGAAGAAGAATCAGGAAAATGAAAAAAAACTGACGACTGAGTAAAAAATTCAATTTTAAAAGGCACTTGAAGGCTTTGGTGAAGCAGTCAGAATTGATGGAAGGGAAATAATTTACCCTTCCAACCACAACCAACTAACACATCCTTTAGTTGATTCTTCTCGCCTGCCACTTTTTCTTTAGAAAAGCACGCACTCATTCTTACTTACCGTATCTTGTAGACTGGACATTCATAGACATTTTTCGTATCTTGCTTATCTTGTGTAACAGCCTTTATGAAAATCACCGGCATGGGCGGGAACAGCTCCTTAAGGAAAGCCTCTGCTATGGTGCCCAACTTCGTATCCCAGCGGGCACCCTCCATGAAAAGACCATTGACATAAGCGCCCTCTCGTGGTGGTGCCCTTTTTCGCAAAAAGAAATTATTATCAATGTCAATGAGGTGGAAGCGAGAAAGAGAGAGAGGGAGAAATGGGAGAAAGGCCAACTTACGAGATTTCCTCTTTTGTCTTCTTCGTGACATCACAGTTTAAACACATTCTATCCAATGGCCATTCATTTTTTCTAGCTGTCTGTTGCATAATCGCTGTTAGCATACTTTGCGGGTTGAAGAAACCACCCAACCATACGGACGAGGGAAGCCTGAAGTCAGCCACCCAACCCTCGAGTTCACGCAAACGCAACATTAAGTCGGCAAACCACGATTGCAGGCCCAGCAAGCTAGGATACGCCAATTTCGTCCAACTTTCTGGTACCTGGTCCATATACAGGGACTGCATAAGTGCTTCCATAGCTCCTGAGATGGTCAGTTCGCCCTTAAGACCCAGCTCGAGTTCATGCAGCGAGCGCCGCAATTCAGCCATCAAAATATTCATGCGTTCACATTCCTGGAAGGCGACTATGATGTACGGGTTTCGATCCTCCACCCGCGACATTAGTTCTGGTATATTGAATGGCGTCGGTATCTTATCAATTAAATCTTCCAGAATCGATTTGATAACATCATCCTGCGACTGGGACTCACCACCTGATTCTGAGCCGCCTCCTGACAAGCGAGGCTGTAGCTCGAACACGATACGGAAAAGTCGCTCCGAGACGGTTGTAAGAAACCCAATTTCCGCATTCAAATGTAAGCCGTACAGATTGGGGCTCTCTGGAGGCAGATTCTCATCGATGTAACTATGGTAGCCGGCGTACTTGAGAATACCTGGAGCTGGGAAGCCGGGGCAGTATTCGAGGTCGCCATCGATTAGTTCTGGCTGCATGAATTCCTCCAGATACGTACGACAAAGTCGGCGGTCCCAGTCGTCGGTGATGTGCCCGCCATACATTATTTCGCCGAAAAGGTAACGCAAATCTTCCCAGGGCACCCGACTATTGGCTTCCAGGTAATTGTAGAGCACATAGACAGAGATAGTCAGGTCACCTACATTGAATGGGTAGCCGCGATTCCAGCCTTGGGCCCCAAACTTACGGCGCTCTGCCACTACAGCATGGAAGTAACAGAGCGAGAAGAGTACAGCTTTGAATTCGGTCTCCTTGGAGCACATCTCCAGGGTCTCGTCGCTGAAATTGTCGAGGGCCTTATGTATGTTGGCCTGCATGCCAGTTGGCGGCTCGTTGGTTATCTTAATTGCCGATTCCAGAATGCCTTGCGGCAGTATGTGATAGGCGGGGTCTGCGGATGGTTCGGCGCTCAGGAAAAGTCGGTAGTTGTCGTGCACGTTAATCAGCGAGGCTTCCATTTTCTTCTCCAGTGCTGGCAGCCATCGGGCGACCAAGTGAATATTTTGCAGTATCACCCAGTGTCCCTTGGTTGAAGCCGTTTCAATAGCGTTCTCCGCCACTACTTCCTGTCCCTGACCCAGAGATACACTGTGAAAATTTTCATTATCTCCATGATAACCCATGACTTTGCCCAATTTCTCGACATCCTTCAGGGGATCTACGCCGGGTGAGAGAACGAAGAAAATATGAGTCTCTGGACTGGACTCTTCAAATGTTTTCGCGAACTCCATAGACCGGTTCTCAATATATTTAGGTCCTAGCTTTTCTTCAATAAAGCATTTCATGGCGTACGACATTCGATCGGGACGTATGCAGCGCATAATGCACAGACGTTGTATGGCACTCTTTGTTTTCCATTCACCTGGAAGTTTCTCTTTCTCCGGACTCTCGGAGTCGATAAACTTTTTCCAACGCTTGTGCGAGCCTTCGATATCCTTGTCCAAGCCCCTGAACGCCTGCAGATTACTGAGTGCTCGGATGCCGCCCCAAGCCACATTAGTCAAAAATGGCATAATTGATGTTACGTTCGGCATGTATGGGAACCGGAGCAAGAAGTCCAGTTCACTTGGCTCCACCTCACCAGAGTTAATTAGAATCTGTAACGTCATCTGAGTCAGGCAGATCAGTTTATCCGCTTCGAAAAGGCCTCGTGAAGTGTACATAAAGCTACAGTACGTAATGGAGTCGATGAGGTTGTCCACGCGATCTTTCAACTTCTCTGCAGGTACAGACTTAGTTATCGCATTTGAGAAGACCACTGTGAAGGCCTTGAGTGAGAACTGGTAGATCGGATTGATTTTGAATAGATCATTGAGTATGAAATATATGATTGAAGCTCGTGCCGACGCCGGTCGATATGCTTCTCGCGCTGTGTCTATTTGCACGGAAGTTACTTTTGCCTCTGCCACTTTGATCTCAATTTCATCGGCGGTTTTCTTGGTTTTTTCTAAATTCATTACCAGAGTTACATCTTCCAGCACATTTTCACCGGCCGAAGACAATCGCTGAAGCAGATCGTCTTCCAGAAATTTCAATGTAATCTTAAAGTGGTTTTGTTGTTGAGTTAGTTTTGTGCGCAAAACCTCCAAATCGGGACGCTCCGCCTTAACGACTTCAGCCAGCAGCTGCTCTTCTAGGCCGTCTCGGGTCACCGTGAAGTTAATCAGCGTCGTCTGTGCCTGCATTTCCGGCTTGTAATGAGGATTTGCCAATTTTGTGTGCAAAACCAAACGAAACTTGGGATTGAAATCGATTTCTTTGTCGCCCAGTTTGAGGCAAGTGCCCTTCTTTATAAGCATCCGGCCCAACAGAGGATTGAGCACGGCGTCAACGTTCTCTCCAATGTTTTCAATCAAGAGAACATTGCCGTTGCTGACCGCCTTCTCGATGTTATCCAAGTAGTTACGTTGTGACAGCCGGAGCACAATCAAGCTTTGATGGTACTTTTGTTTTACCCACTTGATACCTTGTCTGTTAGTGGCATTGTGAAGGAAAGAAAGTGAGTGAGGGAGGAATTTAATTGAGTACGTCCATAATTTGGCCATTAATGCAATTAAAACTCATATTGATTGCATCAGTTTGGAAATGAAATTCGAATATTGATGCGACAAACTTTCTTATCTGCAGTGTTCCTTCTACGGAGGTCATGCGATGTAGAGTGCTGAGAAATCTACTGAGTTATGACAAACCTTCAAGGTTTTGGGTGTAAATTGAAAATTTCAGAGCCATCGGTCGTCGCTCGCAAAGTTAATTAGTAATTTAGCATATTTGAAATTTTTTCAGGAATTGCCAAGGACTCTTTGTTTCTATATTTTCTATATATATATACATATATTTATATATAAGGGTTAGTTTGTTCTGTATATGCTTGCCATTTCTCTAATCCTGTAATCCTGTAACTAAATTACTCAATTGTCGATTTTAACCATCATATCGGCGAGGCTAAATTACTCTCTGCTGAAGAAGTTGCTGAGACGGATACTTCAAAAACAACGAAGAGGTTATCTGTTAAGTTCGTCACCTTGTCGGTTGTACAATTTTATTTGTTGTTCCCTGATCCTGTTTTTACACGATCTTTTTTTACACGATTTTGAAATAACACGGTTGACAAAAATAAACTTATTCTGCTTTTACACGTACAAAAAAATCCCAATTTGAATTATTTTGATTTATTTTCTTATTTTTTGAATTTGTTGCTTATTTTTTTCCCTTTGATATGAACCGTTTATTTTGCAAGTGTCTTAAGTCCGTGCATGTTAAAGTCGTGATATTAAATATTTTTTACACGATTTTTTCACACGGTATTCTCTGAAACATATGTACCGTGTAAACACAGGATTAGGTGTATTTGTTTTGCGAATTGCCGCAAGGCTTGCGTTCGACCTTGTCTTTAATTCATTTCCAAGGAGTATACAAATTAATCACCCTTCAGACTACGAGCCATACATACATACATTCTCTAACATTTCATCTTGTCGAAAAGTGAAGTTTCGCATGATAGTCTTTAAGAACATACTATGTCCTTATTCTCCCCTTTACATTCTCTGATGGCCTCTTACATACGAGATACTTACACAGAGATACTTACAACTGTGGATCGATCATTAATGGATAACGTTCAGAGTGCACTAAAATTGCGGCATTCTCCGCTGACATACGGTCACTGGGTAGGCCTTGATTGTTCCATTCGGCAATTTGTGCATCGTCACAAATCATATCGAAGGGATCGCTTCCTTCAGTGGAGGGTATACGTGGCTGTTGAAGCATTAAACACGACCAATCAAAACACCCGGCACGTACGAGTTTAGGGTATGAGTATGTACGACTATGTGAAACCAGCTTACCTCACTCGCTTTGAATGTTGGCAACCACATTTTGGTCTGTAGTTCGATGCGGTAGGGGCGTGTGAAACAGCCCACATACGAAATGAAACAGGAAATTAGAAGGATATCGCCGGGTAGGGTAATTTGACTGGACTTCAAGCTGTTTTTTTTTCAAGGGAATAACCAAACAAATGGAATATAGTGAGTGGAATATAAAAAAAAATATTACTTACCTTTTTACAGATTCTGTCCAACGTATTTTTTCGGAGGCCAAGCCTCCAATCAGGCGATTAGCCAAGTCGATGGTGAAGGCTGTTTTATCAGCTTCATCTTGGCATTTTTGTTTTTTACCCAGCGCATCATCGTACTGTAACTGCAGCGTATTCAGCTGCTCTTCCAGCTCATTCAGCCGCTGGTTCAATGCTGTGAGTTTGTCGCGGGCATCTTTCAACTCCTGTTCAGCCTCGACTAGAGCCCGTTCTTTGGGCTCCACAATCAAGTAGACTTCGTAAAAGCGATTAATGTTAATCACCCAAGAACAAAGACCAGCAGCGGCTGCCGACTTAGCAAGAATCTTGTCTGGATTAAACTCCGGGTCCTGAATGTAGGGCTGTAGGGCTTTAATAACATCGGGATGTATATGCTTTTTATCGTAATTCACAAGATCGTTGAGGAATTTGTCGACGTTTCCCATTATAACGCGGCATGATTTCCAACTACGATCTTTCGGAATGCGACCTTTCGAAGCAAAGAGCACAAGCACCGCGGCGCACACACTAACCACGGCCTCCGGCGGAGACCCGAATGACTTCAATTCAGTTAGATTGTTCTTGTTCAGGGTATTAAGAGCTTCTTGGGCGGCGATCAAAGCTGGTTGTGCTTTGCGAAAATCTTCTTCGCATAGCTTCGCCTTTGCGGTCACGTCTTCCTCAATTTGTCGCACATTTTTCTCCTCCTTACTGGCGAAGGCGCGCTCTTTAGATACCTTCTCGTTTTCAGTACTAACCACAACAATTAGGTTGTTAGCTTCGTCGTTCTTCACCTTTAACTCTACTTCCTGCACTTTGAGGACATCCTGCATAGCGTCCACTTCCTTGGAGCAACTGGCTAATTTTATTAAGCCGTTTTCAAGTCGGATACGTCGGTCCTGGTTCGCCTTAACTTTCTCTCTAAGGAGCTTGCTGTAAAGACTGATTAATTCCAGAAACGATTTGGGTGTGGTATAATTGTAGCGCTTATCGTTGATGAGATAAACATGAGAGATGTCATTGACCGTCTTGTGAACATAGGCCATAAAGCGCGAGACCGGCTTGCATAGGCTTTTTGGTAAGCACTCAATCTCCGAGAGAAATTTGAACGACACGGACTCCAGCGCCTCTTGTGGCCATTCGTGAAACCAATCGATAGTGGTGCAGTTAACTAGAGCCGGGAACTTTCGGGCCCGTACGCGCAATGTTGTGCCTACAGGCGAAAAGCACAGCACAACTTTTAATAAGCCCCGCACCTTGTCGATGAAGTACTTCCAACAGTTTTCGCGACTATCAAAAATACCCAACTGTTTAACTTCATTGCGCACCGCGTTGATAATATTCTCGATCTCGTCGTCGGGAAACAATTCGTGAATTTCTCCCGAGGCCAGCATGTCGTTGACCAACACCAAGAACTGTTCTTTGGCTACCTCCGAGTCGGTCATCAGGAAACAGCACGGCGAGGATTTTACTCCACACTTCATGTACAGTGCGGCGACGTTAGCTTTCAGATCAGCGATGGCGTAATCCTTTGTGAGCTGTATCTGGAAAACGTCCAGAGAGGAAATGAATGCCGCCAAACGTGTCAGCGACTGCTTTCCGGATCCTCCGACGCCTATGAGCATCCCATAGCCACGCGATGATTCCACAATGCGACTGATGCGGCACACATGTGACATTGCGTCTTCGAACAACACAAGATTCATGGCACCCACAAAGTCATTGTAACGCTCCTGAGCCTCTTCGAGCAGCTTGCTTAGGCGGTCCCAATTGGGAATCGGCATATATTTGATGTCGGCCAATCCTTTGGCAAAGTGGCAGTAGATGTGGGGTTTATTGAACACAACGTCCTCATTGTAGACCTCGATGCCTTTACGAACCATCTCTTGTATGAGCTTTCCATAGTTTGTGATGTCAGTTTTGTCGACTAGCTTGTCGCCATAAACACGATTGCACTCATGCACCCAAAGTCGAAGTAGTTGGTTGGAATTGGGACAAGACTCGAAGTTGGCATACAGCATGCCCTATATTTGAAGATAGTAAATGGAATTAACATAGCATGGCGAAAGTCTTGTGACAATATAGATAAACGAGTTAAATCTCTGCGACGCGTCGCGACGAATGGAGACGACGTGCATCGGACCGGGGGAATGCCTTTACCGCAAGCAGTTGAGGTAACCTCATAAAGTTCTGAATGAATTGGAAGTAAATCAGTTGCCAAGTAATCGATTGGATAGAATCAATGTGAGCAATACCCATTTTTACTGAAAGTGCAGTGACGAAAATTACGGTACAGTAAATATCGAAAAGTTGGAATGATCGAATTGTGAGCTGAGGGTTGGTAACGAAATTCCGAAACACGAAATCCACTTTGGGAAATCGCGAAATCCCAAATTCCGAAATACCAAATCACATTTTTCAGGAATTTCAACACCTACTCGTTTGCATCTAAAGTAACTCTGCGAGGGAGACCGACGCTGTTCAAAGTTTTTCGGTATATTTTCGTTTTGGGACTTAAAAACTAATCGGGATTTTGTCGCGTCGGGATGTTGTATTTTGGGATTTTGACTGTGTCAAAATTTATTGAAATTTATTGAAATCTAGCTACCTCGCTTCGTTTCGGCAACGGGCACCTAGCATCACGGCGTTACCGTCAGTCACGAATATTACATAATTCTTCAATCTTTTCCTCGTTTGTTTCGTTCTGATTATTTTAATTTATAATTTTACCATTAAAAATATTTTGAAAAAATTAGGCAAATCGGTCCAGTCATTCTTAAGTGATGCGATTACTAACAAACCATTTTGGAGGGACGTCACCTACCTCCCACCATGATCACAGACGTGTATGTTTCCCAATATTTCTTATCGATTGGTGTGACCATTTCATCGCATTCGGATGGCCGGTTTAGGAATCCATAAAGGACAAACATACATACACACATACATACATTCATTTTTATATAGATAGATAAAAATATTTGACCTCTTAAAAAGATTTAAGAAGGGGTGTAGGTCGGATTTTTCGTTCGGCGAAAGAACTCGCTGTCATTTGAAACACTTGACACTTCTCTTCAAGTTAGTTCATACTTACCGTGAATATATTTGCTATGTCGCGCAAATTGAAATTGTAGTGGAATTTTATGGCAGTCGGTAAGAATGATGAAGCTATTTTTTGATGTAAACTGATCGCTGTTTGCACCAGAGCACCGCACATGTTTTTCGTATTATTATCGAACTTGTGCTGCGGCGCGTTTATGTGCTGTGATAATATTGAATTTAGAATATGGAAGAGCGCATCCGAACTGGGGACACTGTAATGGGGAAAATCAAGGAAACATTAAGTCTGTGTCGGGCTAGCGATTCTTTCCGATGCCGGTACTTACTTCATTGCGAAAGAGCAAAAGTGTCGCTGAAGGCGTGGGTCAATTGTAAACGAACCTGCCGAAGGATTCATACAAGATACGAACTGGCAATTGTGAATGTCCCGCAATGTCATTTTTAAGCGATCGTACCAATGACGGTAATCCTGAAACTGGCGTATCAGGGTGTGTGGTTGCACGGTGCCGTACTTGTCCACCTCGGGCATGTTCATGTCGTCTACAAAATATATCATGCGCTTATTTCCAGGTGGTCCGTAGTTGCGGCCAGCTTTCTTTTCCAGTGGCTTTTCCAGAATGCGTTGCAGCATTTCGGAGGTCGTGTAAAAATTGAACGGCACATTGGTGACAGCGAACTTGTCATTAGGCAAATTGTTTAATTTCTGATTCATTACCATAGTCTTGCCGGAGCCCGGAGGCCCGATCAACATGATGGGGTGATTCTCTTGTACGAGAATGTCCATAAAGTAACGCAGGCGGGTAGTCTCTGAAGTGTGGACAAGGTTTGATTGCAAGGGAATATCGGGGTCCAGTTCAAAACTGGGTACCAGATTAGTCCACGGCAGGAATTTTTTTGTATCATGATCTACATAGTATGCGAACACATTACCAGCAGGCGGAAATTTAATGGTTTTGAATTCGTTGATGAACCATTTGTGGAATTCGTTCCGCCAGTCGATAATCTGGTCTTGGAATAGAGTGGAGCCGAAGCCCCAAATAATGCTGAACACAAAGTACACCTCGTACCACTCTTTGGGGCAATCGGCTGGTACATTTTGGGGCGTTAGCATGCAGTCCAGGAGAAAGCAAGTCATTTGCAACATTGCGATATCGGATATGAGCGTAATCTTTTTGAGTCGCAGCCTGAAAACATCCAGCATGGATGGCACATACTTGTCGAAGAGAACATTAAGTGTTGCCACCTCCGACTGATTGGAACGCGTGTTTAGCCAAGACGCCACAAAAGGATTCCAGCCCAAATCCTGGGGATTGATGTACAATATGCCAGCACGAGATACGGTGGCCGGTGTGGCAGTTTTCAGGTTTGCAATCTCAAAGAGGAGACGCATCTCTTTGGTCAGCGCAATACGTTCATTACTGGCTAAAGTCAGCACCTTGTTGTCGTCCATCACGGTGTTCAAACTCTCAATCCACATGGGGTCGATATCGCCATCGAGTACAATCCATTTGGGCCCAGTACCGCCAAGATTGGCCTGGTCCCGCATTATAATGGAAAACAGGCCGTCCTTCCATTCGCGTGTCGCCGGGTTAACAATACCAAAGAGTTCATCGTTGGTCACTGCTTTCGGGTTAAGATCGTTGTAGTGAGGCTTGCGCTTCTGATTCGCATACGTTTTATTTAGCGTTTTCCAGACCTCCGATTTCCCGGTGCCCGCATATCCGATAATAAAAACTGAATGGCGCACCGCAAACAGCTCTTCCAATTGGACTATTTTCAGAATAAATCCATCTTCGGGTTGCAGTTTCAAATCAAGTGTTGATTTCTTGATGACCGCTTCAAATTCAGGATTACGCTTTCGTGGAACATCCAAGGCGGGAAAGAGATCGCCAATGAGGCCCATGAAAACGGGCACATCGTCGGTGACAATTTTGGGTATGTTAAAATCACGCAATGCACGCATAAGTACTTGATCTTCGGGACGAAAACGATCGTCACGCTGAAGGAAGTCCGGTGAAAAAATAAATCATAAGAGTTTTTATTAGTAAATAGTTACACTATTTAATTTTATCGGAAATTATTGCCAAAACTCTACATATTCTACGTGTATTTTCCTAAACGAACTGCTTATTTTTTAAAGAAAAACACTTTAGGACGTTTAAGAAAATTAAAGCTATATCGGTTTCCTTAATTCTGTGGCTTACTGTAAGAGATGTGGAAAACCTGAACCGGAAAAAGTAATTTTTTCACATTTTTTTTATTGGCGACCTATATTACGATATAGGTACTGGTATCATGGCTGGATGTACTCTTAAGGCTATACCGCAAATATCCACTTGTAGTGAGCCGAAACTTTTAATTAAAAAATCCTTGCGACAAAAACACATGGCCATTGACATGACACACACACACACACTTTGAAAGAAAACAACCATGCTGCATGGGGACCACTTTTATAACAGTTTGACACAATGACGCACACTGCGCTGCTACGAATTATCTCCGCACGTAGCCGTGCACACTGATAAACTGTGTGCGACAGCCGCATGTTGAGAGCCCAAAATGAGTATATGGGCGTATGAGTCGATTGGGCCAGTTGCGTCGGTTTGGTGCATGAGCTACTGTTAGGAATGGTCTGTGCGGCGGTCGGAGGTTGGCGCTTTTGTCGAATTTGTGCTTACAAGTGAAAAGGCAAAGGAAGAAATGATTTTTTAAAAATATCTAATTCAGCATTTCGTACAATGTTTCACCTGTACCGTGTCAAAGAGACTTGATTGCAAATACGCCTTCGGATGAAAAACTAATAAACGTGAACTTGCTTAAATAGTTTACATAATATAGGAAAATATTAAACTTATGTATATGTATGCACATAGGTATGTACGTTAGAAATTTCTTGCACATCCTTTTTAAAAGAAACCCGGAATATTCTCTGCTAAGCGACACAGAAGAAAAGACAAGAGAAGAGAGTATCCGAGAAGATTATGGATGTACCAAAAAATCTTATTGTACCAAAAATATCAGAACGGAAGACGCTAAGTTCTAAAAGCATACACGTCACAGCAAAACTTCACCCTTTCGCACTTCCCTTTCCATTCTCTCTTCCACGAATCGGCTTGAATTGTTCATCGCTCATCAGTCGACTTTTGATTCCAACTACTTTTTTAACTACAACTCAATTACGTACCCGCAAGGAACCGGCCACAACGAGCACACTCTTAATGGCCCTCAAGCCCCAATCGTAGTGATCCTGTTTCGAGAGCAGCTCTTTGCACAGCGTATACAATGTAATGAATCTGCGAGCCAGCAAACGCGCCTCTTGGAAGCCTTCTGCCACTAACATAATTTCGCAAATTAAGGCAAAGTCAGGGACCACCATTGCGCAAGGACGATAGAGGGCCTTCAGATTTTCGGGAAGCTCAGCGCGCCCTGCATAGCCAGGATTCATGGTGATGAACACGCCCACGGTGGGACGCAAAACAATTATTTCGCCCAGGAAGTTGAACATAATTTTTTTCGCCTGAAAAAGAAATGATGCGAGCCATTCCGGTCATATGCTTGTTGTCGTTACCTTAATGGCATCTTGGATGCATTTCACCTGCACCGCGACGACCGACAACACCTCGACGGAGATTCGGTTGAATTCATCGAAACAGCCCCAGGCCCCAGTTTGGGCCAGCCCTTTGTGTATATTGCCGACCGACTTGTAATCCATTTGTTCGGAGCAGTTGAAAACATAGACCATCATGCCGAGTGCACGACCCAGATCCTTAGTGGTCTCGGTTTTACCTGTGCCGGCCGGTCCGGCTGGTGCACCACCCATAACCAGATGCAGAGACTGTGTCAGCGTGATATAGCAACGATCGGTGAGAGGGGTAATAACAAGTCGGGGTGTGTTGCCCAAGTACTCGTAGTCGTATTTAAACTGAGCGTCGCATATGTTGCCGAAGCAGTCGTCGAACTTGGTGTCCCAGCGATGGCGCAACTGGCTTTGCCATTGGAAGGCGGTAGCCACTTCGACCTTCTGCGCTATAATCTTAGCGACGACGTCACGGCTGTGCACATCGATGGTGCACACGGTCATTATTTTCTGTCGCTCCGCTGGGGTTAAGTCGCCCAGTAACAGTGTGATTAGATTGTTGAGCTGGTTCACCTGCTTGCGATTGTAATCTTTGAGAGCGTTTTCGTAACGCTGCTGCACCTTGGCAAAGGCGTCGTTTGTTTCGGTGGTCCACCAAATCTGAGTGGTTACCAATGCCGGCTGGGCTGGCCATTCAAAAATCCAAATGTGACGCGGTCTGTCTTCGTACGCGATTACTGCTCGCCGAAAGTGGTCGCGGAGCGTGTCGCGCATCTTATCGGTGACTCGATTAAGCCACGTTTCGACCTTTCCGCTACAGTCGCAGTTGTCCAGGAATGGCACATATTCCTCAAGCTCTTTGGCAATCATTCCACTAGCGTTTTTGGAGTTCGCTGCTAACTGTAATTTACCCATGGAGTCATACAATTTGGTAAGATGACGGCAGACCTAAACGAAATCGGATGGAATTAGTTTCAGGAGAAACTGCTGATAAAAGTTCGGAGCTCACCATCTTTGGATTATTGCCATTCGAGAGAATATCCAACAAATCAGCAGAAGACACGAAATAAAATCGTGGGTATGCCAAGCGCTTTGTTTCCAAGTAATCATTGAGCGCCTTCTCACATTGCAAGAGATATTTCAAGAGGTTCTCCAGGTTTTCATACATCTTACTACCAGGGCGATTCGTTGATCTAACCACATTTCTGTCGGCATTCATTTGGGTCAGCAAAGACTTAAATTCTCGGTCAATGAAATCAAAACGTTTCGAGTCCTCTGGTAACTGGGATCGAATATCCTCGGACCCTATGAAAATACTCTCCAGGTACTGCCATTTCCGCTGAACTTCGAACCAAGAGCTGATGACTTGATCAGCATTTGATAGCTTGATTTGCCAACTGTTGACTTCTTGCTGAAAAAAGGCTATGTACTTGGACGAAGCCATGTTCTGCAGCTGAACTTGGTTCTCCTCCAGCGTTTCGATCATTTCCTCCGAAGCTTTGAGTAGCTTCAGGCCGGTGCGTTCATGGGTTTCAGTCTGGAACTCCATGCTAGCCCAGGTGTTTTGTAAGTCTCTCAGTACTTTTTCCATAGCCTGTTCCTTAACCGATTTATCCACGATATTCTTCACATCTTCTTCGTATTCATGTAAGTTCAGATCAATCAAGTCCTTTAACGTGGTGGAGTCGTCCATGCTGAATTTTACGTGTGTTGTTTGCATTAGCTCTGTCCAGTGACGGTCGCGTATAGCAGGATTTTGCAATTCGGTAACAGCTCGCAGTGATGTCATCAGATTCTTCAGCGAGTTCTCCGCGTGTACGTAAGGTTCCCAGAGGCGCATGGCTTTATCAAGACCGCGTAGCTCTTTGCCAAACTTTTTGCATTCCTGGTCCATGGCCTCAATATCGATCTTCTTCCATGGTGTTTTCTTCCAGTCGTCGATGGTCGACGAGATGGTAATGCCGAAGTCCCACATTATCTTTTGTAACTGCAATTCATGGCGACAAATTTCAATTTTGGAGGCATCCGGACCTTGCAGCTCGAAAAGGACAGCTGACTCTTTGAGTGATTTTTGGCGGTCCTCTAAAGCACTGATCTCGACATCGCATTCATCGATTATCTCGTACGGATTAGCGCATGGCATACGAAAGAACTACAAATAATTAGGTTTCAGGAGTTGAAAAATCTAAATCGTGCGATTTGGGAAAGGCCAACCTTGCGCTTGAGGAATTTCTTGCGGTAAGTGTTAGCCATGTTGTCGAACAATATAATGCGCTTCTCAATCAAGTCCACCTGGTACGACTGAATGGGAGCAATCATCTGCTTCACAGAAGCAGCTTGCTTCTTAACCTTCAACCAACGCTCTGGAAGCTCATTGAGCTGCAAAGTATCAGGTCATATAGTAATTATTTGAATCGTAGATGTCGGCTTCGAAGAGCAAACCTGAGCCAAAACCGTATCCTTGAACTCATAGTTGTACAATTTCAGCAAGTCAACTATCTCCCGCAAAGGATCGAACATGTAATCGTAGATATACTGCTTCTCATTGATGGTGTTGAGTACAGAAAGGATCTTGAGCAGACCATCGAAATCGTCCCTTTGAAGCTCGATTTTAAGTGCAATGTTAGCCTCATCAACGAAATCTTCTAATTCCTGAAAGGGGACAGCGACGCAGAGCAGCAGAGAAATAGTGACACAGAGATAAATAAGAGATAAATAAATAATCCGTTTACCTGTAATGAGTTTTTGACTTTGTCAATAAGGTCTGTTTTGAACAGGCTAATCCATTTACCGACTTGGTTGAGAACTGCATTCTTGAAGCCCTTCTTGTTGAGACGTAGCCAGATATTGAAATCTTGGAACGTCTCCCACTTTGAGATTACCTCCTCCAGAGCAATGAACTTGTCAAGCTGAGGTCGGGAACATTTAGAAAAGCTATTGAACGATTTGAGCCGAGTAAGCGGATCCCAATTTTCTGACCTGTTCCTTGTATATGCTTAGAGGCGGGTTATTTTCGTCTCTCAGTGGTTTCACCCCCGATGAACCTTCTTCCTCTTGTTCAGCGTCGCGTTCTGAGACTGTTAAAGGGCGCCCGTATTTTTTCACCTCTCTTAAATAACCCTGCTTATCATGTAGCCACAGGTAGGCGAACTCCTGATACGCTTTTGCGTGCACTCGAATTGATTGTAGAGAGTAGCGCACTTTTGCCAAGATGTCATTGCGTTGCTTATGAATTTCTGCTTTGTCAGTGAGGTCGTCTGCAGCAGTGTGATAAAGGGAGTGATAGATTACCCCAAGCTCTCCATTTTGCTTCTGACACTTACCCATAAAATTAACTAATTCGCCGGTCAGTTCCACCGGATCCTGGGCAACGCGAGGCAACATAGACATCATATCGAACATATCATTAATAAGCGTTTCGACGTGGTGAGGGAAGCCCACTTTCGATGAGGGGTCCAGGTTTAAAAAGTAGCATACGTGTGGCTCTTGCAGTTCCATCTTGATTTCAAAAATGGGCGCGTCATTTTCGTACCGGTTTTCTACTTCCATTCGCAGGTAGGTCACACTGGTTAAGACTGCGTCTAGCAGGGCCCCAGAAATTTCTCCGTCTACATACACCTCGTAGGCGCGGAACATTTCCCTTTCGGACTCTGGCAAAATCTGTAGCAGTTCATAGCGTTGTAATGGTGTAATGGTTTCTTGGCCTAGGTCTTCATCCTCTTCTGCGGATTCTGCAGCTTCGCTGGCTGACAACTCGGCTGGCACTTTCTCTATAGCCGCCAATTTGGCTTCGATTTCTGCGGCGACATCTTCTTCTTCTTCGAAATCTTCAACTTCGAAATAACGATTAGGAATATCCAGAAAAAGTTTCAAGTTCTGATACATTAAGCGATCGATGAGTTCCCTCGTGGCGTTTCCAGCACTCTTGCGCCTGGCAAGAATTTCTTCGCGTGGCTCTGTCTCCAGTAGAAATTTGGGGTTAAGTTCCTTTCGCTGGTATAGTGGTACCTTTCCCCAAGAGTTTATGCTAAGCTTGATGGCATCTAAATTGGCTTGACACTTACAAATGCGGTCGTGCAGGTACTGAATCTTTTTGAAGACATCCTCAATGTACATTTGATCTAAGCGAATGACGAAGGCGAGCATGCTGCATGTATTTTTCCAAGTCACTACGGATTTGCTTACCGAAAGAAGCCCAAAGAACGGATTCCAGAAGCGGGTTCATAAATCTCTCTATACTGGCCAGTTCGTCGGCTATGAGTCCTTCTTCAGTTTCATTGACACGGTCTTTTGTGTCGTTGTACCACTCCGCAATACGCATCAAACGCACACGAGCTTGCTGTGAAAGAATTATTCTGTTTAGGAAGATTCACACTATACTAGAGTTTCGAAAAAGTCCATGTTCATTCGATGCTGAATAGAGAATATGTTGTGGTATGGACTGAACGCATTAGAGTAAAAATGAAGCTTTTTATCTGATTTACAGGTAGGTGCTAACCGCTAATCGGGAAATTGGGAAGGCTTAATGCCGATTGAGTTAACGACCTACCCAGAAGGCTTCGTGCCTTTCGTAATATTCCACCAAATCCTGAGGTAGGTCGCACTGCATAATTCGCAATGTTTTTATATCCTTCAGGGCGTCTTGGAGCTGCAATACCAGAGTATATTAAATTTCATCGTTTCAAGTAGAACGTTGTTGCCGGTACATGCTTACATTAACGTTAAAGTTGACCATGAGGTTGCCATTAGCGTCCCAGGTAAGCAAAGTTTTTCCCATTCCCTCGTCGATTTGAGCCTTGACTGCGGCAGACCAATTCGTTATAATCTCCTTCTTCAAGTCGTCAATCTCCTCTAACATCTGATTGTATATTAGCAGGGTGTCTTCACCATGCTCATTTTCGAACAGCCTGATATTGAATATTTTAAGATGTAGAAGTGAAGACTCAAATAATGTATAATGAACTCAGTAGCGGCCCCTTACGGATATTCGTAGAGCTGGAAGTCGGTTTGCATCCATGTCAGGCGGTGCCTTAGTTTAAGTAGCCAAGATATTGAGCCAGACATCTTTGGAAAGCAGTTGTCGGTATGCAGACCCTAAAATAAACCACCTGAAAATTTCCGAAGGCCAGTTTGTGGGATAAATTGCGTCGCACTTACCAGTAAGCCTTTGTCCCTGTAAATATCTCGAAAGCGGTTGAAGTCTACCTTCACTGCATTGATTTCCTCGGCAAATTCATCGACAAGGATGTGCATGTGAGGCTCTATTTGAGCACGAATTGTTGGTCTAAGGAGGAGCGTTCCACACAGCATCAAATCGTGCGAGTCTAGTAACGCCTTTTCGAATTGAAATGCAATTTTCCGTTCCAAGGCATCTGCTTTGGTTTTGAACTTGTTGCGATCCGTTTCGAACTCAGAGCCTTCGGCGTCCGGGTCGAGCGGATTGTACTGTATATTGGTCCACTCGCGATAAAGATTGTTGTACTCTTCGGTTATTTTCTCTAGAGCAGCGGTGATCTGACGTCCCTTCAAGCCCCCAACCGTTATTTTTTCAAGCTTTGTGAAGTCTCGGCCGGTTGCGAAAATGTCAAGCAGCAGATGCAAGCGCGCAATGAAGCTATCGAATCTAGAGAATATGGCTTCCGGGTGCCAAGTCCAGTCCTGTGAGTTACACAAAGTTCCGATTTTGAATTTTGTCAACGAGTTGCGCGTTTCATTGAACGTCGTTCTGTAGAAGGGACCATTCTTAGTGGGCCCCACAATCATCCACATTCAGAAGCGATACTAACCTGTAGTACTCCAGATGGTCGATGTTGGTTTTGACCTTGTTGAATGCCTCATCCACGTCACCTTGAAAGATGGAATCGGGCTCAATGGTGCGTATAGTGCACTCAATCAACGTGTTGTGCAGCATTTGGAAGAGCAGAGTCATATTTTCCAGCGTGTGGAAGTAGTTGGAATGGCCCCAAGTAAGACCGATGGCAAGTAATAGAGGCCTTATTTCGGGACGATTCTCATCCATGTCGCCGGTCTCAAATTTATCAATAATTTTTTTCTGTTTCGAAAAAAAAATTATTGGTATTTCGCGGTACTCGCTACGCCCGGGATCTAATACGATACTTACCAGTGGTGCCATAAATTTCGTAATGTCTCTGGCTTCGGTTAGAGCATCTAGCACTAGTTCGACCATTTTACGATAGGATGACTCAAAGACCGATTTGATTTTCTCGAGCACAAAACCAATTGTTTTGATGCGTTTATCGCCCAATTGATCGGCCAGATTCTCTAAATTGTCTAGTCGGGCCTCCCAAAATTGAAAGACCAGTTCGGGCCGCGGGTATTTTTCTTTCGAGTATATCTTATCCCTTGCTTTCACGTGCACCAGGTCCTCAACGGAGTCGAGCCACTTGACCACCATAAATTCCAAAGAGTGCTTCATAAGATTGTTAACTTTGGTTTGTTTCCTGAGAAGAGTCGAGAAGGAAGTAATCGCTTGGCTCGAAAACTAGACTCCTTTACGACCTCCACTTACCCTGAAGCTATATCCGGTGCTTTTTCCATTACCTCATCGATACAAATAGGAAGTGGTAAAATGGTCCGATTGATTACCAAACCTTTCATTTGCGCAATTGCGTTACGCAAGTCCTGACTTTCGGTCTTCGTATCATTGACAATGACTGAAGTCCAACCGTTCTGATTGACTGGATTGTTCAGGAGTGGAATGAGGACATCATCGCAGATTACGGATAAGTTCTCAAGGACATTGGGTAACAAATCTCCAATCATCAGGGACTAAGATGCAGTGAAGAAGTGGTAATGAGTGACTGGCAATTAGTTATAATTATCTGACGAATTAGTTATATAAATACTTATCCGATTATACCCTTCGCAATATATAAATTCAATATACATATGTATAACATCATACACACCGAACTCATATTCTCTTTGGTCAGGATTAGTGGTATCTCGCTGCGCATAAAGTACACCATTTTGCCGCGAGGCTTATTGGGAAAACTGAAAGAGGGGACAAGCAGGCCGCCAGCATTGACGTTAAAGATGATCCGCTCCTGGTGGGCTTCATTGAGAAAGATCACTATGATTTCCTGCGGAAGAGATGTAGGTCTTACCGCTGAGAATCAAATGAACAGATTGTATCATAATTTTATGAAATTGAGAAACAAAGGACGACCTAGTTTCTAATGATTGCTCTAATGAGTGCACTGCGTGGTGCTGAAATAAATTCCATTAAACACAGACGGAGTCCTTCCATTATTGTCTGGCGGATAGTCATACAATGTGTATTGTCTTCATGCCAAGCCGAAAGAAAAAGAGAGCTTATCAAATATTCCCCCAAATTTTCGACATACTAATGTCTCTGTGTAACCACATTAACTAAATTGTTTATTAAATACAATCGTTGGCATTTAGGTTTAGAGTCGGTACTAGAGGTCGTGGGATTTGAATCCCGGCCGACACAAAAACTATACATAATCAGCACTTATCGTGTGCTAGGGGCCAGGAAACCGGTTTACAGGAGGCAGCAGCTCAAACAAAATATAACAAACATTTGTGGTCGGCATAAACGAGCACGGCGGAGCCCAACAATCGATTATACGCCAGCAACAACACCAACAACAATAACGATAACAATTACTACTACAACATGTCGATATCTATACGATACGAGTGCAATAAATATATTTGAATAGCGCCACTAAAAATACTTTAGCAGCCATAAGTCGTGAAAGCTGCAGAGCCAGCGTGGCCATAGTTCGGTATAGAGGAGGTAGAGGAGGTAGAGGATTGCTGAAAGTGCTCAGTGTGTAGGTACAGAGAAAAAAAGAAGGATTAAAAATGTATGGCTGTCGAAGATACAAACCTAATTTTAGACTTCATTTGATACTTTTGATATCGAGAATGTCCCAGAAAGTTTTTGTATTTTTCTGATACGGATATATCCGCATGATCAGAGATAGACTGAGACCAAGGAGTCATACTTCGGACTACTTTTAGGAAAAATTTCATTAAGACAAGGAACTTTTTCAGTCACTACGTACCGATTCATGTTTCAGCAAAACATGTTTTACTAAAAGTTATAATTAACTATTCGAAATTCATGAATATACTCGTATGTATTGTACATAACATACATGTATCCCTAATTTGTGGAAGTACTAAAGGCTCTGAAACAAGATCTTGAAGAGGAGCTCAACGGAACTTTTAGACTCTATAATTTCTTTCAGTACCAGTAATTTATTTCGCTGTGTACAGAAGTGGTCATGAATCCCTCCAGTCCATGGTGTTCAGCATAAAAATTCGCATAAGTACTGAGATAAGAGAAAACATGGATATCGACCTCACTTCCGCCACCGGCTAACACGTGTCCGCGCTCGCATCGCTTTACGCACAAGCCCCACAAGCCGCACAGTCCACAAAGTCCGCATTTGTCCCTGGCGTTCGCTGTTTTCGATTTAATGCTCACGACTTTTCGGAAACGGTTCGAAAATTCAATTCTTTGGCAGCGTAACATAAGTACACAGTAGCAGAAGCAGCAACAAAGCACAAACAACGATACGATACATAAAAAACGAAAAACGAACGAGATTGTGACATTTTTGGACAACGAGCTCATTAGTTGCGTTTAATGCGGAATCTGCGGAATTGCGTTACTTTGATTTATTTATGCTACACAATAACGCCTCGTACCGTATCTTATTGCCTATACAATGCATGGGAGTGTTCTGTGTGAGGGCCCTCACATTCAAATTTATCCGAAGCCAATTACGATACGAAAAGAATTTTTATCCGGTGCGGTTGGTGACGATAGTCAAGAAAAGTTATAAAGATTTTGCAATTACATTATATGCAGCGATACAGGCTGCAGCAATGAAGGACATTCAAATCGCGCGTCCTCCGTTAGTTGCGTTGGCAAACAAGAAGGCCATGTCGTAGAATTTGTAAAAATAAAGAATTTATGAAAATTAAATATTTCAATTATTTTCTGCTCTCTCGTTTGAATGTCCTTAATTTTGTGTTAGGATTTTTTGTGATAAGGTCGAGGTCAATCCACTAAATGCTGTTCGTTGTTTTACCTTCATATCGGGCGTGCCCATTAATTTGTTCCACTTCTCCTGCTTCAGGCGCAACGTCTTCATGATGTAAGTCCATAAGAATTCGAGTCGGTCGTCCGCTTTCACTTCTTTCTTTTTCTCCTCGTCACCCATTCCGAGGGCGTCCCTCGTGCAATCAAATCAATTAACCGACTAACCTTGAGAAACCTGAAGATAGTCTTCTACTATTCTCGTCCTTCGGCACGGAACCGAACGGCACGTTATTCGCGTGCCGCTTTCTTCTCACGAAATTTGATTCCGCTGCCGTAGAAATTATTAATTTGTGTTGCGAATTTCTTGATTAATTTTTTTAATTTCTTATTTGAAAAATTCTTTGTTGATTTATGTACGGTAACTGTTGTTGTTCCTGTCGGGCTTATTTGTGCGGGCGTTTCCGTTTTTTTGAGTTCTTCCAGTCTCCTTTAAACTGTTGCAAAATCAGTTTTATTTTTCTTTCAATTAAATACAAAATTGTGTAAAATAAGTTTTTCCTCTTACTGGTTTTTTGTTTTATTTCAATTTAACAAATAAATTCTTTGGTATAGCGTCCCACCAATGCTCGTCTATGTAGAAAAAATGAAATTTTCTTTTTAATGAAAATTTTTTCAATATTTTCAATAAAAGTTTGATGAATTTTTCATATTCTAGTATGATAGTTATTTAATCGAGATTTGAAACTACCTTCAAAAGCTTTCTTTCGTGAATATCTACAAATATTGAAAAATACTGTAGAAACTGAAAACGACAAACGCTTTATGACAGATCACGTATCGCTATGGTTAGAAGAGAGGTACAGATGCCTCTGTCGACAAGGTTTTAAAAGAGGCAAAATTAGTCTTTTTAGTTGTATTACAATTGTAATTTTATTAGGTATAATTTTTAATTCTATTCTCGTAGTTCATTTGGATGGAATGCTATAACAACTTTGTATCAGAAATAGTATAAAGCGAACTGATATTTGAATGGATAACTTAATCACTCCTGGATTGACTCGTCCCCGATTTCAAAAAAAATTTAGTTTTAGAGTACTTCAAATACTGCTAACGTATCCTAAAAAAAATCATCTGATCTGAAATGATTAACATCACTAAATGACAGAGAGGCCTAACACTGCAAGAGACAAAATAAGTAAAATTCTGCAATTTAAAAGCAAAAAACAAACGTAGAATATGTAATGTAACATTTTCTAATTTATGTATTACTGAAATATTGGCAGTGCTGTATGCAAAATATCCCGGGAGGTAGTCCGAATCGACATTTTAACAGACAGCTCATCTGTTAATAACTATAGACCCATATCTATTAGAAATAATGGAAAGACTATGTTCTTTAGTTTATTTTAAGACTAATTTGAGCGATAGCATTTTATGATTATTTTTAAGGTCTTGATACAAGGTCCTTGATACTCGAGATACAAGACTTTTAAACTAAGAGATGGTACTAAATCATGAGATGGTTTCTTTTTTTAAATTTAAATTTATACTCTTATGTTCTTAGGAAAATCTGACGTTATGAGATACTTAACTGTTCTGCTTTTCTTTGTTTTGTTCTGTTATGCATCAAGTTGCGAGTAGAAAAATGTTGAAATGTCAAAATCTAAAATATTAGCTTTTCTCTCTCACTTTCACAAATTGAAAAACGAATGACAATTTATTTTCTTTACTCAGACATTTTGCAGATTAAAGCAAGCACGAAACAGAAACGATATTCGCTCGAGTTTTTATAAATTCTTTTGTTTAGCGAATGTTCCAATGATCAGACGTAATAATTGCACACAATTCATTTCTTTATTTGACTGAGTTAACTTTTCCTTTTTGCTTTGAATAAAACTGTTTTATTGATTATTGAAAGACAACTTTTTGTTTGTCTGAATTTTCTCAACGTTTTCATTAAAACTCAAATAGTTTTAATAATTTTGAAAATGATAAAAGAAAAGGCGACATCCCCATCCTTGCCATCCTTGTTCACATTCGCTCTTTGCCCCCACTTTTGTCCTCCTTTGCTAAATTTGTTCACATAAGAAATTGTACCTCATCTTCTTCTCCGAATCTGTGAGCTTCGTAAAACGATTTTTAATGTTGAGCCTTTTTATGATAATTGCGGAAGGGGCGTTTTGCTTTTAACGCTTTTCTTTTTGCGTTTGATTTTGATATCTTTCTCCTGCAGTGCTCGTCTGATTACGGCGGCCGTCTTTGTTCTCTTCTTAGCCGCATCGGTGGACATGCTGGATGTGGTCGCCTTCTTAGTGCCGGTGCTCTTCTTCCTTAGCTTCTTGACGGCACCCGTTGTCTCGGGTGTTCCCGGAGGAGCATTGTCAACACTTGCTTCGGGCGACATGTTGCTGCCGCCTTCCTGCCTCTGCGGATGATCGGCCTTGCCATCTTTCTTCTTTCTCTTCTTGGGCAATGTGCTTTTCAAGCCAGCGTTCAATGAAGGTTTTAGCGCTCTTTTGGGTCTGCGGGGCTTAATTGCAAAGTTTCGGGCAGCCTCCATAATGGAATCGAATTGACCAAAGACATGAAGAATGCTCTTATTCACGTACTGCAGGTACTTCATGGCCGTGTGACAGAGTTGGCAGTTTTGACGAGGATCGTAGTTGGCGCGTAACAAGCTCTCCAGGTAGAGGAAGTTCTTGGCCATGTTTTCGCAGTGCGGGCATTTCTCCAAAGCTGGATTTGAGTCCCGAAGTGTGTTCATTTTGCCCAAAACAGTTCGGTTCCGTGGCCTCTCCGTGATGCGCATCTTCTGTCGAACATTCGATAAAGAATTCTGAGGCACGACGAGATCGGCATCTCTTCCGCCTGCGATTTCGTCTTCCAAGCCCATCATTTTGCGTACTACTGAAATTTGATTGCTAGTGCCTTTCTCTAGCATTCTTAAACAGAAAATTTAAAAGTTTTTCAATTTTTCAGAATATAAATAGAATATATTTTTCTATTAAATGAAATAAAACAAAGGGGTTTCTTTGGAACAAAAAAAGGACGATGGCAAGGTGAGATATTTAGACTCCTCTCCATAAAAAAAAAAAAACAAAAGAGCTTCAGAACTAATAAAAACTAATAAAAGTACGTTAACTCAGAAGGAAAAAAAGAGCAAGATGTAGAAGAAGAACAGGCAGAAGAAAACTGATAATTATAGCAGTCTTCATTTTAGGAAGGAAGGAAGGAAGGAAGGAAGGAAGGAAGGAAGGAAGGAAGGAAGGAAGGAAGGAAGGAAGGAAGGAAGGGAGGAAAGAAGGATGAATTAAAAAACGTTTAATATGGAAGAAAATTATGAAGTACGACCTCAATACGAATGAACCAACGCAGTGGAAAATGTGATAACATGAAGAAGAAGAAGAAGAAGAAGAAGAGGAGCAAGTTAAAAAGGTTTTTAAATTAAAGAACCGAGAATAAGAAACTATTATAATTCATTGTTCATACATAATGAATTATAATAGCAAAATGAAAAGCAAAACAGTAACAGCACAGAGATGGAGATTGATTATTGAAGAATGAAAAATAGATTGTTAAATAATAAATAATGATAATCAGTGAATATTGCTGATTGAGCGTTAAAAACTAATATCGAACGATGAAGAAGGAACGATAAAGATTGAATAATCACCGATAAATAATGAATTATCGTTAAATGAACGATAAAGATTGAGTAATGCATGATGCAGGATGAATAATGAACGATGAAGAATTAAAAAGGCGCAATGAATAAGAAAATTTAAAGAATTAATTATAAAGAATGAGGTAAAACAATGGTTGAAGGAAGAAAAATAACCTGGCAACCACTTTCATTTAGAATTCTCTATCAGCGTACGCTCCAATATCTGAGAAATGTTAGGCACTGACGAACGGTCAACCAGCAACGACTTCGCGCTTGTAACAATGGCCTTAAGACGAGAGCGGCGATGCGGTGGATGAGGTTAGAGTAAACCAAACCAGAAAAACATGCGGCCAACGCCGCAATTAGGCTTCTGAGATTGGGTTACTTCACCTGAGTTCAGTGGTGAATACGTGCTCGCCAAATGCCAGGATACTCACACTGTAGAATGAATGACTGCATGGAAAGAAAGTGCGGTTGTACGAGTAAGTATGTATTGCGTGAGCGTAAAATTTATTATGTTTCATCTATTTTTTACCAATCTTTTGGTTTCTTCAAAGAACTCATTGCGTACAAGTTCTCGATTTTGTGGCGATTTGACAGCTCCGCCGCGGTTCTCTTACTCACTCCTCTCCTCTCTTATCCTCTCCTCTAAAGCCGTTACAGCCCCGTAAGCGGTCTTCCGGTCCGGTGGCGTTTGCTTTCATTTTCTGTTGAGTCTAGCCGTTTGGCTGTGAATAAATTTTGGACAAAGCAGAACAAGAAGCCCGGCTAAGCAACTAATTGCCATTCATCATTCTGTATTTGGCTTAGTTCGCGTCGGCTTTTCGGTCAAGGCCGTGCGAATGCAAACGCAAACGGTTACATACTTCCGTTGCGAAGCTCAGTAACAGGCCGATCTAAAACAATAAAAGTAAATTACTAGTGCTGGAAGGGGAAATGGGTGAGTTGGGTGAGTGTGGGGGAGGGGAGGGGGTTAGCATAAGTTTTGCTGCAGTCTATTAATTTCTTTAATCTTAACATTTGCATTTGATATTACTGCTCGCAAGCGTGCGTCTGTGTGTGCCTATGGCTCGCTATGTCTGTCTATTTGTCTGTGTCATTGTGTATGTAATGCATTTTGTTTCTGACCCATTTGGGCTTAAAACCATTCCAATGCCTTCAGTTGAATAGATTGATTTTCATTTTTGTTATACCTCGTTGCCGCCAACTCTTCAAGACCTTTCGACTTGGTTTTAAATTGAATCAGTGTGGTTTTTATTGTCGGTCATTTTCTGACTATTCTCTGTGGTGTGCTGAATCATTTCAAGTGGGCCATTCAATTAATTTGTCTGGATTTTTGTTGATTCGTGAATAGAGTCTATTAATTTTATTGGGGCTGCTTTGTATCGATGATGCGAGAACGAATAGAGCTATCGTCATGAAATTTGGCACGCATAATCTCTGTCATCATAGACTGTTTGAGATTGCAAATGGGACCAGCGCCACGCCTACATTTTTAGCGAATATAAATTTATCCGTGTTTATAGCTCAATTTCTCAGCTCAAAGAATGAACTTGAAGCTAAAATAGACACGATTACAGGAAACCGACTAAAGCAACGTCAAGAAATTAAGCAAGAATATTCTCTCCCACGGAGAGCTCGGAAAGCTGAAATTGCATTGCCGTGTTTACCAAATCGGTGAAAGTCAGCGCACAAAAAAGTTGGCGTACGCTATCGCTTTTACTGGTTTAAGTATCTTTTATATATTTCCATATCGTGGACGGTGTCGTTACATTAACAACACGACAAAGTGACAAAAGCAATGCCTGTGAATAGTACAATAGAAAGGGTTTGTGGTCTTGTCAATATTGAGTAGTTTTTGTATTGTAGAATAGGCACAGTTTACGATTCCGATTCCGTTTTTAATCAACCGACCTCAGAAGAGAAGAGGTCATTGGAGGAGTCATTAGGCGTCGGCACGGTGAAGTAGGAAGATTAGAAGGTCTTAAGTTGACCCATTAACTGCTGTTTGTCTCCAGCTTTTGTTAGAAATACATTCATACCTATCTATCCATAAATGGAACAATGGTGAAATGGGCAAACACGCACACGTACGAGTACATACTCGTACATACATATAATACCCACAGTTACACAAAACTGAGGTACATATATCCCCATGAAAGCACACCCAGTTACAGATTGGAAGTACTAAAAAGCCATTTCTCGGATTTAGAAATAATATTATTTCCCATCACTTCGGATGATCGTTATTATGGAAATGATTCCAAAACTGTTTAATAAAAAAATAATTAATTAAATTAATTTGCAAATGATGTCTCTCTGTTTCTCGAAGCATGACTTCTACAGAATATCCTCTTTTAGAGATCTCTAAAAATCATTGAGATTCTTCTAGTCAGTCAGTCCTTCTGACATTCAGGCTTAACTAAAATTTTAACTGGGCATGCACATTTTTTTCATTTTTTCGAGTGATTATGAAACTCTCATACTTTATAACGATTTCCTTAAAAACAAGAACAACAATGAAAATGTTAAGCAGAAAGAAGGCACTTCAAGAAAAAAACACAAGAGCCAGGAGGAAGTATTTGACATCGTTCGTATTCGTTTTCGTTTACGTTTTCGTTTTCTTCAAGCGAGTGTAGGCTGAAGGTTCGCATTCGTTGCTGGCGCGCTCGTTCGTAATTCCTTTTCATTCGAAGAGTTTGTTTTCGAACGAGTTGTTGTTGTTGCTGTAGGAGGTGGCGGTGCTAATTGTTGTTGGTGCTATCGTCGTTTTTGTTTTTGTAACTGTTACGAGGCGCACTTTCAAAAATTTTATAAAGAAAATCGAAAGTAAGCCGGCTCGGCCCTTTGTTCGTTGGGCGTTATAGTTTTTTCGCTTTCATTAATAGATTTTCAGCCGTGCACCGCGGTGGTGAGTTGTTTGTTTGAGAGGAATGAGTCGGTCAGCTAACGAACAACGACGGCGGCGATTAGGACTTGGAACGTCGGCCAGTAAGCGACTTCTGGGTACGAGAAGCAGGAAGTGGAATTTCAATATCACCCTAGTGTAAGCTGTTGGCTGTGTTGGCGCTGTTGGCGTTCCCTTTGCCTTGTTCTGGTAGTTATTGTTGTATGTGGGGCGCAGAAGTGTTGTGAAATGCTACAAATGAAAAAAACCGTATGTTAACCAAGAAATCCAGTTAGAAAGTGGGTTAGCGGGCCTTTAGTTTTTCTGTTACCATTTTTGGGGCTATTTGTGTTTTTCTGTTGTTGTTGTTGTTGACAGGAAATTCTTGAAGAGGATAAAATTTCACTTTCGACGCAGCGGCAGCGGCAGCGGCAGCCAAACGGCTAACGGATTTCGTTTAAAGCCGCACCGCGCGTTAGTTGGTGGACGAAAAATAAGGACAGCAGCAACAACAACAACAACAGCAATAACCTGAGTTAAAATAAGAATGCGAGCTACAAACAAACAAAATCACAGCAAAAAGCCAGCGCGAGCAACAGCGGAGCCTCTTTCTTAAGTAATCGTGGCATAAAAAACTAAACACCAACAACAACAACAACATTGTACAACATACATGTATATAAATACTCGTACATACAGCCTAATTCGACATTTCATATAGAATGAAATAATTGGAAATTTTGCGGTCAGTCGATGTTGTTTTCGTCATCGCCGCGTCGTCATTGAAGAAGGTGCTTGCAAACTCAAGCCCGTCTTTGCCGTCTCTGCACTTTCTACGGCGGCAGTGCCATTTCGCGTCGCAGTCATAGCACTTGCTGGTGCTCTGGTACACACTTCAGTGCTGTCCGTCCATTGTTTCGGTTGCGGTTGCTGTAACGGACGTGTCGCGCAGTTGAACGTTGACAATGCTGACGCCCGTGGTCGGTCAGTTGAGTTTGCGGCTGCTTTGAAGCGACCATGTCGTCGCTTTGGAAAATTGAAAATCGCTTACTTTGAGAAGAATTATTAATAAATATCTGTGTTCGTTCGAGTGTAATTGACGAATGTATTGCGATGTGACTGATGATTGTACTCTTCATTGTTAAACGGAAAACGGAGAAAGAAAGAAGGAAAGCCAGCCAGTAGAGCTTTCTATTGGGAGTTTTTGGGAAAAATTTGTGCAGCTCGAAACAATCGGTGAGTTTATTTAATGTAACTGCTCACCCTAATTATACAGACCGACGGAAAATTGGAAACCAGAATGTTTGTGCCGACTTAAATACGAATTTATCCACATTCAAGTCAAGTTTTCGAGATGTTATGCAAAATTAAGGTGCACAAAAAAGTTTTAAGTGTGCTAGACAGACTACTTTAATTTACGCGGTTGAATAATGCTATGAAATTGCCATTTTTTTGGATATTTTATCAATTTTTGTAGCCGTGTTACAGTATTCCTCAATCAGTTTAAACCGAAATACAAATCGAATACCGTGTAAATAGAGTATTAATACTCGAGAGACTGCATTCGACGATATTTGTTGAGAGCAATCACTAACAAACAGAGCTAAAAATATTATTAGACATAATCTCTTTCAAAATTTGAAGTAATTGTTTTTTTTTTAGTTTTCCAGTTTTCACATTATTTTACATTATTTTATTGTACTCGTATTCTATAGAATATGAAATATTTATACATGTTTGTTATTTTCTTCTGGTTGGTCGCTTCTTTTCATTACATTTCAATAAAGTAAATATTGCAAATCATGCGGACTCCCTTTTCAGTATAAAAAAGAAAAAGAAGAAGAAGAAGAAGAAGAAGAGAAAGAAAAATAAGGCGATAGAATTATAGAATATGCAAAATGCATGTGTTTTCAAGTTAACGGAAACGAAGACACATTTTTGCAAATTGCACTCAAGCGGACACTCTCCAGCTCTGCACCAGAAAACAAAAAAAATCAAAGAAGGAAGGAAAAATAAAACTCAGCAAAATTCCTTTCAATGTTTTTGTACTTCTCGGCATTTTATTTACTGTTCCCAACATTTTACTTTCCTTCCCCTTCCCTGCCTTTATTTTCTATTCCTTTTTGTTTTTGTTGCATGCACCCATACGCGTCCTTACAAATTCTTTGTTGCAAAAAGAGGATTATATTTTGTTGTTTTTATAGAATGGAAGAATGTAAGGAAATACATATTTTGATGGTAACATTTTATGAATGAAAATAAGACAGAGCGTTACTGTGGTCTTGGTCGAAGCTCGTGTAACCTACACCCGTAGCTGTTCGCCGATGTAAAAGTGGGCGGGCGACGCCCATTTGCGAAACTTATTGGGGAGTGAGAGTTGATGTTCTGAAAATGAACTCGGAATCCATAACCCATTTCATCATCACCTCTCGTAATAAAAACCTTTGGGTATTTAATTGTGCATCAGTAGACGGATCGCGGCCATTTCCGGTAAGTTATTTCAGATTGATTTCATCACTCTCGTCATCATTTTCCTTCAAAAACCTTCATGAATCGAATATTCGTCCTCTAATTGTGATTGCCATAGAGTGATAGACAGATAAACTGACGGACGGACGGACAGAGTTAAATCGATTTAGAGGTGGATGATGAGCAGGAATATAAAAAGTTTTCTATGTCTATCATGATCTCTTTAATGCATTACGGGACGGAAAGCAAAGTGTACCTACCTACCGATTGTAGGGCATAAAAAATAAAACAATAAAGAAATTATACTAAAATAAAATATGTATAGAAAATGAAATACATAGTGCAGAAGAAGAAAACAAAAGAGATTGGATGCAGGAAGAAAGACAGGAAATACTGAAGATCAAGGAAGAGTGAAGTTTTCGATAACTTGAACTGTTTGAAAAGCAACATTTCTATTTTTTTGGAAATTCATATTAGAAAATATTGAAGATATAGAAAGGAATATTAAATAAAACATTGACAAATTTGAAATATTCAGAAATATTCATGATTAAGTTTTTGATTAATATGAAAATATATCGAAGAGAAATATGTATGAAATATGAGATAAATGAAGTTCTAAATTTATAATATGTATATAATAAAAGCACAAAATATGGATCTATTTGAAATGGAGAATATTCTAACTCAAAATAATAACTAAGAAGTGAAGAATGACAAATGTAAAAAATTTGAAAATCCTTTGAGTAAATGGTTGAGACCGGCTTATTATGCCATTACCACTAATGAGATTTTTATAGCTCTAAACAGTAAAGAATGGGGCTTTAAATGCTTAGAGGGTCATCATTTTTTAAGTAAATCAGACCAAAATAGTCAGTCTATAGCAAGAGTTAAGAAACATTTTTTTATAGTTTGGTGAATTTCCTTTAGGAATCATTAGAATTTTTGTGCTCTCATACAGTATTTTTTAGCAACCATGGCATAGTCCAGATCGTTAAGCTTGCATGGATAGAGCGCGGCTGGGGCGAGCCAGCAGGAGAAAGTAAAACCGTGTCAAGCAGTTTAAGTGTAAATGACGCTCTAGAAACGGTGCTACTCCTCGAGCGACACTGCGATACAGCGACACTGGCAAAGCTCTATGGAGAAGATGATGATGATGATGTACCTTCGCCCCGGAAGGTTACAAAAAATGAACAACTGCTAGATTAAGCAACACCATGCATGAGTGATGCTTGTAGCGAGTGCAGAGTGCATGTGGGTGGGCCTGTTGAAGTGGGCGTGAGGATGGGTATGGTTTTAAAATTTTTAACAGCTTTAAAGCTGTTTCTGAAAAAAGGAGTAGTAAAATTTTTTCCCAACGTATTCCAAACTTAACATTTTTCCATTTTTCTAAAATTTTGTAGGTGGGTGGAAGGGAGGGGGCGGGTGATAAAGAAGCTACCTCCTTGTGGCCTTCATCTGCTCTATGCAGTCAGTTTTCAGTTTTCACGTGGAAGGAATAAACCACGGGGAACCATGGTGAACGTTTGAAACAATTTCGCTTATTTTTGCATCATTTAATATCAAGAGTAATTCAGAAGGGGTAAAAGAGAGTGAGAGAGCGAGTGAATAAGGAGGCACAGAAGAGAAGTGGTCTTATAAAATACCTTCTCTTAAAATCTCTTAAGTTTGTGATAAGAGAAACCTTTCAACTCTTGTAAAAAAGTTTTCCAATAAAATCTCTTTCATGAACATCAAGAAGATAAAACGATTTTTATAAAATTTATCACTTTACAACTTCTTAGTGGTCGTAACTATGGTTTATATTAGAGAGCTGCACCAGACGTCAAAAAGGCACTATTCAGATACAAAACAGATTTTGCCTTCACTGTCGTGCTTCTTTCCTGCTACAGAAAGGGTTAAATAAGCCCTTCTGAAAACAAGGCACAAGACGACAGTGCAAAAAGGCAAAGCAAGCAACGAGTGTACAATTGCGAATTATAAGATAAACATTCTTGCAGGTAGAATCGAGAGATGTACCCTTTTGAACTTTGCGTGGAGGGAAAGAAGGAGAGTTTTTTCTTCCTTCTTTTCTAAATCACCACATTTTTGTTAGTGGAATCAAATAAAGTATGCCTTTAAATTTTTTTCGTTTCTTTATTTGTGCATAATTTTTAGGCCTTTTTATTTTATGGAATGCATTAAAACCCTTTCGCGTTCTCAATATGAACAATGGCCGCCAAAACCAAATAAGAAACAAATAATAGTTAGTGCCAAATAATAAAATGTATAGCATTGGTGAAATAAAAAATCCATTAATAAGTCCATTAATATTATTTTTTTCTCATTTAAATGTTTGAAGTTACATTTTGATTCTCTTTTCTCACGAGGTTATATGTTAGCTTATGTACATATGTACATATATAGATATAATGGGAAGACATAATTTAATGAAACTCTTGACCATAAAAAATTATTTATTTTTGAAGATAGTGAAATCAATAAAATAATTTAAAGTAAATTATATACAGTTTAACAGATAGTTATTTTACATAAAAAATTGAAAATAACATAAAAAAATAATTTAAATACGAGTTTATGCAAATTCAAATAAATAAATTTAAATAATTTATATTTAAATACAAAACAGAAAAATCAAAACATTTTCACATTTTTGTCTAGGCGCAATGCGAAATGCAGCCACTGTCTGAGCATTGCGTCCTTTCCTTTCTGTTACATTTTGTTATCGTTTTCAATCGTTGTTACCATCCTGAATGAAGAAGGATATACATACGAAGTATACATACATAGTGTTTAGATATGGACGCTCGCTCGTTTTCTCTAGAACTTTTCATTTAACAATTTAATCAAATGTCAAAAAAATGCAGCTATTAAAGAGAAATATTAGCTCAGGGTTAAGGATCACCTCAACTATCCAAATTAAGAATGTGTTTTCTGTAAAATTAGAAAAATGTTGTGTTGAAATAGCAAGAAAATTCTGCTAATATTTTCATTCGGTCGATCTGTTTCCAG
Organism: Conops quadrifasciatus; assembly: GCA_949752815.1. NCBI lineage: Eukaryota > Metazoa > Arthropoda > Insecta > Diptera > Conopidae > Conops > Conops quadrifasciatus. The sequence continues at coordinate 28,808,214 of OX457078.1, read as the reverse complement.
CTTTCGCTTTCGTAAATCTAAAGCCTACTTTGTACTTTTACGCTGTTGTTTGTATAAATTAGGTTCCTCTATCGTTGCCAATCTCATTGCTCTCCCAAGGACATGCTCTCACTATATCGTACACTATTAAATAACAAACCGTCAGTGTTGTTAACATACGATACAAAAATTTAATGTTCCCAACAAACAAGTGTTGCCCATACAGGCTACGTCAGTACGTGAGTATACTCGTATGCAAAGAAAACTGGAGCAGAAGTTTTGATAAAATTAATGTGAAAGGAGGTGAAGATGGTTGAGCATGTTTCTGTATGGGTTAACGCTTGCTGGCTCGCCGTTTAAGGTTAACCTATGCGCAAATGGTTCAATTCTTTCGCTCCCATTTTTAAATTGATAAACATAAAAAATGCCAGAATGAAGGGTGGAAAGGGTGAAAAAAGAGGGCTGCACCATAGAGAGTGTAAATACTCGTAACTGAAAATTGTTCCAATGATCTAATGCTTTTTAAAGCATAATATTATTTTGAATATCAATTTCAGTAATGCTTAAAGCAAAAATATAAATAAATTAAGAGTTTAAGTTTAAGAGTTCAAGTTTAAGTTTAATTTTTTATTATTTTTTCGTTTTATTAATTTATGTGGATTTGTAATTTATTTTACATAATTTACTGCTTACGTTTATGCGGCAAAGAAGGGCTTGTTTTTTTTAAATTACATTGTTTGGCAACGGTTTGGCGTAACAGAGCCTTTGAGGGTTGCCTCAAATCATGGCAACTCTACTGATGTGTTGCGTGTACTTGTCACACACACGTCAGTACAAAAGTCAGTAGATTCAGCTGACAAGAGCAAACAAGTCTCAATCAGGGCCAGCAACATGCCAAAAATTCAACAAGAAGAACAAAGAGAAAGAGAAACAAAAAATCAAGAAAACAAAAACCAAATAAATTCCACAATAAAGGGCACAAAACAAGTGCGACAAAAAGCCGGTGACAAACCAGAGCGAGTCTGAGAGTCTGAAAGCTTTTGGCATCAGTGAGGAGACACTCGAGTTTTGGGGCCGGGGAAGGCCTGAGTTTACAATAAAAAAACGGAAACCCAAAACTGAAGCACGGATGCTGGCTGGTGGTGGCGTTGTTGATGACGCTGATGATTCTGGTCCTGTTGGAGGTGCCAGTGTTGTGGCTGGTGATGCCGCTGCTGCTGCTGTTGCATAAATTGCCTGATTTTGTTGGCGAAAAGCCGTAAAGCCTGGCATGAGGCACTAAAAATTGTGCAAAAGCAACACCAACAATAATGCGAGAAACAACAAAACAACCAAGAATAAAAACAAAAGCAGCAGCCACTCAACAACAACAATAAAAGTTCAAAGAACAGAAAGAATTCTTATTTTTCTGCGCGTCTGTTGTCGATGCTGTTCTGTTATTTGACGTTGTTGCTGTGCTCTTATTGTTTTTGTTGTTGTTCTGCCATAGATACCTGAGCATTAGCAGTAAAAGTAGCGACACCGTCCTGCATCGTAATCCATTGCGAAGGTGTTACCAAAACGCTTGGCCGATTTTAATTAAAGTTAATTTGTTTATCGTTACCGTTTTTTTAGATAGTATTGTTTTCGTTATTGTTTTTGTTTTTGCTACCACTTTCCTGATTCATTTGTTACCGGAATCGATGATTTCGACACGATAGTAGCTAGTTCCCTTTCGCATTACCAGTAATGTGTCTGAAAATCTGTGTTTGAAAACAGAAACATAATGGTTTTAATACTTTTTAACTTTAGAGAACTATTTACTATCAAATCAAGTTGAGCTGTTTTATACAATAATGTTGGAAAACAATATACAGTGTCAAAATTTAACCTTTTTAAAATTAAAAATTTAAGGCTGAATATTTAAAATTTTAAACTTGGTAAAAAAAATAGCTTGTCAATTTAGACGCAGACTTTTGACATCACGGAAGTTGCACTTTTCAACCGTATCCTTAAAAAATTCAAATTCGACATCATTTCTAACTTTGTAGCAACTACTCCAGCGACAATAACAAATACAACTGCACTGAGAAAACACGTCATTCACACGCCTTCCTCTATTAAAGTAAGTTTTAAAAGCAACTTCTTTATTTTTTGTATGCATTTGACTCGAGAAATTTGTCTCGAAACTCACTGCTTTTATTACACAACCGCACAGCTGTACAACATAACCTGCTTGTGAGTGTCAGTAAATGTGCTAGTGTGTAGGGTTGTACAGTACCAAACCGTACACAAATTCATGCATGACAAATCGTTCATCAAGCCGTGACGAAAACTCCTTCGTTCTTTATATCGTAGTCTTTAGTTTAAAAAGCGATATTGAACAAGACCATACAGTTTAAGACGATATCAAACGAGAGAAGCCCTCATTGACGACAATTCCTATCGCTCCTCTCTTCGCGTTTCTTTAAAATTGCCACCGATGCATGTTGTGTGTCCACCAACATGATTTCAGCACGAAGGTGAAAGATCTTGCATGATTCGTTTCCGTCGTCTTAAAAACACGAACCGCAGAGAGCTCCTGCATTGTCGTCGGCACATTGTCGTTCGCTAATTCGAACAAGTGAGAGCATTAGCTTCGGCCTGGCATGGCCCGGAAGCTCACACACCCTATACTGTTCCTAACCGACCACGCGTCCTTTAATGCGTTACAAACAGAAGAACAAAGTGAATGTACCCTCATCCCTTCAGGTGTAGGGTATACAAATTATGAAAGTCGAGTATGGCCCAACGATCGCCACCCACCATTAGCGACCGTTATGATGCGACAGGTTTATAAGTGTGTGTGCGTATGTACATGTAGAAGTGTGGGTGATGCGTATTTCTTTCTATAGAAAGTTTCGCATTTTCGTCGGCAGCGTAAATTAATTCAAAAATTGTTGAGCGTGCTTCATATCCATGAAGGACTTAAAAGTGTGTGGCTGTGTGTGTGTGTGTGTGTGTGTGTGTGTGTGTGGTCGGCGTGACTGTGTTTGCATTGCTGTTCGTAACAGTTTTTACTTTATTTAGAAAAATTATAAGTTTTTCTTGTGCTTGTGACAGCTTCTGTGCCATCAAAAACTTCTTCAAAACACGTTCAAGCAATAATGAAGAGTGAAGAAATCACCTTAACCGAGACTTTAGTCAGTTTATGAGCGGTTGGTGGTATAATAGTTTTAGTATGTTGAAATTCTTTTTATGCGGTAATGTAAAAAAGATAGTAAAGAGAATTTCAATTAATTAAAAACAAAATTTCCGGGTAAGGCAGACCTGTCAAGTATGGGTTAAGTAATAAAAACATTTTACTCCAAAATATGAAAAACTTTTAATTCAATGTCCACCATGTCGTATGATTGATGGAAAATGAACGCTGTTGAGAAAGCAGAGCGCCTCTCTCTCTTGTTATACCCTACACCCGAAGGGATGAGGGTATATTCACTTTGTTCTTCCGTTTGTAACGCATTAAAGGAGGCGTGGCAGGTATAGAAAAGTATATATATTCTGGCTCAGAATCACCTCCTGATTCGATGGAAATCACGATTACGGGAGAACGAATAGAGGTATCGGCATGAAATTTGGCACGAATATTCTTTGTTATCCTACGCTGTTTGGTATTGAAAATGGGAAAAATCGGACCAGTGCCACGCCTACTTTTTATAGAAAATATGCACTCATCCGTGTTTTTAGCTCAATTTCTTGACTTGTAGACCGAATTTTCAGCTAAAATTTTATTTCCGAGTCCACCATCTCAGACCAAAATATATTCTAAAAAATGGGCGTGACACGCCCACTTATATACTATGCCATATAATGAGGTGTTTGGTAGGAAAAGCGGTGTTGTAGATGAGTTAACAGATCAAAATGTGCTCCCTGTAAATTAAGAAAAAGTAGGTGTCACCCGCCCACTTTTTATCACTTCGACAGATGCGGGTGTAGGGTATATGAGCTTCGGCCAGGCCGAAGATACGGCTCTTACTTGTTTTAATTCCTTTCTTTCTTTATTTCTTTCTTTTCTCATTCAGACGTTCACTTTCATTTTGCCTTTCTTTTAGTTTTATGTTGACCAATTTATCAATACAGTTATTAAACTCATTGTCTTTAGTATTCATAAAATTTCCAACATTTTAAGAATTAATTGAATTCAATTAATTGCAGTTCGAATTAATTTAAATTTCTTTTAAAAGTTAACTCAATAACTTGGTTGAGTCTGGTTGACTGACCGCTAGTGGTGTTGGTTGGCTGTGTGTGTGCCCAGGTCTTTCTACTGGCGTTGGCTGCTGTTGCTTCAGCTGCTGGCGCTGGCAGTAGACTAATTCTTACCTACAACAATGTTATGCCACCGGACAACAGAATGGTTGCATGGCAACCGAATGTGAACACCAACAACAGCAGTCATCACACACACACCCACACAGACGACGATGACACCTTTATTCTTTATACGAAGGCACACAAACGAGATTGCGTATAGTTTTGTTCACACTTTGTAGGAAACAGCCTGCAGAGCAACCGCCGACTTCATCAATGGCAACAACCGCGGCAAGTCAACGATTCAATGAATTCAGTTCTACGCCCGTGAAAGTTTAACGCAAAAAAAATTACGTTGTTTAAAAGCTAAAAATTACTCTATTACCAAAAAGAAGAAAAAACTATTAGTGTCGAAAAGTGCCAAAGAGAGACAGAGTGATAGAGAGAGGGAAAAAGGGCAGTGGGCGAGCAAATTTATCATGAGGCTGACGTTTGGTGAAGTGTAAAAATCTGAAAAAGAAGAAGGAGAAGAAGAAGGAAGAGGGGGCTGGAAGAAAAAGGCATACTAAAGAGTGATAGTGAAGAAAAGTTGAGAAGTTTTACAGCAGCCAAATGCAAATGAGGCCTGGCGACGTTGCAACAACGATGACGATTCTGACAATCGATAACTGCCGGAAGTAGTAAAAGAAGCTAAACATAATAATGATAATTTAAATAATTAAAGAAATCAAAGGATTAAATAGCATAAGAAACGAAATGACAGGATCAACCATCAAATTGTTGTACTTTAAATTCGCTTTATTAATTTTCTCCATTCATTTGTTTTCTCCATCTTCTAATTTCTTGATGGCATTAAGTTTTCGAGATCCTTTATCCTCTTAATGTGCGAAAAAGATAGATTCTGGCCATGTTCTGTTGATGTCTGATTTTTGCCCTACTAAATGCGTAATATCTCGAAAACCTAACGGGGAGGGACACATTCTAAATGGTCACCATCTGTATTCGTGTTGATTGAAATTAAATTTATTAGTTCTGCGGGATTTTCATTTAATTTTTTCCAAAATTTAAGGATCAATTTTATTTCAAATTAATTCCTAAATTAACTAATTAAAATTTGTAGGCAGTTTTTTCGATTTTACGAATTTCGTAATTTTCCTTTTTTTTAACTTTCCTTTTTTTTGTTATTTTGCTTTTTTGTTATGATTTATCGTATTTCGGCTGATCGAATTCTTTCCGGACTTTTTCAAATCTATTTAAAATCTCTAACATTTTGCAAAAATAAAATCATTGGCATTGCAGTATTTTCATTAATTTTATGGCTTGATAAAAAATATTTGCCACAATAAAATAAAATCTTGATGGCCCAGTTTGCAATTTTTGTGCGCGTCAGTGGCGTCGGTCTCGTTGCATGGAAGCTTGAGGCGGAGGATGCGAGGGTGCTAAGTCACAAGGTCTATAAACTGATACTAATTTAAATTCAGTTTGTATTTGTATTTTTACTTTAGTTGAAAATAGTTCAAAACAAGAATAAACAGAAAAAATAGAAGAAACAGAAAGAACAGAAAGAACAGAAAAACAGAGTCGCGCAAAAGGGAGCATTTTTACCAAAATTTGTATTACACAAATTTTTTTAATTGCAATACGAATCCATTAAAGGACAAATTTTCTGAATTGAAACGACGCACCCAGTATCTGCATTTGGATCGCCAGCAGGGTTTTGTAGAGTCTGTTTGTTGCTGTGACCTAATCCATGTCCTTGAAACCCAAAACTGTTGGTTGCCACTTATCGTAAGACGCTTCTGACTCTGTGCGCTTTGCCGCGCAATCTTCAGTGAGACAACAACTTTGTCATCGTTATCGTCATCGCTATTGCCATTGCCATTGCCGTTGCCGTTGCCGTTGCTGTCGTCATCGATCCCTTCATAGGCCCACATCAGGACTCAATCGAGGATGGCTTTTTCTGTGCACAAATAATGCAAATTCGTTTCCGCCATGTCTTTATCTATTTTTTGTTTCTTTTCTAGTTTCTCATTGATATCTTTTTTCGATTTTTCGTTTTCATTTTGTACCCTCAACTTGTCATGATGGTGCCTTCAGATGAGAGGGAGAAAAACACGACATTTTCACTGTTCATTGTTACGTTACAACGAGTATTGTTGTCATTGTCGTGAACGATATTATTGCCATTAATCGACCATAACCTTTGCCATCAGAAAAACCATTATCATCACGTCATGTCACCAACATCTTCATCAACACACAAATGTATTCATTATCATTGCCATCATTGTTGCAATTATTGTCATCGTCCTTATTGTTATTATTGTAATCATCTTGTCATGATTAGAGAGACGATCATCATCGTTGCCATCATTTACATTGATGTCATTACAGATATTGTTATTGTCGTTATTGTTCTTATCATCCCGGTCTGCTCTTGTCGTTTTTTTATGCTTTGTAGCATTTTTCTGAATTTACTTCTTCTTTCTTGCCTTCTTTTTTTCGTGCTTTCTTTCTTTCTTTCTTCCTTTAATCCTGCACTCACTCGTACTCGGGCCTTAACCGATTATTGCTATAGTGACTGTAGTGTGCCGTCGTTTATCTGATGCCAATTTCGAGCTGACGCGCTGCCACTTTCCTTTTTTGATACTTCGTAAACAACCACGACCTCTTTCTGTCCGGGTACCCACCAGTACCCAACTGCATAATTGATTTGAACTTATTTCGAATTTATTCTCATGTGATTCTGCTCGTTGATGTGATTTCCTCTCAAGATTGAGTCAGTGAAGAGCAAAGCAAAACAGATAACGGCAGCTGAGATGGACCGACGAAAGAACTACGGGGCGGCCGAACGGTAGGGGGCTTCATCAAAAGACAGCAGCGTGCGGGAACCAGTTTTTCATTCGGTCAGTTGTTCGGTCGAATGTTTGCATTCGTTTCGACGCATTCTTTTGTAAATAAGTGCCAGCGATTCTTCGACCGAACGCAAGCAGTGCGGACTCCTTGGCTTAAGGTTCTCTTGCAGCGATGGCGGGCGGCAGTGTCATTTGTAGGAGCAACGAATAATTCATTCATCAAAGACGCTTCAAATAAAATTTGGATTAATTGGTTACAATGCTTTTAATTGAACTTCTCTTTGAGTTTCTTTTTTAAATTTTAATTTTTTAATTTAAATCAAGACACAAGTCAACGGGATAAGGACCACGATCAGGCAACACTGTCTTCAGGCACCACAGCAAACCGCAAACGGTAACAGCAACAAAGACCGCGACAACACTTCATTCAATAAAGCAATGCTCTTCACTCTTCTTGTTCTTGTTCCACGCTCATGTTCACTGCAGTGCTTTATATTCGCAGTCGTTATACTCGAGGGAGTTAGAGGCTGGTATGAGTGCGAAAAGCTGGTGATGAGTAGACGAAATGAGTACTTACACTTCTTTCTTAAGAACTATTTTCGATTCAGTAAAAATCAATTATCGACATCGATTGAAATATTAATTCAAAATAGACATTAAAGAAGAATCAAGTATTATGAGTATATACTCGTATGTATGTACTTATTTTAAGTCAATCGAGTATTACTTGTACGCATTTGCGAATATTTCTCGTTGCTTTCCTGTGATCTCTACTCGTAACGGCTCCCCCGTAAAATGTCTTTCTTACTTTTTCCCCCCACTTTCTTCATTTCCTTTTTCCCCCCTTTATTCTTCGCTTCCCTGGTCCGTTCCGACCATCCTTCGGCCTCTTTCTGCCCTTAATTGAATCCTTACTTCATTGCGTTGCGGTAAGTGCAGCTCCAAGAAACAGCTTCAAGGGAAATTGTGGTTCTCCTCGTCTATGTTGTTGTCTCGCTCATTGGCTCAGCTCTCCATTTTTGCGCCTTTGTTGCAGCATTAGTGGTTAGTTGTTATTGTTGTTGTTGTCGGTGTCTGTGTGCGATTGTTTACACACGAATTTTGCGGCAAGTTCACCTGAGGTTGTAGTGAGAGACAAGCTCTAAAGAAAAAGAAGCTTCAGCCTTGTTGTTGTTTTTGTAGTTGAAGTTGTCATTACTTTGTCTGGTACCAGGCTCCGGCTGTTGCTGTAGTTGTAGTTGTTGCATTCGTCCGTTCGTGCGCTCTTCGTGCGTTCTTTGCTCTACTGTTTTGTTTTGTTATTCTCTTTAAATGTGTTGTCATCAAACTGACAGCTGACAAAAACAAAAGCAAAAGCGAAAACAAAGCTAACCAACCAACCGACCAGTTTGCGTGTCAGAAAAACGTCTCTTCTCAGCCTGAGTGCGCCAACGAAGGCACGAACGAAACGATTAAGTGGAGTACTTTTGTCATTAAAGCAGGTGAAAGGGTGCCATTTTAATACGCAGACACACGCACACGCACACGCACACGCACACGCACACGCACACGCACACACACACACGCACACACACACGAACACACGGAACATGTTTTGTAATATTTTATAATTGTTTGGATGGCGAGATGTCCCATTCAATTGGACAATATTTTCACTCTCTGGAGAAAGGAACAAATAGCAATAAAAATTTGTATATCTTTTGCTTGACAACGAATGGTCTCTTAATTTTGTAATAATTAAAGCAATTAAAAGTGCTGCAATTCTTTGTTGAGTGAATTTTCGATTTCAATTTCAGAGAAATTTTCAATTTCTCTCAGTGTGCTTTTCCGTACGTTTTATTTTTGATTTGAAATCATGTTTCCTTCTTGAGCATCCTCTCATTTTTGCTGGCATTGATGCTAATTGCAGTCAATCAATTTGTCCATGATGCAATCAATCAGTCATGTCGAAATCTCCTAATTTGTCGCCAGGGCGACTCAATTGCGCGTGATGAGGTAACCGCTCGAAAGAATTTAATAAACTAATCTTGGAGAAAGCGTGTTGAGAGCGACAAATTATAAGATTCCAATTTTGTTTCCGATTCGATTCCGTTTCCGTTTCCGTTTCCGTTCCCGCTTTCGTGTCGAATTCGTGACGCATCGAATCGGAAGCATTTCAAGTTTTTTACTTAGACTTACTTTACTCACTTTTTCTAAAACTGGGCGATCTAAAGAATGTATCAAAACTTGGGAGAAGACAATGCTAAGTGTGAAAGTATCTTTTCTTCCTAAATTGTATAACAACAACAATATTAACCGTATTGTATACAGAAATGTTGCCGTAGTTTGGTTTTTTCTTATTTTGATTTTATTTTATTGTTCCATAAACGTTAAACAAACGGTCGAATAATAAAACGTTAATTATAAATAAATGAAAAAACAAAACTACAGAGAAAAACAACAACAACAATGACGACTTTAACAATGTTTGAGCTCATAAATAGTTAGCAATGAAAACGAATCGTAAAAAAGATCACAAAAGTACAAAAAACTCGATAAATATAAAGAAGAAGAAGAAGAAAAAGAAGAAGCAGAAGAAACGACGACGGAAACAAAAGAGAATTTCGCTGCAAAACAGAAAAATGCAGCATCAACGACAAAAGCAGGAATCGGTTCAGGAGATGACGTCGGTGATACTGTCCAAATCGCTAATGCCGCCACCGAAACCACCGCGACTACGACGACAATTAACGTTAGTTAAAACAACAACAGGAGAAAAAACACAAACGGCTACCGACTCAACAATAACGATAATAACGACAACAGAAACAACAGCAGCGGCAACAACAACGACTACAACAGCTCCAAAAATAATAACAACAATGACGACAATGTCAACAACAGCAACCACCTTCTCAGAGTTGCCAAATCCAAAATTAACCACTTCACTCTTAATATTAGCGGAGAGGCAGCAACACCAAGAGCAGCAGCAGCAGCTGCATCGAAATAAACGAAAAAAAGTATTGCACTTTCAGAGTCCGTTGAACACGTTCGCTGATCGAAGCCTTACATGTGGCATTACACAGAGTTATCGATACATTGTAGGTGTCGCAAGTACAGCAACACCAACAACAACAACAACAACAACAACAACAACAACAACAACAACAACAACAACAACAACAATGACAGCTACGTTATCAAGCAAAAGAAGCAAAAACATTTTGAGCAAGAAAAATTGCTCTAGTAGAAACATAAAAACTCTGGAAGGGGCAACGACTGCAGCGACGCCAACAGTAACAACAACAACAACAACAACAGCGGCGACATCGACATCGTCAGTGACAACAAAAAGCTGTCGTCTCATTCAAGGTTGTTCCAGTCTCATGCATGCGTGTCAGCAGGGCGACACAACAACAGTTTTGGAACAGCTTCGTATGCAGGTAAAAGAACAAGAAAACAAAATTTAATTACGAGTATGTTATTAATTAAGTAATTAATTAATTAATTAATAAGAGAAAGGAGAAATAATAAAAGGAAAATTTTGTGTTTCTGTGCTTCTCGTTAAGAGCATGTAAAGGATTGCCAACAAGTCGCACTTATGTTGTGGACCTGCTCAATGGGGCGGATCAACATTGGCGTGGAAATAGTCGCCAGCGTCAAGCTCACTCAAGCATTCAAGACTTGAAAGGACTTAGATCTTAGTCCATGGGCCGTTTACCAGCCGATATTGAAGGAAGAATGACGAATTCTGGCTGCTAGGAATTGTTTTCGTCCATAAGAAAAATATAATTAACCTCTTTTTATTCCATAATTTAATGGTTTTTTTAACATTTTAACATAAACAATTTTAACGGTTTATCAATAGAGACGAGATGTTTTCGAAATTGCAAAAATAAGTCGAATGTATAAAATCATAGACAGCGTTTTTCCAAAAAGTAGAATCGAAAAAGTTCCTGGAACTGATCGATGTTTGTTTAATGGAAAATAAGTTGCTAATTTTCTCCTCTTTTTGGTGCACTGCCACTAATTTTTGTAAGATAGAATTAATCAAGAATTAAGAATTAAGATAGAATAATTTATAGAACAGGCTTTTTCAGTTGATAATCAAAACAAAATAAAAAATTCAATAATGTTAGTAGCAATGACATCATCATGATGCTGACTTAGGCTGTTGTTGTTGTTGTTGTTGGCGTTGATTGTAGTATAGAAAACGATGCTGTGGAAGGATATATATGTATGTTCGATACTTTCGAGAAAAGAAGGAGAAAAGGAAGGAAACATCAGAATGCAAGGCCATTTTGCCAGTTTTAATATTATTAACTTAAACTTTTTTGTTTCCTTTTCAAGCTTGCTTAATTTCAATTTGGAATGAAGGAAAATATGAAAAAGAATTTTTTATTTCGAGTGGAGGCTTTTTTCTTGCTCTGCTTGCTACTTTTAAATGCACCACTTGCCATTTGCCGGCGTTCGTTGCTTCGTTCGTTCCTTTAACGTACAAAAAGTTGTCTTTTCAATAAAATTGCTTTTACTACGTCTCTTCGTCTCTTTCTACAGTAGTTCTGATTAATTTAAACATTTTTATTTAATTTTCCCGTAACGCCGCGGCCGTGGCTACAGCCAGCCTTGACTTTTTGCAGCTACGATGACTCTCACATTGTCCTTTTTATGATGCTCGGAAAGTTAGAGTATCAAGGGTCCTTCCCCTTCCTCTTCCTCCTCCTCTCCTTCGGATGCTAATACCTCTCTTCTCTTCTGTTTTCATTGCCTTTCTTCTCATCTGCTCCTTTCTTTCTGTTCTCTTCAAATACGGTTCTTCCTTCCATTCTGTTGCTTTAACTACGCTTCACATTGAACATCGTTTGATTGCTAAACGATTTTGTGAATTCGTAAGTTTTGTGTTGTTTTTTTTTCGTTGCCTTGGATTTGCCTTTGCATTAATTTCTTTAGAAATGGCGGCTAGAAGTAAAAAGCTCAAAAGGAAAAAAACCCAAAATTTTTATAACCAGCTGCTGGAGCCGTTAGACCATCTGCCGCCATTAATTTATTCGTGATTTTAATTGTGCAATACACTTTCTGGAATTGCAGTTTCGATTTTTCATTAGCAAATGAATTGTTTCAGATTGAAAGGTTTGGCCGAAGAAGGCAAAAAGCCAGAGTAAAAAATTAAAGAAAGAAGTCAGGTCGAAGAAGAGCACGAAATACATACACCGTTCCATGTTTTAGTATATTGTAACAAAGCAATATAGTAATTGTAAGTACTGAGTAGCAAAGCAATAAAAATGTAGAAAATGTCAACATACGCCTAATCGCGTTGAAATGGATTCTTGCGCGAAATATAAGAACTTATTCAATTTTAAGGTTGACGAAATATCTTTTTCAGTTTTCAGGTGCAAAAATCCAGTTCAATGGTTGAAAGTTTCAACCTTCATAGTATAAGAGAAACTTTTGACAAAGAATTCTTTCTGAATTTTGAACGTTGAAAATTTCAACTTAAAGATTGAGGAATTCAACCAAATAATTGAAAATTTAAACCTCCGTAGTAGATATAAACATTTTAGGTTGACGAAATATTTTTACAATTTTCTTTTTCATGTTGAAAAAATATTGACGTTGAAAAATATTTTTCTTAATTTTCAAGGTTGACAACCTCAAAACTAAAATTTTGAGTTGACAAACGTCGTTAACATTGAAAAACTCAACTCATTGGTTAAAAAGTTCAACTTTCTTAGTTTAAAAAATAAACTGAGATTTGTGTGACTTGACAAAGTTGGCACGATATTTTTTTCAATTTTTAACCTTTCTGTGAACTTTTTAACCGTGTGGTAGTAAAAGTGAAGACACGGGGAATTTAAAAGACCCCGAAAGGGGCGATTATGGGAGGGTGAGCGTGAGTGAGTATACCGACGTCCAAAATCTTGAACGCGTTGCACATTGAATAACTTAAAAAAACTGAAGACTCGAAAAAGAAATGAAATAAAATGAAATGAATTGATGAAGTACACGAAAACGAAATTAAATGGTTCTGTTTGCTTTTTGTCCTTCTCCGCTTTCCCCTTTCCCCTTTCCTTTTTCCACCCCCTTTCCACGTTCATTATCGGTCTGAACCGACAGTTTGTCGTCATGCACTTCAAAAGGAGTTTATCTGCTTCCAAACATGCCAAATGCTCTGCAACGAGTTGGTGGATGGTTTTTGGTTTAATTAAGGGCGATGTTTCTTACTGCATCACGTATTTCCTTTCTTCTCTTCGTCTGTTCTCTTCTTTTCCTGGCTTTTTCTTCTCTCTCTCCCTCTCTCTTTTAGGGCTTTGTGGCACATCCGCAATCATGTTCTGTATCAGCAGCACAGACGTTGTAGATTTTCTATATCTTTTGGGTTCTTTACGAACTACGGATAATCAGGCGGAAGTGCGTCGGAAGTTATTCGCACCGTCTTCATTCATTGATGATCATTTCCGCTTCCGGAGTTATGATTGCTGCCGCTTCTTTCTTTGCTACGTTTTATATTTTTGTTGTCGACATTGAGGTTACGATAAGCGTTTAAGATCGATATCGTTCATTCCAGACAACAAAACTTAAAAATAAAAATCAATTTTATAACAAATGCCGAAATCTGTACGAAGCAGTGTAAGATGGTCGCCCTCCCCTTCTCTGTTGCCTTCGATATTGGTGCGGTGCCGTCAATTTATTTGTGGAAATACTTAAGTTTTCGAGATATCCAGCTCTTTGATATTCTCCAATTCTTCAATTATCATGATACTCGTGTTGACCGTCGGTTACTCAGTAAATTGTAGAATAACTTAATTTAGCTTTTATATTTTATATTTCTCGCGTCGCTAACGACCCTGAAGAGAAGTGTCGTACAAAGTGTCGTATGAATTGATTGATGAAAGAGTCTTATTATAGTCGTATTTCTCATCTTCAGGGATAACTTAACTCTCTTGGATAATTAATTACGTTTGCGAGCGGCTTAGCCTTCGAGAGTTATCTGCTTAATACCGCAACTGAAATTGATCTTGCGCAATCTGAAGAAACTGCAACCAGGCCTCTTCTCATTACGCTCAAGTTGCCCGAAGCCGCAATTACGTCACTCAAGGCGACCCGAAAATGTCCCATGTCCCGTGTGTATCTTCCTGTTCTGTGTCTCGTTTCCTTCCTGATTCCTCAATTTCCGCGTCATGCATTCAAGTTTCGAATTAATTACGAAGCGACGATGACAGCTCAAGAGGAGCGAGCCATCACTACTGCTGCTGCTGCTGCTACTGCTGCCACTGCTACTTATGTTTCTGTTGTTGCCGCAGTCGCAGCCGCAGCTCAACTGCATCATAATTAATGACAGCACCGAGAGGACGTGCCCCTCTACGTGGCAACTTCTTGAGTTCATGAGCATGCATATGAACTGCTGCCGCCGCTGATGCTGTTGGTGCTGCTGATACTGCTGCTGTTGCTGGCGCTACTTTGCATATTCTTCTACCGGCCGTTGCTTCCGTCCGACATTCGAGGGCAGCTCGGCATTCTGAAGTAGCTGAGACGCCGTCGTGCGGCGAGACGACGGCAACTTTGCATGCAAAATTAATTACTTTCATTGTAGTGAATTTGTCGGTGCGACTGCGGAATTGCATCATCATCATTATCATCATCATCTGCAGTGTGATCAGCATCTCTAGCGGGCGGTTACAGAACCACGAACTTTAACTTCGACGATTGCAAGTCGGCAAGACTGACCGAGAAGAGAAGAGTTTGCAGAAGGCTAAAGAAGAAGTAAAGAGTTCTCCGCCGCTGCTGCCCCCACGAAGCTTAAGCAGGCAGCTTAGTTGCTGAATGATATTTGAATAACATCCGGGTAGAGCCAGGTCCTGCTGGCGCGTCGGTATTACGAGCAAACGCATCAACGACAAAGTTGTAATGGCAATGGCAGTTTCAACAACAACAACAACAACAACGTCGAGCAACACAAATACATACAAGTAAAATTAGTTGGAGCATTGACTAAGGATATCCTTAGCATATGAATTTCGTAAGTTTTGGCAAAATCACGGACGGCAAATTTGCGACTAATGGCAATTGGGTTCGCCTTTGCACCGGAAACTATCCTCATAGCGCGTACACACACACACACGTACACACACACATTGGGCACCTCCCTGGTACTTCCATTTGCTTGGATTAGTTCAGTTATAGTATTATGCTTTGATTGGCCTTAGCTTGGGTAATCCTGCTTTGCACACACCCACACACCCACACCCACACACACACTCATATATTCACTATAATCTCTGTTCTTCAATGGAGAATATTGAAACCATATTGAGGTAAAAGCTTTAGAGAATTAAACTCGATTTTTAATTTATCGTTTTCGGGCGGTCGACGGTTTCTAATTTATAAAATTATTAAGACCATTTCTCAGAATTTCTTAAAATTCATTAAATTTAAAGAAGTCGTAAAGTCTCCTTTTCTTCTTTTTTGTGCTAAATATTGCCCGTCGAACACGATGATAAAGACGTTTTCTCCAAGCGATAAATTTGTTTATCGGGTGTAAAGCGAACGGCTTTACACCCAAAAGAGGTTGAGCCTAAGATAATTGAAGTATGCATGTACTTATTCTTAACATCTCTCAGCCTGTCTTTCGTCCTCTCTCTCTCTTTTTCTCTCTCTCTCTCTCTCTCTTCCTATCTTATTTTAACTTCCAGCCTTTACTAATTTGAATAATTTTAAATGCACTGAGCGCTTTCTGGAAGTACTCGACTAAATGAATCTTAATTCAGGCTTTAACTCCTTGTTAGACTGCTGATCGTTATCGTTAGCCGCCTCCTCCTGCCACTCCCCATTCTCTATTACACCATCATTCCATCTTCTTTTATGACCACTTCGTACGTAAAATGCATAATTCATTGAGTAGAGTCTAGAGATAACCGAGAACGAATGAGAAGAATGAATAAGCACGACAGTGGGATTCAGGAAGGAGGGAGTGAAAGGGTGTGAGAGAGGAAGAAAAACATGCTGATAGTAGTCGGCCACTGAGAGTAGCTTAATTGCATTCAAATAATATTGAGAGCATAAGAAAAAGTGGAAAAGGGTAGGGTGGAAAGAGGAAAAGAGAGAGGGAGAGAGAGAAAAAAGAGAGAGAGAGAGAGAGAGAGAGAGAGAGGGTGAACATGTCAATGTGTTGTTTTTGTGCTCTAATAATTCAGCCTCTCTAAATTATTCTTCATTGACTGAGTTGAAGGCTCAAGGCGAGATCATATGATAAATACGTGGAGGAAGAAGAAGAAGAAGGGGAAGGAGAGAAGAGAGGAGTAATAGCCGACAATTAATCTTTAAGCTTGCTTATTATCTCTCTATGGGTCAATAAACTACTGCCAATTTCCGCCTACTCTTCACATTTACGGTTAATGTAAATAATGTAAATTGAATAGATTAATTTAATTTAAACGTTTTGCTATACAGTATTTCTGAGGATGGCTCTAAAAGAGCTTTGTTATTATCCTGCGCTTTTAATCAAATCAAATCCAATCAAAGAGTAATATAGTTATTTACTATACAACTAACTATTCACTAACGGTGAATATTCGTCTCTGTTCATTTAACTTTTGCTTTATGTAAGTTTAACGGATTTATGTACATACTCGTATATTGTCGATGCAGCTACTACGATAGCTATTTGACAGATACCGGATACTGCATGCAGATACCAGAAATGTAAGACTTTATGTCTTGCCTTTTATCAACTTTTATCAACTTTTATCAACTCACGCATGTTGAGCGGAGTAACGAAGTAACTGAGTGCAAGAGGAAAATTTTGGGTGTGAAATTGCAGATAGTAAACGTGGATGGACTTACATGCGGTTTTTGGTAAAACCCATCGGTTTTTTTGGTTTTGGGGCGGGGGTGGAGTTGTCCAAATGGGCCTTGTGTGGTACCGAATTAATGTTCTTGCTGAGTCCTATCAAAGAGTGCAGTTATTTTTAGGGCATTTAATTTAAATAAGTTATAAATTTTAACAGTTTTTTTAACATAGGACTAATTCTTCTCTTCTCATAGTTTATTTCTTTTGGTTTTTTATTTCAGTTCTTCATTACTTAGTTTGATTCCCTTTTTTCTTTTTTTTTATCATCAGACGCCGTCCACCGTCTTGCTGCGATTTTTTGTCGCTGCGGAGCCAGAGTCTCCTTTGTACGCAGAAATGATCTTTCGTCAGTCGTTTCTTTTATCAACATACATATGTATGTATATTAAAGTTCTGTCATTCAGTCAGTTAATATGAGCAACCGTTCAATCGTAACGGAATCATTTTTAGAATTTCTTTTCATGCTGTACGGAATACGTGCAGAAGTCTCTAACCGTTTCGTGTCGGAGAAGTGTTGAGGAGATCTCAGGGACTTCCGAAGGAACCAGAAACGGAGCAGTGGCATATTTTCTATGGGGATAGCCTTGGTCCAAAACACTCGACACCTCATCAATGGTTGCGATAAAATGTAATGTATTTGCGATTTATGTAATGAAGAGAGAATGAATACATAAACAAATAGTAAGAAAACCCGCGGAACTCTGACCCCTCTCACTGGTCGCAAGGTCATCAGTTCTTGGTATTTGCACATTTCATACATATTTGTTGTTGCTAGTTTGCAGTGTTTGGTTTCTAGTTCGACCCGAACAACAGAAACGAACTTTCCGTCGAAGGAAGTTCGTGAGGAGAGCATACTGGTATACTCGTCCTTACCTTTGTGTATGCACTCAAAATTGTCGATGCAGCTACTCGACGATGAAGCTACTACAACAAAACATACACTCTTGCATGCTTCGGCGTGCATCAGTTCTTGCATAATGGAAAACTCTGCGTGGTGCCTGCGAAATTCCGGAAACTCATCAGAATATTCATGAAATCATGTTGATTGCGTTCCCGGACTACGACTACATCCATGTGACAACAGAAACGCCGTTTCGATGTTTCTGAAGCTTAGCATGATATTCCTATAGTAGTCGGTCCGTAGGTAGCGTTGCAGATCTCTTGCCACAGAGTCTGTTGGGTCGTGCTGATAACTCCTTTACTCTGTCAGTTTAGTATCTTCATTGGCTTTTGCTCGCCGGTTTTCGGCCTCTACCATGCCTCTTCCATTGCCCCTGCCTCTTTCTCTTTGTTACACTTCCTTCTGGGACCTCTCTCCAATCACAGTCCATTCCTTTCTGCAAACGATGTACAAGAGTGCTTCTTTAGAACGCCATCCTGTCCTTCTCGTCCTGTCTGGTTCTTAGTTTTTTTTACTAACTTGGCTCTCTCTTGTCGATCTGTTCATTCAAATGTGAACACTGCTCAATGAGTCCATTTATTTTCCGTCGATTTTCTCAAGTTGGTTTCGCTACAGTTTCTATGTGGCAGCAGCAGTATAATGACAACACGAATTCTGGCAGTAGCAACAACGCGGCTGGAACGCGGCTGGACCGCGGCTGGAACGCGGCTGAGTAACGTTAACGGATGGTCTTGGCTTGGCTTTCTTTCGAGAAACTTCGCACGTACTTATATAAGTACAAAGAAGGAAATCATTCGGGGGTTCAAGATCGGTTCTCAAAGCCATAGTCCTTTGGAAAATGAAAAACCTGGCGCCATAGAAGATATAATTTTTTAATATGACGAGTATGATAGACATTCATACTGTCCCTCTGTTTTGGCACAGTTTCTTCATCGAAGACTTCAAAAACGAAATAAATAGCAATTATTTGAAAACCGAAACCCTTGAAAAAGAGCGCCTGACAAAGAGGTCGTTATTATTGTTGGGATAAAAAGCGCGATAACTCACCAACAACCTTCAACAGTCTTTGATGTCGTGATGTCTGTTTGTGTACCTTTATTTCTTCTGCGCATTCACATTCATTCAACAATTTAAACCTAAAATAGTAAAGAAATTTGTACTCAAATGAAGAGTTAAGAAGTACTTAAATAAAACGTAAAAAACATAATTATTAAATTCCAAATGAAGGCTCTAATGTGCCGGTTCGGCTAAGTCGCGACATGCCTGGTTGCAATGTGAGACTATGAAGCTACTGAGTCCAAATGGCGTAGATTCTCGTTAGCGAACTCATTCTTACACTCACTTACTGTCATTTGTCATCTGTCGGTTTCCAATTTATTTAATTTTAATTACTTCATTTAATTTATTTCGTTTTGTAACTGATGACATTGACAGCAGGAGGTTGCTTGATTCACCGACAAACATCTTCATACGTACAAGAGATTTGACAATCAAATCAGCATTATCAATGTCACGCAATGTCGACGATGAGGTCAGTGAGCTTTTCTCCACTGCGCTGCCAACACATCCAACGAATGCACCTCACCTTTACACGGCGTTTTTCGGTGACGGAGCGGTCAACGCGCTTGCTGTTGCGTCTGCGGTTATTTTCGCGGTTGTTGCTCTCGATTGCCGTTGCCTTTATCGCCATGGCGACCGCCATGTTGTTTACCATTTTGTTTACTTTCATTATAGTAAAGCTTTGGTTGCTATACCAAAGCAAAACAAAGTAAACGATACGGATGTAGTTGTTTACTTGTGCGCACGGGAACGCGTCCGGACGTCAACAGCCACTCTTGGAATGGGTGCAGCATACGGCAGTAGCGGAAGTAACGACAGCTGCAGCAGCAGCAGCACCTTAATAACTTACAAAAGCAATAACAACTTTAACCACAACAGCAACAACGATACCACCAACAATGAGTCGCAGTGATCGTAATTAATTGAAACAAACTGTGAAGCGCATTCGAATATCATCATTCAGACAATTTATTGTGGAATTTATTTAAATAAGTAAATAAATTGCACTTTCGTGTTTGCTGTCTCTGTCGTATTCGTTCACATTTCGGCCGGTGACAACCCACAGAAACCGATCCGTGCGCGGTGCATGCAGTAACCGAATGATTGACTGCGTTTTAATTACAGTTTTTTTAAACAAATAAATGGCCATCGTCGTTTTGTCGGCTGTGCGTCGCGTACGAGGATACAGTCCGCGTTGCGTTTGCTTCCTTTGCTTCCTTTGCTCCGTTTGTTGCATTTGTTTACTTTCGTTTTTTCAAGATTTTGGTTGCTGTCAGTGCTCTTCTCATACCTAACGGAGTGTGTATGATTGTGCCGGTATGCATGCGTGTGATAATCATATTAATTGTACAATCATTGCCGAATGAATAATGAAACAAAAATATTGCACAATAAACGGCAGATAAAACTTTTGTGGTCAATTTCATTTTGTTTCGACGGTGTGTTTTTTCTTCTTCTTCTTCTCGTGTTATTTGTACGGTTTGTGTTATATGTATAGCTTGCTCTCTCTCTCCTTCTATCTCTCTATCTCTATACTCTCACTCTCTTTATATCTTTCTCTTATAATTACAGCCGGAACTCATCCGTCAGCGAGACAGCCGCAACAAAAACGCTCTTCATTACTGTGCCGCGCAGCAGCAACGCGACATCGTGGCTGCCGCAAGCATCGCCGCCGCAGCTCCCGAGCTGTTGGAGGCGGCCGACGAGGACGGCTTCACGCCGCTTCACTTAGCTGTTATTCAGGGCAATTTGGCGATGGTCAACTTGCTGCTGGCGAATAAAGCTGACGTGAATGCGGTGGACAACGAGAGCCACTCGGTGGTGCACTGGGCGACTGGTTAGTAAAGCGGCCGCACTCTTCTTCACTCATTTGAGCCTTCACTCATTTCTTTGTTTCGTTTCATTACGTAGTCTGCGGTGAAATTGAGGCTTTGCGCTCAGTATTAGCGGCTGGAGCGAACGTTACTTCCGCCGACATCAATGGCGGCACGCCACTGCATTATGCCGCCCAGATGTGCGGTGCCAACTATGAAGGCGCCAGCAAACTGGGCCTTGCCGCCTCATCGAAACTGGCTATGGACATTTTAGCGATCTTGCTCGCGCATCCGCAGGCGAGCGTCGACGTACAGGATAAGGACGGACGTCAGCCGTTGCTATGGGCAGCTTCCGCCGGCTCAGCGAGAGCGGTGATTGCGTTGGTGCAGGCAGGCGCTCGTGTCGAAAGTGCAGATAAGTCGGTTGCAAACACCGCAAGGACTACCTTCGCCTCAGCGGCTTATTTTAATCCTTCCATTGGTTTTTTTCAGGGATGGTCTCACAGCGCTGCACTGCGCCGCATCGCGTGGACACACCGAGTGCATCGATACGCTGATCAGTCTCTGCGGCGCACCGACCGATCTCATTGATTCGAATGGCTGCACTGCGCTGCACTACGCGGTGACCCTGGGGCACGCGGATGCCACTTCGCGTCTGCTGCAGCTGGAGGCCGACTCGAACCGACAGGACCGCAAGGGACGCACTCCGGCGCACTGTGGCTGCTCGAAGGGCCAATTCGAGACGGTCAAGCTGCTGCGTGAGCGCGGCGCCAACTTGTGGCTGCGCAACGCTAAGGGCGATCTGCCCGTCCATGAGGCCGCTGCGTCGGGTCGACGCGAATTAGTGGAGTGGCTGCTACAGCAGCGACCGAAGCAGGTGAACACTACCAGCAACGACGGTCGGAGTTTGATGCACATCGCTGCCGCCAATGACTACACGGACCTCTGCAAGGTACTGCTGGAGTACGGCGGCGACATCAACGCCATCTATAGGAATTCCAAGGGCATAGCTACAACACCACTAGACTGTGCTCTGCAACGAGCTCATCGGTCCACTGCGAAGTTCATGCAGTCGAACGGCGGCCTCCCCGCCAGCAAGTTGCGCCTCTCCGCGCGTCGCTCGAATCCCTTCCACGATGCCGTCTCCGCCGATATTGTGCGGCCGCTGAAGTATGCCGAGAAGGAGGAGCTGCACGACTTGCGCAACTCCAAGAAGTATGTCGTCTACCGGAAGCGTTCGGACTCGGACGGTGGCGAGGCCAGTTGCAGCTGCAACGAGCAGGCGTACCGGAAGGAACAGAAGTATTCGCACGTTTGTTCGCGGCATCAGCGCAGCAGACGGCATTCCCGGCGCAGAACCAGCAGCTGCGGAGATCCGAAGACCATAAGGCGAAACCTCAACGGCGATAGCGGTAGCGACATTTGCCGCTCGAAAAGCAACATAGAGTTACGGCGAAGAAAATCGCGCGAGCGCTACGCAACATCAAGCGAATTCGAGGATGATGAAGACTCTTGTGAGAATTGTTGTTACCACAAGCGCGAGAAGAAGCGAGTGATAAAACGTCGTTTGGTTGCGACTTCTCGACGCACCAAGGAGCTGAGCGACTCGGACGGCGGAGGGGGGCAACACACGCCTGAAGAGGAAGATCTACGGGATCTTGAAAACAAGGGTTCTTCTTATATCGACCAGAGAACGGAGAGCGGATCCATCGCAAAACGTTCTTCTGAAGTTGGCAAATCGAAGGCTTCAGAAGGCAGTCGCCCACAGTCTGCAGCATCCTCATGCCAGCGCCAGGAGCTCCCTCCTGCCACAAATGCCGCAACGGAGACAAAGCTAGTTACTGGCGAAGGCATGGAGGTGCCCGCAGGAACATCAGCTAAGGAGCCAATGTCAGATGACGAGGATGTGGTTGAATCTGGCGCACCAGAAGTGGTGCACGTGGTTGTCCATCGCGGCGCTGATGAAGAGCAGTCGGCAGCCTCGTTGAAACCTGCTGAAGACACAGGCGTTGCTGTGGCGCCGGAGGCCGTTGGAGCCACAGAAAAGGATAAAGTTGTGACCAACGAGGACGAGACAAAGCAAATTGAAGAAGAAGAAGGGTCGCTGAAGGAGAAAGAAATCGAGGAAGCAATGAAAGAAATAGATCGAGCTCAGGAGATTACTGTTGAGGCGGTAACAGGCCCCGAGGACACCAATACCGAAGACGCACCGAAAACAGAGGAAGGTATCGACGATAAGCAAACTGGGGCTGAAAATGGGAAAGAAACGCGGGACGCAAGTGGGAAAGACTTCGCAAAAGAAGTCACCAGCAGCGAAGCTACAAATTCAGAAGAAGCACAAGAAGACGACGGAGTGGCGACAACACTTCTGGAGACTGCGGCAACTCCGGTGCCGAGGCCGCTACCGTCCTTGCAGTCGGTGGAAGAAACTCCACGTCCAGAGTCAGATAAAGCTGAACCCACCGCTGACAAACACCCTCAACCAGCTTCCGACGCTGCTACTGATGACGTCATTATTCCTGCAGGTAGCGAAGAAGCCCCTACCGCAATAATTTCGCCTACGGCCCAGTCTCAGGCGCCTCTTCCTGATCCAACACCTGCCGCCACTACAGACAGAGCCAGCCCGTCTCCTGACGCAGGCCAGCAGCACCGCGAGCAGGAGACTCGCCGCTCCTTCACCCTGCTTCCGTCGGACTCTGCGGACGAGGAAAAGCCGATACGTAAGTCAAGCTTCCAAGTGCTGAAAAGCGACGAATCATTAGATCTCGAGGCTGAAGCCGAGGACACAGCTCAACTGGAAGCCGAATTTAGTGACTCACAGGTCTTCAAAATCGTGTCACAGTCGCATAGTTCACAAGACGAAGAGGCAGAAGGTGACGCAAACGAACCGCATCGCAAAGATGGCGACGAATTTAGAGATGAAGATGATTACCGCGAAGATGACGACGCAGGGGATGCAGTCGGTGGCCGCACTGAAGACCGCAGTCGTTTCACCAGTAACGGCAACCGCCAGGGAGCAGGTAGCCTCAACGAATGGGATTATGACTTTCGCGGCAGTCGTAAGCGTCGTCTGAAGAGGCGCCTGAGAAGTGGCGATGCTTCGAAAACCCGGATTAACTGGCAGTCATCTACGGAAGATCAAGGACCAAGAGAAGGCGCGACAGCATATCATCGTGATCGTCAGCAGCAGCAGGCGTCCTGCAAAGATCAAGATTCCGGCTTCGAGCCCAGTCCACGTACCATTAGGAGCAAGATACCGACTCCGCGCTATGTCTACACAGCGCACATACCGCGTCGCCCCATCTACGCTACACTGGATGGACGGTCGTGTAGCAGCCGTGTGGAGAATCGCAAGCCGGGCGATAAAGGCGCTTGCGACATGGCGGCAGTAACGCGTTCGATACAACGAAATATACGAAGGTGAGTAACAAAGGCTCTCCGTCTCTTCCGTGAATTACGTGTGACAGAATCAGATCAGGCATCCTGCCATTTCTGCTTCTTCTTCGATTCGACTTACGGGCGAACATATTCGTAGGCAATCAAAATATTGTTTTACTGATGATAGAAAATTCAACATTTTGAAGGTACTCCATTAAAGAGAGAATATGGAATCCTCCTCTCTCTCGCCGCTCCGTGATACTCTCCGATGCCAGAAATTCCGAGTGTCTGAGGAGAAAAACCTCAATGAAGCAAGAGTGTTTTTGGTAAAAAGCGAAAATAAGTCGCGCGGAATCTGTGCAATGTATGTATAGTGTGTGTGTGTGTGTGTTTATGTTAGTGTGTGCGTGTGTTATTTGAACATTTTCAGACTCACTCAACTTCATTTAGAAACTATGCCATCAGAGTTTCTAACGCAATAGTCGTTCTAGAGCTCTTCGGCAGTGAAACAAGCACAAAATGGAAGCCACAGCAATGAAAACCCATCAAACATGCCAACAACAAAAGCAACAATCATCGCAGACGCACACGGCCGGCTTCTGTGTTCGGCACAGCCGGTGGATTCTCGCATATTGATGCAGAACCATCGCGATGCAACACGATAAGCAGAAGCATTTGTGAAGACTCCCAAATACGTATACATACACATGCTGACACACACACAGACTATCTACAAGGCCTACACGGTTAATAATTTGTTGTCCTCAGTTAATCGATGCGTCGCGGCGACGGTTTTGTTTCATTTTCAAGCCAAGTTTGCAAAACAGAGTTTCTTAACCTTTATGGTAAAAGGTTTTAGCTTAGTGGTTGAAAACCTCAACTTCCGTACAATAAAAGTCAGGTCCTAAATGGACAAAATGTTTTCTTAACCTTCAGGCATAAAAATTACACACAGTGGTTGAAAATGTAAAATTTTATGGTATAAGAATCAGCTTCTGAGTGGAAAATTTTGTATATACCTAATTTAGTATAAATTTTAGAATAAGAACTTAACTTGATCTGTTAAGAAATAATCGTTGAAATGTACGAACTTCAATAAAAAGTCGATAATTTTGAAACCATTTCAAAAACAAATTTCAAACGCAATTCTTTTGCATGCACGGAAAAAGCACTCTAAATCTGTAAAATGAAATTTAAGTTTTTAACCGTGCACAAATTTGCTGCCAACAGCCAACGCGATGCATCGTTTGTTGTCGAAACCAAAAAATCCAGAGATTTATCTTTCTGACTCCGGCTCATGCCTTCGCCGACTTTCATGCTGCTCCACTGTGTGCTATGTTTTAGTAGATTGTGTGTGTGTTTCTGTGTGTTTGTGTGTGTGCATGAAGTGGTGTGTGTAGGTGGATGTTGTTTTTCTAACCATTTTGTCATTTCGTTAGTATACTTCGCGGCAGCCGGTGTGCGTCCGCATTTTAAAACTGCTTTGAAAAATTCATACCGTCCGCTGCTATTAAAGAAGTGACCTTGACAAACGCTGCTGCGATCAAAGCCGAGGAGAATGAATATTTTTTCTGATGCCGGAGGACCGCACTCGATCCATGCCCTATAAGGACTTAAAAGATTGAAAAACAAAGCGCCGGCAATGACCGGATAAATATTCATTCAGTGA
Organism: Conops quadrifasciatus; assembly: GCA_949752815.1. NCBI lineage: Eukaryota > Metazoa > Arthropoda > Insecta > Diptera > Conopidae > Conops > Conops quadrifasciatus. The sequence goes on along the minus strand of OX457078.1, from coordinate 28,782,467 downwards.
ATCATGCCTGTGGTCACGTTCTTTTCACTTTCGTCCGTCGTTTTTTTATACTCCTACAATCCTTTGCTAATTTTCTCTTTCTTCGTTGCAGATATTACATGGAAAGAAAAATCTTCCAGCATCTGCTTGAGTTGAAGTCCTTGCAAATACGCTCGAACAAACTCAATGAAGCGGTTCTGGTCAAGCGTGCCGTTGACGACTATCACAAATCAGGTGCCGCATTGGGCGGAGAGACGGGCAGTCGGTTGCGGCGCTATACCTACAGCGAATATACTTTCAAGAACTTCGAACTCTTCCTGTACGACACGCTGAAGGCTCTGCAGAAGCCGGGCACTTGCAACTTCCAAAACATCAACGAAGTTTATGAAGAGGTGCGAATGAAGAAGCGTACACGCGCATACATGCGTTATAAGTTCTTGCTGTTGTTGTGGTTGCATCAAAGTCATCTTACTCACCATGACTTCCATTGAACTCTTTCAGGCTGAACGACGCTTGAGTCCCGATTTCAATGCCTGCGAGAAGGCCTTACAGTGCACCAGCAAAACGCATCGCTGCTTGCATGCGGTGCATGCGTACACTGGCATTCCATGTGCAGCCTATAGTAAGTAAACGACGGGCGTGGCAGAGCAGTTTCGATTTGTGTGCAACAAGCATGACACTCACTGCGACTTGAGGAGCGTTTTTGAAGGCGGTACGAGATCAGCGATTACTGCTGCGGTTACGACTGCTACTTTCAATTCAAGTCGCTGGTTTTTTTGTTTCGCTTCTAAGAATCCATGGTTGAGTCAATCCAGAGTGAAGACATTTCAGAAGGAATGTTTTCCTCTGTTGTTTTCCTTCTTATTCTAAAAACAAACATTTACTGTCTGCCTTTTTTCTTACAGTGCACCCCTAAAACTCTCTTCTGGAGTGGTTCTCGCCACCACTAAAGTTCAGCAGGCGTTGTTGTAGAAGGTGCTCATACTTGAAAGAAACGGCAGTATATAGTCCTACGCACATATACATATAGTCCGGCTTCCTGATGGCGTTCCTTGAAAATTTAAAAAAAAAGAGCGCGTGTTCTTGACAATAATGAATAATTAAATAACTGACGTCGTGGGGCGGGAGGGGGCGCAATGTTGAGAGTAAGGATCAAAGATCTGATACGCAGACAGTAAATAAGAAAAATATACAAAATATTAAATGTTTTAACTGGGCAAAGTATTATCGCCGTCTAAGGCAGCGGGTAATTGGAATGAGTTAGAATGTCTACCAGACCGTCCGACCGTCCGACCGTCCGACTAACCGTTGGTAATATTGTCACGGCGATGCTGATTACTCTGGCATCTGCTTGGTTGGCGGTATCTTCTTCCTCTATCGGTCTAAGCTATACTGAAGTTCGTGGACTGCAAAAGGTTTTAGCATTTTTATTACACCCGGAAGTACCAAAATGACTCCTACGGCTACCATAAGGGCGCTACGAGTATATTCACTTTGTTGTTTTTATTTATGTTAATTTTATTTGTATTGTTTTGTCTAAAACTCTGCTCTTTTCAATTCAAGTAGAGTTCAAGTGCGTAGTACCAAGCAGTTGTTTTTTTTTTACTGAAGGTTTGAGAACTGAGGAGGCCAAGAGAATGTACGAGCAGGTGGCGTCTTTGTATTAAAAGGGAAAACTTTGGGAGGGAGGAAAAAATCGATCACTTTTGGGCTATAATGGTCGATCATTCAGTGAAGAATGACATTTTATAAATATTAAAATTACATATTTTTATAAAAATACTGCTAGGATGCTGTGAGAAAGAGTAGTATATACTAAAACTGCGTACGAGTATACTCTGTTTTCATCATCTCCTTTCACGTAATTCAAAAGACTGTTCGTATTTGTGCCGTATTCCAAGCTCCTGTAGATTTCTGAATGAAAGGAAGATTATGATGTTGTAGTTTATTATACTCGTATTTTTATGAACTCCAAGCTGTAACAGCTTCTACTTCAGCACTGCTATTACTTGTTAAAAATTCTCTTTGTTGCCAAATAGCGCAATCCTACTACCAATTCAGCAGCTGTGTAGCTCTTTTCGCTTGTCAGATTTTGCGTCGACTGTCAGTCAGCATGCGATGGATCGTATTTCCGCAGCTACAAGAGGATGCGGCCAGAGCCTGGGGCCACATTGCGAAAATTTCCTTGCTGTTCGTGTGAGTTTTCTGCAGTCCTCTCGCTCCTCTCCGTCCTTTTTTGTTGTGTCCACGCTTTTTCCTACACTGTTCTCAAACCTTGCATTCAGGAACATTTATTCAAAAAATTTCACTAAAAATTATATTCGTCTTCGGAAAGTAAATAAAGAAACTGGTTAAAAAAGAGAAAAGAGGGGAAAAGTAATATGGAAGAAGAGAAAAGTGAGTGTTTGTACATCGAAGGAAGGAAAACTGTAAAGAGGTCCCAAGAGCTGTAAAAGTTGTAAGAATTTTCCTCTCATCTGAAAGAAATACAAAAAGGCTTTTAAAGTTTCTTAACCTTAATAATGGGGACAACAAAAGCCCTTCGGGAGGAGACAAAGTGTTTAGGGTGGGTGGGGACAATAGAACCCAAAATAGGTAATAACTCGTAAACTTTTCAAAATTGCAAATAAGAATAAACAATTTAAACCAATTGCTTTTTGAAATTTGTATTTCCAAAGAGACAATAATCATGACAATCTACACTCCTCCTTCCCCCTCCCCCTTCCACCTTTTCTCGTTCTCCTTCTCACCTCCCTCCACTTCTTTTCTTTTCGTAGTTCCTATGATGAATCATCATACGATGCCAAAATTCGGTTTTGGTCCATATAAGAAGACCGGAGTCGGTAGTTTCTATCTTCCAAAAATCCTAACCAGCAGCAGCTCGGGCTGCGGCGTGGGCAAGGTTTCACTGGAGCTGTCTCACGGAAAGAGCAAGCAGCTGATTTCTTTGCCCTCAGAGAAGCTGGACAGTAACAAACGTTATTACGTCACGTTTACGGTAAAGGGAACTCAGGATGCAGACAAACAACAGCAACAACAGCAACAACAGCAATAACAACAGTAATATTAGTAGTAGCATTACCGTCAGTGGCAGTAGCGGCAACAGCGGCAACAACATTACCATTAAAGAAACTCAGCAGCGGCATAGCATCAATCTCTAACAACATCAAAAATCACCAGTAGCAACCTCATGCTTCCACCGAGAGTAGCGCTTTTTCACCCACGGGTTGTTTTGTTTTTTGGGGAACGGACGTAAAAAGTGCTGAATAGTTTGAAAAGTCGCAGAAAGGCCGCCGGCAGCGTTGGTGGGATGATGCGACGGGATATTTCAAGCTCTACAAAGCAATACAGAAGATGAACGATTTCGCATTACGATGGTAAACTAGTGCACGGTTTACTTGTCGGCATAAACTTGTCCCGTCACGTCTATTTTGGTCTGACTTTTATCAGAAAAAGTAAGAAAATTGCCTCAAAAATCAACGTAAAGAACGAGCAACTGCAAATGAATTATAACTTGTTGTACCTTTAGTGTAATTCGATTGTGCTAATTATCATTGTCGCACAAATCAAGGAATAATTACGAAATTATTAATGAAGTTAAATTTATTACGAAATGCAACGGATTATGAAATCATAATAAATGTTATTGAAAAATTAAAAATATTAAAATTGAATCGAGAAGTTTTATTTCGTTTTCAAGAGTTTTTTTCGATTTCCATCGTTTGTCTTTTGCGATTTCAACACGAAGCAATTTTTTTAATTTTAAATTAAATTTATTTTTATTAATCTATATCTTAATCTTAATTTCTTTAGGTGTTTCTTATGGCCGTAAAAGGTAATTTTAAACCTTGTCCTTGTCAGACCGTAATCCCTTTCGTCATCAGCGCAAACATTGCTCAAGAGTCGCATCAACTTTTCATGAGCGTCAACAACAGCTACCGGAAAGCCCTGTGTTTCTCTCATGAAGTGCCAACTCGCATATTCAGCAACAACAGCAACAACAACACGACAACAAGCGAAAGGTGGGGACCCTTAAGCTCTCCACCTGACTCGTAAGCACGCGCTGAAAAATTCGTGGTCGACGTAGCCGTCGTCGCCGTCGTCCTCACTATTTCATAGCGTTGAAGAAGGAAGCAGCGAATGATGCTCGTCGGTTGTTTGGGTTCTGTTTTTTGTTGTTGACGTTCCTGCTAAACAGAAGACGCCTGTACATGCCATATATGCATGTGCTCGTACTCGTGTGTGTATGAATGTGCACGACGCTTTGTAGAAGCGTTTCCGGGAATTAGGGCGAGATCTAAGTTTGCGTACGTACATAGTTCAGAACGCGCGTAGGAACGCAGAACGTGAGAAAAACAAGAATGTGCCTTGTACCAATGAAGCTTAGAAGCTTGAAGTTTCAAAAAACAAACATGAAAAAGAGCGCCAACGACTAAAAGAAGAGAGGATGAAAAGCTGAGAGGAAGGAACTTAGGAAAGACAATTGGATGGAATAGAATTTAAAAATACCAAATTCACAAACTAAAAACTTTATCTGCGGAGGTTGTTCTCTGCCTGCCGCAGGTGCCTAAAAGTCAGCGCTGAAGAAAAAGTCAAAGCACTTTTAATATTGATTTCACTTCTCTCTCTCTCTCTCTCTTTTTACCTCTCTCTACCGCCCACCCCTTCCCCCTCACACACACACGCACCGCTATGTATTGGCTTCTGCAGGTTTTTGTACGATTTGTTTTGAGCTTCTTCAAATTCTTCAAAAGCATTGCATCAAATATCCTTATTTTAGATGTTGTGAAAATTGAATTGAAAAGAAATCTTTCTCCTGCCCTGAAAATAACAAAAACAACAAAAACAAAAGACAAACATAGGACCCAGTCGTGCATAAAAACAAATGGGAGAAAGAACTGCGATTCGCCATCGTCAAAGTGTTCCTTGGCACGAAAATAGAATTCTGGCCAACTCCAGCAACAGCTGCGGGTCGCACGTAGTCATGGATGCTGCTTACCGCAGTCGCGTCCGAAAACGTGCCTCAGTCGTCCCTTGTTTTTACTCCAGTTATTGTCGTTGTTGTTGTTGTTGCTTTCTGGTTGTAGCTGCTAGCATTTAGTTGGCCGGTCCGGTCGACAAGCCGACAATGATGGCAGCTATAACAACGGCACCAAAAATAACAACAGCAAAAAAAGAACATCAACCCCAACAAAGGATTTGTGCCATTCAATCTTGTGTTGAGCTGTTTATTTCCTTCGCCCCTTTGTACCAACCACGACCAGATTCATTGATTTCAACGATTTCGTTTCCACTTAAGCGTTTTCGTTAAAAAGAAAGTAGTCGGATTTATTTGTAAAATTTATAAAAATATATGTGCTTATAAATCGAGGAATAGGCGTTCGTATTGGAAAATTTACTTTTAGTCATAGTCATAGTTATAGTTATAGTTATACTTAAAGTTGTCATTGTCATTGTCATTGTCATTGTCATTGTCACTGTCATTGTCATTGTCATTGTCATTGTCATTGTCATTGTCATTGTCATTGTCATTGTCATTGTCATTGTCATTGTCATTGTCATTGTCATTGTCATTGTCATTGTCATTGTCATTGTCATTGTCATTGTCATTGTCATTGTCATTGTCATTGTCATTGTCATTGTCATTGTCATTGTCATTGTCATTGTCATTGTCATTGTCATTGTCATTGTCATTGTCATTGTCATTGTCATTGTCATTGTCATTGTCATTGTCATTGTCATTGTCATTGTCATTGTCATTGTCATTGTCATTGTCATTGTCATTGTCATTGTCATTGTCATTGTCATTGTCATTGTCATTGTCATTGTCATTGTCATTGTCATTGTCATTGTCATTGTCACTGTCATTGTCATTGTCATTGTCATTGTCATTGTCATTGTCATTGTCATTGTCATTGTCATTGTCATTGTCATTGTCATTGTCATTGTCATTGTCATTGTCATTGTCATTGTAATTATCATTGTCATTGTCATTGTCATTGTCATTGTCATTGTCATTGTCATTGTCATTGTCATTGTCACAATCATTGTCATTGTCATTGTCATTGTCATTGTCATTGTCATTGTCATTGTCATTGTCATTGTCATTGTCATTGTCATTGTCACTGTCATTGTCATTGTCATTGTCATTGTCATTGTCATTGTCATTGTCATTGTCATTGTCATTGTCACAATCATTGTCATTGTCATTGTCATTGTCATTGTCATTGTCATTGTCATTGTCATTGTCACTGTCATTGTCATTGTCATTGTCATTGTCATTGTCATTGTCATTGTCATTGTCATTGTCATTGTCATTGTCATTGTCATTGTCATTGTCATTGTCATTGTCATTGTCATTGTCATTGTCATTGTCATTGTCATTGTCATTGTCATTGTCATTGTCATTGTCATTGTCATTGTCATTGTCATTGTCATTGTCATTGCCATTGCCATTGTCATTGTCATTGTCATTGTCATTGTCATTGTCATTGTCATTGTCATTGTCATTGTCATTGTCATTGTCATTGTCATTGTCATTGTCATTGTCATTGTCATTGTCATTGTCATTGTCATTGTCATTGTCATTGTCATTGTCATTGTCATTGTCATTGTCATTGTCATTTTCATTGTCATTGTCATTGTCATTGTCATTGTCATTGTCATTGTCATTGCCATTGTCATTGTCATTGTCATTGTCATTGTCATTGTCATTGTCATTGTCATTGTCATTGTCATTGTCATTGTCATTGTCATTGTCATTGTCATTGTCATTGTCATTGTCATTGTCATTGTCATTGTCATTGTCATTGTCATTGTCATTGTCATTGTCATTGTCATTGTCATTGTCATTGTCATTGTCATTGTCATTGTCATTGTCATTGTCATTGTCATTGTCATTGTCATTGTCATTGTCATTGTCATTGTCATTGTCATTGTCATTGTCATTGTCATTGTCATTGTCATTGTCATTGTCATTGTCATTGTCATTGTCATTGTCATTGTCACAATCATTGTCATTGTGACAATCATTGTCATTGTCATTGTCATTGTCATTGTGACAATCATTGTCGTACTCGTAATCATGGATTAAACGACCAGCGATGAGCTCGGTCTTATTTACATAAATCAGCCTGTCACTCTTTGTTGATTTGTTCGTCTGTCAAACAGCTGTCTCAATTGTATTGAAGTGCTTGTTTCTAACTTAATTAATAATTTTGCGATTTTATTATTTGAGGACTGAAATTCTAGTTGTTTTTGTTGCATTTGCTCTACTAACATTTCACTTGTTATACCGGCCCGCCGTTCTACCTACTCAAACGCGATAGATCATGTTGATAGGGGGTGAGTGAGAGAAAGGGAGAGAAGGAGGTGTACGAGTACTATTGGGTGACAGATTCACTCTACCTTCGCTGTTCTGTACTCTGTAAACATTTTACGACTGTGTGTTGATTGTGTACGCGTAAGCGCGCGTGCGCGTGTGTGTTGGTAAGGACTTAGTGGCATCAAATACAGCTGCAGGCATCATGAATTTGCTGCAAGTACATATGTACGTCAAAAGCAGGTGACTGACATTCATTGATGAAAATGTCAAACAGCGCACTTTGATGTTGGTTTGCTTTTTACGTTCCTAACAATTTACACGGTAAGAATATATATATACGTATATAGATATATGTATGTATGTATATTCTGTATGTGTGTGTGCTCGTAGTAGTGTGTTAGTAAGGGGGTTAGAAGGAATGAATGTTTCCAAGGTTTGCGTCGAGGCTTGTCAGACCACGTAGAGATCGTTGACGCATGGCGTACGATGTATGACTATAAATGAGGAGAGTTGGCAACAACAAAAAGCAAAGTAGTGTTGGATTTTACAATAAAATTAGAGTAGGAAAGGGGTAAGTTGGAGAGAGGGTTGATGGGGTGAGAGGTCTTATTGATCTTTGCACGATAATAAGTGTTTGAATAAATATTTTCAAGTACATATTTTCAATATTTTTAAATTTAGTTGCTTTCTTTGTGTACAATAATTATTTTCTAGTAGTGCTTGTTGCTTCCGAAACTCTAGATAATTTAATCTAAGCTTTTCTTTCAAATGCGATATACGATACGCATATTTTCGATATACCATATTTTCGGAAAAAGGACAAAGTATTAATTATTTTATTTCTTTGTTGTATTTGTTACTGTGTAAGGAATAAACTCTAATATGACTCGTAAATAAATGTAAATATATTTCTATAATTTTCATTAAAATTTGTAAGATTTCTCTCCATGAACGAATTTATTCAAAAATTTCACTACTACAAAATTTAAAGTAAGAAGAAGGAGAAAGAAAGTTGTTGTTGCACACAAACACTTTGGCTTCTCCGGTTGGTGAAGAGCTAAGAGAGCTGAAGAGCTAAATAAGTATTCTAAACAAAATTTCAAAGCTTTAAATTAATAAATATTGTGTTTCTGGGATACAAGCAACTGTCTGCAATGCTTTAGTGTGCGTTAAAAGGCTAGCCTTTTATACAGCTGTATCAAATAATATACGGATTTTATATACATACATATTTGCTAAGTAAGTTCCATAGTCCTGGAAAGTAACTAATGTACCATTATACGTAATATACTATCGGGCCAGCATTTATCATCTTTTGAAATGTTTATGGAACAAAAAGTTTCCATAGTATGACGTTAAGCTTTCTTTAATCAACATTTTTAAAAGAATTGCTAGTCATAAATAAATGTAATTATTAATTGACCAGCAAACAATATAAACTATCCGGAAAAGAACTGAACATTGAAATTAAAGGAAAATACGAATTTTCTGTAAATTTTCAATATTCCGTGTATTTTTTGATCATTGGTGGTTTGGTTCTGTGAGAGTGAGCGAGCCAGCCAGCCTTTAATCGTACGTAATTTCTCTTTAAATCCCTAAAACATTAATTTTAATTCACTTTCATTTCATTCAGAAGAGATTTTCTTATTCTTCCTTTGCTGCTTCTATTAGTGGCTTTATTCCTCAATTTTTGTTATTGTTTGAGAATATCGAGCAAACCAACGACAAATATTGGCAACAGCAATAAAGTTTTATGACTTTAAAAATCTATTTATTTGAATAATATCTAAAAGCCTGTAACGATGCGCAGCAAACCTACTTTTTCCACTCATAAGCAATTCGAAATTTTAAGTTCCGGCAGTAGGCTTGGATTTTTTTTGTTGAGCTAGCGAGCCGCGTACAAGGCCAACTTTAGACGACAAGGAACAAAATCTCGTGACATAGACAGGTGATTGACTGCGCCGTCCTAGCAGTAGGCCTTGCCTTTTTTTTTTGACATTAATGATATGGGAAAGATTTCAAGGCTTGCTGGCTGGCTGTATTTTTTTTTGGTAAGATTAGGAGGAAGAAATTGTTTCGTTTTGGAAAAGAAAGGGAGTTGGATTTGGATAGCGCGATTGAGCGGTTGTTTGTAGATTTCTTGTTTGAAAAATTTCTTTGTTTTTTTTAAGAAATATAATACCTCCAGTTATATATACATAACAAATACCTACACTAGTACAGAACTAGACAGCTTTGCAAAATAATAACGAAGTGATTCTCAAGTGAGTTTTGGTACAATGAAGTGAAACGATATTGAAACCACAATAGTCGATTTGATAAGTTTGATAAGCGTTTTATACAAACGCGTTGTGATAAGCGCTTCTAAATTGCGCTGCAGAGAAGATCTGCTATAAAAATGTGTGAGCGGTAGCTGGACGATAAAAAATAAAGTTGTGGCCGTATTTGTGCAACAAAAAGAAATTGGGTTTTTCCGAAATGCGACGACCAATGGTAGTTTGGCATTCGATTATTAAAGAATATTAAATCGAATATCGGAATATTAAGACAGACCATATAATTTGTGCTGCAAACGAGTAAAATATCGGCTGCAATCCAGGTTCCTTCGCGACCTACACAGGTCACCATAGAAAGTGGAAACATATATTTTTATTGAGCCGCTGATCATCAATCCAGGACTGATTGCCCAGAGGGATTCGCCGTAGGACCTCCTTGTGTGCAGGACGTTTGGTGTGCAGGATTTATTTTAGAGTATTATAAATTATCCGTGATTGGTTTAGTCGAAGCCAGTGGTGTTCATTGGATTAATTTGAATAATTGAACGTGATTTCAATTAATTAATTTGGATAAATTAAACTAATTTAAATTGATTGATTAATTCGAATAATTGTAAGTTACCTGTCCCGTTTAAATTGGTACGATTAAATTTGATTCTTTGATAGATAAATTGGTGATTGAATAATTTATATTGTATAATTTGGTGAATATATATATAAGTAATCCTACTTCTTATAAATCTATTCGAATTTCTTATTATGCCTAAGCATTTCTTAATTTCGTCCACAATACTTTAGCCTACAAGTCCGCGGAAGTGTGCACAGTTCGACGCGGAGGGAACAGTTAGTTGAGAGATGCTGATGGTAATTGAAATTATTAATTTTTAATTTTACATTTGAGCCTTGAAATTTCGAAATTCACCCGTAAATTCCAGTAAATTGTAAAATTAATCGTAATTGTAAAATTAAACTTATTTGATAGCTTTGGTACGCAATAGCAGTTGCATGACTTAGTTTAGAGGCCCAGTTGGCATATATATAAAGAAATTTAAATAAATACCAAGAAATGTTTCTTGGTATTACCAACACGAATAATCTATTAAATACATTTAAATGAATGAATTAATTTAAAAATGGAGTAAGTTCGTTTATGTAGTGGGTGGGGCATGAAGGGGTGAGGAACATTTCAGGATAATGAAGGTCAAAGGGGGTGCTTAAGATTCGGGCCGACAAGCACCCATGGTAGGGAGGGTATAGACCGGCCGACCTTGGAAGCAATTTCCAGGAAGCTCAAATGGTTACCATAGGTTTTTTTGTTCTTGTTCTTGGTTGTACGGTGAACTAAATTTTTCTGCCAAACTAGTCACGTCCAGGGAACATGTGCAAGTCCCCGCCCAGCTGAGCTAAAGTCGGAGCACCTAGCACCGTCGCGTATGTGTTCCTTCGGCGAGAGGCCGACCATCAGCCTCAGACTACGGTTACAGAAATGGCGCCCAACGAGATGGCTGCATTAATTCTTTTAATCTCTTTTTAGTTGTTGAGTTTACTTCTTCCAAATTTAATTTAAATCAGCTATCCATGCCGTAATTCAAAATTTCATTTTTTTTTCTAAATCAAACACTCACAGTGTATACTGTAATAAGCTAATAAGTTTTTGTTTAAATAAATTCTAATTAATCTAGATAGTCCGTCATTGAAGTCTTACTTAAGACCAGTGCCGCTGCGTCGAAGTTTTAGTTGTGAAGTTTTTTTTTTGCTTGCATTGATTGATTAGTCCTGCCAACGGATTGTCTATGACCCAATTGCCAGTTGCGATCAATTATTTGCTACCGTGAGTCTATTAGTAGTGGTTGTGAAACCTTCATTAATATTGCCACCTATACATGCATACATTAAGAAAGGATTACTTCTTAGTCCTCGAGTAATTTTATGGATTATCGAGTTGCGAGAAGACAATCTTCTGTCATCTATTAATTGTTTTTTTTTCTTAGTTTGGCCTTATGTTATTTAATTTTTTTTTTTTTTTTGGTAACCAGTTAGAGAGATTTATAATTTTTTTTTTAAGAGTTCCTCACTCTCATGTAGCCCACCCACTAATTCAATCAGTACCGGAAATTTTAAATTTTTACAGAAATCGCGAATTAAGTATTAATAATTCAGTAATAATTTTTTGTCATTTGACTTGATTTAAAAATGATTCGTTCTCCGCCAAAGACGCGAAGTCGTGGTCGCCGCATTTTAGAGCAAACACCGCGAGATAATAGTAACCGAAACTTACCTTCCGGTAATTCTACATTCGTAGAAGGAAGTCTACATGTAAATGATACGCCAAACGCAGATGCAGTATTTACTTCACCTGTTTTGCGCGAAATTCCCCAAAATAATTTTGATATGAACCAACTGCAAACCTTTATAGCCCATTCGATCCAACAAAGCGTAAACGCCTTGACCGCACAGCTAGCTCTCCTTGTTACTAACGCGGTGGACAATAGGATGCAGTCGGGTGAATTAGCTGTTCCGACAATTGACGACGACCGAGATATTCTCGCACGACAGCCTGACGACAAGGTCGCTTCACTAGTGGCAAGGTGGAATTTGAAGTTTAGTGGTTGCAAGAATTCCATGTCGGTGACTGACTTTATTTTCCGAATCGAAACGCTGTGTAGTTACGCTGCGCTGGATTCAGCTTCTTTGACATGAATGCGATTACCCTTTCCTCGCTATTGTCACCGATCTGGTAGAGAACACTGCCTACTCCTAATTTGCTTGCATCACATTGAATGACGAAAGGCTTTCCGTAATCTGCGTGACATAACACCGGAGAAGTTGTTAAAACTTCTTTTAATAAGTTAAATGCTTTTTCTGCGTCTTCTGTCCAAATAAAGGATTTTTTTCTTCGCAAGAGGTCAGTTAGAGGAGCGGCCACACTAGAGTAATTCGAAATGAATCTCCGGTACCACCCTGAAAGTCCAAGAAATCGACGAACTTCCTTACTGGTCTTTGGTGTCGGATAGTCCACGATGGCCGATACTTTGTCAGAATCTGTCATAAGTTGGCCTTCTCCAACAATGTATCCAAGGTACCGCAGTCTTTTAAAACCAAATTTGCTTTTCTCTACATTAATAGTGAGCCCTGCTTTTCGTAATAATGAGGCTAGAATGTCAAGTCGATGGATCATCGATAGAAAGTCAGGAGCAATGACAATAATGTCGTCCATGTATACAGAAAACCATTCCCGGTATTCTTGTGGTATTACGCAGTCCATTAATTTAACGAAAGTCTGGGAAGCGTTGCATAAACCGAACGGCATCCTTTTAAATTGATAGAGAGGTCTACCGGGTACAGCGAAGGCCGTGATTTCTCGAGATTGATCGTCTAGCCTCACTTGCCAATAAGCGTCTTTGAGGTCCACTCCGGATATCCATACGGTATCCGATAGTCTAGAGAGCAGTCGATCAACTGGAGGAATCGGGTATGCACACTTCTTTGTCAGTTTGTTTATGCCACGCGCGTCTAAACAAAGTCTGTTTTTCTCCCCTCGGCGAACCAAACTCATACCGCTGCACCATGGACTATTGCTTAACTCTATTACGTCTAACGCGAGCATTCTGTCTATTTCCTCGTGGATGATTTTCTCTACCGGTGGAGAAACTGGATAATATCGTTTTTTAATCGGAGTTGAGCCTTGAATGTCGATATGATGTGCTAAGAGATTTGTTTCACCGAGTCCGAGAATTTTGGAAGACGGAAACCTTTGTATTGTCATGTCCAATAAATTTCGTTGCTCATCAGTCAGTTCGTGCATTTCCGGGTCATGTTTGAAAGTAACTTCCTCAACCATTGTCAGTTTTATACCGAATGCTTCCCAAAAATTCATTCCCAAGTATAATTTTTGGACCAAGCCAGGAACAATGTAAAGGAGTATATTTCTCGTTTTTCCTAAGAAATTCATTGGTACAGTGATAAATCCAATAATTTTCTGATTACCACCATTTGCACAATGAACCGAGGAATTTAATTTGGTGTACTTTTTGCCCAAAGAGCATAAGAATTCTTCCGAATCTTTTCCCAAGCAACTGATTCCAGCACCACTGTCCAAGAGTCCGTTGATATTTTTACCCGCGATTGTCACTACTTGAAAAGGGCGCGGATCATCCGGAAAATTTTCGGAATTGTCCAGCGTTACCGCCGAAATTTGTTTATGCCGTAAACGTAACTCTTTATGTAATTTTCTAACTCGTAGTATGTTTTTAGAATTACCAGTCTGTATTTTGTCACCAGTTGGAATTTTGTTAAAAATTCTGTCCCGCACTATTTGATATTGTTTTTGTCGGTCTGCTAAGGAAATTATTCGTTTGTTTTGTTTATTTTTATTGGTACTTCGTTCTGGGTCACGTCGTAATATTTTTGTTGGACTGAGAGATTTCTCAACAAGGACTACGTTATCCGCAGTGAAAATCTCTGTAGCTTCTTTTCCGGTATTATTTACGAACAGTTCCGATCCGGTCTCGAACTGTTCACTGGTAAGTTTAAATTTTTAGATTTCGTACAGTTCGGGCAGGTGTGGCAAGTCACGTTCTTGAATCCACATTTGAAACAAAATAGATTTCTTATGGTACTGCTGCATTCGTGAAACTTGTGACCTTGACAGTCACAATTCCAACATTTCAGATTTCTCGCGGTTGGAATCTCCTTTGGGATCGATCGCCGCAGCTCTTCAACAAAATTGTGTTCGTCCTCGTCTGTTGGAGCAGAAATTTCATGTATCTGGCGTCTGTGCTGTTGGCGAGTCATAAGTTGCCGTTCGGCTTCGCGACAATTTTCGCGAAGGTCGTCCAACGTCTGAATATTAGCGGCAAATATAAGTTGCCAGATTTTGAAACTCAAATTAGGTTTAATTAGTCCGATTAATTTTAAGTCGTCCAATGGATTCTCCATTTGTCCGTTCATGGTTAAAATTTTGAACAAAAAGTCGTCGAAAGATTCCGTCGTCTGTTTAAATTCCATAATAGACCTAAGAATTTCGAAGTCGGTATCTTGATGTCGGAATTCCTTGGTCAAAGCTTTCTTTAAGTCGGTCCAAGTCGGTAAGTTGTTGCGCCTTAGGTACAGCCAGTACCATTCGTCCGCTTTCCCGGTCAGCATAAGATGGAAATTAGTGCTAATCTGTTGCCATGAAAGATTGTTTCGTGACTTCAGCGTTTCGATTCGGAAAATAAAGTCAGTCACCGACATGGAATTCTTGCAACCACTAAACTTCAAATTCCACCTTGCCACTAGTGAAGCGACCTTGTCGTCAGGCTGTCGTGCGAGAATATCTCGGTCGTCGTCAATTGTCGGAACAGCTAATTCACCCGACTGCATCCTATTGTCCACCGCGTTAGTAACAAGGAGAGGTAGCTGTGCGGTCAAGGCGTTTACGCTTTGTTGGATCGAATGGGCTATAAAGGTTTGCAGTTGGTTCATATCAAAATTATTTTGGGGAATTTCGCGCAAAACAGGTGAAGTAAATACTGCATCTGCGTTTGGCGTATCATTTACATGTAGACTTCCTTCTACGAATGTAGAATTACCGGAAGGTAAGTTTCGGTTACTATTATCTCGCGGTGTTTGCCCTAAAATGCGGCGACCACGACTTCGCGTCTTTGGCGGAGAACGAATCATTTTTAAATCAAGTCAAATGACAAAAAATTATTACTGAATTATTAATACTTAATTCGCGATTTCTGTAAAAATTTAAAATTTCCGGTACTAATTGAATTAGTGGGTGGGCTACATGAGAGTGAGGAACTCTTAAAAAAAAAATTATAAATCTCTCTAACTGGTTACCAAAAAAAAAAAAAAAATTAAATAACATAAGGCCAAACTAAGAAAAAAAAACAATTAATAGATGACAGAAGATTGTCTTCTCGCAACTCGATAATCCATAAAATTACTCGAGGACTAAGAAGTAATCCTTTCTTAATGTATGCATGTATAGGTGGCAATATTAATGAAGGTTTCACAACCACTACTAATAGACTCACGGTAGCAAATAATTGATCGCAACTGGCAATTGGGTCATAGACAATCCGTTGGCAGGACTAATCAATCAATGCAAGGAAAAAAAAAACTTCACAACTAAAACTTCGACGCAGCGGCACTGGTCTTAAGTAAGACTTCAATGACGGACTATCTAGATTAATTAGAATTTATTTAAACAAAAACTTATTAGCTTATTACAGTATACACTGTGAGTGTTTGATTTAGAAAAAAAAATGAAATTTTGAATTACGGCATGGATAGCTGATTTAAATTAAATTTGGAAGAAGTAAACTCAACAACTAAAAAGAGATTAAAAGAATTAATGCAGCCATCTCGTTGGGCGCCATTTCTGTAACCGTAGTCTGAGGCTGATGGTCGGCCTCTCGCCGAAGGAACACATACGCGACGGTGCTAGGTGCTCCGACTTTAGCTCAGCTGGGCGGGGACTTGCACATGTTCCCTGGACGTGACTAGTTTGGCAGAAAAATTTAGTTCACCGTACAACCAAGAACAAGAACAAAAAAACCTATGGTAACCATTTGAGCTTCCTGGAAATTGCTTCCAAGGTCGGCCGGTCTATACCCTCCCTACCATGGGTGCTTGTCGGCCCGAATCTTAAGCACCCCCTTTGACCTTCATTATCCTGAAATGTTCCTCACCCCTTCATGCCCCACCCACTACATAAACGAACTTACTCCATTTTTAAATTAATTCATTCATTTAAATGTATTTAATAGATTATTCGTGTTGGTAATACCAAGAAACATTTCTTGGTATTTATTTAAATTTCTTTATATATATGCCAACTGGGCCTCTAAACTAAGTCATGCAACTGCTATTGCGTACCAAAGCTATCAAATAAGTTTAATTTTACAATTACGATTAATTTTACAATTTACTGGAATTTACGGGTGAATTTCGAAATTTCAAGGCTCAAATGTAAAATTAAAAATTAATAATTTCAATTACCATCAGCATCTCTCAACTAACTGTTCCCTCCGCGTCGAACTGTGCACACTTCCGCGGACTTGTAGGCTAAAGTATTGTGGACGAAATTAAGAAATGCTTAGGCATAATAAGAAATTCGAATAGATTTATAAGAAGTAGGATTACTTATATATATATTCACCAAATTATACAATATAAATTATTCAATCACCAATTTATCTATCAAAGAATCAAATTTAATCGTACCAATTTAAACGGGACAGGTAACTTACAATTATTCGAATTAATCAATCAATTTAAATTAGTTTAATTTATCCAAATTAATTAATTGAAATCACGTTCAATTATTCAAATTAATCCAATGAACACCACTGGCTTCGACTAAACCAATCACGGATAATTTATAATACTCTAAAATAAATCCTGCACACCAAACGTCCTGCACACAAGGAGGTCCTACGGCGAATCCCTCTGGGCAATCAGTCCTGGATTGATGATCAGCGGCTCAATAAAAATATATGTTTCCACTTTCTATGGTGACCTGTGTAGGTCGCGAAGGAACCTGGATTGCAGCCGATATTTTACTCGTTTGCAGCACAAATTATATGGTCTGTCTTAATATTCCGATATTCGATTTAATATTCTTTAATAATCGAATGCCAAACTACCATTGGTCGTCGCATTTCGGAAAAACCCAATTTCTTTTTGTTGCACAAATACGGCCACAACTTTATTTTTTATCGTCCAGCTACCGCTCACACATTTTTATAGCAGATCTTCTCTGCAGCGCAATTTAGAAGCGCTTATCACAACGCGTTTGTATAAAACGCTTATCAAACTTATCAAATCGACTATTGTGGTTTCAATATAGTTTCACTTCATTGTACCAAAACTCACTTGAGAATCACTTCGTTATTATTTTGCAAAGCTGTCTAGTTCTGTACTAGTGTAGGTATTTGTTATGTATATATAACACGAAACAATTTCTTCCTCCTAATCTTACCAAAAAAAAATACAGCCAGCCAGCAAGCCTTGAAATCTTTCCCATATCATTAATGTCAAAAAAAAAAGGCAAGGCCTACTGCTAGGACGGCGCAGTCAATCACCTGTCTATGTCACGAGATTTTGTTCCTTGTCGTCTAAAGTTGGCCTTGTACGCGGCTCGCTAGCTCAACAAAAAAAATCCAAGCCCACTGCCGGAACTTAAAATTTCGAATTGCTTATGAGTGGAAAAAGTAGGTTTGCTGCGCATCGTTACAAACTTAAAAATTTCGAAACTGTCTCACAGGATCGAAAGAGTTAAGAAGAAAAATTAACCTTAAGAAGCCATCTTAACGTGGGGCTCGACCATGCCCTGAGACTAAGGCCGGGCTTTTCATTTTTAGTAAGTCCTTCGCATGGTATGTGCCGAGATACTTATCATTCAGATCAGTGACATCGTATAGAGAATTTCCTATGCGCCGGATGACCTTGCACTTAGAAAACTTGTGTGCTAACTTTGCGCAGAAGTGTTTGGAAGAACTGCTTTGAAAAAAATTTCGTTTGTAAGCTATTTCGCCAGGTTCGAACGATATTTCCCTTGAACGCAAATTATATCGATTCTTGTGTGTTTGATTCGCTTTCTTAAGTCTGGCTTTGGCCTGATCGCGCAAGAGTTCGCGTCCTATATTATTTGGCAATACAACTGCATCTTGGTCAGTTAGGCTGTCCAGTTTCCGCAAGAGTTCATAATGAGAACCATTGCTTATAAAGCTTTGACCAAAGATGAAGAAATACGGGTCGATGCCCGTCGAATCATGTACGGCCGTGCGAAGAGAACAAGCAATCGCACTAATGTGCTGATCCCAGTCTTTCTGGTTTTTGCTGATATAAGCGCGTATTTTCGCGACAATACTGCGATTAACTCGCTCTGAAGCGTTTGCCTGAGGAGAATATACGGCAGTGAGTTGATGTTTTACTCCATAAATTGTCAGAAAATTTTTGAAATGTTTGGAAATAAACTGCTTTCCGTTATCTGAGAAAACAAATTCGGGAACTCCAAAAATGTGGAAAAATTCCGATTCTAAAACTTCAACTACTTTATTTGTGGTCGCGGATCTCAATGGTTTTAAAAAGGTGAACTTCGAAAACTGGTCTACTACAATCAAAATATATCGATGCCCTTTAGACGATCTTGGATATGGGCCAAGAAAATCTATATACAGTCGTTGAAACGGCCTCTCTGCTAACCACGTTTTCCCCATTGGAGGACGCATAATATAATTGGGAGCCTTCGTCTGTTTGCAAATCTCGCATGCATCCACATACTCGCGCACCTGCGCGGTCATTTTAGGCCAAAAGTAAAAATTTTGAAGTCGTTTTAGAGTCTTGTAAAAACCGTCATCTCAGATTTCTCAGATAACGGTCCACATAGAGCCGGGTCATGTACCGTAGAGATTAACCGATTTGTTAAGTCAGCCGGAATCCAAACTTTCCATAACGAGTCACTATTAAAATCAGTTCCTTTTAGTCTACTCTTTTTATATATAATGTTCTCCCTAATTTGGATGTCAGTGAATTTAGAAGGATTTTCCTGTATAAGTGTCAGCAGTTTCAGATACTCATCCGATTGGAAAGCACTGTCTTCAAGAATGTTGTCATTTGCGTTTATTTCTTCAATGTGGGCTCTAGAGAGGGCGTCTGCTACTAGGTTCTCTGACCCTTTACGGTGTTCGATCTCGAAATTAAAACGCTGAAGCTTTAGACTCCATCGAGCTAGTCGACCGCTGAGATCTTTTAGGCTCATCAGCCATTTTAAGGATGCATGATCAGTAACAATCTTAAAAGGTATCATTTCTATAAAAGGTCGAAATTTTTCAACGCTTAACACTGCTGCTAAGCATTCCAGCTCAGTCACTGTGTAGTTACGCTGCGCTGGATTCAGCTTCTTTGACATGAATGCGATTACCCTTTCCTCGCTATTGTCACCGATCTGGTAGAGAACACTGCCTACTCCTAATTTGCTTGCATCACATTGAATGACGAAAGACTTTCCGTAATCTGCGTGACATAACACCGGAGAAGTTGTTAAAACTTCTTTTAATAAGTTAAATGCTTTTTCTGCGTCTTCTGTCCAAATAAAGGATTTTTTTCTTCGCAAGAGGTCAGTTAGAGGAGCGGCCACACTAGAGTAATTCGAAATGAATCTCCGGTACCACCCTGAAAGTCCAAGAAATCGACGAACTTCCTTACTGGTCTTTGGTGTCGGATAGTCCACGATGGCCGATACTTTGTCAGAATCTGTCATAAGTTGGCCTTCTCCAACAATGTATCCAAGGTACCGCAGTCTTTTAAAACCAAATTTGCTTTTCTCTACATTAATAGTGAGCCCTGCTTTTCGTAATAATGAGGCTAGAATGTCAAGTCGATGGATCATCGATAGAAAGTCAGGAGCAATGACAATAATGTCGTCCATGTATACAGAAAACCATTCCCGGTATTCTTGTGGTATTACGCAGTCCATTAATTTAGCGAAAGTCTGGGAAGCGTTGCATAAACCGAACGGCATCCTTTTAAATTGATAGAGAGGTCTACCGGGTACAGCGAAGGCCGTGATTTCTCGAGATTGATCGTCTAGCCTCACTTGCCAATAAGCGTCTTTGAGGTCCACTCCGGATATCCATACGGTATCCGATAGTCTAGAGAGCAGTCGATCAACTGGAGGAATCGGGTATGCACACTTCTTTGTCAGTTTGTTTATGCCACGCGCGTCTAAACAAAGTCTGTTTTTCTCCCCTCGGCGAACCAAACTCATACCGCTGCACCATGGACTATTGCTTAACTCTATTACGTCTAACGCGAGCATTCTGTCTATTTCCTCGTGGATGATTTTCTCTACCGGTGGAGAAACTGGATAATATCGTTTTTTAATCGGAGTTGAGCCTTGAATGTCGATATGATGTGCTAAGAGATTTGTTTCACCGAGTCCGAGAATTTTGGAAGACGGAAACCTTTGTATTGTCATGTCCAATAAATTTCGTTGCTCATCAGTCAGTTCGTGCATTTCCGGGTCATGTTTGAAAGTAACTTCCTCAACCATTGTCAGTTTTATACCGAATGCTTCCCAAAAATTCATTCCCAAGTATAATTTTTGGACCAAGCCAGGAACAATGTAAAGGAGTATATTTCTCGTTTTTCCTAAGAAATTCATTGGTACAGTGATAAATCCAATAATTTTCTGATTACCACCATTTGCACAATGAACCGAGGAATTTAATTTGGTGTACTTTTTGCCCAAAGAGCATAAGAATTCTTCCGAATCTTTTCCCAAGCAACTGATTCCAGCACCACTGTCCAAGAGTCCGTTGATATTTTTACCCGCGATTGTCACTACTTGAAAAGGGCGCGGATCATCCGGAAAATTTTCGGAATTGTCCAGCGTTACCGCCGAAATTTGTTTATGCCGTAAACGTAACTCTTTATGTAATTTTCTAACTCGTAGTATGTTTTTAGAATTACCAGTCTGTATTTTGTCACCAGTTGGAATTTTGTTAAAAATTCTGTCCCGCACTATTTGATATTGTTTTTGTCGGTCTGCTAAGGAAATTATTCGTTTGTTTTGTTTATTTTTATTGGTACTTCGTTCTGGGTCACGTCGTAATATTTTTGTTGGACTGAGAGATTTCTCATCAAGGACTACGTTATCCGCAGTGAAAATCTCTGTAGCTTCTTTTCCGGTATTATTTACGAACAGTTCCGATCCGGTCTCGAACTGTTCACTGGTAAGTTTAAATTTTTAGATTTCGTACAAGCCTTCTGATATTTTTTTTTGGAAATAAGAATTGCTGAGCTCTTTGATTATTTTAAAATTGATAAATATGATAATTATACTGTTTTTGAGTATTTTATGTTATTGTTATTTTAAATATCTTAAATTTTGCATGGTTTCTTCATATACGCTCAATTCTATAATTTTCACAGCAATAAACTCTAGTATATTTGCAACACAATGCTTAACAACAACAACAATTAAATTTTAAATTACTGTACAGTCATATTTTATTAAGTTTTATTAAGTCATAAAATAAATGACTAAATATTATTATTTAAGTTTTTTTTATTAATTGAAAATTGTGCACAAATAAATTATTTCCTTTAATTTTATTTAAAACCTTAGTTAATTGAAATTTTACTGAAAAAAAGCTGAAAAGAACAACTCTTTCAGTTGAGTAGATTTTTGAAATAATTGAAATAATTTCAAATTTCTTGTATTGAAAGAATTCCATTTACAAAACACAACAACAGATCAAGCACAATCGAGGAAAACATTCGCAAATCAAATCAAGGAAGAGCAAACATACCGAGAAAGAAACAACAACTCGGATAGTTTCGTGTGTCCTTGACACAAATGTGTTCACTACATTTTTGTTTTATTCTATCTTGCAAAGCATGGAAAGCCGATGGTAGTAATTATGTATAATAATAACAACAGCAACCATAATTTGAAATGAAGGAGAAGTAGTACGTCCTTCTTCTCCATCTTTTTGTTCTTCTTCTTACCAACTCGAGTAAGAGCGTATAATTTAATGGCGGCTTAACACTCGGAAGTTAAGCAATTCTTAAACAATTTAAATCTGGTCAGTAGACAACAAAAACAGCAAAAGAAAAACAATAAAAACAAAGAGTTAAGCGATAGAACAAAAACAATAGAAGGTCTGAAAAGTGTTTGGAATGTAAGAAAATAAGAAAGAAACACGATTTCAGATTAACATAGATTTCTCTGGTTTTGTGATTTCAGAATACTAAATATCACGGACCTTAAAAGCAATAGCAATAAAAGAAGTAGTCGCAACAACAGCGTTAACAATAACAAAATGAGTGAACATCTCTTATAGCTTTCTTTCCTCCTGTTTCTCATACTCTTCTATTTTATGTGATATTCTCGATGCGCTGAATACGTACGTACGAGGTTTTTCTAAGAACTTGCAACATTGTTGAAACCCTTGATGATTACCGTCGCACTCATCGTGCTCTAAATGATTTACGATTCATCCTGTCGTTGCTAACACTCGGAAGCTAAGCAACCATCAAGTCCTTATCCGTGTTATTTCATTAAATGTACCGACAGACAAGTTTCTATGTAAAGCGTGTTTTTTTAGCTTAGATAGAACTTTCGATAGGGACAACTGTCAATACAAGCTGTCCTTCTGACGGCTTTTGTTTTTATTTTTATTCAGTGTAGTCTGGCAAATCATCACGAAGAGACTCATGCTTGAACAACGCTACCAAATTATCCAAATTTACTTTGAAAACCAGTCGTCGATTCGAGCAACTTATTGACGTTGTATTATCGCAAAATTGTGTTTAGCGATGAGGCTCATTTTTGGCTTAACCGGTTTGTTAATAAGCAATATTACCGCACCACGATCAATGATTTTTTGTTTGAAAATATGGATGACATTGATCCAGACGAAATGTGGTTCCAACAGGATGACGCTACCTGCCATACGGCGACGGCAATAATCGACTTATTGAAATCAAAATGGAACTGTCAATTGGCCTCCAAGGTCACGCGATTTGACACCTCTCGATTATTTCCTGTGGGGTCACGTGGCTTATGCGAGTCACTGGCTTACGCTGATAAACCAGCAACCTCCGCTGAAATCTGGAATTCAAAATTTTTCGCGATTATAATACTTTCTTTACTTCGTACAAGGAAAAGAAAGGAAACCTGAAGTAGAAAGACTACCGTTTTCAGACGAACATTTTAATCTGCACAATTTGCACAACTTGTGAGCAGTTTACTGCGGAATTGTACTCGGAATAATTAAAGTCTGTATTCTGAGAGTCACTAACTATTGAATCGTCTCGAAACTGCATTGCAAACAACAACAAAGAGACGATTTTTGTTGTTTTTTGCAATGCAATTTCGAGACGATACAATAGTTAGTGACTCTCAGAATACCCCTATAAGACTTTAATAATTCGCCGAAACAAATGCATTTGAAGCTCTTTTCGGGTCCATTTTGTACAAGCAAGCTGTTTTTTATTCATCAGCGATCGGAAAATCGTCCAGGTCAAGCATTCGTAACAGCACTAGTCCATGAACATGAAGCCGTATGCAAGAGAAACTACAATAGGGTTGTGTTCAATCAAGAGAACAACGCAATATTAGTTTGGATGCAATTTTTAATTCGCACAATTGCGGCTGTAGTGTCAGTCCTTGTGGACCGAGAAGCTGTTTGACTACTTCTCTCGGATATTCGGAGCTCCAAATGCGACAGTTTTGCTTCTTTACGCACCCAGACGCAGGAAAAGGAGTCTCGTCGCTTAGAATAATTTTGTTTGGAAAATCACGATATTGTTCATGCGTTTCCGGCACTCATTTTCGCGGTGAATTTGTGTGAATACGAGTGTCTATTGATCCATATTTAAAAACCAGCTGGCTTTTACTTGTCGCGTGCAATCACAATGACTGCGGTGTTGACAGTTGAAAAATGACGCAAAATTTTAAAGGATACTGTTGACTTTGTTGAAAGACCTGGAGTCATATAACTTTCTGTTTCCATTAGTTTCACTAACTCGTTTATTGCTGTATACGTTGTATTTTTCATTTTTTACTCTTCTCGTTAATCAATGAAATTCGTTTTTGTTGTTGTTGTTTTGCTGTAGCATTGAATAGCTTTGAATGTAGTAGTATTTTTTTTATCCCAACGATATTGATATCGTGCGAAAAAAGAAAACACTTTCTATTTTTTTTTCATTTATTACAGTTAATTTGTTTTTATTTTATTTCATTTAATTTCATTTAATTTTCTTCGGTTTCACATAATAAGAATCGGTTGAAAGGTTTTACAAGTAGATAGTTTCAATTTGTTTTCTTTTTATTTCTTTTATTTTGTTCCTTTTGCTAAATTCTTAATCGAATATACTTTTTTGGTTCTATTTTTTATAACTTTTACATTTTAGGTTGACAATTTCACACTGAACAATATTTTGATAGTTCTTGTTATTGTTTGATCCTATGAAATCTAACACGTCGATTTTCTATCAGTTTGAGTTTCTTAATAACAACTTGTTTCAAAAACTTAATACAGTCGCAGTGACTTAAAAACATTTACAAACATGGCTTCCTAACAGTGTTAACGAAGAGGAAGAACTTGGAGGAGGAAGTGGCGGAGGAGGTGGGTTTGGTAAAAGTATGTAGACGGGAGAGAAAAAGATGTCTTTCTCTATGGGATACAAAACTTAGCCCATATGGGCTTGTCGTGGGCTTTAATGACTGCTATTTTTTTAAAACCTGTAGATCTGGTTTCCGTCTGCTAAAGAACAATGATTCATTCTTTGTCTCTCTCTATTGCCTCAAACACTTCTCCCTCATCCGGTCACCCGTGCCAGGCCCTTATGGGTAATAGGCTGGTTTGCGAAACTTGTTGCAGGCCGCCAAAAGTGCATCGTTACTCTACAGTACAAGAGCATTTAGACAGAGGAGGGAGGGCCAGGATTGTTAAATGTTGATTTATTAACAATTTCTTGAACTAAGGACTACATTTCGTGCTACAAGTTTTGTTAATTACATATTAATAAAAGGAAAAGGAAATAGTACGAGTATTAGAAAAAACCGTTTCTATAGATGTTTTACTAACTTTTATGTGTCACTTAAAGTTTTCATAGACCACTTCATAGATTTATATTAACAATTAGACTTTATTTAGTTTTACTTTTGATCAATTTTACAAAATTTTGTTTTGTTTTATTGATCAAAGTTTAAATTAATTTTTGATTTTTTTAGCTGTTTTTAAACTTAAGTCTCGTTTAAAACTAATTTTTACTTCGTGTAAATTTTTTTGATTTCTTTACATTTTGATTTCTTTGGAATTTAGTTAAAAATCTACTAATTCATATTTAAGAGTTTTATTAATTTATATGTATCGTATAAATTGCATGTATAACACGGTTATATAATAAGAAATTTGTATAGCATTTATTGTTGTTTTGATTTATTCTAAATTTTATATACAATTTTATTTCTTTGATTACAAGTCTTTACCACACTATTTTGAATTGCTTACACAATATTTTAAAGTAGCTTAGATGCTCTTTTCTTGACATTTCAATTAATTTATGGTATGACCATTCATTTTTCTTAATACAGACTTCATCGCCTGTAACGGTTTCTGGCCGTGCTGTGCCGAGCAACAACACTGGTTGCAGTCTAGAATTTGGTTGATTAAGAGCGGGTCGGGCCGCATTGGTTTATGTACAAGATCCATAACATTTACTAAAGATTGAAAAATGTAAATCTAAACTTGGAGTGAGAGAGCCAGACTTTTGTGTTTTTCAATTCAATTTAAAATTTTATAATTTCAATGGGTTCTTATGGGTGCAAAGACAACAATTTGTCTTTGCAGAAAAGTTTTTATATACTCGTTTTGGAGATTTTGACATTTTTTTTGAAATAAGTTTAAGTTAATACTACAATCTAGTTCTAAACATACTTTGTATTAATAATTATAACTAGTACGATGTATACATTATGCGTTAAGTTTTTTAGTTGATATTAGAGAATAATTCTTGCTATAGCAACTTGCAGTTTACAAGAATTTTTTTTTTTTTACTTCAGTGTTGCATCCAGTGTCGTGAATTCAAGCTCTCCGCGTGGCAGGATCAGATCCGGATCTGCAATATATACTGGTTTTTATAAACACAAAAAGAACGCAAGAGTGAAGGGAGAAATTAGATTAATATGTGACCAATAAGAATCGCGTTTAAAAGTGGTTAAGTAAAAAGTGCAGTCAATCGTTTGTAGATGAAAATTAAAATATGTTTGTATTGTGTATTATGTCAAAAAAGCAGGAAATCAAAGAAAGACAAAAGAGGAGGAAGAAAGAGAGAGAGGGAGAGAGAGAGAGAGAGAGAGAGAGATTTTATTTACATAAATAAATAAATTATTTAAAAATTGTTACTACTATTATTACTCTATGATCTTCCTATAAACCATTACATTTGTTCACAGCATCATCACAGCATTTGTAGCTTCTCACTACAAAAGAACTCCGCATCTATTTCCAACAAGAACTGATTTTTATGAAGTGCTTAACACATTTTATCTCGTTCAGAAACGTTTAACTTTTCCTCAATATTTTTTCTTAGCATTAGTCTTGTTCAAGAACAAGCGCATGGTGCAAGTATTATGCGTTTATCTAATCCATGCACCTTCAAATATTTGGAGAAGAACAATATTATTATTCTGAGCGTTGCTGCTGTGGTCGAACTCATGATTTTTTGTGGTTTTTATTTTCCTGAGAATATCTACTAATTTCATGATTCATGATCGTTCCTTAAAATCCATACAAAAACAATTATGCGTCAATTGATTATGCAGAGTCTATTTACTTTCTTTTTCATGCCCTAGACCCGAAGGGATGAGGGTATATTCACTTTGTTCTTCCGTTTGTAACGCATTAAAGGAGGCGTGGCAGATATAGAAAAGTATATATATTCTGGCTCAGAATCACCTCCTGATTCGATTTAGCCATGTCCGTCCGTCTGTCTGTCTGTCTGTCTGTAGAAATCACGATTACGGGAGAACGAATAGAGCTAACGCCATAAAATTTGGTACGAATATTCTTTGTCACCATAGGCTGTTTGGTTTTGAAAATGGAGAACATCGGTTCAGTGCCACGGCTACTTTTTACAGAAAATTTTAATTTTCCCTTGCTTTTAGCTCAATTACTCAGCTTGTAGAGCGAGTTTAAAGCTTAAATTTCATTGCCGAGTCTATGATGTGAAACTTAAATACACTCCCAGAAATGGGCGTGGTCCGCCCACTGGTGACGGTAAGAGAAGAACAAATGGAGATATAGTCTTGAGATTTGCCTCGATTCTTGCATTCTCTTCCCTTCTCCTAAAATATTCTAAAAAATAATAATAAAATAAAAAGTTATCTCACAGAAAATGGGCGTAACGCGCCCACCGTTATACGATACCATATAATGAGGTGTTTGTTGAGAAAAGCGGTGCTGTAAATGAGTTACTATATCAAAATTTACTATATGTAAATTAAATGAAAGTGGGCGTCACCCGCCTAATTTTTATCGTCACTTCAACAGATACGGGTGTAGGGTATATGAGCTTCGGCCAGGCCGAAGTTAACGCTCTTACTTGTTTTATACAAACTTAACTTTGCATTATGCGCCATAAGAAATAGTCTCTTACAAAGAACTTTTGTGTGAAATGATTTTTTAAAAATGTTGCTTCTAAGGAAAGCAGGAAGACTAAAGAAGACGTACCGATAATAATACGCACTATCTGTATCAGTGCTGAACGCTTTCATAGATTTATAATTCAATGAAACGGAAAGTTTTCAGAAAATCATAATTAATTAATGCCTTTTTGAAGGACGAGAGACATAATGAGGCTATTGCATGAAGGTGCAATTGTGTACGTATTTTACGTATGTTCGTGTATGGAAATGCGTTTATATTTGTATAACAGTAGTTTTTGTTTTCTGATATTCCTTCAGCTTTCCGACAGGGTTGGAATGAAAAAAACCCTAAAGATGGCACACCGCCGAAGCCAGTTTGTCACCAAACTTGACAAAGGATGACGGAAATTCGTCATTGTGCTCTTCTTTTTTTAATATTTTGCCGATTATAATTTTGTTTAGCATTCCGTTCACAGAATCCTCTTTAAAAGACGTCAGTCACAGAATTCTCTCTCTGAGTGCATACAGTACGCATTGTGTGTGTGTGGTTATGTGTGCGGCTTGCGGTAGAGCAGAGGGCGCCTCCAAATGTAAACATTTTTGATGGGAATTTAAAAAAAACAGTATCAAACCGCAGCAGGAAATATTTATTTTGTGGCACAAGCTATTACGAGATTCCTCTGGTTATGCTTGCTGATGTTGTTGCTATGTTATTGTTGCTGTGCTTATTAATGTTGCTTCTTTCATTGTAAGAACAAGCAAAGCAACTATGATGCCGCGGTTAGGCACTCTTTCCGTCTCTCTAACACACTCTCTGTCGTGGGAATGTCACAACTTTCGTTTTATATTTTTTCGATTAGAATTCTCATGACTTGCTCTCTGCTGTTGCTGATGGACGGCACTATTATTACCATTGTCGCGAATGTCAGGATTTTCAGTTTTCATTTGATGCGAGTATTGTATCGTATATACTTTTAGCATGTCTATTGCCGCAAACATAACTATCGCATAAAAGCTTCACTCAACTTAAGAACTCATTAAAATAATCCAAGGCTCTTAAACGAAATGTTGCATGCCACACCCACCATCACCGTCCCTCTGTAACGCTGTTAAGTCATTCGAAAAGTTCGTTACTAAAACATGTCCATGCCATTCAGCAGCTGAAGATGCCAAATAAGCTGCCGAGCCAGTTCGCTGCAGCTGACTGACTGACGTCGCAGAGCGATCGAGCAGAGGAATCAAAGCGTCGCCTGCGGAAATGTGTAAAAGTATTTATTTAATGGTTGAAGAAGAGAAAAGGAATGACGGAGAAGGAGAGAGAGTTAGAGAGAAAAAAGAAACAGGTTTGGTAGAAGGTGATGTGTACAGAGGAGAAGAGGGCGTGATACGATAGTAAGATAGTGACTATCCGTGTGTCGTGTTAAGAGAAGAGTGAGTGACTTTATAAACTGCGAGCCAAAGGATTATTGTTTTCACAAGTAACATCATTATCATCTTCACGTTTTGTGATCTTGCTCCGGTTGGTTGCTAAAGGATACTTTTCAACTGCTGTCGAGACGCTGGAAAATGCTTTGCGCTGCGTCGGACTTCTAAGGCTCTAAGTCTATTCTAAAAAGGTCTTAAGCATTTGAATGAAATCATATGCACTAATTTTATGCTTGCTAAAAAATAATTATACCGGCACCTTGTAAACAGAACTATGAGCTTGCGCCACAAACAACTAAAGCGTGATGGTATCTACAAAAGAAAAGCGTTTTATTTTTACTGAGTATAAAAATAGATTGTCATTTAGAAAGTGAAAGTATAAATTCCATTGTTTAAGCTCTACCGTGGTCTCAAGGCTATAGATTCGCTTATTGTCATTAATCGCACGATTTGTACTCCTTTTAACTGTCATGATTGTGTCATGATTGATTAATGATGATAACGCTGGAATTTGTTACAAATCTGTTCAAATTTTCAGTTCTTGTTGGCGAATTGTTTATATTCTTCTCAATTTATTATAAAAACAAAGCAATTATAGAAAATATATATCTACAATACAAAATGAGAAGGTCTTAAAATTATATAGAAAATAAAGTAATATTATAATGTAAACAGGGATGCACAACTCAGCAGGGATGTACCGAGACAAGTTTTTCGATCATTCAATTTCTCCAGTCAATTTCTCATACGGGCTGACCGAGAGCAACAAAATTAGGACTAAGTTTTCAAGCCAGTCTGGAGAAAGTAAGAATCAATTTTACAACCAAGAGAGCAGGTTTTGAACCAATGACAGCCACGATGAGAAAGCTAACCCACGCGTACGAATTCGTTTGTACATATATTCATCTTACCAGGACTCCGTCAAGCCAACGGCAATACCAAACGGGCTGAGTTGTATATCTTAAATTTAATCAAATAACTATAAATTTACATTTGTAAAAGAATTAAGAAAAAGAAAAATGCTCGTAAACGAAAATTTTATGTTTAAATTTTTAGCTTTTATTAATATCTATGTATCTCTTTAAATAAGTTCCTTTTTTGAAATAGATTTTTTAATAAAATAAAAATAAAATGTTGGCATTCAATTAAAATATTAAAAAGGAAAACAGTTTTAATTTATAAGTGCCAAAAAAACCTAAAATGTTTACATTTTTACATTCTTTACTATCAAATAATTTAAAGTTTAGTTTAGTTGTTTATTTAATTAAATAGTGTGAAAGCAATAGAAAAAAATACTTTTTACATAGTTGCCACATTATACAAAAAAATAAATTTTTTCTTACAACTACATTAGCAAAAGAATTACAAGATAAAATCGCAACAAAATAATATCAGAAATACTAAAAATGTATAAAAATTATAATTATTATTTATATTAGTTTAAGCCTAATTTAAATTGTGTATATTTTTAAAAATTTTTTACAGAGATTTGAAAGGAAGCGAGAATCAAAAAATATTACATACAATAGAAATCTACAGCGTTAAAATTATTCTCTACGCAATCATAGGAGCAGAGTGAAATGGCAGAGTGTAAGTGTGAATAAGCGAGTGTGTGTGCAAGTGCGGACAAGGCATGAGCAGTTTGCGTGCAGCTACAATTTATCGTAAATGGTTTTCGGTATACCGTTCAGACTGGGCTGGGCGTATTGAATGAAGCCTTCCGAAATGTAGTGATGTTGGCTGCTCGTAGTGCTGGCGCTACAGCGTGGACCCATGGCAACGCCGGTGGCCCGACTACGTATTTCGGCCGGTCGAGCAATCTCCTCGTCATGCAGTTCATCCTCTTCAATGTACATGGAGGGTACATCAGTGCGGGCTGGTCTGGAAAGGAGGAAAGTGACAGAGAGAAAGAGAAAGGTTTGCATTAATTGAAGAGACGAAGAGATCCAGAGAGGGGGCGTGTGAGCGTGGAAGAGAATGTTCAGAAGAGAAGATAATTATAAGAGATATTGAGTGACTCAAAGAGTTAATGATTTAGAGCGGGAAAAAGTCGCAGTGTAGACTTATTCGCGTTACTGAACCAATGACAGCACCGTAGGAAAATTCGGCCTGATCATTCTTTTTTCCATTGTTAATTGCTTTTGGGACTTTCTACTGAAATCAAAGTCTCAGCACTTTTCGAAAGATAGTCTTAACGCTTTTGAAATTGAAAATGTTAGATCTTTTTGCTAAAATTTCTTTTGGCTGAACAGCCAACAACTTAAAAGTCTACAAAACCGAAAACATGCTGAATAAAAACTTGAATAAATTTAATACGATCGCAAAATTTAACATGAAAGAGGGTTGGTTTGGTCGGTTTTTTCTTTTTTATGCAGTTATCGTATGGCAATTAAATTTTACTCTTTCATGGAATATTATTGCTTAAACGTTGATCAGATTCACATCCACAGAGACACATACACATTCACACTTCCAAACACACACACATCCATCCATCCATAAGAGCAGTGGCAACATCATCGAATTTCAATTCGAAAATAAATTTCAATAAAATCCTAGTCCCGAGAGAAGCTGGCACGAAGAGATAGAGAGAGGGAGAGAGAGACAGAGAGTGGAAGAAAAGATACTCTCTGCAGCAGCTCAAATGGCATGTTGGTAACGTCCCTCTTGATAAACTTCATCGATAGTAAGCGCTGATATGCCATTATTGAAGTTTTCAAATAAAATTTAATATTTTAATATTTTTTATATGTATAATAATTTAATATTCTTTTCCGCGATATTCCGGGAATGTACGAATACTTTTATTACTTGACCTATCACTGAAAATATTATATTTGTATGCTTCACCGTGTAAATGTATGTATGTGTTATGAATGAACGATGACGTTATGAAAAGTTTCATGAAGAAGGTAATACTTTTGTCGCTCGTTGCTGGGTTTGTTTTAGCTGGCAGGACTCCACCAAAACGCACATACACACACACACACACCCTTACACAAATCCACCCGTACCTATATAAGAAACATGCACATACAAAAACGTGAGCATTTACGTGTATGGATGGCAGTATTCCTTCAACCCACATTTCTTCTTCTTTTTTGTTTGTGTGTTTCCGTTTAGTTTGTGGTAAGCATACAATAAAGCTCCATTGTTACAACAACAATGTAGAATGTTGATGATGACGATACGTAATACAATAATAGCTAAGAGTCGTTCGTTCATATGATTTTTGTGAATATTTGGCAAAAATCCATTTGATCAAAAATATTGAGTCAATTAAACTAATTGCTTACGATAATTTTGACTCTTGTGGAAGAGTGCTTCTTTTTCTTATATTTTTCGAAAGCACAAAAAGTACTTTAGATGTTGAACAATTTTTTGAAGCAGTCAGTGTTAGAGTAAGAATCATATTTTCTCTCAGAGAGCTGCTCTAGACAATCTAACAAGTAGAATTTTTTCCGAAAAGACACAATTTGAGCCTCGGTTACAAATAACGTGAAGAAAACAAACTTTTTCAAAGTAGACGAGATCTGAGAACGAGACAGGCTTTTCCAGCGAGCCGTCGTTTTTGAATAAGATCGCCGAATCTTCGGAGACCTGCACACTTACGCTCGACTACATTCAATATCTTGACGTGTTTCGAATCTGGCGTAAAAAGCAGTCTAGTTTCAACAAGACCTGATATGTATTTTGCAGCTTTTTAAAAATATCAAATCCATAAGCTTATAATCTGTCAACAACTATCTTGAAATATTAATTGTTAACCGAGTTACCTAAATTCTCCTTTAATAAACGAGCTCTAATTGAAGTGCATTCTATAAACCATCTAGAGCAGTTACTGGTATTCTGTTTTCTTTTTCTTTTGTAAACTGATAAATGAATGGATGATGGTTAAATTCTCACTAAAACACTTCAAACTGAAATGATAATAAAAGTGGTTGTATTTTGAAATGACAGGCAGATAGTGGACTGAGGTTATGAAATGACCGACATTAGTTTGATGCCAAAAACAAAACAAAAGAAAACATCATAAACCATAAAATGAATTACTGCACGTGAGTCGCCAAATGTTTCCGGATTCCGGAACTATTTTCTTTGTTTGTGTTTGCATAAAAAATAAAATACATACAGCATCCACAAATGGTTTTGACAACAACAGCAACGACAACAACAATAACAATTGGAGCCATAACTATAGGATGTTGTCTGTCACTGCATGCTTGTCACAATATATTCATTATATTATTTCTTTTTTTTTTGCATTGTCAACGAAGCTGCTGGTTGCGACTTTTTTTATATCTCTCGGAGTCTGCGTTTGGGTGACTGTGTACGTGTGTGTTTGTGTGAAGTGTTCATATTATTATTATGTATCTGTGTGAGGAAATAATGGAATGCATGTTTCCATAAATTGTCGTGCGTGTGTGTTTGTGAAAGTTTTTTTAATGTCATATGGTGCTTTTTTAATTAAAACAATAACTTATTTAATTTTTTACCAACTTTTTGTTTTGTATTCGAACGAGGTTTTAAATACGAGTAACATGACGTTCATGGCTGCAATGCATTTTTATTCGTGCGAATTTACTTTACGCTGTCAAAAAAGTATTAGTATTTTTTAAATACTATTAAAATATTACTACTATTACTATTAAAATTTTTTACCATCATTTATACGATAAATAGAGAACTAACTATATTTATCGATGCCTACTCTTAATGAGTCATTATTGGAAGTCATCCGGACTCACTATACGGGTTTCTCCGGATTTATTCGATTGATAACTTTGGGTTTATTTTGTGTACATTCATCGAATTCATTTTTGAAATCTTCACACGTAGATTGCACTAAAAACTCCTTTTCTATTATTACAAATTAGTTTTTACGATTCATGTCAAACATCTATTCATAAGCCTTAAGAGCTCATTTGATCCTATTCAGTTCCAAACGAATCCACGATGCATAGTTTATACCTTCTAATCTGTGCTCAAGTCCGTCTGAACCAACGGCGCACTAGTGATATTTTCCATAACTGAGTATTATCTGTTCACAATATAATATCATCTTTACATCGTCCCTTTGCGGAGTACCAACCACACATACCCACACTCACACAACCTCAACGAAAGTCACAATGATGTCAGCCTGGTCACATACCTGTTTTGCGTTATGTTTCCTTCCACTTTTCTAGCACATTTTATTCTAATTGGACGCTGTTATACAGAATTTTTGCAATCTAAAATCTACGATCTTAAGCTTATTTCAACTTAATTGAGTTATCTCATGGCCTTCTGGGTTCGCCTGTTCAATTCTTACGGTCACCGGGTAGAGCCTCACCCTTTGGCACTCTTCTTTGGTTATCAAATGACATTTAGTGGAGATAATTATCGGTTAGCCGAGAACGGTTGTGAAGATGTAGAGATTTCAACGCTTTATTTTGGGGTAAAGCCTCAGGGAACGAAATAAAAACTCGAATATAACGAAGTTGCGAAAATATATTGAGCAGAGAGAAAAAACCATTGAGAAACTGAAGAATGAAAACTAATTAAGAGAAAACCAGAAGAGACTATGCTAAAAGTGAAATAAAGGAATAAAATTGCAGCAAAAAGAAATACAAATTTACAATTAACAGGCTTTGTTGTTGTTTCTAGAGCATCCGCTAACAAGCGTCATGAAGATAAAGGTTAATGACTCTCAGTAACTTTTACGAAAGAAATATGAAGAAGATAAGAAAAAATTTGGTTTAGTTATATAACATTTTTGCCAAGGCGCTTTTTAATTTTTTTCAGGTTATTGGAGTTTTCTCAAAACTTTCATAGTCGAGGCAGCTAAAAAAGAGGCTCACTCTTTCTTCTTTTTCTAAGAAAGTTCGTTTGTTGTAAACGGTTTACAGAAAGCAAAAATCTACTTCTTCGATGTGAAATATTTAAGAATTGAACACAGCTTTCAGAATATATTCAAAATTTGACTCATCTTCTATACCAGAAAACGTATGCACTAAAATTTCCAAAAACAATTTGATGTTATAGACGTTGTTATAGCCGTTGTTATAGCCGTTGTACGAGTATATGTATATAGATTATGAACAGAAACATGTACAAAGTTATAAAAAACGGCCTTTTTTACTTTAATAAATGAGTATGGTCAATTTGCTGCGCAACACTTAAAAATGTCACCTGTAGATGCTATCTTGCAAGACAGGTCAATTATTAAAGACTAGGGCTATAAATTTTATCAACTGCAAGTAGGAAATTTAATATATAGCCTACAAGTCCTTCCGCTTATTTGAAAAAACTCCTCCTACTTTTTTATTGTGGTAAAAAGATTTGGTTTTTATAAATGCATCTCTTTATTCTTAGTTTTCTCTTAGTTTTTATCGAAGAAACACGTAAAACTCTTCTATAATTAACCATTTTAACATAATAATTGATTTGGCAGCGAGCCATAGCATGACTTTTTGGCAATAGTTGCAGAACCGTCTGCCTTCGTTGCACCCTACGCATTCATAAGATTCAATAGATTCAGGAATTGTTTCCCACCAAAAAAAAACAATTGCAGCGAACACCGCAACAACAATAGCTTGAATGACAACAGCGACAACAACAAATACCGCTCAAGTGTCGTATTAAATCCATTCAATTTTTGAAAAAGTTTAACAAAACTTGTCCTTGATATTATCCAGCACTGTGTTTGTTATTGCTGTTGTTGTTATTATGATTATTATTGTTGTGGTATTTACGTTTATCACAGTTGAGTTGACACGCTGGATTTTACTGAGACAATTATTATTTTATTTGATTCCAAATGAGGGCCAAAAGCTCAAGAAAGTTGTTGTTGTTGTGGATTTTTTTCAACATTCTCAATATAGTTCACACTCAGCTTCTTGAAGTGTTTTAAGTGGTAAAATCCCGGCCGATTAAAAAAAAAAAAAACAAATTCATCGCGAGCGATTCATCGCAAAACAAATTCCTTGCAAAGCAATTCATCCTACAATTGTTTAAAATCGTACGAAATGAAATGTTATTTTGTCTTATTTTTGTTTTCTAGTCTCTTAGACGTGATAAAATGGACTTTATTTTGTAAAGTTTTCCGCTCAAACCTGCCGGATAAAATTTACTTCTCAACCAATTTGTACAACATTAGTCCTAATTACGTGTGCTGATGTTTCGAAGAACACAAAAAACACGAAAACACACACTCTCAAAGTATGGCTATAAACAAATTAAGAAACTTTTCTCATAAATGTCAAAAATGAAAAAATTAAAGTGTCTTCATCGCTGTGGCCTTTGCCGTTGACGACGTCGGTTTCGTTTTTTTTCGTTTTCAAGACTTTAAAATTGTTTAATATGAAAAGTTTTATCATTAAATTTAACTGATTAGTTTTTTCATTATTATGAAACGCGATATTATTTAACCATTTCACACACCCGCGCACAGACACAGGCACACCGGCACACACACCGATACACCCACAGGTTCATAAGTCTCTTTCCAACAAATCCTTCATGTCAATCTTGTTCCGGGTTTATTTCATTATTCCGATTGCACGAAAGTGTGTGTGTGTTGCGGCGGCTGGTGCAGAGAAGAGAGGATATTCTGAAACCCGCGAAGATGTTCTTGTCACCCAAGGTGTCACGTACAAATAGTTCAGGTTATTCCAAACCAGTTTACCGAAAGAGTCCTTTGCCGTCGACGTATTCTACCTCTATCCGTCGTCCTTCTTGGCCCTAACCTCTTATCCTACCACCTGTTCACTTTCCTACACTGTCTCATATTATCCTGTGAGCATCTTTTACTGTCTTCACTCGAGCATTTAAGGGTGTTCAATTAAATTAATTACTAACTCTCGAGGGCGGAAAAAAACAACAAGTAGCAAATGCAGGGTTCGGTGACAGCAGCACTGATGCTTAGAACGGTTTGCGCGGAGTAACTGCTGCAACTGCTGCTGACGCTCTCGTCACTGTATAACCGACTAATGATGATGTTAGATAAAGGCTACTGGACCGTTCCATTATTGAAGAGTCTTTGCCAAGCAGTGCCTCTCTCTAACTGATTTATACAATTTCTTGTAATTATAATTATTGGAAATAATTGGAAGATAATCCCTGGAATTAGTCACCATCTCCCTTCAGCTTTGGATAACGTTGATAGATATTCATTAGATATTAAAAGAATTTACTAAATCTCTTTGCGTGACATTGACCCAGGCAGTGACAGTGACAATAAAAGTGACATTAACAGCGAGAGTGACAGTAAAAGTGGCAGGTAAAAATGTGGGGAAATTATTTAGATCAAATTATAAATATTTAAAAGAAACTTGTCGTGGTGACATGCAAGAATTGCGTTGAAATTAAATCCCTAAAAAAAATTGTTCCATTTCTGTCCAGCTCTCTTCTTTGTTGAAACCGTAGAAAATAATTCCAGATCAATCATACGACATGTTGTAAGTTTGAATGTGTTCATTGACAAATGATCGATAGAAAGAGAACTCATGGTATTAATATTCACCAACCAGAATCATTTACATCTTTACGGCATCGGTGAAAATCTACATCGGTCTGGACTGTCTTCAAATCTACGAGGACAATCTGACGACCAGATTGAAAATGTATTTGTATGGACATGGATGGATTTGTATGGATGTAATTTGTATGGACAGGTCAACACGAATCATGTACCATTATGAAAATCTGCGTGATTCGTTCATGATTTTTTGAAGACATGAGCAACAGAGAATTCTTTCTCTTTGGCGGGAGTGTTAAGCGAGTTTAGATTAGCGTTTAAGTACCGTGAAGTGTAGAAGTCTTCTTGTTGTATTACTGAAGAGAATCTGTTCTCTAATTTCGTCGCTTGAGGGTACTTCGATGCTAATGTAAAATCGTACAGTGGCACACTTTTACCGCGCGACTTTGCCAAAACAAACAAACAGGATCAAAGCAAACACACACATACACTCTCACTTAAAAGCGACGCTTTTACCGAAACTAACTTACCTCATGCTTTTGCGTACATCCTGTGGCTGCGGTGGACGCGGTCGATGCTTGCATACAACCACGATGCCAGCAACAATAATTGACGTCACGACCACGGCGCCTATCGCTACTACGGCCGCCAGGATCAACAGTGTAGACTGTTTTTGAGCAGCGGCTGCGGCCATGCCGCCAACGACGCTGCTGCTGCTGCCAGTGCTGCCGCTACTAGCGCTATTGGCGCTGCTGCCACCGACATGATGCGTCGTCTCCGCTGGAGTTGGATCCTCTGAGAGTATGGATTCATCTGCGAAGGCACACACGAATACACACGGAAAAGAGCAAACAATAAAAATTAATACGAATGCTGGAAAAGGAAGTAGAAGAATTGTAAAGGATTGAAGAAAATGAACCATCCAACAAACAAACGAATTAGTAGATGAATTCGAAGGACTGACAGAAAATAAATTCAGTGGAGGAGAGAAAGAAGGAGATTGATAAAAACCCTTATTTATTCATTCGACCCTGTCGAGACTTGAACGGATAAAGGAAAACATCGACGCGTCGATGATTTGTGTCGGCAGAAGTGTATAGCTAATTTCGATGTTTACCACCAAATTTCTTCTCTCTCTCTGTCTCTCTCTCTGTTGTGTTTTTCTTATTTTTAGGCCAGCTTTCCAACGGTTTCGTATCATGCGGAGTTTTGAAAGAAAAGTGGAGTTTTTTCGCTTTGCCAACCGGAGAAAATTTATGGCTCTACGATGGATGCTGTTACTGTTGGTGGTGCAGACTCGTTGACCGCCATCTGGTGATATTGGATGATGTCTTGGCGTTTGCTGGAAGTAGAGTGCAGTGGGTGGAGTGTGGTTGTCGGGGCCACGATCGAGTCGTTTTCCATAAACTAATAAGAGTCGTATTCCAGTTTTAGTGACAGAAGTTTTTTATGCAGATTCTTCACCAACGCTTCCTTCCTTTTTGTAAATCAATTAAATGCATTCAATTTAATTTTACTTAAAGAGTTTTCATTTTATTTTTCAATTGTACCGATATTCTTCATCTTTTATTCGAAAGCACAGAATATCCATAAATTAAAACACCAACAAACAAGAGAACAATCACACAGAACACAGGAATCCTTTACGATTTATGACCGACGAGTTTTCACTTCACTTCAGCGGTCGGTTGCTGAAGGATACCATAAATTGCGAACATGAAACACAAAACGCATCAGAATAATCGACTCAGAAAAAACAGGAAACACAAAAGAAAAGCACGATACAAAAGAATTGAAATTGAAAGGAAGACCGTTGCATTTTTTTCAAACGGAGCCTATGTGGCTCAACCAAAGCCTCTTTAAACGCTGTTCCTGATGTTGCCTTGCGCTGCTTTGAGTACCACCCCAAGGCTTCGTAAATTATTCTTTTTATCAGGAGACTTAAACAGCAGTGTGTGCAAATTAAAGGAATTAACGAAGAGAAAAAGAAAAGAACAGAACAGAAACGGCACAAGGTAGATATTAACATAAATACATTCATTTAACCTTGAGTATTCATGACAGCAACGTATGAGTATTTGAGTAGAATGGAGCAAAACTTCAAAATAAATCTCATGGAAATGTTTTTGTAAATTTTGTAAATTTTATTATCAAAGGTTGAAATAATTAAAGTCAAAAACGTTTTGTAGTCCTTAACTTTTGTCCACAAAATCGAAACCATTGCATTCGAGTCGAATCGAGTCGAATCGATTCGAATACTTTGTTAATTTCAACTTTGATAAATAAAATAAAACAACGCAAAACAGCAGCGGAAGTCGTCAAATAACTCGTATTTTGTCCACGATTAAAATCCCAAAATTATGATAACATTTGGATTATATGCATGGTCGATGCGACGCAGTGAGTCATCCAGTCGGGACTGCTGAACGAATGATTAGTTTCTTATTGTTTGCTTTTCTGCTTTTACTGGTGTCGGTGTTCTTTTTAGTGTCGTTGTTGTTGTTGTTGTTGTTATTCACCTAACATTGCTTCTCGTTGCTCCGAGAAGATTTTACGACGAGATGGTAAAATTTGCCGAAATGTCGTACGTACGGCGTACGGCGTTGCTGCTGAACCTGCCCGCTTTTGTACATAACGTCGAGAGCGTCGTTATCATCATGTCGCATTTGAATGATAATGGATTACATTTTGATCCTCGTAGTGCTTCAATTTTCTTGATTGCGCGCAGTTTATGAGTTTTCGTGAGTCGTATAAAATCTTTTCATTTCGACAGCTTTTCGCAGTGACCCAAAAAATCTATGATGGCATTAAGGCCAAGAATAGAGCTTCTCTAGATCGACAAGTAATCCAGTTCAGTCAGTAAAGTGTAAAGAATAAATCGTTCCTGAAACAATCTAATAAATCAGAATTGAAGAACTCTTCGAATGCAATGACATTTTTCTCTATTCACATTTTCTAACTGCTCCGAAATAAATAATAAAAAAAAATTAAATAAGTAGAATTCTGAAAAGTTCTTAATTAAGAAATTTCTTTAAAATTAAAAATGTGTTTTTAAAATTATTAATAACAAGCAGTTGTGTATCCTTAAATATTTAAGTTAAATGCATAGTTACAAATACACTGAAAGACTGGAAGAAATAACTCAATAAAGAAAATCGAAAACTAAAACGAACGGGAACTAATTTCAACCAAAGACTGAAGGCAATGCAATGAAATATCCACGAAGTCTGTCAGCGTGAGTGCGGGAGCTGCTAGGAGTGCGTCTACAGATTTAATGTCGCTTTACATACGTAAAACTGAAACCAACAAACACTCGAGGAACCGCTTCCGGCAGACCCGACAAGCGATAAACAAGAATGTATCCCTGATGTAGATAGAGCTTAGCTCCAAGCAGTGCTCAAGTGGTGGATTAGTGGCTGGATGGTCACGGTGGAGAGAGAGAGAGAGAGAGAGTGAGAGAGAGAGAGGGGGCGAGAGACAAACACTAACCAATTATGTCCGTCCCGATGGGACGACTCGGAGATTGCTTCGGGCTAGAACAATTCGATTCCTCGACAACGGAAACGGAAACCCAGAAGGACGTTATTTATGCAATACACATACAGGAATCATTGTAAAAACGGCGGTCAAAACGCCACGACTGAAAAAACAAAAAGACAGAACAAGGAAGGGAAGAAATTTGGGAGCGAATGCTATCATAAAATCCATAACCGAAACAAAGAAATCCTTTTTAGGCATTTAACAGCCACCAAGTTTTTTACGTTGACGAAACGGTACCTATTATAACCTTAACTTTTATACTCTGAGGCCGACCACTCATTTGTCAACTTCATGCACACCTACCATATGGTCCCAGTTGTGCTGCCACACGCACGCGCTCAATAACCACAGGCGGCTCGCTGCGGCCCTTTGCGTTGACGGCGTAGACCAAGAACTGATACTCCCGGCCTGGTTCCAAGTTATTGAGACGGAACTGAGGACTCTGTTCTTGTAGGCGAAAGATGGGCGCCGTGGTAGCCTGCAAGCAGAATAAAACAATCACTTTATCTTCATTTGCCGAGTATGTTTCGCAATTCAAAAGAGACTAAGATTAAAACAGAAGGTAAGCGCGCAGCCTAAAAACTAAAAATTTGTGGCCGATAATAGTCGCATTGTTTGAACTTTTAGTTCTCGTCGAATTTATATTTCCGGCTGGTAACAGAAACCTAAACGGGTTTAGAAGTTATCAACGTAAGGCAAACGCTCAGAGAGAATAACTAAAAGTTTTTGGAGTTACTCAAGCATGAGAATATCACCGAGATGTTTTCGTATTTTGTATATGATAAGACGTAACAATGGGATACGTTAAGAGTGGTGTTTTTGCTGTTGCTGTTGCTCTCCATTCGCACAGGACACCTGCGAGTCCATATCAAATGTTCTCTACTCAAGAATAGTTCGAGGTTCCTGCTCAACGGAGCGTACGGAGGACACCAGTGCGTTTCAGTCGCCGTTACTGTGCTATTTTTCGCTTCGAAAAGTTCAGAATTTGATTTGGTTTTGGGTATTTATTCTGACAGTTTTTTACGAACCTACAAACATTTTACAGAAGATTTTTTTTTGAAAAATGGCGTTGATAAGGAGAGATTTTTTGTAATTTAAGGAAATATCAATGGGCATGTTTACTACTACTACTACTACTACTTCTCAGCAACAACAATCGTCAGTATATTTTGTGGATACTCTTGAAATTTTGTCACTTTATCCCACCGCTTAAGCTAGTTACCTGATCGTTAAGGGTTGAGATTTCGGTGTCCACCGGAATCGAATTTGCTTCACTGAAGGTTCGCGCCATTTCGCCCGTGAAAATTGGCTCGCCTCCAATGACCTCCAACAGGAAATGCTGAGCTAGTCCGCCATCACTGCCGGCGATACAACTGACCTCCAGTATTACTGAATCATTACGTAGTTCGCAGGATTTTGGTGCCTCGGGAGGATCTGAAGGTAAAAATGCACCAAAAATATTGTGAAATGCTTAAATTGTTTTTGCCTTAAACTAAACAAAAGTTTTTTGCTCGATCGACTAAACAATTAGGCTCATTGATAAATGAATTGACGGGAAATTGTTCTATAACTTTATTTAGCTGAGTTTGGTCAACTCTCTTTTAATTCTTAAAAGGCCATAACCGAAGA
The DNA here is from genome assembly GCA_949752815.1 of Conops quadrifasciatus. Lineage (NCBI taxonomy): Eukaryota > Metazoa > Arthropoda > Insecta > Diptera > Conopidae > Conops > Conops quadrifasciatus. The sequence continues at coordinate 28,739,676 of OX457078.1, read as the reverse complement.
ACTTTCACAAAATATCGTAGATGCGAAAAGCTACAATTCGTTTCGCTTTAAACATTACCTTCTTCAGTGCTTCTTCAGATATTAGGGCCTCTGTTCGAATGTATCTATTCGCTCACTTCCTTTCATTGATGAAGCTGTCGATTATCTGTTGGAATTCAATCTACACAAATCGATGAATAAGTTTGTTTACGCTGGAAAGCGTTTATCAATCGTATTCCAGCCGTATTTTAATCGAAGCTATGGCGAGCTATGACGAAGCTATGGCGAGCGACACCACTCACTCGAATCTAAATCAAAATAAGATTTAGCAAACGATACCAACTTCCTTTGATATATTGAATTATTTTCATTGTCTGAACTCCAAAGTCCCCGAAATTCCGAGAGTGTTGGCAAAGTGCGATACTTGCCGCAGTAGACCGCACAACATGCAGCACGGAAACCACTGAGTTGCAACAAATCTAAAACCACATTATGCGGGCCTAATGCCGCAGCTCATGTTGCTCAATTACACACCTACGCATTCGCCAACCCCAAGGGGGAGGGCGTTGTGCTGCTGTTGCCTAATATGCAGGCTGAAAGCTGAAGGTTGACGACTGAAGGCTAATGGACAAAGCCCTGTGTGTACAATGAATTTCTACGTCCTACAATATAATCCACAAAGCGTCTGATACTTACTTGCCGGCAGAATGTGCACGAGACAGGGCGTCATTTGGCGTCCGACCGCATTGCTGGCCCAACAAGCCAACGTTATCAATTCGGAGTCCGTTTGCGGTAGGTACGTTACCGTGCTCGACAGACCATTCGACTGGATCCTTGAATTTAGCACCTGTGGGTGATGGGGACCACGGAAAGTTAGTGAGTGTGTGGGTGTGGGTGTGTCCATTAGTAAATGTGTGAGGTAATAAGTGGGACGCTCTAGCAGTTGCTCTGTTACAACAACGAAATTGATTTCTCAGTCACTCTTTTAAACTTTAAACTAATAAAGGCTTTTATACTGTCGCGTTATCTTAAATATTTCGTCCAAAGTTACAATTAAAGAGTATTGAAAAATGAAATACAAAAATGAATTACAAAACAATATTAGAGAGTTAGTAATATTGTTTTGTAATTCATTTTTGTATTTCATTTTTCAATACTCTTTAATTGTAACTTTGGACGAAATATTTAAGATTTTTGTGTAATTTAAAAAGTCTCTGCTATTTGAGACAATTCGTACTAATTCTCTTGCTGTGATTTAATTAAACTTTTCGAAAGGAATTTTCTCTTTAATCCTGCATTCATTGTGAATATTTTATTTATTTACTGTTACTTTTTATTACTGTTTCTTTGATGCTTCTTTGTATGCAATTAATATGCATTTTTCTTTTATTAGTTTTGTTATTTTGGACAAAATGCTTTTAAAATTTGAGCAAAAACTTGCGCAATTTCTGACCCCGTAGATTTCGGTTTACTAAAATGTTAATTGAACAAGTTTTCTTCAGGTTGCGTTACGTTATCTTACGTAATTTATTGTGAATATACAAGTATGCGTGCATTGTTTGATTATGGAAATTTTCAATAAATGCAAAACTTAACAAAACTCGAAGGAAGTAAAATTAAATGAAATTGAATTTAAGATATCGTAATAAAAGTAGAAAGGAGAAGAAGAGAGGAAGGAAGGACAGAAGGAAGGAAGGAAGGAAGGAAGGAAGGAAGGAAGGAAGGAAGGAAGGAAGGAAGGAAGAAGAGGACACAAGAACAGAACACAGAAAACGCTTTCAAGCTCAATGCTGTGAGAGTCCTTATGAAGGTATACTCGTAGATGTTACGGTTGGTTGGTGCATGTGAGGATGATAGGAGGATGGGGCTGTGCTGGGAGGGGAGTCGAGGGGGAGTGTACCTGTACTTGTGGAAAGGCTTTGATTTGCTCTCTTTGGTGCTGCACTACTCACCGGAGACACGTTCCTGGTGTTGTTGTAGGTCCAACTGAACTTAACCGAGTCCGGAGGATCTGCGTCGACTTCGCATTTCACCTGAACCGAGTGCATGTTGATGGCTCCAATCGATGTTTGCTCGGTGCCCGGTCGACAACGTGGCGAATCTGGAAAATTTCACAAAATGGAATGAGTGTCGATCGAACGCAAATGTCACGTTTTGGACCGCCGGAATCGTGCGATCGAAGTGATCGACTTGACCATAATGGCTTAAGAATGTAGGAACTTGATACACAGAGACCATATTTTTGACACAACTTGACACCGGCCTTTGTAACGACACCGCTCACGGAAATGAATTCTGTGTTCATTCAAAAAATAGATAACTAAATGCACCTTTTCGTACGTTTTCCATTATGTACATACAACAAAAACTCCGCGTTGGAACATTTCATTCAGTCACACTTACTCTGGTGTCGTCACCAATGAGCTTTGGTTGCTGCGGGTTGAGGGCTGTTCAGAGGGGGACGCTTTAGCATGCAGAGCGCTTGACGGCAGAGTTCATCTAGAGTTAGCCACTTCGTCTCTCTGTCTGCCTGTCTGTCTGTCTGTCTGTCCGTGTCGACTCACTGAATACCATCGTAGTAAAATGAATCCAGGGCAGATCCTTAGGCATCGAAATTGAGTCGAGTGCCAAAGGCTCTTTTGTTTGTTTCGGTTTTGTTGCTGTACATCTAAAAGTTGTTAACAAAACTAGAACGTGATACGCCGGAAATGCAAATATGCCGCCGGTTAAGCTGGTTTCCGTTACCGTTATAAGCCGAAAGACGAGAAAGAAAGGAAAGGAAACGATGGAAGAAGTGGAGGTGGCGGGCGGAAGGGTGTGCGTGGGGTACACTGAGGAGCCTACCAAAAAAGTGAAGAACGGCTTTTTCGAAAGAAGCGCTCACATGGACGATTTGTGTCCATTTGTTGTTGTTGCGGCCAAACTAAGCTGGTTTTTTATGTCGTAGAGAAATTCGTTTTCAATGATTTTGTAATTAAATAATATCATTCGATATTTTTTTAAAAGAGAAAAAAAAATTTTTTTTTCTCACGATATTAAATACTTCATGACGTCACCCGCGCAACGCTAATAGCGTTTCGATTTTCTTAGGTCTCAACTTTTATTACCAATTCTTTCTCTCTTTCTTTCTTTTGTTTTTCTTCTTCTTGCGCTTCATATTACTTTTCGCCTTCGTCTTCTTCTGTCACTGTATAAACACAACACCCAAGCCGTAGAGCCATGCAATAATTTTCTTTAAACAAACAGCCTGCAGCACAAACAATTACGGCCTCATCATCTATCTCTCTCTCTCTCTCTCTCGAGCAATGCTTCAGTTCGTTGAACTAAACAAAGAGATTTTTGCTGCTGTTGTTGTTGCTCCAGTTGTACCGCACTCTTGTAATCATCCCGCTCTTCACACAACTTGGTTCGTCCTGCTAACGAGGATAAAGAGGAAGATGCAGATGCGAGATAGAGAAGTTTGTTATGCTGGATTTCAAGAGAGTTTCGAAAGCTGTGCCTGCGGTACTCATTAATGGCCCTAAAAGATGGTTTGTTTAGTCCTACACCCTAACCCCTCCCCTCCCCTTCCCCCTGCGCCTTTATCGTTGCTGACTCTCATTCGAGTTTACTTCCCTCCCCCCCCTCCCCTCCCCTCCCCTTCCTCTCCCCATCCCTCTCTTTCACTCTTTTTTACGTTTTTTTGACGTAACCATCTGCGTAACATCTGCGGTATATGTCATTTGACTTCCTCGCTCCTCCGCAGGAAGTCCTTCCCGTGGTTTGCCGGGGTTTCCGATTGTCAGTATTACGATCTTGAGTATTGCGAACCTTCGGTCTTTTCTACATATTTTAAAACTTCTTCAAGCTTCTTTCAGTGTCGTAATCTCGTTCGTTCTAAATTTCTTGTACGATTTTAATCTGTGAAACTATGCATGCTTCCAAAAAGACGTCGCTTTGATGGACTAGTCCGAACAGCCCGTAGATGCTGCATGGTCGAACGGGCAAGCATTCCAGAAAGATTAAATCTCAGACGCTGACATCATTGAAGCGTGATGCTTCACAAAGACATTCATCGGAAACTTCGAAACATTCTTTGCTCTTTCGTTTCACAGAGAAAACCGACCATCGAATAGACAAACTGCCCTTTCATTTCACACAACCTTCATTTCTCGCCCCCTCTCTATCTCTCTGAGGCAAACAAGTTCAGTTTCTCTTCTTTGCATTGAATAACAAAAAAAAATACTTGGAAGCGTTTCTATGTATTTCCTCCTGAGTACTCATTTTCCGCAGAGTACAGAGTACGTTACATCCGGCATAATTTCAGACGATTTCTGACTTCAAATGCAGAATTGCTTTTTTCGCATTTCTTCAATTGTTTGGCAAAATGTGAAACGCTTTATTAATTATTCATGAAATCTGAGAGACAGAAAGAAAAAGTAGCACAAACGAAACGATAAAGTTGAGCGATGTAGTGCAATGGATTGAACCGAATTATTTGAAAGAGAACTATGTTTTCTCTGTTTTTGAATGAGAAACACAAGAACGGTGTTGATAAATGAATTGAAACGGATAGTTCGAATGGATTTCAAGTGAAGATTGATTAAAGCGAGAGTAAAGAAATAAAAATTCTCTTGAAGTGCAAAATAGTCCGAAGAGAGGAGAGGAATTAGATTGTCCTAGAAATAAAGCAGATATCAATAAATAATAGAAGCAGAAGATTTTTGATATCGTTGAAATCATGCTAGCAAGGATTTTTGAGCCCTTCCGAGCAGTCTTTTTGTTATTAATGTTAAATTTCATACGGCACGCACTGACTTTTGCTTAGAAGGGATGGCCAATATGTACATAAATGAAGCCTGTAAGAACAACAACAACCATTATAAGAGTAAAAAAAATTTCCCTCGAAAAAATGGAGTCTATCGGTGGATGATGATGCATCATGGACAAAATATGCTGATATGAATCAGTTTTTTTGAAACTTCTTTAACCTCAGCATTTTCTAATCCATTCCCTATGTCTCCCCGTTCGATTATCTCTCTTGCTCTGCCTCTTTCTCTCTTTCTCTCTCTCTTTCCACCAAACCGAACATATTTACTATTTTCCTGCTTTCGTTTATCTATGATTTTTCCGCCGGCAATAAATCAATTTTGCTTTGCAGTCAACCAAAAATCGAAAACACAAGGCCGAACGATATCAAGATTTTCTGTACCGCAAAAAAGTCGGCAACAAATAAACAATATCCCGAAAAGGCCATTAAAAGAGTTCAGTCTTTTTCCATACATTTTTACGATTTTAAAGGATTCTTTCTGCCACAACTATGTTTCTCTTCACAAACATAGTTTCACTGCAGGCGATTTATTCGACGAATATCTCAAAAGGATGTATAATACTAATACTAATACTAATAATCAGAAGAAGAAGTAGAAAATGGAGAAGAGGTCTGGATACGTTAGTCTCCATAATACAAAAGTTTTTTAACATACGATTATATTTTTTCCATATAATGCATTTTCCATAGAAAACAAATGGAATTTATGCAAATTGGTTTTGGATTGAAAAGTTTCGAACAAGTTGCGAAATCAGTGAGACTTTTTAACCAGGACCAGGTCAGGTTCCTTAAGATTTTCAATAATTCTTCTTGAAGATAACACGAGCGGATTTAAAGCAATAAAGAATTTCGATTGTTATTGACAATACACACTAAGAATTTGGCAAAATTATAAAGAGTCAATGTCACAAGAGTTACGATTATTTATCAGAAATACGAGTAGTATTACTTCCGTTGTAATATTAAAAATAAATTCTGACTTGACTAATATTGGAGTGCATATCAGGTAAAAACCGACCAAAGCAAGTAAATGCAATTCGTGGTTTCTTTACTTCAGGAGTTCTTGGAATAATTCGCTTGTTGGCAAGAAGTCTTTCTGCATGCTTTTGAGCTCAATGGCTTTATACAAAACTTACAACACTTACGGCAACAACACTAAATATTCTGGGCAGCTTGCAGTTTTTTATGTATTTTTTACAAACACGATCCCAAAACCATGTAAAAGGAATGATGTGCAGCGTTTTTTCGTTGTTAGTATCGTTTTCGAGTGAATGAGCTAGTGTTGTATATGAATATATTTATATATATGTATATATATGTATATGTATGTGTATATACATGGACGTGTGTGAAGTTTTCTCACACCATACAACGTTGTTGGTGTACATGATAGCATACTCGTATGAACACAATGTTATTAGTTTTGCATTATTTCTCAAATGGTGCAACTGCTGCTGCTGCTGCTGTTATCACGGCTTTTGTTGTCTAATTTTTCTAATTTGTTGTCTTTTTTTCTCTAATTTTCTTTATATTGTACTTACATTGAACTTTTAATGTCAGGCTGGAGCTGCGCGTCTCGCCTTCAGTGTTGGCAGCACCACACGCATACGATCCAGCGCTCTCGCGTTCCAGATGCGTTAAATGCATTATTTCTCCCGCCTCACCAGACATACGCATTCCCTGAAAAAGTATAGAAAAATAAAGGCAAAAATTATAATGCAAGCCTCCGAAATTCTCTGAAATCCAATTAGAAAAACACTTTTAGCAAGAAGATCACAGAATTTTTCCAATGCATATGAGGTATAGATTTGCTTGTTGTTGCTGTACCATCCACCCTGACGCCAGACTGTTTCTTTTTTTCGGGCCAACAGAAAGAACCAGAGAAGTTTATGCGGAGTTATTTTTAAAAACTACCAGAAATCACCAAACAAAATAAAAAATGACAAGAGATAAAATAAAAATAAAAATAGACGAAGTTGAAGTGAATCCGAAAGATTTCAAAAACAACAAATAAACAAAAAAAGAAGAAACAAAGGCCACGGAATGAAAAACAAAGAGCTCAAACAAAACTTTTGGATAAATTTTACAGCACTTCCTTCCGTCGCAAGTTTTTTGTTCTCAATTTTCCTTCCACCGAACTTTTCCCTGATGTTAAATTGTTCACAAAATGAAAAATTCTAAAAATGTTTAATTTCAAAACATTTCACTAAAAATGAACTCATGCAAATAAAGTTGCTGGAAAGTGGTTTTGGGTTGTTCTCCATTTTGTTGCCGTATTTGTCTTTGAGGGTACAGTAGAAATTAACAACCGCAGCAATTCGCTTGCATATATTTATGTAAATATATTTTATATAACATATCCACATATATACGAGGGCGGTCCGATAAGTACTTAGCCTACAAAAGAAAAACGAAAATTTTGGAAAAGTGGCGATTTATTTCTCTGCATAGTCTCCTTTCAGCTCGATACACTTGACCCAGCGATGCTCCAACTTCTTTAACCCGTCTGAAAAATACGTTTTCTGGAGGTCTGCAAAGTATGCCTCCGTGGCGGTTTGGAAACAAAAAGAACCAAATCGCACGGAACCAAATCTGGAGAATACGGTGGATGGGGCAGCAGTTCGTAGCCTGATTCGAGCAGTTTGGCCGTGGCGATAGTGGAGATGTGAGCAGGCGCGTTGTCATGGTGGAAGGGCACTTTTTTCTTCGCCAAATGGGGCCGTTTTTTCTGCAAATCGGCTTCAAATCAGGCAAATAATTCGGCATAGTAGAGCCCTGTGATCGTTTTGCCCTTGTCCAGGTAGTCGATGTAGATCACACCTTTTGAATCCCAAAAAACGGCCATCACCTTTCCGGCCGATAGGACAGTCTTCGCCTTCTTCGAAGCACGTTCGCCGGGTGAAGTCCACTGTTTCGACTCTTCCTTGGTCTCTGGTGTGTACCAGTGAATCCATGTTTCATCGACGGTCACGAAACGACGCAGAAAGTCCTTCGGATTGCGCCAAAACAGCATCAAACACTGCTCTGAAGTGGTCTCGCAGCTGCGCTTGTTGTTTGGTGTAAGCAAACGCGGCACCCATCGCGCCGACAGCTTTCTCATGCCCAATATTTCATGCAGGATATGACCCACGTGGTCTTTTGAGATGCCTACTATCTCAGCTATCTCGCGCATCTTTAATCGGCGGTCTGCCAATACGAGATCGTGAATTTTTACACGTTATCCTCCGTGGTAGCCGTTTTCGGGGAACCTAGGCGCGGCTCATCAAACCACGTTGAAACTCGTTAAAACGATTTTAACGGTCGCCATCGAAGGAGAAGAGTCACCGTACACAGCATCCAAACGGTCTTTGATTTCGCTGCGCATTTTCCCTTCCAAAAACAGGAATCGTTTTTTTTACTTAAAAACCAAATAGAAACCATTTTTCTAAAATACGCGGACACACCCGCTTCCCCACGCGGTAAAAATAAAACTACGACCAAATCGGCTGAAATCTTTCTTTCCAGAGTACTTTCTCGTACTAACGAGTAGTATTGAGGTTAAGATATATTAAGGTATAGAATATAGAATATTGAGGTTGAGTTATATCAAGATTCAGTAATATTGAGATGATAGATATTTAGAGTAAGAGAGAGAGAGAGAGTGTATTTTAGAGTGATATTGAAGTTGAGTGATATTGAGAAGGAAGTAGAGTTATATTTATGTAAAATGATATTGAGATTGAATTGATGTGACGAGTTTATTCTGCACTTAAAATTCGGACATATTTCATAAAAACTACTGAACGAATGAGTGAACGAATGAATGAATGAGTGTTTGAACATAATTTTTTTTGCGATGAAATGCTACGCGATGAATTGCTATGCGATGAATTGCTTGTGATGAATCAGCCTAGAATCGTTTAAATATTGTACAAGTAATCACTTAAAAATTTCTTGGCTTAGAAAATCAATGTATAAAAAAATTGTCGTAAAATGTAAATTAAATATAAGGAGAAAGTAACCAGAAGCCGACCCACTCTTAATAATTTCTACTTGGCAACAAAAAAAACACACACACACAGAGCTATTTCTAAATTCGTATATGTCAACATAAATCACTTTAACTCAAGAATGTCACGAACAGATTTAGCAAAACTCACAAGATTAAAGAGCAACAAATTTCGGTTGTTGTTGTTATTGTACAAAGCTGTCCGAAAACCTAAAGGAATAAGAAGCAGAGAAGGAAGAAGAAGATTGACATGAAGATTGAAAGTTATTTTTTAGTATAATTTATTCTCTCTCCGAAAGTTGTTTGTTTCTGGTATAATTTGTTTCTCATTTCATATTTTTATGACTGTTATTATTACTTTTATTATTAGCATTGTTTGTTTATTACTCTGCCATTTCAAATAAATGACCCCAAATTGATTTTCATTAAGAAACAGGAAATTCTAAAACCAAACAAAACAAAGCAAAAATAAAATAAACAAACAAATACAAGCAATGAAACAATTTAAATTGAGAGAGGAAAAAGGATATCCGACAATATGCGAATTTATGGGAATATTAAATACGATACGATAATAAATCCATTCATTCAAGCTTTCAAGTGTACCAGCTGCAAATAAATGAGCTCAGCTCAGCACGTTCCATACACATACGCCCACATTCAGGCTCACACAGCATGCGCGAATGTATGAACATTTACAAATGCTTGCATACACTCACACGGGTGTGCGTGTGTATAGAGGAAAAGTTCTATTGGAGCAGGTCTTTTACTCGCATCGCGGCAGAGCTTCTTTACGGTGCGTATGTATGGGTGTGTATGAAAATGCTTTTAATATTTTTTTTTCTAGCATTTTTTCATTTTCCTTTTGTTTTTGTTTCATAGAATTGAAAAGCTTTTATTAATTTTAACTGAGTCAGCAACGGTTTTATGTTGGTTTGTTTTATGTTATGTTATTGGTTTATGATGTTTCGTCCTACGAGGATGTAAATCGGAATCAAAGTGAGTGAGTGTTGAATGAGTAAGGAAGTCGATGAACTGCTGAGTACTTTTGCCTGCTTTTTTGATAACATTTATTCCTTCTGGTGCTTTATTTTCGGGGAAAATCAGTCAATCAACTACACACTCTATGGTACCTATTGTGTGTGTGTGGTGTTGTTCTTGGTGGTGTTGTTTGTGAGCCACATGCAAATATTTATTCCGTATACGCACACTCGACATGCGTTTTCTTCTTTCCCAACAACTTTTCATCCCGTCAATACCCAAATTCGAGTGTGTGTCTGTGTATATGCTCCAATTCTATTCATGTATGTAAACCAACAACTTCATCAACCCTTAACTTCGTTTAGTCGAAGGATTCTGAGATTGGTTTCCTTTTAGTTTCTTCGCTCCGTTCTGATTTACAATCGATTTTTTTGTTAAACCATACTTTTTTTCTTTGCTGTTTATTGACATTCTGCTATTGTTGTACTTTATATATGTATGTTTTCTTGCCGCTCTTATTCTTCCTCCGATTTACAAAGGTTTTTTGCATTTAATTTTATTTGCCAAAGAGAATATCTTTAAATTTTCCAAGGTTTATGCCGTCAATATTGAAAGTATGAACGTGTAATATCGCTTGTGTGTGTTCTTATGTGTGTGGGTCCGTGAGTGAATGAATCGAATTTATATTTAATCTGCGTGTGTGTAACCTTTCAGAATATTGTAAAATTATTATTGATTTATTTGGCTAGCCTTCGTTACCTGCCCGCTCTTCCGATTTTTTGTGCGCTCTTTCGCATTGGTCGAAAATATTTCTCAATTTAAATGGAAATCGTGGTCAATGCAAATTAATCGGTTCAAGGTAGAAAGAAAATAAGTCCTTACAGCGACGACGGCCTATACATCTTTGAGCATTACATACAGACACTATTCTTAATGCGGTTATTGACAGAATTGTTGATGATGACGTCGGTGGGCGGAAGGACGGAGGAAGTGAGTCGTGGTGGTGGTTACCAGTATTGCGGTTAGGTTTGTGTTCTACGCGTTCGCTCAACTGCATGCGTCTCCAACAAATAAACACTATCTAAAGCTGATAACTAACCCTTATGTCTACAGACGTTTCAAATTGTGTTGTTCCACGGACTTTGTGTTTCTGTGTAGATCTACAGAAAGCCACGGTGACAACTTTGTTTCGAGAAATTAAAGATTCGTTCCAATGAATAATATTTATAGGTCTCTTTAAGCCTGGCCCGTAAGTGTGCGTGGTATGAATGGAAGAGAAGCCTACAACAGCCGAAATAACACATCAGTATATTTTTTATTGAAATTACTTAAGAATACTGGCCTAAAATTTTAAGGTCCTGAGTGAAGTATTTCTCTGGGAAAAAACATGAAGGCGTGAGGGCTAAAAAAACTTCACTAATTTGCAACACATTTTCGCATATATTTCTCCTAAATTCGTTTTTCACCTTAAAGTTTTTTGCCTCACTCAATATTTTTCAATGTAACATCACTGAGAAGTTACTTAAAATGGCCTCTGTTGGCGTAGGATACTTGGTTTATGCATACCAAAAAGGACCATCCTCTGACACTTTCAATTTTATTGTCAGTTTTATTTTCCTTCCGCTCCTTCTCCTTTCGCTGTTTCTCTGTTCTTCCTTTTCTTCTTCTCCGACTTTGTTCCATTTTTATTTGCATTTTATGAATAAAATTTCAACATTCTTTGAATGGCTTTGACACATTTTTGGGTTACGCTAACGATGTATACTCGTATAACGTAAAGTAGCCAAGTTTATTTCGGCTACTAAAAGTCAGCAGTGCCCAGACGTTACTCACACCAACCAACAACTCATCATAAACGACAAATGTTCTATAGAAAGAAGGAATGAAAGAGCGAAAGAGCGCAAAGACGTTTGGAAGTGAAGTGAGTAAAAGAGGAAAGATTCTTTGCTCTTAACTTCTGCTCGAGGCTCTTGACTCGTCTAAAGAAAACGAAGTCTTTTGAAACCATTTTGTTTTTTTCTGCAAGCATTTTTTTGTTTGGCGCTTGCGACGGATTTTTAAAGGCGATGGTTTTGATCGCTTTCAAAAAGTGTTTCTGGTGAAAACTTTGCCTCTCGATGCAAATATTTTTTAAGGGCATTGTAAAAGTGTTACTTCAGCAGTCGATCTTGAGTCACTGGAAGAGGATGGATTATGTATGTATATCCTAATAATTCTGACTTGAGCAAAAGTCCAATTTTTTTAAAGTAACACATAGAAATTATTGTTTTTGTTGGCGAAGAGTGAACACATGTAGGAAATTATCATAAGACCGATGGATTAGTTTGGTACTGAAAACTCTTCTCTACTAAGTAAAACGTATTTAAAATTTTCTTGAAGTTCAAACAACATAACAATTAGCAACAAATGCTAAAAGGATATTTTTAACGGTATTATTGTCATAATTAGTGTATTAGTTCTCTCAAGGTGGCTACTACTGGATCTCAACCTATAGCTCTGGAGTGTTTTCCAGATGTAGGTCATGCACAACTGAAAAACAGTTTCAAATCTAGTCCATTATGATTTCTCCTCGTTCTAATTCCTCAAATTGTTCTTCTTCGTCTTGTCGGTCTCGCCTAGACCGCATAGGCCTAATCGCAAGTATTTCTAATATATTGCAACGTCAAGTGGTCGAATACTTTTCGGACAATTCTATATTTTTTATGTACGATTACGATTACTATTTGTAGGGCATTGCTATTTATTCCCTTCTACCTTATATAGACTTTACTTTACTTTTAATAAATTTTGTATATAAGAAATTTTGTTTTTTAAAATCAAATGAAATATCAATTGTGTATAAAAATATCATTATTCGAATTCCTACTTTTATGAACGACACATTTAAATGAAATCTTAATTAAAAAATATATGTATATAAAAAAAGAAGACGCAGCCAATTATTGAGCCCTACACTATTACTTTATTCTTTGTCATTCCAAGAATGAACGCGTCTGTTGACTTCTGTTTCAGAAACTTTGTTCATTCTTTTGTTCATTCATCTCTGCAACCATTTTCCTTTTTCCTCCATTCCTGTTCTTTTCTATCGCAGTCGCAGTTTCTTTTTCACGCTTGTTTCAATACGACATTTTTATCCAAATTAATTTGAGAAGAGGAAAACCGAGAAGAAGGAAATTAGATAAATAATGAAAGTTTGCATGCATTGTCGCACACCAACGTGGTAACATACATATATACACACAAACACACAGACACACACACACACAGCTAGACGGCACACACATCCACAGATGACACAGATGCATTCTCGCTAAAAAGAGTGCTCTGTTGCTTCTGCGGGGTCTGATGCCCGAGGGTGCGGGCGGGCAGCAGCACCACAAAGAAAACTGTAGAGAGAATGGAGCGAAAGATAACCGTCGCAACTGCTCAGGCATCATGCATCAGTTTGCAAGAAAATACAGAAAATGTGTGGATAACGTTCAGTATATTCTATTTTAACTTACGACCGTCTTCTGGTCGGTTGCCCCGCGTATTCGCATTCTCGTCAACGTCAACGTTATTCCGCCACCGCCACGATTATCGCCACCATTACCGCCACCGCCACCGCCACTACCAACAAACTTCTTGCCTTCCTTCCTTCCTTCCTTCCATGCCTCCTTCCTTCCCTCTCCCTCTTCCTCTTCTTCTTCTCATTTTAATTAAAACGCATGTGTCTGTGTTTGAGAGTCAGTGTGTGTATGAATCTTATGGCTAAAGAATTAAACTTGTACCTGTTGCGGTTACGACTTAAGACGCATGCAAGCTTAATTTCATTTAACGCTTCAACGTATTGTGATCATCGCGGCGTCGAAGCGTCGCCGCGACGGAGCTCGTGAAGAATTTCACGAACCATGTTTTGTTATTTTGAAATTGCGGAGCTTTATGAGTTTCTTGCGGTGCGGTTCTTACACGCAAAAAAAAGAGAATATTTTCTTTGGCTTTACCAACACTTCATCAAAGTCTTGGCAAGAAAGTTTCATTACTTAAAATTTCAACGAAAACGGAAGCAAACGTACGCACAGAGAATGTAAGCGTGTGTGTGTTCGTATGTGCGGAGAATATTGAAATTGCAGAAATTTCGAAAAGTTGGAAGGCGCCGATTGAAGATTTGCAGATTTTTTTGCAAACAATTGTAAGAAAAAAACATAAGTTGTAATGAGATTTATAAATTCTGATGACGTTAAGACCGGAACACTTTGAAACGAAGTCTTAAGGATGAGGAAATTTTATCAAAACTTAACCGGTTACTTCTGAAGCTCTATAAAATGGAAGTACCGACACTAAACAATTACATGTAATTGTTTACAAGTTGTGTATGTCAATAAAATACAGAAGATTAAATATTTAAAAGGAGGTAAAACCGCATTCAAAGTCAAATCAGTTCCCAAATGAAACCGCAAAGACCACAAAGTGGTCAAATACTTTCAATAAAGTGTCCGCCAGCATATTCTGAGTGTCGTTGGCCGATGGTTAATGCCGAACTGATTCCAGTCGGCCTGGTGAACCAAAAAACGGCCTCATCCAATGACGTACCAGAGACAGAAACGTACGAATCGTGACCAGCCTGAGGCTAAGGCAGGATGAGTCGAGCCAACGAAAAACAATCGGCAACTAACACTCGGTCCTGACCGTGTTCGAGTGTGCGTCCTGGCGTCCTGGCGTCCTGGTCGAGTTGGTTTCATTGTGGTTTAAGGAAACGGAAACAAAGGATTTGCCACAACACGTCGTTAATGCGCTGTCGACATATTGTTGCATCATGATGGCGGCGGTGACGACAAAGACTCCTCATTCGACCGACCGCCCATGGGGACCGCTCCGTGCTTCAAACCGTACCGTCTTTAGCTACTGACAGGAAAATATTCCGCCTGGCATCGACGTTTATTTTTTGGCAGTCAGCCACAGAATTGCATACCATCCAGCCCCAAAAACAACCCTTCGAAAAGAAGGCAGGAGGCAAGGAAGTCAGGAGGATAAAGGTTAGGGGAATGCCTGTAGATGTTGGATTCAATGTGGCGTAAAAACCAAAGAGAACCACAAAATATTCTGACTTACGTTCTTGAACCATGCAAACGACGTCACTGGCGGCCGGGCGTCGGCTCGGCATTTGAACGTGACATTCTGACTCTCGGCTCTGGTTACAATCCGGCTGGGATCCTCATTGGCCAAATGCACCGACACGGTTGGCGGATCTGAAAGCGAAGGAGAACAAAAGAGAGGGAACAATGAGAAGATTTTAGAAAAGGCAAAAAGGAACAAGAAAAATGAAAATCGAACGAAAATCGAAGTATTATCAAATGTACGTATGTATGTACGTACGTAAGAGATGATCAAGTGTCCGTGTGTGAAGGGGCGGTGAGGGGTAGGAAGTGGAAGGTGATTGGATCAAATGGAATTTTCGGAAAGTACCGGAATGACCCGCAAGCATTTAATGAGCAATACAAATGGCGGCATAAAGACCTCGACGAAATTGAGATACTAAATCTTAATATGGCTCTACCGGCTACACCACAAACGCTACCGAACTGCATTCATTCATTCATCCGGGCAGGATGCAGGGTGAAGTTCGTGGTGGTGTGGACCATCGATGTATACCGGTGCAATCACTGTTTCAGCTTCTGAATTAAATTCATAGCGATCCCTTTGCCGGATATAAAAATTTAATACGGTCATTTCTTCTGGTCTTATTTGAAAATATATTGTAACAGGCCAGTGTTGATGGCCGGGCTGGTTGGCCTGTCTGCGGAGAAAGCGAAGGAGATTAAAACGAGAAGCCTTTGAAAGAACAAAATTAATCAACTTGAAATTAAACTGAGATTAAACTGAACCTTCAGAAAAAGAAAAAACACTTTGTCCTCTACCCCGGAACACTCGAAAGAGTTGTGAAAGGAAATGACGTAAAGACAGAAAAAATTTTGAAATAAAGCTTCTTGCAAGTGACCTACTTTCGGTATAAATATACCGTATTTTCTCCTCCAAACGCGTCTCTCAACAAAACCAATCTAAGAAAATGCTTACTCGGGATCCATATCTATCGATTTTAAACACACAATTATCATCGCCATGTAATAAAACTAATAAAACATCATGCGCGTAACCGTAGAGAGCATGAAAATAGTGTAAAAATGATGTTAAAATCTAACGAAAGTCTTAAACCAAAGAGATATTTCTACAGACAACAGAGAGATTGAAAGAAGAACTTGGTTGAGGCAAACCTACATGCGACACGTATGATACGTTTGTCCTCGATGGCACCACCCGAAAACCATGGATTCGAAGCCCGGCACGTTAACTCGGCGTTGTCATTATCGGATGTAACTTTCAGCGTCAGGATACTGCTGGTTAGGTTAGAGTCCTGGAAAAAGAGAAAATATTTAAGGTAAAATAACTGATTAAGATTAAATTTTCGGTATTAACAGTTCCATGAGTTTCCATTCGAGATTGTGGATCAGTTGCTTTGCTGTTATAACAAAAGCCTGCCTGTGCTAAAAGTGGACGATCATAATCGGGTTAATGGTTACGAAGTCACGGTTCGGCAATCTAAGAAAGGCAGAAGAAGGCGAAGACGGAGCACGAAGAGTATAATAACTCTTCTGATTATGCTGCTTTAACAGTTTCCATCAAATTGAGCACTAATCAAAGAGCTCTACCAGAAGCTTCAAGTGACTGAGAAGGTTTTTTGATTCGAGAAAATGGTCACTTTCAGTATTCCATTCAATTTTCTCCAACCTCTTCAGGCGATTACGAAAGATTACTTTGTCACGCTGCTGCTGCTGACGTTGTTGCTGCTAAAATTGATTGTTCTGTTTGTTGCTGTTACTTCTTGTACGAAGACGTAGAGGACCGAGCTCTTTACCTTTAAAGCGTATTAAAAATAAACTGCAGTGCTCGGGTCCTGTGGTGGGTGGGTTATGGGTTACGGGCTCAACGACGACAACAGCCTTCAAGAATGGGTGGGTCGAGGAGGGGGCAAGGAGCAGGAGGTTAAGGTGACAAGAAAAGTTACATTGTACGGTATCGCAGTACTCGGTAAGTAAGGCTTCAATGTACTATATGAGGACTTCTCAGTCCTGAGGCACACGCGAACGCCTTGTTGTTGGGGTTGCTGTTGCTGCTGCTGTCGTTGATGTTGGATCTATGCGATTGTGCCAAGGATGTTGCTTGTTGTTGACGCTGGGGCAACAGTTTCTACAGCTGTACAATAGATCTGGCTGTACATAGTTTAGTTGTAATTGGTTATGCTTGAGCGATGACATAACAGCAGACAAGGACGTAAGCAACAACACCAACAGTAACACAGTTTAAGTAGGAACTGTTATAAAATCAGGAAGAAAACGAAGAAGAGTTACATGACTCGTGGTACTTCCGTCACAAATTCAATGTACTCGTACCCTAAACGAGTACCACGAATGGGCTCTGCTGCTGCCAGTGAAGGGTTTCCCTTGTGGTTTTGGTGGGGGCCTAAGTCCCCGCGGGGTGAAAGAAAAGATTTTTAGTTTAGGAAGTTTTGATGAAGAAAACGAATCTATTGCTGGGACGCACTCTGAGCCCTTTTTCATACATTCTTCCTCCGTACAGACAGGGTCGGTGCCGAGGGGCCCCCTTAAACACGCTACTGGAGTTTGGTGTCTACTGAAGTTTACGAATGTGTGTGTAAGTATGTTCGTGTCTGCCTTCGTTTGTTGTCAATTGTCAAACCAAGCTCGCTTGTATTTGCCAACCCGGGTACAGCTCGTGGTTTTCTCTGGGGCTTATCTTTTCTCAATAACGCAATAACAACATTAACAAGAGCAACAACAGCAACTACAATGGCAATGTCAATGATGACAATAAGAAAGCAGCAACAACAAGAACAACAGCTACGATACAGAAACCATTATTGACATTTCATGAAAAGTTTCAAGAGACGGGAAACCTTATAAAATTATTCGAAAGAGAATTCGTCAAGAGAACCAAAAATGGAAGCGATTTCCTTTTCCAAAAGGAAAAAGAGGAAGAGGAACGCTCCTTGTTATGAGCAGAAAACAAAGAAGAAGAAAAGGACAAAACAAACAAATATTTAAACGTTACGAAATTTGTTACGATCTGATGAACTTCTGCCTTTTGCTAGATTTTGGTTCACGTCGTCTTCTTCATTACGGGTGCTACATTAAGCAGTGCCTTTTTCCTTGGGCCCAGTGGAAGGATACGTATACCCAGGACTCTCCAGCTAAAGGGTTCCTTGAATCGATGAGAAGCAGCGCCTTGGAAAACCCTTTGAAGTTACGAGAAATACTCCAAAACGAGAAAACAAAACGTACAACTGAGACATTCATTCATTCATGTTTGGTTTACTTTTGAGGAATAAAGAGGCTGCTATCTGCCTCTGTAGAACGAATTCTGTAAAGAAGATCCATTCGTAGGCGCCAGTCGGACTTACCTCGCGATCACTGTGCATCGTCACATCGGCATGACGTATGGGCTCGCCGTCAAGTAGCCAAGTAATCTTAGCTGCAGGATATGAGCCCCAGGACTCGCATCTTAAAGGCACTGGATGTCCAGCCGTGAGCAGGTCGTTGGGTGTAATAATTTTCACCCGCACCGGTTTCACTGCGAAGATAAAGAGAGGTTGGTGTAAATGGACATTCTCCCCTCCTGCCACACCGCAGCTCCACTACCCGGAAAACCCAATACTTACGATGCACTTGTACGCTGACGTCCTTTATCACAGGCGGTGTGAGCTTGCTTCCTTGAGCTCTGCACTGAATCTTCGTGTCGTAGTAGTCTCTGGTGGTGGTACCGATCAGCAACTGATTGACCATGACGGCCACGCCCTCCTCCATGGACGTGTGACTGGTGCCGATGAGTTCAAGGTCATCACGCCACCAGGTCACTTTCGGTGGCGGGCGGCCTGAAAAGAATTCAACAAGAAAAGAAGAAGGAGAGTAAAAAAGAAAAAGGGTGACAAACGTGAGTGAGAGCGCGAGGAAGGGAGGGAGAAACAGAATGAGAAGAAACAGGAAAGCCAGCAGTTAAAGATACAGAAAAAAGAATACGGCGATAGAAGACGAATATAAATGATGAAGGAAGAAGGGAAGGAGGGAATGAGGGAAAAGGAGAGACGGGTTGGGTAAATTGGTAAGTTGTTGTTGTGATTTCATTTCGAAGTATTTTTTACAACGAAAAATTTGGCGGCTTAAACTTTTGATAAAAGGAGACTAAAACGAAATGTGTTAAGCATATCTTATACAATTTCAGCCTAAGCCTACTTAAACCACCCTAAGTCCTCACTCACCACCTCCCGCCCCGCTCTTCGCACATACTCTCAATAATGAGGTCTGGAGGGGGTGACGTTATGGAAATTTCTCGGTTTAGAAGGAAAGCTTTTAACATGAAGAATGTTCATTTGAAGCGACTGTCAAGGATTAGCACCCTCAAAGAATCTTTTCTCATTTACGAAAAGTGGGAGAAGAGTAAGGAAGAAGGGACAGGAAAGGAAGAAGGAGAAGGGAAGTGAGGGATTTTTATATAGCTGTACAAATTGTTAATTGCGGTGACATTTTCCCTCATTTCCCCTCGTTTTATCCTTTACCTTTCGGTTCATTTTTCATATTGTAAAATTCAAATAGGTTTTTTATTAAATTTTATTGCTAACACATAAAGCAAATCGGCGCCATCAGTTTTCATCTACAACAACAACAACATCATTCCGCCGTCAGCAGAAGCTTAGTGATGCGGAATTTTTTTATTTTAACCCTAAGACGTTCCGCCGGTGAAATTTCAGCCACTTTCGAAAACCTATCGCTGATAAATTAATTGATTTATTAATTACATTTAGCTAACGAAAGTTATTGAAAGAGTTACATGAGACTCCTTACAATGAAATCGCACCTGCTGAAACCATATGATCTCTACTACGATACTGAATTGGCATAAATGATCCATACTGTCCACTTCTATCGTCTATTTAACGCCTATACAAAAACAAATAAAATCAATAGAATTTAAAGCTTTATACTGAAAAATGTTCTGCTGGTGGAGCTTCAGGACAGCATCAAGATGGTTTTTCAGTTGGGTTGGGTTTTTTAGGTTGGTTGTTTGCTGTTAAAAGCAATTGGAAGTGCCGTTAATATACCCGGCCTCACAATCACTTTAGACCTAAAACCAGAGAGTATTATATTCTTTTTCGTCGAAACTTTTCTCATGGTCATTCACGCAATAATTTTAATGCATTTTTTATGAGTGTAATTTTTTATGTAGTAAAACCTTCAGCATTTCAGCAATATTTATAAAAATTAAAATTCTTATTGCTGCAATTATTTTGTTTTCATATTTGCCATTTTCATGAATGGGGGCTTTTTAGAGGATCGTATAAGGGTTAAACATTCCTTCGACTCGATAAAAGTCTGCAATTTTCTAAAAGAATTGCGATCAACCACAAAGAAGTAAACGACAACGGTAAAAGCCAGCACAACAACAACAACAACGGACTGACTACAACTCCATACTTGTTAGACATGACGCATCATACGTCTGACAAACAATGTCGCACGTCATAATAAATTTTCTAACTTGGCTTCATGAAAGTATCAGAATAAATGTCATCAGGACAACGGAGAAGAAGAAGTGGAAGAAGAAGAAGAAGCAGCAGAGGAAGTGGAAGTGGATGAACGAGGTACAGAAGAGAAAGAACAAACAGTGGCGACAACGGTATCTGCCGCAACCTCAAACTTCTATAAAAAATAAAAACATTCATGAGCAGGCGAATAAACAGCTGTTCGAGAGACAAGGACACGGATGAGGCGGGAACAAACACACACTTAAACATACATACACACACACACACACACACACACACTCAGTGATCCACTTACGTGTAGCAGTCAAGTTGAAAAGTCGGTCAATTGATAAAACTGAAGAAAAAAAAATAGTATACTTTAATGGGTTTCGAAAGGGGTTGTTTATTGTGATGAAAGGCCAGGGGGAGAAGGGAGGAAAGAGAACAGACGAGAAAGACTGTTCTGATGAAAAGACGGGGAATCATGCTTTGAAAAGTTAGAAGAATCAGTGTCGTCTAGCAAATAATCTTTGATGGTCATGGTTAATGGGCTGGAAGTAATCATAGCAAAGAGTAGCTCCCAGCAGTAGCCCTTAGTGAGGGATGCGCACCTCTATGGATGGGCTTTGGGGGCTGTGGCTACTGTAGCCGAAGAGATAAAGAAAGCTGCTACTGGTGCCAGAGCGCAGTTTATTATAGATATGAATTCACGAGCAGCAGTAACTCACGTGTGTTCTCACTCTCTCCACAGCCTCAAACACTTGTCTCTGATTCCATACAATCATAGAATATTATCCTTATAATCAACTGAAAAGTATAATTCATTCTTCTTATATTTTTTACCTGAAAAAGTTGCTACAAATCCCTAAAATTAGATTCCTTTGGTTCCCGTTTACACCCCTTGACGTTATTTCGCTCGTCATCTTTCAACCACGCCTAAACCTCATATACACACTAAACCGCGTTAAAAATGAGCGATATTATTACTTACCACCCACGAACGAACCATAAACCCTTGACGAGTGACACCACCCGGTGACATTTACAAATCACTCACCTCCTCTCACTTGACAGCACAGAAATAGCTCGTATCCTTCACGGAATGGACCGGCCATCTGAGAGATCTCCTTGCCCTGTGCATCGAAAATGCGTGGCTCCTCCGGAGGAACTGCAACATCCGGGGACATGGAAAAGCGGACAGTGATGAAAAAGAAGATGAATAAGAAAAAACGAAGAAAAAGAAGAAGGAGTAGCATAAGACTAATGTTGATAAAGAAATTCTCATTCAACTGAAAAGTAAACAAAAACCGAGCACAGAGCGCACAAAAAAGAGAGTGTGTGTGTGTGCGTGTGCAGCGAAACGAATATCGTTTGCGGTCGCCAAACGAAAAAAATGCCTTCCGGTTAAACAATGCAGGAGAATGTATGTATTCCTTTGAGAATGCAAGAATGAGAGTGTATCATATGAAATGAGAAATGTCGGGTGAATTTGTGTGTGTGAGCGGTGTATGCATTGCGGTTTTGACACTAACCCCGTGTGCCATTTCACTTTACAACAACAACTACAAAAAGTGCAAGTGTGCCCAAAAACGAGGCCATAGAGCGCTCCACGCTGCAAAGAAAAAAGCATTTGCAGAAACAACGAGTATCAAACGACGAAAAATGTTTTGTAATCAAAGAGTACGAAATGACACGACAGTGAGAAATGCGCCGTCGACCGCAAGGCAAAAAAAGTGTTAAAAAAAGAAAAAAAAACAGAAATTAAGAGAAAGAGAAAGAAAGAAAGAATTGCATGATATTTTTTGAACGCAGAATGCTAAAAGAGAGAAAAAGTTCCCTATCCCGAATGTGTTCAAGAAATGCTTAAAGGATTGCAATAAGTTTTATAATTTCTCAGCTTTTGTAAATGATAAGCATCGTTTGGGACGTGTTTACATAAGCTGAACTTAAAGTAAACTCTGAGAGAGAGAGAGAGACATGCTCGGTGTCTAATACATTTTTGTCTTTCCTTCGGTTTTAGTTTAGCTTTATTTCTTTTAGATATAGTTCAGAGTTAGATTTCTTGTCAACGCCTTCCTTCTTTTCTTTCTTCTATCAATTCCTTCCAATACGTACCTACTAAAGTTAAATTTATTCTAAAGTTACGCGTTGGTGAATTAAAAAAATCTATTCTACACCGATATACACCGCCATCTGTCGGCTTGACGTCACGAATCTGAAGGCGTGAGTCCTTAGGGTTGTCCCCGATGGAAAAGAACAACCGCTGGCCCAAATCGCTAGCTATCGCCGAGTGTGGCGCCAATTTCAGGTTTCCACCCCGCGAGTCCAGGCTGTAAAACGAGAGAAAAAGAAGAAGAAGAAAAAAAAAAAGGAGTCAGAGTGAATTATTTTGGATTTTATAGAATGTTTTCAGAATAAATATTTTAGGTATTTTAACGAAACTAAAATTTAATTACATTTAATTTGTTTTTTTAAATTTTAATTAAAGAACTTATTAAAATTTGATTAAAGCAAATATTTGCTATCTTTTTTCCTCTTGCAATAGCAGCGGGCTTTAATAGCTTTAAACATTTTTTAAAATTATAACAAAATAAATGGTATCATTGATTTACGAGAAACAAAGAGCAGAAATATATAAAAACTGTTCGCATTACACGCACACAGAATGTATCTAGATAACAAGCGCAAAAGCATGCAATTGAAAAATTGGAGCTTACTCTACTAAATATAAATACTAAATACAAATTAAGCAAATAAAAATACAATATAAATAAACACAACAACTTTGAAAACTAACAAAAGTGAAAATACAAAAAATATACTAAAGTCAGAAATTTAGAAAGATGAAAACTCTGAAAAATAAAACAATATAAAATTTAAAAAATTAAAAACCAAAAATTGTGAAATTAAACGAAAACTGAAAAACTAAAAATTGGAAAATAAAATAAATTGAAAAAAATGTCGAAAATAGTAAGAAGTCATAAATAACTACAAAATTTAATTTAAAAAAAAACAAGAATTTAATTTTTGAAATAAACGCAGGATTTTATCCATTTAATTCTATGCTGCACTACGCGTAAATTGTTACAATAATGATCGTTGTTGCTTTCAAGTGTTCCTTTCGTGGCAAAATTATTTAGCAGAATGTTTTCGTGTTGGCAAAGAGTTTACAACAATTTGTACAATTGCTCTACGACGACGACGCTGAAATAGTCCTTCAGTTTATCCTTGAGCAGAGCAGAGGCAGAAGAAGCAGCAACTATGACAGCCACAAAGAAGAGTTCACGAAAATATAATTTATTCGAAAGGTATACAAACACGCAAATCAGTCACACACACATACACACACTTTTGAACAATTGTATCATGACGTCACACATGCATGAAACCGTCGCTGGCACAACAACACAAACCAGCGAGCCGCTGAGCGCTCAGTTTTGTTTGATCGCTTAATGAAATTCTATTGGAATCGTTTAATGAAATTCCACCAACGCAATGAATGCTATAAAGAAGGAAAAGGAGACGAAGAAGTAGAAGAAATGGATTGCAAATAGGAAACTACTTTTTTTTTCAAGTGTTTTCCTCGGATGAAATATACCGCTATAAAAAATTTTCTAAATAGATAAACAAGATTAATATTATTGAGTCTCCGCGATAAAGTAATAATTGTTTATACCTTTGATGAAGCCTGATACTGATGAGTTTCGGAAAGAATTTCCGTCATTCCTTGTCAATTTTGGTTTGTGGACAAACCGGTTTCGACGATGCGCCGTCTTCAGTGTGTTTTTTCGTTCTAAAGCTTAACGAACATCGAGAAGCCTGACACCTTTAATGAGCTGTTTATTTTGAAAGTGCCGCAAGTCCACTTATATTAAAATCGAGGTATTTCTAGGTTTGTATTCCAAACTCAATGAAATTCTATTGAAAAGCCAAAATTTCTCTTAAGAAAGTCGTAGAGATTTTGAAGAATTGGTCCCTAAATTTTTTAACTTATTGTTGTAACTTATTGTTGTAAGAAATGGATTTAAACGACTTTCAAAATAAACGGCTTGAATAAAAGTGGTAAAATGAATCGGTTTCGCGAGTGTATCATCCAATGAGCAATGAACAAAGTGTTTGCTAGGAAAGTTCAACTCAGAAAATTTCATTAGCTTGTGTTCAAGTGTTATTAAGAATGAATTAATACCTCTCCATTATGCCTTTACAGTTAATTAGCATTTTTCATGCTCATCAGGTAAAGTACATTTCTCATTATTTCTGGCCTCTACTCGATCTCTAGCCGTTTTTATACTTTTGAAATAGTTATTTTTCTTTATTAAACTAAAGAATTAGTTTGTAATTTCCCAGATTCATTAACAGTTTTTATGCATCCTTTTTCTTTTTTTTGTTCTTTGCTTTTAGTTCAATTCGTGATGTCAAATATTTATTTACATGGAAACACATTTCCTTTGCTGAGTCGTTTATATTGCGCGGCAGCTGCAGCAGTAAAAATAATTTAGCTTTCAACGAGTCTGACACAGAAACGATGTGGTTCTACTCAACTAACATGCATACACCACCTCACACATTCAGACATACACACACACACACACACACACACACCATGTACATACATATATACATACATACATACACTTCCAAACGTACTTAAGTTAAATTTTGCATTATTTACAAGCGACACGAACGAAAGTCACGCATTCGAAAGAACTTCTCTCTGCTTTTTGCATAAATTTATTATGATGTGATTTTTTCTCTCTAGCATTAAAGTCAAATTTACAAGAAACAGACACACATAATCACACATAGTCATCATTTATCATCCACACACCCACACACCCACACACCCACACACACACACACACAACTGCCTTTGGGTCACGGCCAAAAAAAACGAAAATCTGAAAAAGGGGAAGTGTTGAATGGAAGATGGGTTGAAGAGAAGTGGCCGGAATTGCAAATGGTGTGACAACGGTAGGGGTGAGACCGAGAGACGTGGGGTTATTATTTTCTAGTCAGTTCGCGGCGAATGCAAGGGAGCAGAAAGAATGAAAACTCTTCTTTACATAACATATTCGCATGCCCTTGTATATGTACGTTGTATGCATACTAGCACACATGTACACATGCTCGCACGTATGTATGTATGTTTGTATGCACATGGCTGTGTAGGAAGGTTAGCTCGACATTATGATGTTGAATTCACAAATAACTGCCAGGTTATTTTGCATAAGATTTATTAAAACAAAGTGGATTATATCGTAAACACCGTTACTCGAAAAGCTGTCGAAAAGTGTCGGCAACAACAACCAACACTGCTACTACTGCTACTACTACTACTACAAGACAACTGGGAAAGTACATAGTTGGAATTGATGGCAAGCTAAGTAACGCCATAGAAGAAAATACTATACCCAACATGTACAGAAACGCACGAAAAATATTTATAAATACTAACAAGACTAACAAGACGTAGAAGAAGTACTAACTACGAGTACTTCGAAGACAAGAATAAATAGCAACCACATCAACGACAGGAATATCGGGCAAAGTGAAAAACTGTTAAAATTTTGATACGAATTTTAAACTTGACAAAAATTGTACAGATATTTATTATGTAAATTTACATTTTTTTACTAGATGTCATTATTAATTTTATAAGCTTGGTTATAAGTTACCACGTGGTTACGTGGTTATGATAACTACCCATATTTTTCCTGCTCAGCGTAATGTAAGCAACGACAAATTGTTGTATTGGACTAAATTTTTGAAATTTTGTATTGAACTAAATCGTATGACCATTAACCGTTTGATAAACTGTTCGGAGTAAATCGAGTGGATTGAGTGAAATTCAGCAAAAAAAGCAAGAAAACCTAAAACAACAAACATCAACAACAACACAGCAACACAAATCAATTCTCTATTAAAACTATTTATTGTTTGCCGATTGTTGGAGGAAATGACGTCGATGATGAAGATAATGATAATGCTTATGGTGATGTTACGGCTGTGTTAGATGATGCCAATAATAATAATAATGAAGTTGACGGCAAATGTTATTATAGAAATTTTACATTTTGTTGTCTTGTTCTTGTTGTTGCTTTAGCATCACAATATTGCAGAAAAACAAAATCTGTTACCAACAACAACTCATGCACACAAAGAGCAAAAACATACGAAAAAAGTAACGGTGTGGATGTGGATGGATCTTAGGTATAGTTTACCTGTAGAGCGGTATTCCGGTAGCGTCCTTGAACCACAGCAACAATTTCACCGAATCCTGAGCACTCGGAGGGGTCAAATCGCACGGTAGATCGACACTCCGACCCACAGCAGCCCAAACCAATCGAGCGGGAACTGAAAATGAAGAAGAAGAAGAGAAGAATGAATGAGTGGGAATGTATTGGAAGGTGGGCGACAGAGGTCGAGAATACGGAACGGAGAAATTGTGTAGACGTGAATGGAAGAGACAGAGAGAGAGGGAGAGAGGGAGAGAGAGAGGGAGAGAGAGAGAGAGAGAGAGAAAGGAAGAATAAAAATTAGCTCTATTTCCTTCGGAGAGTCATAATTCTTATGTTCATTTTCCTACTGACAGTTTTGGTATCTCTTACTCTGTATGTCTGTGTGTGTATGTTTGTGTATTTGCTTGTGTGTTTGCATTTCCATAAGGTCACTTTACTTTGCCCACCCAAAGTTACCGCTGCTACCGTCGCTGCTGCCGTTGCTGCGTCTGCTGCTTCATATCCACACGAATCATGCACGGATGGCGAAATTTCTTGCATGATTCGTGTATGTTTTCTTCAAGGCATGAACTAGCGGGCTGTGAAGCGAACACTCCAGTGCTCGGGCTTCTGCCAGCTTTCAACTAACTTCCTTTGCCCTTTTTCTTCTTCTTCTTCTTCTTTTTCTGGTTATTTTCTATTACCTTCTTTTGCTTTTTTCTTTCTTGTTTTCTTTGTATTGCATTCATTGGACTTCTTTCTGGACTTCATCAGCGTCTCTCACGCGTACGTTTTTCTTTCTTTCACTACAACAACAACAACCCGTTTTATTGTTGCTCCAGCAATTTAACGGCTTCCGGTAAAGCATTGTTTATTGCTTCCTTCCTGTTTATTTCTATCGGTTTTCCCTTCTTTTTCTTTCTCTTTTCCTTTTCCTTTAATTTCCTTTGCTGCTTGTTTTTTAATTTTTCACAGCACGGATCCTAGCAGTAATTATGACAGGAAGAGGGCGTGGCTAATGACTACTATTTACTACTTCCGCTTTCTATCAGCACAATTCAAATCAGAAATAACTTCAGCAACAACACCAACTACGACGACGACAATATCAATCAATGATCTTTTTGGTATGAAACAATTTATCAATCGAGTAGTGATAATTTTTTTAATTATCTGAAGAAATGAAAAGAATTATTCGCACTGATAATATTGTTATAATATTGACCACAGGGTAATTTCAACCTAATTTAAAAAGAATAATTGAGATGTTTATTTAAACTTTGTACGCATTTTTCAGCAATCAAAGAACAAACAGTTCATTTTCGCCATATTTTACTATTTTACTTTGCAAGCAAAGAGAAGAATTTGACGCGCGCCAAGCTTGAGAGAAGTTAGGTAGAATTTACGCAGATAATGCTCTGCCAGATTGCCATTCGTCTGCCTTAAACGACATCGACATCAGATGACACGAAGTTGCGTTAATCAACATTGATGAAGAGCCCTAATAAATACAGGTCTTCTTCTGAACTAGGAATTCGCTTAAGGCTGACGAAAATATCTAACAAAATGGACAGTTATGTATATCATAGATAATTATTAATATCATGTGTTCATTAGATAAATACTTTTTAAAATATAGAAACATGCGTCATAACTTTTTAAAACAATATCATCCAAATTTTTTTTAAAATATAAATATATATAAAAATTTTAAAATTAATAACTTTTTAAAATATAATATGCACTGCATTTAATTGAAATGCACTAAGAAATATGCCATTTGATAGCGCTCAGCAAGAGCTTTAAATTGATATCACACACGGCTCCTTTCGACAACTCCAAAGAGGGACTAGTTACCACCCCCGCCCCAATAGACCCCAATCTCCGAATTTTTTCACGCCATCGGAAAGATATTCTTTCCCTTATTCTCAATCAGAAAACACCATGCAAATCCATCCACTTTTACTATCCAAAATGTCACACGCAAAATATCACTCTTACACTAAGCACGAATTCGGCCAACGTGAGTGACTCCATAAAAGTTCAATAACTATTAACTATTTATTTATTTATTAAGATTCAAACTAAGCATTCATTGCCTTACAGTTTACAAACAGGTAAAAAATTCATAACAAGAAAATATAAAAAATTTAGAAATTACACAAATAGTTTAAAATTTTCCGTTTAACTAAACAAATAGAATCAGAAAAATTAATTACAAAATAAACATTATTAAAATTCAAACAGGCATTCCGAAAAGGTTCATGCTGTAGGTATGACGATCTGCAAAAGCTGAAATGAAGAGGCTCATATCGTCTCGACGTACGACGCGGCACATTAAGTTGGATGTTGCCTAGCAAATATGTGGAGTCCGTAACACCGGATAGACAGCTTACGATGAAAATAGCATTAAGCATTATACGACGATTTAAAAGTGTTGGCAAGTTTATAAGTTTTAGTCGGGATTCATAAGACGGTAAGTTCACGGATTCATCCCAATGAAGATTCCGAAGGCAAAAGAGCAAGAATTTCTTTTGAACCGATTCAATCAGCGAGATATAGCAGCTATAGTTTGGGCTCCAAACAGGTGAGGCATACTCCAAAATCGGTCTCACTAGAGAGGTGTACAGTAACTTAGTAATATAGGGGTCATTAAATTCCTTCGCCCATCGCTTTATAAATCCCAATGTACTATTCGCTCTACTAGTGACACCGCTGATATGACTATGGAAGCGTAATTTCTGATCTAGAACAACTCCCAGATCATTTATAGTCTCCACTACATCCAGATTCCAACGACCAATAGTGTAATTACGGAAGAAAGGCTTTAAACAGCGGGCAAATGTGATTTGTTTGCACTTTTTTAAATTTAGATTCATACAGTTAGTGTTGCACCATTCAATCAGTGAATCCAAATCACATTGAAGTAACAAGGCATCATTCTCCAAAACATAGGATAAGAATAGCTTCACATCATCAGCAAACATAAGCAACTTCGCCCATACAATGACGGTTGACAGATCATTTATAAAAACGAGGAATAGCAGTGGTCCCAAATGACTACCTTGAGGAACTCCCGAAGGTACAGCAAACTCCTTAGATATTGTATTATTAAATACAACCATTTATAACCAGTTACAACCAGTTAAGTTATTTAAGAAAAATTCTTAGAATAGATTTAAGCGTCTACGATAACTGGAGACGCTTGCGAGTATTACCGTAGGGTAAGCCTTTCAATTGCCATGACTTTGTCATAGCAATAGTAACTATAGGCTTCAGATTATTTATGCCTAAAGAACCAATTCAAATTGAAACGAGAAGATTGAAAGATTGCAAGGGATTTATGTAAATTTTTTAATAATTTGTCAATTTTATATGGATTATATGCCCCTTCGATGATACGTAATACGTACATATACATTTTGTCCTTCTCTTTTTCAAGTTACGTATATATACCTTTCTGACAGATCTTAGTCGGGTGTTTTAGCTGGGTGTTTCTGAAATAGCGTATGTGAAGGATGCAAAAAACCTTGGAATAGTATTTGATAGAAGTCTATCTTGGAATAAACATATCATAGCTAAGGTAGGTTAGGTTTACGGAATGTTAAGGGCGGAAGCGACAAAAAAATCTCCAAAGACAAAATCCCCACCATATCCAAAAACTCTATTGTATAAAATATCAAAATACAAAATCTCCAGGGACAAAATCGCCAAACTAACAAAATCTCAAAAAGAAAATTTTTTTATATGGGTAATATGTATGTTACGGTGAATTTGATTAATCCGCTGATTATTCATTTCTGATTTCGCTGATTTTCGGGACTGGTTCTTATGCATAATCACTGCTCGGTTTGCTAATTGTGATAAATTCTTGTTTATTTATCAAATTAACCTGTGATTTTATATAATTCCTTGTTCCTCCTTAATTATAAATGTTATCTTTAATAATATAGTCAGATATGTATTTGCCTTGAAAAGAAATGATCACGTATCATCTTACAAAGCATATGTATAGTTAAACGGCTCCGGGAAATAACGGCCAAATGAAACAAAGCCCACTTTTTTTTATATGAAGATTTGAAATCGTAAAATTTGGGTGTTATTTCATTTTTTTTGGGTTTTATTTAATTTTCAATAAAAACTGAAAATGAAAAGCCCACTTTGGGCTTTATTTCATTTTATTGTGGGCTTTATTTAATTTTTTTGTAAAAATTATAAAATTTCTGAAAATGAAATAACGCCCAAAGTTACGGCGTCGACTGAACTTTAATGCGAAAATGCAGATCTTTAATGCATGCAGAAAGACCCAGAATAGAGGAAGAATTTTCAACAAGGAGATGGTTTTGTTGGCTGAGGGTTTTAATCCCTGCCACGGCCGAAGGCGTACATACACGTACGTACATGTGTAAAATTTGTTTCGTGATATATTGATTTCATGGATTTCAACACTAAAATTTTTCTGGTGAAATTATCCCGTGTGACCACTTCGGCGGTACACCTTCTACCACGTGCAAAATCCGTTTCGTGACATTTCCTATCGATTTGTGCAATAAAAATTTTGGAGTCAATTTACCCCCGTGTGACCACCCAACGCCCCTCGGGCCATATCCAAAATCAGTTTCGTGACATTTCCTATCGATTTGTGCAATAAAAATTTTGGAGTCAATTTACCCCCGTGTGACCACCCAACGCCCCTCGGGCTAAGTCCAAAATCCGTTTCGTGGCATTTCCTATCGATTTGTGCAATAAACATTTTTGGGTCAAAACATCCCCGTGTGACCACTTTAGAGGGTCCCCACCCACCGCCCACCATGACCAAAATTCGTTTTATGATATTTCCTATCGATTCCTATCGGCGCAATAAAATTTTTTTGGTATAAACAAAAAATTTTTCACCCACATTTTCACTCCTTTGGGTGAAACTACAGAAAGTAACTAAATTCGAAAAAAGTAACGCGTTATTGTAACCGCGGAATACCGCGATGCGTAAAACTCTCCCTATGTGTTTTCTATTGGAATTTGACGTCACAGAATCGCGCGATGTGTCGCGATTCGATAGATCTATTCTATCGCGCTGCTCTCTTGGTTTTTACTGTCTTTGTTTTTACTCACTCTCAGAAAAAAATGGCCACCTCTTACCAAAAAACCTGATTTGTTGTTTCGCTGCTTTTACTCGTTGCTTTTGTATAGAAAATGTAAACTAAAACCATATGTTTTACATACGTATTCTGAGATTCACGAACTATTGAATCGTCTCGAAATTGCATTGCAAACAACAACAAAGAGACGATTTTTGTTTTGTTTGCAATGCAATTTCGAGACGATTCAATAGTTCGTGAATCTCAGAATACGTATATTAGACTTCAAAATTTATTCAAATTTACAAGTAAAAGTTAAATTGACAAAAAATTTCCACAAATTTTTAAAATGCAAATAAAATATGAATGCGGAATATGAAATGTTCAGCGCAACGGAGTGCTGTATATCTGTTCTTTCTAGGGAATTAAAATATATTGGAGAAGGACAAGATTTGTAAGGCAATTGGTGAGCGGCTGGTGGCGGCGAACAAATTGCAGAAGCAAGCACATGTTTCCAGAAATATGGAACGTAAACAAATTTTTAACAGCGTCCCGCGATGTCTATTTAAGGGCATCGCGCGACGAGAGAGAGATTCGCGCATCGCGCATCGCGGTATTCTGCGGTTACAATAACGCGTTACTTTAACGCGAACAAAAATAACGAAAGTAACTTCGTTACTTTCAGTTAACGTCGTTACTTCGTTACTCAAAGTAACTTTTAACGATAGCAAAGTAACTAGTTACTTTGGAGTAACGAGGACTTCGTTAAAAGTAACGAAGTTAAAGTAACTTTAACGAGCATGTAACGAATAAAAATTTTGGCCTACTCTGATTAAAACCCTCAGCCAACAAATACATCTTCTCTGCTGAAAAGTCTTCCTCTATTCAGGGTCCTTCTGCGCAGGCAAAGTGTCCTTCTGCATGCCGGCCTTCGGCCGTGGCAGGGATTAAAACCCTCAGCCAACAAAACCATCTTCTCTGCTGAAAAGTCTTCCTCTATTCAGGGTCCTTCTGCGCAGGCAAAGTGTCCTTCTGCATGCCGGCCTTCGGCCGTGGCAGGGATTAAAACCCTCAGCCAACAAAACCATCTTCTCAGCTGAAAATCTTCCTCTATCCAGGGTCCTTCTGCGCAAGTGTCCAGAAATATGAAACGTGGCAGGGATTAAAACCCTCAGCCAGAAAAACCAACTCCTTGACGAAAAGTATTTGTATATTAATCCGTCCAGCTGCTTCGTAGCTAACGCATTTCAGCATTTATCGCAAAATTGGGCCTTATTTCATTTTTTTTTTGGGCTTTATTTCATTTTTCGGAAAAATTTGAAAATTTCTTAAAATTAAATAGGCCCAAAGTGGGCCTTATTTAATTTTTTTATGAAATAACACCCATTTTGCTAAAATGAAATAAAGCCCGCATTGGGCCTTATTTCATTTGGGCGTTATTTCCCGGAGCCATAATTAAACACTTGATAAACAGCTGGACTACAAAACCATAATCTTATTGCACAAAATATTCTCTTCTCGTGAGCCGCCATATCTGTATAATAGGATTGTTTTCTCTCGCTCGAACCGGAATAAACAAATTGTCCCATTCCGGCACACATCACTTATATCTAATCGTCAGTTCTTTGTACCTTCTGATAGACTCTGGAATATTCTTCCAGTGTGGCTGCAGAACACTATCAATGTGGGTGACTTCAAAAGCATGCTTAAAGGAGCTCTTCAGGTGTAACAAACAAATAACAAATATTAAAGGTTTATACGAGTACATATGTAACTA
Source organism: Conops quadrifasciatus (assembly GCA_949752815.1). Classification (NCBI taxonomy): domain Eukaryota; kingdom Metazoa; phylum Arthropoda; class Insecta; order Diptera; family Conopidae; genus Conops; species Conops quadrifasciatus. Next base: position 28,706,272 of record OX457078.1, on the reverse strand, counting down.
TACCCTACACCCGAAGGGATGAGGGTATATTCACTTTGTTCTTCCGTTTGTAACGCATTAAAGGAGGCGTGGCAGGTGTATATAAGTATATATATTCTGGCTCAGAATCACCTCCTGAGTCGATTTCACCTCCCTGTCCCTGCGTCTATCTGTCTGACCGTCCGTCTGTGCAAATCACGATTACAGGAGAACGAATGGAGGTATCGTCATGAAATTTTGTACGAATTTTCTTTGTTATCCTACGATGTTTGGTATTGAAAATGGGGAAAATCGGACCAGTGCCGGTGAATATTTCTTTTGATGTCAATTATTTTAAATTTGTAAAATTGTGAAATTTGTAAAATGGTGTTGCTAGGGTTATCTGAAAAGATACGCATGCGTCTTATTGTCCTAGGTTGGGTCAGTTAAAAATAAGTAAATACATGCATATATGTATGTATATACATATACGAGTACGTATATACCAAGAAGTTTTTTTCTCTGGTAGACAAAATAAAGCTCACCGATTATTTGTTTAAATCTGCCAAAAAGAAAACACGAATTCCATTAAATACGCTGATGACGCTGGTGCCGTTAAAATGTTACATAAACTGCGGGTATAAATAAAAACAAATGACGTGCGGGGAGAGGTGAAAGGGGGGGATTAAGCCCTTGAAAGAAACGGTTAAAAGTGCACAAACCGACATAGGATTAAACAAAAGTTGTGTAACTTTTTGACCGTATTTCAAAGAAAGCAAAATGCCTTCCGTTTTAGCTTTTTTACCTTACTTTATCACATTTTGTGTGATTGTGTGTCGAAAATACTTTTTGTTATTGTTGATGCTTTTGTTTGAGCTCTTTGAACTCAAGGCGAAGTGAGCTTTCCATATGATTCGTGTTTAAAATTAATCGGAAGGAGCGGCCTCTGTTGACGAAGCGTAATTTATTAAAACGACTTTGCCGCGGTTAGAGGACGCGCTCTCTCTCTCTCTATCTATTTAAGAAACTACGAATAGCGATAACGTTACTAACAGCAACAAAACGAGGGTCAGCAGAGTAGTAAAATGTACAACAATTTGTCAAAATAAAACTTGAGATATTGCGCGCCGTCGACAGTGAAGCGGGAAGAAGAAGAAACAGGAGAGGGTGCAGAAAGACAATTTTTATTCTAACATTTTATTTTATTTCATGAGTACAGGTACTCCCTGACTTACGACCGAGATAGGTTCCTGGTCATCGGTCGTAAGTCGATTAAGTCGTAAGTGGAATTTCATATATAAAAAATGTCGTCTGAACAGTTTGAGCTTTTATTTCCCGGTAAATTTCATGATAACAAGCCAAATTTTCCTGAATCAGCCTATTTTTTCTGAGAATCGCTCTTCATTTGCATTCATTTGTTGTAATTTAAGCATTCCCTTATTAATTTGTATTTAAAAATAAGTATTTTCTATGAAAAAAATTGGAAAAATAAATGGTCGTAAGTGCCGTGGCAACGAGTATCAGTAGAAAAATCAGTATAAACACAATCACTGCAGCTGTGCAGCTGTGCAGCTGAGCTCTTTATTTACAGTATAAAAACAATCACTGCAGCTGTGCAGCTCAGCTCGTCATTTATACACAAGCTTATGGAGCTTCACAGCTGCACCAGCTATACCAGCTGCACTGCTGAAATTGACTATATTCAATTTTTCTCTCAGCTGCAGTGCTTACGCTTCTTTCTCCCAAAAGAGAAGTGCCTACCTTTTACTGAAAATACTATAACATTAATTAAGTGCTGCCAAATTTGGACAGCAAAAGTAAATTAAAGACATACGTTTTCGACAGAAAATACAAACACACGTAAACATTTTGGAAAGTGTATACATTTGTGCATGTAAACAAAATGGTTATAAAAAACACATGCATCATAGCTGTATGCAGCCAAGCAGCCTATTGTGTTTAATTGCACAGCTAGAGAGAGCTGCAGCTCCACAGTTGTGACGGCGGCGGTTGTGGACGCTTGTGTGCATTTATTTCTGAGTTTCGGTCCTGAGATTGTTGCTGGGTTGTTTTTTGATTTTGTGATTTGTGAGTACATATTTTAATAAAATTAGTGTAAAAATTTTCAACTTTTAAGGTTTGGAAACTTCTACTCCATTGTTGAAATGTTCATCCATAGAGCAAAAATTAACTAATTAAATTAATTAGTGAAACGCAACCGAAAAATCGTGTCTTTTGCATTTACAGCAGAATATCTCAAAAACCTGAACCGATAAATGAATTACAAAATCGGATTCTTTTGAGCGTATCGAATACTTTCGAAAAATTATAGTTTAGCTGTTTTGTGTTGTAAGATCCCATTTGTCTACGTCGTGTTTTCTTTACTACTATAGGATTTTTTTGGGAGTAGTTCTTTGATGTTTTTTGCTATTTTCATCGACACAATTTGAAGAAGATTTTTACTCTTATTAAAATCAAAATCAACACATAACACAACAACAAAACTAATCATCATCAAAGCAACTTTTCAGTGACATTAAAAAAACAACGCGTGGCTCAGAATAACTTTACTATATTAATTTGACTTTGATATAAAGCGAAACAGGAAAAAGGGGGAAGGCGGAAGTAGGCAGGAGGCAGGAGGCAGGAGGCCAAAGAAACTAATGGCAATAGTGGTGGCGGAAGGAAGGTGTGGAGAGTTAATGATAATAAAAGATTCTGAAAATTAAATTGAAGACCGATGCGGTGGGTAAAAGGGATGGATGCCAACAAGAAAAGAAGTCGATTCCAAGGCATAACGACTAAAATAAAATTTCTCTTTTTTTCTCGAATTGTTTCAACAACTTTAAAAAGTTGACAAAAATAACAACCCAATATTTTTCTTCTTTCCTTTGTTCCTTTCAGGTTTCTTCGGTTCAATGAGGCTTATTTTTAAATTGATTGATGGGGAAGATTTTGAAATTATTAATGCTTAATAAGAGACGAAAATGAAGAAGGAGATGGAAAATAAAACAAAGATATTTTTATGGATTATTGTACGGATATACGAGTACAATGCTTCTTCGTGGTTTTTAAATTGATCGAAGTCCCAGACGAACTTTGAACTCGAATTGTTCGGATTTAACTTACGCGGTCTTTTCAAAGAACCCGGACACGGTGTAAATCGAAGTACATTTACATCATATTAACGTAATTGAAAAGAGATTTTAAAGTACATATTAACATCTCTTGATATTTAAGCCAGAGTATATGAAATATTTATGGTACTAGCAACAACAACAACAACAACAAGAACTGAAAAAAGTACATTTTAGTAAATTTTATTTAGGTTTGGCTTTTTCTGGTGAATGAAACTAGTTTTTTCTCTAGTTTATACTCCGCGCAACAAAAATTTATCATGCTTAAGAAAAGAATGCAGGGAGGAGGAAGAAGAAGAGGAAGAGTAAGAAGAAGTAATAGTAGTAGTACTTAAAAGGGCGATAAATAAGTCCAAGCTCTGCCTGCTGCGGTAGTAAAAATGCAATTTGCACATTTTACCACTTTTTGTGTTTATCCTTCCTTTTTAAGCAGGAATCGGAGAAAGCGCGGGGGGAGGCGAGGGAATGGGTTTGTAGCAACGCTCAGGATTTGCATTTCAAATCGAAATTAATTTCTTTCCACATACCAACACACACACGCACACACACACACAAACACAAAAAGAGGCATGCAGAAGACTCTAAAGGAGCCATTTTCAGTAGCTGAAAACCCAAAGGACAGACACAGCCAGAGACAACCATCCACTTCGTCGACGAAAATTTACTGCATCCACTAAATACTCATTAAGACTGCAGTTTCGTTGAGTTGAGGGCCTTCGGTAGCATTCTTTTGTCGAGCGAACGCACACAGGTCGTGGTAGAGAGAGAGAGAGAGAGGCAGCGCGCTTCTTTGCCATTCGTTGCGAGCAAATAGTGGGTAAATGCAATGACGTGAAAATGTCTGCGGTTTGCGTATCCTATACCGTTACCGTTACTATTTGTCTGTGCAGTATTGCGGTGGCTGAGAATCACAAGCGTTTGGACCTCTTTCATGGGATCCTCGTATTAACAAAAAAAAAAAAACGAAAAAGAAGTATCACGCACGATAGAAGTAAAGTTTTCAGCCTTTCTTTTATAGCCTTTCATTTTTATAGAATTAAAAATGGACGGACACAGACGCAAATGCCCATTTAAAACGAACATAGAAAAACTTGACACGCACGAGATGAATGAAAAGTTTGGAATTAGAAGCATTTATTCGTAATCTCAATAATGTTTTGAAAAAATTATCATTTAAACAAAAATATCTCTTCTAACCATTTTTAAGGCATTTCGCCCCTTCCGGACTTACGAAAATTTCGTTCATGATAATCGTATTTCTTATCGTTTGTAACAATAGAAAAGACCACAATGAGATCAGTTTGATGCCACTCCACCATCCACGGCCCCATCCGTTTATGTCCAAAATATTTTTTATGATATCTACCGCCTACTGCGATATCTACCGATCGCAGCAATAAAATGTGTCTGTTAAAAAACCCAATGAGTCTGCGATATCGTGTTGCTTTCTTGCGATGTTAACGAAATGTCAAGAGTTGTTCTATTCTCAACCATCTCTTGCCGAATAGGCCTTCTGCTTTTTGGTGTCGTTTCCAAATGTCGTGACGATTTTAAGTACATAAATCAAAGACGTTTTGTTTCAAAATTCACTAATTTCTCTTTTATTGCTTTACGATTCTGTAAACTTGTAAAGTTCTTTTATAAAATTGTAGTATGTGTTGTGGGCCTTCTTGTTGTTGTTGTTGTTGCTATTACTAATGTTATTTTAGATAACTTTAACATAACTCTATACTCTGTTCAGAAGTCTTTTAAACCAGAGTGCGGAATGGCTCACGAGCGAGCGGCTCATTTCGTCTCACGCTCGCTCGTGAGCGAGCCAAGCAATGCCAAATGGCTAAGGGCTCACGAGCGTGAGCTAACAAAAAATTTTTGCAGCTCACGCTAGTGAGCTGTGAGCCCTTCAGAAAGCTCTCGCTCGTGAGCCGTGAGCCGAAGAAAAATTTCAGTCGGCTCGCGCTCGTGAGCTGAGCGACATCAGACCTTCTAAACCTTCAGCTCACGAGCGCTCGTGAGCCGAGAACTAAACAAACAGCTCACGAGCGCTCGTGAGCTGAAGGTTTAGCTCTCGGCTCACGAGCGTGAGCTGTCTGATGTCGCTCAGCTCACGAGCGCGAGCCGGCTGAAATTTTTCTTCGGCTCACGGCTCACGGCTCACGAGCGAGAGCTTTCTGAAGTGCTCACAGCTCACTAGCGTGAGCTGCAAAAATTTTTTGTTAGCTCACGCTCGTGAGCTGTGAGCCGAAAAAAAATTTCAGTCGGCTCACGCTCGTGAGCTGAGCCGCTTCATGAGCGAGCAATTCCGCACTCTGTTTTAAACTCTTAAGAATTTTGGCAAAACTATTTCATATTAAAACACAAAATTATGTGTTATTTTTCAAAGGTCTTCAAAAAGTCAAAGGAAAAAGTTTTCATAAATTCACTCTTATAAGATTGAAGAAGAGGAGACAAGAGAGAAGGGGAAGATGAAGGACAAACAGTTTATCCAAACAAACAGTTTAGTTTTCCAAACCGGAAAATGAAGACAATAACGAATGAGGAGGAATGAGTTTCTAGGATCGAGTGAGTTCTTAAGCGTGGATGGCATAGCGACAGTAGTTTATTCATCTTTCCATAGAAGAATGAACGCTGGACGACATTATTCTTTTGTTACATGAGAATGCTTTCGTTTTCTTCTTGTTCTCCAAAGTATGATCGCATTCTGCTCTTAATTACTTAAGAAAGAATGTATTCTGGTCTAATTACTTACTCTTCAAAGACAAATTCCTCAAATTACTTTTGTACAAGAGAGAGAAATCAATCCATTACCAATATTTTCCTTAACAAAAGAAAATGCGGAATTGAAAAGTTGGATGCTAAAGTTATTTTTTTACTTTTCGAAACAATCGCATTCAAGAATGTCGTAGTTTTTTTGATTGTTTTAAGCATTCATTGCATAATTTCTTGTCAATACAATACAATACAACATATTGTACAATTATATATTCTTTATAACTCTCTGTGCCGTCGAGTAAGTACGTGTGTGTGTGTGTGTGTACAATGCATCACCTCATTACGTACAAATAAATATAATTGATGGGGCTGGCCTCATCATCGTCGTAGTACTTGGAGTATTTGTTATTGTTGTTGTATCCGAACTAGCAGTCTTACATTGCTGTAGCCTTGTAAAATATGAATGACTTCAATGTGCATAAATATTTACATACTCGTACGTACATTTCTAACTGTCTGTGTATAAGTACGCCTCTGAGAATGCGCAAGTGGTAGTACCCTTATGCGTGTGTGCCTGTCTGTGTGTGGGTAGGTATGTGTGCGTGTATATAACAAATGTAACAGCATGAACATTTTTAATAAGGATCGCATTTCAGAAACGTAAAATAATAAATAATTTACACGCGTAGTCCTTGTGAGAACTTTCAACGACCTGCAAACGCACCACTGGCCAGTATCAGAAGTGAGAAAGAGAAGAAACAACAGGAAGCGAAGAATCAACAGGATTAGTAGCAGGAAAAGCAACAGGAGCAGCAACAGCAACAGCACTAGCTCCAACAGCAGCACAACAAACAACAAAAATATGGTACATAGAGAGAAAGTAACACTATAAGAGCGTCAGTGCCGGAGGCATGACAAGCAAAACGATAGAGCACCAACCAACGTCTTTTTCTTTCAGTCGAAGAAACGACAGCGACAGCGACAACGACAACAACATCAACATCGACATACTTTTGTTGTACTTGTGTTACGCTCAAACATTGAAACCCTAAAACCATTGGATAATTTTCTTCAATTACAACAACAGTTACCAAAAAAATGGTGTACCAGAAATCAAGCTATAATTTTTCAAAGGTTTTTGATTAACTAAATTCAGAAATTCTTAATCGTATCTGCAGGTTTTCAAGATATCAACCAGCATGGAACGCATTTTTTATGTTGTAGAGCTTGTAACACTTTCGACCTTTCGAAAATCGATTTCATGGCATTTCTTAGCAATTGCCACAATTATTTCGCGCTCCAACCACCCTTCTCACCCTCTCTAAGAGACTACCTTTTCATTCGATGTATGTACATACATGCACGAGTATAAAACTTCTAAATTTAAAGACTTATATAAATTTTTTAAATATTTGGCTTTTTAAAATAAACTCGATTTACACGACATTAGTTTTTCCACGATTACGATCTCAGTAACAGACTCGAAGAGTTTAAGTGGGAGAATTTTCATTTACACGGCCTTTACACGAAAGTACAATTCCAGAAATCAAAACTCTAGAAACACAAATTCCAGAAATAAAATTATCACGAATGCAATATTATGCAATCGAATTTCTCCAAATAAATCGAGCAAGATTTCACTTTATTTTCTGTTTTGTGTTTTGCCAAACGTTTTCGGTTGCGTTTGACATTCTATTCGTGTTGAAGTGTAATTTTTATCCGAAGGCAGGAATTTTTCCTTTTTCATGAGTTTTCCTTTGTTTTTTTTGGTTAGTGAGACTTACATAATTTGTTTAATTAGTAACAACATTATTTGATGAGCTCCAGGATCATCGGGAGTTTGGCATTGAAAATAGGAAAAATCGGACCAGTGCCACGCCTACTTTCAATAGTAAATATGCATTTATCAGTTTTAGGAGCTATATTCCTACTAGCTTAGGACAGACCTAAAGCTGCATTTGTATTCCAATAATTATCGCCACATACAAAGGTGCCTCCCACAAAAGGGGCGTGCTCTATACCAATAGGGATGGAAATTACGATTACATGGGGGTTGAACGCCACCTCTGTATACTATACCACATATGGAGATATTTTGTAAAAGGCGGTGTTATAAACGAGTTAACATAATGCATCATCATTTACTATCTGCAAATGAGTCATCATTCACAAATATGGGCGTTACCTGCCCATTTTATCATCATCTATTCGAGAGAAGCGGTCGTAGGGAATCTAAGCTTCAACCAGGCCGAAGTTAACGCTTTTACTTTTTTGTTAACAATTTTCTTTCTGGTTTAATTTGGTTTTTTTGAATGCACAAAACTTTTTGTATTTTCACTTTCTCTTTCACTCTTTTTCCGGACTTTGTTTATTTTTTATTGTGTTGTGCGGTTTTTATCGGAGCAATAAAACGGTTTGAGCTTGGTCGCATCAATTAAAAACGTCACGCTATTAAATTAAATTTCGAATTGTAGAAGCCAGAGCAACACAACACCATAACAACAGCAACAACTACAACAACAGCAGCAGTTATGGCAGTAGTCAACACTTCCGTTTAGCACAAACGGAAACTAACTGAAGCTGAAGAAAGGAAGTGCAAGAGGAAGCAGAAGCGGAATCGGATTTGGAACCGGAAACAAAAAGTAAAACGTAATGCGGTTGACAATAAAATAAATAATCAAAAAAGGAGGGTGTGAACAGACAGAAACAGCCAGAGTCAGAGCGCCTACTTCGGCCTGGCCGAAGCTATATACCCTACACCCGTATTTATCGAAGTGATGACAAAAAGTGGGCGGGTAGACCTACGTTTATTTTATTTACAGCTAGTAAATTTTGATCTTTGAAAAAAAGAACTCGCTTGAGACAGAAAAAACATTTACAGAACCCATTGTGTAAATACAGTAGAGTCGCAGTAACGTGAACTCAAAAAAACCAGGCCTGTTCACAGTATCGAATTTGTTGACGTTACCGGGTCATTTTCAGTACATATTAATGTGCCAAAATAGTATGAGTTTAATAGAGTTTTTCGAACGACTTCATTCTTGTTTACAAAAAAGTGTCATTTATTAAACCATTTTTGTGTGTTCGATACAATCAATTCATTAATCCATTTTTTAGTATTCGATACAATGCCTTAGCCCACTGTATAACAGTGTTAGGAGATGAAATTGCCGTTTTCGAACTAATTTTAGTTAAATGTTTCGTAATTTCAGGCTCACTTAATTCATTTTACGATACATTTACATTGTCAGGTTCTGGGTTTTCGTTGACCCATTCTCGTTAGTCTGTTACTGAACCTAAAGTATATATATCAATATCATATATCTATATCAATATACCATATCATGATCTATATGTATCAACTTGATCTAAAATTGTAGCCTTTTCACTCAAAGTAAGATACATAGGTCTATTGTTTGACATTCTTACGCAAACTGTAATTGAAGAAACTAGGAATACAATAACGTTTCTCGATACGTTGGGAATGTTGGGAAATATACAATTAGTGTGTGAAACAGAATTGCAGTTATTCTTTTCATTAATGAAAGTGATAAAGAAATTTATTCACGCTATCGAGTCACAGAAGTTCACGTTATAAGGAGCTTAATGTTAAGAAATTCGAGTTCACACTAGCCGGATGTTCACATTAGCCGGTGTTCACGCTACCGCGACTCTACTGTACTTTAATTCTTTCTGTTAATTCATTATATTTTGCACATATTCCTCCTGAATGTTTCTAAGTTTCCTTTATTTTCCTCCTTTTTGGATTTGAGTTTATCTTTGCTGCCAATGTTTGTTCTTAATTTTTGAAGGCTTCGTGAGATGAAAAAACCTTGCAGAGAAGAACAGAGGTACAGAGCTGTGGAATGTGATTCAATTAGGCCAAAAAATCTTATTTTCATGAGTGCAAGAAAACCCATACATACCAAAAATTTTCTCGCATAAATGAGAAACTGCAGTGGAAGAGAGGAGAAGTCAAGAGAAGGGAAGAGACGGCATAAACGGGATCGATCGCTCAATAGAGTGCACATACTCGTAATTCCAGCAGTCATTACAGCAATACGAGTACACTTTACTGGCACCTGTAAAACACGAGTGCTAGAGGCCTGAAGGACACTCGAAGTGATCAAATCAAGTAATACGAGCACAGCCCATGGCGGCGCACGTCGTTGAGGCTTCATGAAGTCATGAGTTCTGTTGAAAACCAACAGAACACACACACTTTTATGCTGCATACCGACATCGTAACACAAGCAGAATATGCTCTTATTCATTCACTCACGTGAAATACATTGCGTTTGTGTAATCGAGTCAAACGCACTCTACTACGCGCATACAAACCTGGTCAGACTGAAATTTGGTCAACAAAAGGTATGTAGTGCACTTGTATTCCACCATTGATTTTGTTGTTGTTGCTGTTGTCATTACATTTCCACACGCCTAACGATGTGACTAGCCCATTCCAAAAAAGTGAAATCGAAAAACTTCACTTCGCCGCTATGTCACTAAGTAACGAAAGTTTGTGTAAAAACCATAAAGTGTCAAAATGGTTTGAACGGTATTGCATTAAATTAAAATCATTTCTCCTGGGCTAAAGAACGACGGGTTTTATGTAAATTTTTCTCGTGGTGTCATTGATTTTTGCAGAATAAATTCGAAAACAAAATTATTTCGGCAAAATATCTCTGCCTAACACTTTGGGAGTCAATTATCATTTGGTCAGAACACCCCAGAGGGACCTCTTGGCGGGAACGAGCGGAGGACGGGATCTGCTTTCACTGGTACCGTTTCTTAATTTCCGTAACGATTTCTCACAAAATCGTACACTACTAATGCAGTTTTATTGGGAAAAAACAATTTTAAGCACTTGATTTACACAAACACACACACAGACATATATATATTCTTTAGTATATGAACAAATATACACATATAAATTTTCCTTCTTAATCAACTTTCTTGAGAGGGACTATATTGTACTTTAAGCGTTTTATCAAAACTTGTACATATGTACATTTCTATTCGTTTTGAGGTATTTCCTCTCGTAACCAGATTGTTTAGTGCCGGGATCTCGCGCTTATTATTTTTATCTGGCCTCTATGTTCTTTTCGAGAAAGGTTCTTGCTTTACAGCAAGGTCATTGCATTCAACGTTACGGTTGCATTCGTGGGTATATATTTGTATATATATAAGCAAAATATATATCTGTGTGTAAAAAACATGCATTTTGTATGCATATTTTATTGAAATTGTTAGCAAAATTCAATCAAAAGAAAAAAGACCGGGAAAATGCTGAATATTGATGAATGTCAGCAAACCCAGGAAAAACGATAATCAATTAAAATTGACCTGTACAATATTGGCTTGAGCACAGTTTGATTTTTTGTTTCTGTTCAGTTTCGCATTGCCCAAAGTGATTTGCATCAATAACGGTAAAAATAGCCGACGGTAAGTGGAAGTTTTTGATGTGAGGAGCGGCGATCGCGTAGCAGTAAGCCACTCACCTACGCAGACACACTCACACGGGTACGCAAACACATGCATATAATTTTATTCAGCCACAGGAACAATCTCAACCGCTTCCGAACTAACGCGTTTGTAAAGCGTCGAAAAAGTGACAAAACAACAAAAGCAATCAATAATTTTTTATGCCTGAAGTTACACTTGTGCTGCATACACACAAATACACTGCAATAAGCGTTTCCAAACAAGCATCAACGCACAAAACAACACACTCGCACGCTTCAGAAAAAACTTTCCTTTAACTCAGTTTCATAATTCAAAAAAAGTATTTTACGTTATCGAATAATAGTGAAAAACAGTGAAATTGTAAAATATTTGCAGCATTCATTCTGAATTTATTTAAATTTTTTCCTTTTTTATTTATTTAATGCGCATTTATTATTTATTAATCTTTCTTAATTTATTTGTGCAAAAAGTCACAATGACGAATGCGCACGAAACCGTTCAAATGAATGCCAATGATTTAACACTAGAAAGACCGGAAATATTTTATAATTATATTGATCACTAAAATGAAGGCAGTCTTATGTATATCAAAAGAATTATCTGTATTTTGATTTTTTCATTTTAACAAATTATGTGGATAGGATTTGTTGGGATTTATACAGTTTTTCGAAAATTATTTATCTCTTAAAAGATAAAAAGATATATATTTTATCTCTAATACTATAGAGATACTCTATACTCTAGAATATCTCTAGACGCTCTATTAACGAGAAACAGAATTGATCTACCGTCAAATTCGGTACCGCTTGCTCTATGATATGTACAGGTTTCATCAGAGGCATTGTAACAAAATAGTTTCCAACTTGATGAATTCTTCTTCATGGCGACGGAGAAACTAACATTATAGTTTTTTCAATCAAATGACTGCTCATGAAAAAATTATAAAAATTTAAATATGTTGACATTTTTTGATTTTTTAGCCCAAAAATAATAAAAGTCAGAAAGTGTCACAAGTAATCGTTATTTTTAAAGAACGCGCAAGGAGTTCCTGTTCCTGAACGCGCAGCTGCTTCCTGTCTTTCTAGTGTTAAATGAAAAAAAAAAAAGAAAATAGAAAAGATTTTAAAAATAAGGAAAGAGATGATGAAACAGAAATTATAAGTCTTTAGTTTCAATTATTATTTTGCACTGCTATGAATTTAAAAAGTTCGGTTTTTTTTAATAATTCATGTTTTAATTTTTTTCAATAAATATTTCATTTGATTTAATTTGAAATGTATTTACTTATTTATTTTGAGCCTTCAGCTTTACATTTTTCATTTCTCTATTGTTTACTGTTGTTCCTCTTTATTTTTTGCTTATGATTTAGAATTCGGTCCGCTGTTGCGGAAGCGATAGTTAATAACAATAAATTGAGGAAATTCATAAAGACTATGGTTAAAAAAATATGAAAAATCCATGAGAATCAGTACATTTTATGGAAAATTCAAAATATTTCAGTGTTGAGATTTTGTTTGTTTTTATGGCCAACAATTAGACTTTAATGCAATTGCATTGCATTCGATGATACAGTAATCACAGTAACCGGATATCCGGTTATATTTCGAGCATTGCAAATTCATGCAGAATTAATTACAGAATGCAAAGCTTTTATTTTTCATAGCATATTTTTTTAATAATATATACATTTTAATAGTATATGTATAAATACAAGTTTTCAAAGTTTTAATGTTTTGATAATTATTTTCCCTTAAGTTTTCAGAGACTAAATTGTGAAACTATGCCGCAAGTGATCAACTTCCATACATCACACACATGCATAGAATTGAAGGCATTTTTTACTGCATGGATGATCGTACATAGAATTTCATTCAGCATTACTTGCAGAATGTACTCGGTAAGCAATCGGTTTCCAGAAACATTAAAGGTTCTTTACGCAAATGTCGAAATTATACAGTTCAGAGGTAACTTAAACAATTTTTATTCTTTCTTTTTTAGAACTATGTGGTCAATATTCCTCCTATAGTTTCACAAAAATAGGTTACAATTTATTTTTACCTTAAAATAACTGCTAAAGTCATAGAAAATTAACCAAAATATTCTGTGGTATTAAAATTTTGAACAATCGTATAACTAACTATAAGTACTGAAAATATGTATTTTGTTGATTGAAGTATCAAGCTCTATGAACAGATGGGAAGAAGAAGGGAAAAAGATTTCTTTAAAATTCCGGGCATTTAACAATCATTTTAGTCGCTCAGAGGGCAATGCGGTAATGTTATAATGCAATAAATAATTTTTTTCTTATTTATTTGAAAAAAAAATTTACTCTGCTGCTTCGCTTTTTCTAAGCGACAGGCAATCCCTTTTTATAGCTTTTGAATATGTATCCTAATGTACAATAGAGGTCATTGTGAAAAAGTCCAGTTTTCATCAATATTTGGTTATATAAACTTTGAAATAAAAACCATATAATTTTTCTCTGTATGTGTGTTGGTAACACTAAAAAACGAACAAAAATTATGACAACAAATTATTAACAAGTTTGTAACGAGTTTTTTTCTTTGGCTGAGGTAGGCTCAGCCGCTCCAGGGTTCATGATGGAGGGGTCTCGTAACCCTCCGGAATTTGGTTCTTTGACCGTTGCCGAATTACGCACGATTGACGATTTCGTCAATCAATTCACTGACTATCTTTCGATAGTTCAGCTCGGACGGTTGATGCTGTTTTTTCTTAATTCTATTACACTTTTAATGAGGCGAAGTGCCTGCGACAGAAGGTGGTTCACAAATATTTTTCTTAAAAATATTTTTACAAAGGGTTATTTAAGGCTAGCGCCTTGTGACAGAGGGTCACTCACAAATTCCAATCATGAATGTTTTAAGATATATATATTTTTATAAACGCCTTGTGACAGAGGGTCACAATATATTAATTCAACGGAAGAGATAGCTGCGGCAGCTTTTGTTTCCTCTTTCTTACCAAACACAAGTTTCTACTTTCAGCAGAACCTGATTACCACTAGGTGGCCGTAAAAATAGTTTTTGAGAGTAGAAAGCCACTAGGTGACAATAAAAAAAAAGAATAGAATTTAGAAAGCCACTAGGTGACCGTAAAAAAAAGAATGTATAAAACCTTCTAGAATCCTAGATGGTGAACCACACCTCAAGTTAGACGATTGCTTGATCTCCTTAGCTGATTGCTCAGGTTGCTTTTGTGGTGTTGAATTTCCTATTAAGAGGAAGGTTTACATTGAACCTTCCGTGAATTATATGAGTGAAAGCAAAGAAAAAAAAGAAAGAAATTTGAATACACATGTTTGGTGTCCATATTATATGTGGTTTGTGTATGTACTTGGTTCGTGTACTTTATTCTTGAAATTACTATCAATAATTATTTATATTTAGCAAAAATAATTTTAGTGGTAATTTCATGGTGATAATTTTAAAGAAATACTTGTAACGATTTGTGATCGTTACAAGTTATTCACACATACATAAATTTCGGTAGCACCACTAAATCTCACATTACAAAATCCACCTGTACAAAATCCAGCATTTCAAAATCCAACAATATAAAATCCCACTTTTTAACACCCACTTAGTTCAGTATTTCAGACGTCCTTTTAAAAAAAACAGTTTTGCTGACTTGTTGAGAAAGCATTGTCGGCCGAAGGCCGCCATGCAGAAAGACAGGGTCAAGAAAACTTTACATTACCAAGAGGATTTTGTTGATTGAGTGTTGTAATCCTTGCCACGGCCGAAGGCCGCCACCCCTGTGCAAAAAGGTTATGTATTACCGAGAGGATTTTGTTCATTGCGGGTTATAATCCTTGCCACGGCCTAAGGCCACCACGGTAAAAGATCCTGTCTGCAGAAAGACTTTAAATTATCGAGAGGATTTTGTTGATTGAGGGATTGAGGGATAATCCTTGCCACGGCCGAAGGCCGCCACGCAGGAAGACCCTCTTTGCAATTTATACAGTTTTTTCGGAAGCTTTAATGAATTTAATAATTGTATGGTGGATTTTGTGCCTGTTGGATTTTGTGTAGTTGGATTTTGTTCAGTTGGATTTTGTACAGGTGGATTTTCAAATGGTGGATTTTGTGATGTTGGATTTTGTGTGTTGGATTTTGTGTGTTGGATTTTCAAATGTGAGATTTTATACCCAACCCATAAATTTCGCATCTTAAACACAGCCATGAAACTTGAGCTTTAGATCCGAGCTAAATTTGGTTTACAAATTTTATTTCATTAATATTGATTAAAAGAGTAGGCGTGGCATATAGTTAGATTTTTTCCATTTTCGATATCAAAAAGCATTAAATGGAAGAGAATATTCGTGGCAACTTTCATGACTATATTTCTAATCGTCTGTAATTGTCATTTTTGTCACCAAGAGGCGGACCACGCCCATTTTCGGGATTATATTTTAGTCTGAAACGGTGGACTCGCGAGTGAAATTTTAATTCAAAATTCCCTCTACAAGCTGAAAAATTTAGCACGGATAAATTAATATTCGCGATAAAAACTAGGCGTGGCACTGGTCCGATTCCCCACTTTCCCAATACCAAACAGCGAAGGATAACGAAGAATTTTCGTACTAAATTGCATGACGATACTTCTATTCATTCTCACGCAATCTTGATTTCCACAGACGGACAGACAGCCAGACAGACAGGGCCAAATCGATTTAGGAGGTGATTCTGAACAAGTATATATACACTTTTTTATACCTGTCACGCCTCCGTCAATGCGTTACAAACGGAAGAGCAAAGTGAATATACCCTCATCCCTTCGGGTGTAGGGTATAAAAAGACTCACATTGAAGAAGTCATTACCATCAATATAGACATTTTTATAATACAAATGCTTTTTTGCCTCTTCCTAAAATTCTCTTTCAATGAATAATGTTTCACAACTTCCTCGAATTTCTCTTGGGAAATAAAAGAACTAAAAACAAAACTTGTCAGGTCGACTTTGACGATTGTCAGGTCGTAAATTCAACAGTTGCTGTTTTGGGTACATGCTGCCAAGTTTTTTTTCCATTCTCTCGCTCCTTCACTCTTTGCCGCATTCTCAAAATGCTGACGTTTTGAAATAAACGAATATGCGTTAACATCTTGGCGCCATCTTTTGAAAAAAAATTTATCAAATGAGATGAACAAAACAAAGGAAATGAAATTTGGAGGGAAGGGTGGAAAGTGAAAACATCACAACTTAAAAAACATGCAAGATATTTGTAAATTAAAAAAAAAGAGAAACAAAACTGGATGGAGAACAAAAAAATTTAGAAAGAAATTTAGCTAAAAGAGCTTTATATCGATACACAAACGCAAAAACAAAGCTGAAACAAGAACGATGTTGAAAACAACAACAACAGGAACAATAAAATTGATAGAATGTATTTTAATGAACCTAAGGCGACTTCTTGAAAACGTTGCTGAATCATCTTTCTGTGACTACATTTTTAAAATTTCTGTTTTCTAATTATTTTCTCTTCATTACAATTATTTTTAACCCTTTATTGCAAATATTAAATATATAATAATTATATATTATATGTATTATAAAACCATTATTTGAAGTATCAAAAAGAAATTACAAATGTAAAAAGTGAACGTAATAATATTGAATATTGAAATACTAAAATAATATTGTACCACGCAATACAATTTTAAAATACGTCAGAAAACTTTTATGCAATTACACTTCTCTCAATGATCTCCTTAGCTGAATAAATTGCAACATTAATAGAAAAAACCACGAAAAAAGCTTATCCTCTGATACGTATTCTCCAGCGAAGAAGTAGGCAATTTTCTTATTCAATGACAAACACAATTTGGCATAACCATTATGTCAAACTTATAACGCCTTCTTAAGGTACTTTTGAACTACTCTTCGCATTTTCGTGGACTTTAACTGATCTACAATTGCTTGCGTTGACTGAACTCAACCCAACTCAAGCCAACTTTTATTTTCTTACTTTTAAATTACATACTCTGCACTTTCCATGCCAAAGGTTTTCACTTAGGATTGTGAAAATTTATTTTTATGACGCCTGATGGTAGTTCACTTTCTCGTTGCCCGCTGCTCGCTGCTCCCTGCGCCCATCGCCTGCTATCCGACATGGCAAAAATGTACTCCTGGGAAACGAACCGAAACTTCGGCGAATGCACACAAAACTCATGCCATCAACGCATTCTCTCTCTCCAAAGTCGAAAACTTTTCAATTTGCGAGGTCTGATAATGTGCCATTTTTGCGACGATGTTAAGATGCTTAAAGACTGACTGATCCCCAGAATAGCTTAACGTGGCCGAGTGGTGCTCGATTTGCTAAGGAGGTGAACTGAAGCAATGAGACACACAAAACGTTAAGAATTCTATAGAAGTTCTCTTCAGTTCAGTCAAGTTCTGTTCAGTTCAAAAGTACACAGTTCTACATTTCAATTCAAATTGAAAACTTTTAAATTTTATGTAATAACAGGCATTATTTTTGCTGCGAATGGAAAATGTTTGTGATAATAAAAGGAATGATTATTGTGCAAACAAATTGAGACAACTGCTCAACTAACAAATTGGCGTATATGAAAGTTTTTTAAAAGTCCTATATACACATACGAGTATATGTATGTATTGCTATAAATGTATGCACATAGTATGCGCAATATATTGAGGAAATAAATAACGAATTCGAATCATCGAATGCAAAAAAGCAAAAAACAATTAAGTTAGGAGAACTACTCGAAAAGCAATGTGTAAAAGGTATTTTGGCTCATAAAAATTATTGAGCCGATGAAAAAACACTGAATGAAGATGATGTCAAGATTATTTCTTGAAAGTAAATTCATGTTACATACAAAAGATTATTGATATAAACTTTTTGTATTTCCTATTAATTCCTCTTGAAAACCTTTTTCACAATAGAGCTGGAAAATGTATTAAAATTATAATTTATGAAAATGAAAATTTGACGGCAATAAAATTTGAGCTTCAGATCTGGACTGCAAGCTGAGAAATTCACCTCTGAATTCGGACGGAGAGTGCTAAATCGACTCCGGAGGTGATTCTGTCCAAGAATATATTTGAAAATGAATAATTATCCAGAAATAGTAAACATATTCAAACATAACAAACAGCGATGGTAAAATCGCTCTTCGGTGAAAAAGTTAAGTAAATTTGCCGAAATTTAAGTAAACTCATACATAATATCTTTATGGATGATTTTAGATTATATTATAATAATATGTACGCACAAACACATAAACACATAAACACAGCTTGTGATTTATTCGCATAAGTTAAGCATTACAAATGTCAACAACGAATTGCAGGAAAAAGTGGCAACTAAAGAACAAGAAGAAACAGCAAAAGTAACAGCGCAGCCAGTTTGCAAAAAGCGCAGCTGATTGGAAGAGTGAACACAATCAAACACACAAGCTTGCGTTGGTACACACACACACACACACACACCCCCCTACAAAGATGCATTGGGTTATTTTTCTATGCCTTTTCAGCATTTGCCCTACATTGATGCTTTCTCTGCTCTGCATCACTGTTCTGCATCGAAAACAAAAACAAAACAGCAGCGGCAACAATAACGAAAAAGAAAGCAGAACGGGATGACGAAGAAAGAGTTTTATTCTTGACACACAACATTTTTTGAAAGGCACAAAATTTTTGTGTGAAAAGCATAAAAAATAAAATAGGACTCTGATGATGGAAAGAAGACTTTTTTCTTGTGAAAGAATATGGCAACAACAAAGACGACAACGACGATTGCAACACTAACGGATCAACGGAAAAAGTAGCAACCGACAGGAACCCACTATATTGTGTAAAATGAAGGACTGAATGAAGGAGGAGTGGAAAGAAGGAATATGCACAATACGAAGGGTTTCCTTCCATCTCTCCCTCTGCGACATATGCGGATGCATATGAATTGAATAAGCATCACAATCTGAATAAATTCGAAAAGAATCATTTCGAAACGACACCGAAGAGAGGAATCAGCCGCTAACGGCGTCAGGCACCAGCGAGCAGCAAACAAGCATAACTAAAGAAATCTGTTTGCTGCTGTTGCTGCCGATGCTGCTACTTCCACTTGTCGAGGGAGGCACGTCTCGATAGGGACATACTGGTATGTATCGTATGAGGGATGTACGTGTGTCTAAGAAGCTGCTAGTTGCTGCTAGTCTGTGAACTGGCATATATTGCGCAATCGGTACGTACGTCCTTTGTGGCTGAGCATGGTAGAGCTACATACGAGTACTAACAGAGAGAGACAGAGAAAGAGAGAGTTTTAACTGAATCGGAAATCAAATTTTTTTCACGAAGGCTTAAAAAGGTTAAAGCTAAGGATTTATTTTAAATTGTTTTGTATTACTAGAGAATTTTCTGAATTGGTTTTTTTTCGAATTTCTTATTATCGAAATTAGGGACAAAACTTGGTCTCGTAAGGAATCTCGAAGAGCGCGTCTCTTTGCGGTATTGAAAAATTTTATTAAATTCTGATATTTGAGCTGAAATCGTTTACTTAATCTTAGTTAGTTTGAATTAAGTTTTAAACTAAAGTTTTTATTTGTTGTTAGTTTTCTGAGGCATAAAAGTTAATTTCTACAAATAAATTTTAAGTGAAATCTTTAGCGAAAAAAGCCACCAACAAGACGGCAGGTCCTTGCTTGTCACCAAAGTTTGTTGATGCTTTCGGGATGTCTGGCAAATCGGTACGTGCCCGCAAAGAAAATGGGAAGAATTCAAAGCTCTGTCGGTCGAATTCAATATCGTTTATCCGCCGAGTCTCAGCTGGCCCATCAGTTTCACTGTCTTTATGTGACTGGAATTCATAATGATGACCGTTTTTCCTTGCTTGTCTTGTCGTTGTTTTTGTTTGTTGCGGTTGACATTTCGCTGATTCTTAAATTGAAAATAAGTTGCTCATTAGTAAAATGATGCTTCAGCGTTTGTCTTTTTCTTTGGCAGCGAGTAGCAGCGTTCGTCGCTACGGACTTCACTGAATTACATACATACATACAGTTTCTTCAACCCCTCCTCCCGTCATTCGTCTCGTCGTTTTTTTGTCATAGTGAGTTTCAGAAATTTTGTAACATACTTAAAAAATCACAAAATAATTGTTGCAACAGAACTGACATTTCAGGAATTTCTAATTGCGCCCGCCTCTCTTCGTAACAGAAAAAGCAAGCGACAGAAAAAGTTATTCTTCTTCAAAAATCAAATAATCCTTTTTGTTGACTTTAACAAAAAAGTTGGTTGGAGGGAAGGAGCGGGAGGAAATGTAGGAGCAAGCTCAGTCGTCTGTTCTTTCTTTGGAGTTTTCTGTCAGCCTAATCATCTCGGTAACTGCTGCTGCTGCAACACTATCAAGGACGAGAGGAATACATTTTCGCAGTTTTTGTTGCAATTCCGTTTCGTCAAATTTTGTATTTTCGTAGTTTCTTTGTAATATTAAGAAAAGTTCTAAAAAACTATCATCGCTTGATTACAATTCGCTTCATGTTCAACAACTTTTTTCTCATTCTAGTCATGTTTCTTACTTCCGATTACAGTTTTTCCCCTTCTACTTTCTTCTCTCTTCTTTTTTTTTGTTGCTGAATGTCAGCTCTTACTGGATTCCTGCCCTAAAAACCTTTAAGATCAAGAAGACCGTTTTTAGTCAACATATTTTTTCCTCTGTTTTTTTAGTTTTTGATGCTGGCACTATAATTTTCATGAATCGCGTCTCTTTATGCTTTTTGTTATTGAATAA
This sequence comes from Conops quadrifasciatus, assembly GCA_949752815.1. Lineage (NCBI taxonomy): Eukaryota > Metazoa > Arthropoda > Insecta > Diptera > Conopidae > Conops > Conops quadrifasciatus. Next base: position 28,685,233 of record OX457078.1, on the reverse strand, counting down.
CTCGTGGCATGTGCCACGTGTTGAGAACCAATAGTTTTATCGCAATATAAACGAAGTCTTAATTGTCATGTTGTTGTTGTAGTCTTATAATTTTGCATTTTGTGAGCACTCTTTTGCACTTCATCATACAATTTTTTTTCTATTGTTTAGTTGTAATGCCTTTTGCTACTCTTGATGTTGTTTCTCGTGCTGTCGTTGTTTGAACTGTTGTTTACATTGACTGCGTACATCCCTTTACGTCCTTTCGACCATTTCCGGTTTGAGAGATACACTAAAAGCTTTTCAATTAGTTCCTTAATTGACATGAATCCTATTGACTCGACTCCAGTCGGTCCACTCGTCTCTTACTGAGTTTGATGTGAAAAACAGCTGCGCTCTGCGTTCCGTTGAAATTATCCTTTTATATTCATCCTTTGCGTACCGTTAGCAAATGTTCTGAGCAAAGTGCAACAAGCGTCTGCTCAGCCCACGTACTGTAGCGGCGTGTTTTCATCCTCAAACGGACTGTATTCCTTTTTGCTAGAATTTTAATTATGCATGAAGCTGTTGCTCACAATTAAGCTTTAACTCTGGGACTTCGTGTCAGAAAAGCTGTTATCATCTCCGCTCACTTTTTCGCATTTGGATTTGTTCAGGTTGAGGAGGATAATGCGTTGGAAGAGGTTGAAGAGGATGTGGAGGAAGGAAGGCAAAGAAGAGTCGCTAGAACATAAATCATTCAAAGAATAGAAAAGTTTCAAATATTTATTGCACAAGAGAATTGATTTTCCATCATTCATATGAATTAACAAAAATTCACAAAATGAATCACATACCACTTGTGAATCAATGCTGAATCTTGAATGTTATTAAAGAAATTCGATACCATTTTCCATATTTATACTATTTATACCCTACACCCGAAGGGATGAGGGTACATATATTCACTATGTTCTTCCGTTTGTAACGCATTAAAAAGGGAGTGGCAGATATATGAAAATATAAATATTCTTGTTTAGAAATACCTCCTGAGCCAATTTAGCCCTGTCCGTCCGTCTGTCTGTCTGCCTGTCCGTCCGTCTGTGGAAATTACGATCACAGGAAAACGAATGGAGGCATCGTCATGAAATTTGGTACTAATATTCTTTGTTATCCTGTTATGTGTACGATATAACGCTCTTGTTATGTGTATAAGTTAACGCTCTTACTTGTTTATATTGCATTGAAAGTAAATGAATCAAAGAATAATACTACTCAACCAACTGAGCTCTAGAAGTGAAGCACGTACCAGTTTTGAATCAACAACGAATTCTGAGTGGGGTGATATTTCTTTCTTATTTCAAGGGATACTGATTGTAAAAGACTAATCAAGCAACTTCTTTATGAGTTACTTATCACGCATTCAAAAAGCGAATTAAATACCACTGTGAGTCATGGATGTTATAATTGAACCTTAAAATGATCTTAATTTTTTAGGGATATTGAAACTAAGGGAGCTCCAAAATAATCATTCTCTATTTTTTCTCTTCACGAAAGAATAAATCCAAAACGAAGAAAAGGATAAGAAATAAAGAATACGGAAACTAATTTAATTATTTCAGCGGTGAAACTCATCTTGAAAGAAAGAAAATATTAATGTTTAAACAATTTTTCTAAATTTCAAGAACTATTTTGAAAATTTTAGGCTTTTCTAAGATTTTGGTCCTTCCATGATGATACTTCTTTCGTTTCTGAGAAAAACTTAGACTATCAGTTATTAAATTAAATGAATAATTAATTGAGTCAGTGACTCAAAAAATTCCATCATTCCAGCAATCATTACGAGTTATCAACAGTTTCTTAAGAATTACGAATGCATCATTTGTGTAGCGTCTTTGAATGGCTTGGATCGTTCAACTCATTAGTGTTTTTTTGTACGAATTCTATTCCCGCTACCCTCATACCCAACCAACCTCTTTCTGGCTTACTCGCCCTCTTGCCCCATCATCTTGGATCACTACGAAGGCACTTAAAAACTCAAAACGACCGCCCAATAAGTTCTTAGAATGTGTTTTACGTGCCTCGTAACTACAAAAAGTAAATACTTTTTTTTAACAGCTGACAGTCGAAGAGTGGTGTTGTTGTTGTTGTTTTTGTAGTGGTCCAAGAGCTTGTAAAAAGTGATTGAGAAGGGGGTGTAGAGGGGTGGAATACAATAACTCATTGCGAACAGCTGCTTTCAATTAAAACAGCTGTTTTGCTAATCATGCACAACGCAAACAACAACAATAGCAACAACAACAACAAAGTAACAACAGCAATATCTTTTATACATATTTTATATACTCCAAACATACCCACATTAATACATACATAAATAGATCACTACACATGATGAAAGTCTTCACTTCACTTTCTACACATTATTCTGTAAAAATAATTTCAGTTTCATTGAATATAGTTTTTTGTATAACTTCCTTAATGAAACTATTTATAAATAATATCTGTGTGAAAGTATTCCAATGCGTGTAATCGCAAAGCGATTATTTCGTCATTTCTAAAAATGCAAATAACCAAATCGTAAGGTTTTTTATTCATTCCTCCAATAATTTATTGGTTGTACTATAAGTTTGTTATTCTAGAAATATACGAAAGCTACTTTGAGCTAAAGCGTCACTAATATACGACATGCATCAGGTACTGCGTACATGATAAACTTTTACAAATTGCTTGACAATTTGACATTTTTATTGTACTATAGAAGTATGTATATTTTTCGTATTCGGCGGCGTTTCGTTCGTTCTTTGTCATCGCCATCATCGTTTTCGTTATAGTTATTTTATTTCTGAGAACATTCTCAACAACACTGTCAATAAAATTTCCCTTACAAATACAACAACAACAGCAATCACGATGATGATCAACACCATAGTGGCTCATTCGGAACTTTTTGAAGTTGCCTCAATTTTTGTCGTTGTTGTCTCAGAAGTTTCTTTCATCATAATTCCTGATGTTTTTTCGAGGGCAATGAGGGTGCTGTTGTAATTTACAACTCATACCACATTACAACAACAAAAAACCACAAAAACGAACAAACAATATGCTTCACACATGTTTAAAGCAGCAGCAGCATGTTTATGAACGATCGATCCAACACGAACGAATAACTAAATAAACTAAATTTTATATGAACAACAAAATTTCGTTGTCGTCGTTGTTGTTGTTGTCGCCGAAAACTCATCTGATTATAGCATCCTACGAAATCGAAATCGAAATAAAACGAAACGATCCGAATCTAATTATTTATTTATTTATTTCGGTTTTGATTGAATTGAATCGAATTTCAATCGATTTGGTTGTTAATCGAGCACGAGCTAAAATCAAACATTGCTTAAAATATTTGTACAAAGTCTCTTCGGTTCGTTAATGTGAAAAGTGCCGTGTGCATGGCAATGGCAATAGTTGTACACACGCACTCACATGCCTGGAAGAAGAAGAGCAAAAACAAGGTTAGAGCAATTAGACAGAGCTCACGGCGATGAATTTAATTGAACGGAAATTAACGGCCGAGGTTTGCGGAAATTCAATTTTAATATAACCATTTCAAATATGTATAATGAAATGATGAAAGAATGAAGGAATGAATTCCGGTAAAAACCCAAAAAAAGTGCATCTCGAGAAAGTGAGTCCTTTCCTAATTTCTCTAAAAAGTGAGACCAATCGAAAGTTTAATATTACTTAATCATAGATGAAAGTTTTTAAATTAATAAAAATTTAAAACTTTTAAATATGAAAAAAACTGAAAGAATTTAAAAGAGATTTGATCCCACTTCGTTAGTAAAGTCCGTATTCATCATCACGTTTCTCATCGTCATTTGTTTTTTGAAAAGTGTTCAGCAGGGTGCTTCTGCTGCCTCTGCTGATAAGCGCTAAATGACACACACACACACGACAATGTCACGTACATTGACATATAACAACAACAATAAAGGACAACAATGTGTATGGGTTTTTTCCATAGTGGATTAATAATAAAGATAACGAAACGCGACATAAAAGTTAATGCGTTTAATCAAATTTTTTTAAAGCTTTTCAGAATTGACAAAAAGACATCATCATCATCATCATCATCATCATCATCATCATCATCATAGTCACCGTCCTTAGGATCATCACTGCCATCACATCATCAGCATCACAGCATCAACATTATCATCAGCAACATCAGTAAGTCATTACAAAAAAAAAAAATTCAAAACCTCGAGTAATCGGGCAGGCGGTAAAATAATGAGACGAGGAAGGTCATACTAAAAAAAAACCAGACGCCTGAGCGGCAATTTACTTAACACTTTCGTTTAAAAAAATTTTGGACTTCAATTTAAATTTTTTTTGCTCGTTTATTAACCTTAAGTAAAGATCTTCAATTAAATAGAAATAAATTTTAGAGAAAAAATATTTTTAAATGTTAATGAAGAAGAAGCAGAACAAAATAAAATACATATTAGTATTATTTTAAGGAATTTAGGAAAAGTAAGGAATTTGATGACCCTTTTACGAAGTACCTTACACCTCTTTGGTGGGACCAATTCTGGAGAATGCCTCGCCTGTTTGGAGTCCAAGCTGCAGCTGCTACATCTCCCAGATTGAATCGCTACAAAACAAATTCTTATTGTTTTTTTCTTCGTAATCTCCACGGGATGAATCTGCAAAATTACCATCTTATGAATCCCGACTAAAACTAAACTTGCCAACACGCGTTAATCGCCAAATTATGCTAAATGCTATTTTTATCGTGATCGGCATATCTGGTCTTAGGGATTCCTCATATTTGTTGTCCAACATTCATCTTAACGTCCCTCGTTCTATGTCCAACCGATATGTGCCTCCTCATTTAAGTTTTTGCAGATCGTCATACGTTCAGCATGAACGTCTTCGGAATGCCTGTTTGGATTTTAATACTGTTTTTCCTGTAATTAATTTTTCTGATTCGGTTTGGTTAGCTAAACGGGAAATTTTAAACTTTTTATCTAATTCCTGAATTTTGTACGTCTTCGAAATTTTCGTTATTTGTATAAACTATAAAGCAATATGCTAAGTTTCGTTTTGGTAAATAAATAAATAAATGTTGATATCGTGATATTTTCAGGTTTGCGTTTTTAATGCAAGGAGATTCTATCGATAAGAAAATTATCTTTTAGAAAAAGCATAATTATTTGAAAAAATTCATTTCTGCATTGGATTAAAATAAGAAGATCGAACCACCACCATAAAAGAATTCCTATCATCAATTCTATTTTTCCAGAGGCATTGTTTAGACCACTTCCAAAGAAAAACCGTTTGAAAAATATAAATAAATAAAAACAAATCATGGCAGGAAAATGCACAATTTGTGACATTTCGAGTGGTGTCATGTCATATTTCTGCGTTTTTCCATTTTTCACTAAACGTTTCCACTGAAAGAACATTTTTTTAGGGTTTTTGTGCTTCAAAAGTTGTTGCTTTCCATTTAATCGTTTAGAAAATTTGGTACCGAAGTGGAAAATAGAAAAAAAGACCATAATCTTTATGCTACAGTGCCAAAGTGACAAAATATGACTTTTTATGTTGCTGTTATTATAGTTGTTGTTGTTAAATTTATAAACGGAAAACATGTGTAATTTACTGGGTCCCACTTTTTTCCGAACAATTGCATTTGACCCATTTTCATTGGTATCCTGAAACAAAAGGGCACAACCATGGTACACAGCACACACACACACACATTTACAAAATGCATCATCGTAAAACATGCAAACGTAAAACAGCAGCGTGGAAGTGCTTCAGTGTTTATTACACACGCACACACATACACATAAGCCACACGCTCACCCATGTTTTCGTGTGTGACACTGTTTATATATACGAGGGCGGTCCGATAAGTACTTAGCCTGCAAAAGAAAAACGAAAATTTTGGAAAAGTGCCAAATTATTTCTCTACATAGCCCCTTTCAGCTTGATACACTTGACCGTTTTTCTTTTCTCTTTAGCCAGTCTGAAAAATACGTTTTCTGGAGGTCTGCAAAGTAGGCCTCCGTGGCGGCGGTAACCTCCTCAGCATTCGACTCAAATTTCTGCCCGGCGAATGAATTTTTCAAGTTTGGATACAAAAAGAAGTCGCACGGGGCCAAATCTGGAGAATACGGTGGATGGGGGAGCAGTTCGTAGTCTAATTCGACCAATTTGGCCGTGGCGATGGCGGAGGTGTGGGCCAGTGCGTTGTCATGGTGGAAAAGCACTTTTTTCTTCGCCAAATGGGGCCGTTTTTTCTGCAAATCGGCGTCAAATCAGGCAAATAATTCGGCATAGTAGAGCCCTGTGATCGTTTTGCCCTTGTCCAGGTAGTCGATGTAGATCACACCTTTTGAATCCCAAAAAACGGCCATCACCTTTCCGGCCGATAGGACAGTCTTCGCCTTCTTCGAAGCACGTTCGCCGGGTGAAGTCCACTGTTTCGACTCTTCCTTGGTCTCTGGTGTGTACCAGTGAATCCATGTTTCATCGACGGTCACGAAACGACGCAGAAAGTCCTTCGGATTGCGCCAAAACAGCATCAAACACTGCTCTGAAGTGGTCTCACGGTTGCGCTTGTTGTCTGGTGTAAGCAAACGCGGCACCCATCGCGTTATATCAATTTTTGACGGTGCCATCGAAGGAGAAGGGTCACCGTACACAGCATCCAAGCGCTCTTTGATTTCGCTGCGCGATTTCCCTTCCAAAAACAAGAATCGAGTCACCGACCGATATTGCTCTTTTTCCATTTTTCTAAAATACGCAGACACCTGCTTCCACAGGCGGTCAAAATAAACTACGAGTCCGATTCGGCTGAATTTCGGACGACAGTAGCTGTCTACCAGAACGTAGTACACGATAGTAAATTTCTCTTGCGATCGTGGCGACCATCGGGTGTTGAGGCTAAGTACTTATCGGACCGCCCTCGTACATACATACATACTTACGTCAACATAAAAACCTTTTTGTAAAATTCATCTGGTACAATTTAGAAAATTAATGAAAATGAATATTGTTAAAATGAGCGAATAAATCAACAGCAACCCTGACACATCAGAATGAAGAAACGAAAGGCCAGTTTTGTGGAGGAGCGATGGAGGGGAGGTAAAGGGGGAGAATGAGGACTACAGCCTTCACCGAAAATCTCAATACATACCCACATTTTGCTCAAGGTTTAAATCGGGCTTTAAATCAACGGAGTCAATGAAATCTAATAAAATTCAGAGGGAGAGTTCATAAGAAATAACAACAACAACAACAAGTACAAAACATAAACTGAGTTATGAATGGAATTCAATATGTGGCAGCACTGTCAACTTGTCCCAGTCCTTATGACACAGAAAAAAACATTTGCCTAAACTCGTGACACCCAGCATTTTCTGATAATATCAATTACTTTTGTCGTCAATTTTTTTTTTTACGAAAAACTTACTTAAATCGAAATCCAATAAGTCAACAACACTTTAAAAACACTTTTTTCTGTTATTGTCACACTTTTTTACCATCATTCCATTCTTCTTTTACTCATCAAAAATTGTAAATATTGTGGACAAATCATCAGACATAAGTCATCAAAGTTATTAATATTTGGGGCGAGTAAACCCAAGAGGTCTTAAGAATAAACCTCTAAAAGACAAAAGACAAGTGCATTATATTGTTAAATCGCGAAGAAACCGTCAAATCTGCGTTTTCCAACTAAGAATTCAAGAAACAATCGTCGGCCTGAGAATTTGTCAAGAGAGGCCGTCCTTCTTTCGCAAATGAGTGTATGTATTGTTTATCTGTTAGTGTGTGAGTAACTAAATAATTATAATTACCCGAGTGCCTGTGGCTCTGTTTAAATTACAACAATTATTCTTGCCCTTCCCTTTCGCCAAAAATAATGTTGATATTTAAAATTTCTAAAAACTTGTATTACAAATAAATCAACAAAACAGCAACCTGGCAGCCCTGGCTTCATGACCCACAGTTTTAGCCCTTAACTACCGCCACCCTTCACCCCCACAATAGCACCGGTATTAACTAACGCTTAACAATGATGCCAACCAGGCAGACACATTACGCAAATTACAAAAATTCCAGAGGCGCGTCTTGGTTAAGCCTTAACCACTAGCATGCCCGTTGGCTTCACTATTTATTTTTTTCCATTTTTCACGAAGTCACCAACCAACCTTATGAAATGGAACCTTACAAATCTTTCTTCATTCTACTAAAAAAATTAGTGCAAAAAAAGGGAAAACATTTTCCCTTTTAAAAAAAATTTACAGCATTTAATTTTTTTAACCATTCTTAAGAACGATGAACTAATTTAAAAGTAGTTCACCAACTCGTAGCTGAATCTTAGCTGAATATAGTAGTTACGAGTGTAGTTTATTGTTTTTGCTGGATACAGAACAGACTCTGTTTGCTGAAGTGTGAAAACCATTGTTTTCAAAATTCTCTGTTATACCGATGTTAAATTAAAAATTCTCTGCAAAAATTAAAGAATGATTAGAGTTGAGTAATTATTATCTAGGAAAATTTAGGAAGAGTTGATCTCAGAAATATTTTTATTTACGAGTATTATCATTACACTAAGAGAACCCTTCCCAAATACAAAATTCTATACATGATAAGCATTTTCCCGCAACGAATTCAGGTGCAAAGTATGGCAACACTGTGCACGTTAAGGATCGAGTTCTTCATTTGGGAAATTGATTGGGGAATATTAAAACAAACGTGAAAGTGAATGAACCGCCGTGGAAGTACAGGCAATTGCCAGGACACACTTTTCGTAGATCCTTTTTGGAGTTACACGTAAGTGCGCAAATTATAGCTTTTATGGTTAATACTTCATGACCTGAAATCTCTCTGACCTGAAATATGTATATTTACACATTTAGCAATTTTTTTCTCTGGCGTGGTACCCTTTTGGAATGGTTTTTCATCGTCCCTTGTTAAGCTTGGTTTGGGGATAAAACAGTTTGTTATGGTTTGAGATTTTTTAAACCGGTTTGTCTCCACCTTTCGGGGCACCATAGAAATTCATTCCAAAACCCATCATTCCGTCAGAAAACTGTACGGACAGTAAGAAACGAAATGATGGAATAGATATTCATTTGCACTGAGTTGATTGTTATATAAAATATAGAACTCAATCTGCAGCATCTACGCCTCATTCCTTCGTTTTTGATGCTGATTTTTAAAAAATACTCCTATTATTTAATTTCCGTGATTGCTTTGGTGAAAATTTATATACAAAGAGAATAGGCATGTCTGATGGTCGAAGGACGGGGTGGAAATTACGTGGCACATGGTGAGGAAAGCCAATAATGGCTTTAAACCGTTACATGCATGTACAGATGGTATCCTCCCAGCAATGCTTTAAGGCTGTGTGGAGAGGCTGGAAAATAGAGAAGCCACATTGTATACAGCCTGTATTCAACTGGGATACACGCCAAAAACCATGGAGACAGGCGAAAGTAGTCTTTATACCAAAACCGGGCAATACAGACTATAATTCGCCAAAATTTTACAGACCGATCAGTCTGACATCATTTATGTATTTTCAAAACTCTGGACCGCATTTGCATTACAAGACACATTTGCGTTACTAGGGACACTTCAAGGGGAAATTCTGTCACTTGTTATAAGTCATTGTAAAGCACAATAACTTTAATATTAACTAAAGAAGGATTCCGGGCTGTGTGCTATGCGGACGATATAGTGATAGCCACTGGAGTGGTGGAACGCATGAGGTACTAGGAGCAACGTGAAGCCGCTGGAGCGGATACAACGGGCATGTTTTAATATCAGCGGCGCACTTGTCACCACATCTACTAAGGCGTTGGAAGTCATTCTCTGCAGACGACCAATAAAAATATAGTTAAAATATGAGGCTGCAATAACAGCGGTTAGACTTAAGGTTTTAGGATCCTGCTATAATGGAAGCCACATCACCGGACATCAGACCATATTTAACTAAATGAGTATAGAACCCATGGATCTGGAATGTGACCGTTTTCAGGAAATATGTTCTAGAACTCCAATAGGACTGGAATTTCGAACTGATAAGAGAACTAGACCGAGAAATCCATAATGTGTATATACGGATAAATATACATATATGGAAAATGGAAGGGCGCACCGGATCTAGATTCTTTCGTGATAATAATACATTTGGAAACAGCATCAGACTACATAATTTGAACACAGTCTTAGTCTTCCAGGCAGAAGTGTTTGTGGTTTTGCGCAAACCGAAGCAAACAGAACCGAACCCTGTTTTGAAGTTCGAAAACTAGACGCCATAGCCTTGTCTCTTTCTGTAGTTAATATGGCAGAAATAGATAAATATTGTACAAAAATATTTTATCAAAACTAACAAACTAAGAAAAACATTGGTTTTGCCCACAACAACAACAGCAAGGGGTGAAACCCAGCAAAACCCAAAACAAACCAGTTTTGTATGGAAACACTTGACACTTGTCGATATAGAAAAGCCTAAACTCAACCCAAAACCGTTTTATGAAAACACCATATAAAGGACACAACAGGCCCTTTACACTGGACGAGAGCAAATAGTTTCGATGAAGGAAGTTCACTTCAGAGCCTGTTTTTGGCTTAAAACTTGTAGATCTGCTTTTGATTTACAGCTGAAGAGCAGTATCTCTCGCTCTCTTTCTCTCTCCTATATAACAAATACATTATTACAACTATAACAAATACATTAGAAAGCATCTGGAAGTACTTAATTTCCACTGAAACGGTAATTAAAACTGAAACAATTTATCCATTAATTTATATGAATTTTTTTCATTTTTACTCATAATACAAAATAATTTATGTATGGACGAGCATTCTCTTTGTACGATTATTATATATTTTTCTTTAAAAATTCTTCCTTTGCCTTCCTCTTCGTTTTCTTTACCGATCAATAGTTCGAATGCGGACTGTTGATTTTTTCCTGAAACTGCAAATTAAACCCAAATAAATATTAAAAATGCTTGAAAAACGATCGATTAAAAAATCGATTTACATTATTTAATGTTGCGCTGTATAAACACATTGAAACCGTTGCGTCGACGATTCGGCGATTAAACAAACAGAATATTCGAGTAAATGCGATAAAATCAGCAAAGTATTTCATGAAATATAAACTTAAATAAGAAACCAAACAGAATTTGTATGGCCACGTCAAATGAGGAGATGGCAATACAGATTTGGCTCGTGAGTAACACTCAAAATTTAAGCTAAAATATGTGTAAATTCTAAAAGGAATCTGAGGAAAACAACAGAGAATAATGTAAAAATAGGCTAAAGCATACAAAATGTAGAAAAATAATGAAAGGGAGAAAAGTAAATAGATTTAGAAAACAACACAAATTTTAAAGGGAGTAAAAGAACTAAAAACAAATTGACTCAAACAAATGACTCCATCCTAGCAAAAAAAAATAATAAACAAGTAAGAGCGTTATCTTCGGCCTGGCCGAAGCTCATATACCCTACACCCGCATCTGTCGAGGTGATAAAAAGTGGGCGGGTGACACCTACTTTTTTTTAATTTACAGTGAGAAAATTTTGATCTATTAACTCGTCTACAACACCGCTTTTCCTACCAAACATCTCATTATATGGTATAGTATATAAGTGGGCGTGTCACGCCCATTTTTCAGAATATATTTTAGTCTAAGAAGGTGGACTCGGGGAAAAAATTTTAGCTTTATATTCGCTCTACAAGCTGAGAAATTGAGCTATAAGCATGGGAAAATTCATATTTGCTATTAAAAGTAGGCGTGGCACTAATCCGATTTTCCTCATTTTCAATACCAAACAGCCTATGATGACAAAGTATATTCGTGCCAAATTTCATGGCGATAGCTTTATTAGTTCTCCCGTAATCGTGATTTCTACAGACAGACAGACAGACAGACAGACAGACAGAGGGACGGACATGGCTAAATCGAATCAGGAGGTGATTCTGAGCCAGAATATATATACTTTTCTATACCTGCCACGCCTCCTTTAATGCGTTACAAACGGAAGAACAAAGTGAATATACCCTCATCCCTTCGGGTGTAGGGTATAAAAATACGTAAAAAAGAATAAAAGAGTATGTATTACGCAATTCTTTGATACATTATATGTTTATTTGTTGATTATTTTATTGCTACGAGTATTTTATGAAACAATAAAACTTTTTTTACGTTTTACGCAGTTTATTTATTCTTTTGAATAAATGATGATGATTGCCAAGAAATATTTTTAAAAAATATAATAAGAGCCCGCCCGGCTGATACTTTTGGTGGTGACTAATATCGAAAGCCGCAGAGTATGTTATTCTCGCACCTCGACGTCCTTTTTGTCACGCCATATTATTATTGTACGCCTGTAGAAAAAATTATGCTGCTTTAAATTTCGCTGCTGGGCCGCGCGTTTGTGACTTTAGCATAGTAAGCGATTATTTTTAGTTATCCAAAAATACGCACTTAAAAAACACTAATAACCTAAACGAAAACATTTTCGGAGGCACTGGTTCTGCCCGAAATAGATCATACGCACGATAAAAAACACGGCCAAATATTTTTATTTCTGTTTTTTCAGTGGTTTTAGTGGAATGTATTTACTCGTACACGTAATCAAAATTATATAGTATACAGCACACACATGCATACTAATCGGAATATACACTTTTGCTAATATTTATATTTTAAGGCCCTTTAATTAAATTTAATTCGTGACGGTGGAAGGAAATGCCTTATTTTGGCTAAGAAGGGCTCATTAAGGTCGAACTTTTTTCATAACCTCGTATTTCGTTTGCTTGTATTGATTGATATCTTCCCAAAAGTTACGAGAATATAAAAGATTTAAAACTTTGTTACAATACGGCAGCACACGTATGTGTACACACACGTATGTATGTATGTATGTTTGTACACTTCTACAAAAATTATAATTATCCCAACTTGTTTCAATAAAAAATTTTGAAAAGTGGGTTTTCGATGGTGTTAATTAAAGTCTTCCATAATCATATTTACATACTCATTTACATTCAATTACGTGCGAGCGCATGTATCCACGTGTGGAGACTTTTTTATGACAGTGTAAAATTTATGAAAACTATAAAATGTCATTTTTTAAATACGAGTACAAGAAAAAAATAAGATATAAATAATTAAATGAAAATACATTAAAATTCATTATCAATCGCTCACAATGCAAAATAAACGCATTACATTTAAATCATGATAAATCTTAGAAGCTTCCATAGATAATAAAAACTTAATTTACTGATTTATTAACGGATATATTAACTGATTTATAATTTTACGATATTACTAGGTATTTTTCGTGCTCAAGCTGTATTGTTACAATAAAATATTTTTGTTAAGTTTACGATATTTTATCGAAGTTACTAACTTTTCTTTACGGGCATTTCTTAAACTTCTTAAACTTTTCTAAAAGCGGAGTCTTTCTTTAGGAAATATGTCGCCGATGAACGATATAATGAGGTTATTAATTCGATATATGTATGTAGTTATTATTATATCTTATTTATTTTCTTAAGTCTTTATACATAACATATGTGCCCCTAATTATCATAGTACACTAAGTCATAGTTCTTTCGTTTCGAAATATTTAAGGTTTGCCCTTGACCAAATTAAGAAAATATTTTAATACTTTACCTCAAAATGTTTTAGGCAATATTTACTATGGCACATTACATTTTCTTATGGTTATGCAGTTTTGTGTGTAACTTGTAAGGAAAGCTGATTTTACAAGGCTACAAATGACTTAGTGCACTATGATAACTGACAGAATAAGAAAACATAGAATGAGACGTATGACTTAGATCAAATTTCAATAAAGTTTAACTAAATTTCTTTTTTAATTTTGCGTAACAATAAATATAAGATCCGTTTTATATTTGGAAATATGTTTCAATATCTATTATTACTGGCTTCTTTCTATTCGGAACAGAAATTTTTGTGTTTTTAGTAAAAAAAAATAGTTTTAGAGACGTGAAAATAATGTCTCTAACGGTTCAGTTTTGACAAATTCATATAATTTATTTGAGATTATAATAATTTATGGAAATTTAATGCGAAATAACACATTAATTCAATTTTTTGGCTTAGTGACTTCGTCTACTATGATAATTAAGGGCACGTATTAGGAAATTTTATTTCACTACAAATAAATACTGTGTAGATACGAGTTTATACGAGGATTGTATAAAGCTAGTGTTACAGAAGGCAAAATATTTGTTTTGGAAGAATATAGGACTACGTTATGCTTCCAACTAAAAACGCTTGTTGAACTTCAAGAAAAAGTCTTCAATTTCGACGATGCCTTACAAAAATACCGTTTGTAAAAGTTTAAGACATAGTCTTCAATTTCGACAATGACCTTTAATGCTAGGTCCTTTAATCTACCTGACCTTTAATCTAGAATTTGGAAAATATGGACCCATTATTTGTGGTGTATGTCGAATAATTTTGCCATGGTAAACGGGGATATACGCTGGTGCATAATTATGATGAAAGAGCACTCTTCTTCGCTCGTATCTAAATTTATCGTGTTATGTAAATTGAAATCCTTGAATTCGTATTCGTACGATATTTTTGTCTATTTTTAAACCAATTAGACAACTCTGATGAAAACAGCAAAAGGTGAGAGGTGGTGATATTGGTGCTAATGGTGGTCATGGTATTTCAAAACTTTCAGTTGTTTTTGTTTGTTGTTGTTGTGGAGGATTAAAATGTATTGTTGTTAGGATTAAAAAAGAGCTATCAGCGATTTTGTACGAGTAATTGTCGCTGACACGGAACACAATTACAACAATAATGAAGCATGTCGTTCTGGTTCATGTTGCTGTTATTGTTTTCGTTGTCGTTATTGTTATTGCCGTTGTTGTTGTTAAAGTTATTGTAAATAAAACAGTATTATCTGATGTTGTTTTATTTGGTTCTGATGCATTTGTTTTGTTAGCATTTGGTCTGTGTGTTTTCTGTGGTGTTTTTTTTTGGGCTTTAATTTTTGTTAAATCCTTTTGCGGTTTCGTATTGATTTGTTTTATTAAAAAATCATGCTCTTCTCTCTTTCAAACAATTTTCGCGAAGGTAAATTTTTAAATTATTTTTAAATTATGTATACATCCTCTTATCCTCCCTCTTTTGGCTTTGAGTGGCCTTTATGAAGTGGCCTTACTTAAAAATTAAGTCCTATAAAACCAACAATTTAATTTATTAACTGATGGAATTGTCATGATATGTATATACATATATATAAATATATTTTTTTGGTTTTTTTTTATTGTGCTTGTTTTTTATTTGCTATGTTTTACAAAATCAATTTTTTATTATAATTGTTCATTAGGGAACAATATATAGATAAACATTCATGATATTATTATTTTATGATAATATCAATTAAAAGGGTTTGTATTGATGCCAATTTCTCTTTACATAATTATAACATAAAAGTCTTTTCAAGATAGCAAGAGATAGAAAGAGTGAGAGAGAGAGAGCGAGAGGAGAGAGAGACAAAGAGAGAACGAGAGAGAGAGAGAGAGAGAGAGGGAGAGAGGGAAGAAGGAATAAAGTCATTATTAATTAGATGTCATTAAAGTGAGATTAAGTTCCCAAAATAATTT
Source organism: Conops quadrifasciatus (assembly GCA_949752815.1). Lineage (NCBI taxonomy): Eukaryota > Metazoa > Arthropoda > Insecta > Diptera > Conopidae > Conops > Conops quadrifasciatus. The sequence goes on along the minus strand of OX457078.1, from coordinate 28,669,596 downwards.
AAATTTGATAACATTATAATTAAATTCGTTAATGAATGCTTTTTACAAAAGTTTTATTATTAAAAAAGGTTGCTCTTTTCGTCTCTCATTCAAGCTGAAAATATCCAAAATATTTACCCCAAACAACAACAACAAAAAATTAATTTCATAAATTACCCCAAAAACCAGTTTCGTTATTAATTTAATGATACTGCTTTTTAAATGCTAAAATGAATAATGAAAACATTTTAATTAAGCCAACAACAATTGAACAAAAACTATCACACATATTTTATAATGGTCTTAAAAGGATATGATATTTTGTTATTATGTCCTCAAAAATGGCTAATTAATCGAAATTATTTAACCCTCATGTTCTCCTCCGTATGACTATACACTTGTACTCCTCAGGGTCATAATGACCCGAATTCTAAAATACAGAAACATAAAAAATTTCTATAATAGTTATGTGGGTTCACTCTTTATTTAAGATAATCCAAAATAAACGAATATTTATTTAATAGAATCAACTCCTTTTGTCGAATTATAATCAAGTATAATTCGTGGTTTCTTATCCTCTCTATCACTTATTTCATTACTATTGTGCAGTGTACTCAATAAGACTACATTCTAATTTTTTTTAGGAATGTAGGACATAACAGTGATGTCTTTCGTAAAATAAAAATAAGAGCTGTGTACGTCTTTACTTAGAGTCATAACAGGCAGTTCAGGTTTATTTTTTCTCATTGTTTCTAACAATGTAAGATTGGTTTTGAGCAGTGTTTGACCTAACTTGTACGACGTGAAAAAAATATCATATGTAACATTTTCTCTCAGTTCTTCGGTAAGATCTAAAACTACTCGCATCCCCTGATTTTTTTCAGGAGCCGCGCCAGGCATTTTCGCAGTATATACTTGAAGCCGAAGGGCGTATGAACTTTTACTACCACAAAGGCTCCATATTTTGATACCATATTTAGCTGTCTTCTAGGAGTGTATTGCTTGAAGGGACAACGGGCTCTAAAGGCAACTAATTGTTCGTCAGTTACATTTATCCCAGGATTGTACAAGCTCGGTAGTATTTCCACCCACTTTTCCCGGAAATTTCTAATAGGAGCAATCGACGAACTTGAACATGCTCCGACGTGTTCATATCGATATTGTGGTGTCACTAATATCACAGTTCGTAATTCTATAAACCTGTGCAGACTTTCACACTTATCATAACGAAGCAGTCTGTGTCATATTGACCCGAAGGGTACATGAGTAACAATTGCAATTATCTAAAGAACAAGGCATTCCAATAAAAAAAAAATGTAACTACTACAAAAGACTTATCAAGAGCCGTCTTCCCTTTTTCAATATAATTGAAAACAAATTTATATTCGAAACTATTACTTCTCGTCTAAACTCGTCGTCCTCTGCTGAAGCAAAATAGCCGAGATCTCGCCACGGGGTTTCGTCTCGACAAAACCACCTTTCACCTTCATTTGAAAAGGCTTGACTCTCGATTCTGATCTCGACTTGAAAACCATATCGGGACGCGTTACAAAATAACGCGTTTTCGTCTAAAGAATTCGTCTCAGAATTCGAAAAGATATTGAATCCAGAACGAGAATTTTATCGTTTCTTGAGATTTATTCTGGAAACTCTTCCATTGGAAAAGTTACTCTGACCTTCGTAACTTCATTATTAGTGCGTTTGAGTTAATAAATATCTCTTCAAAATGCAAAATGGCTTAATTAACTGAACCCTCTCGGCCCTTTTTTCTGAGACATTTACAGGTCTAACCTTTTCCGGACCCATTAAAGGTTAACCTAATTCTCTTCAAAATAAAAATTAGTTCAGATTATGTTGGACAGCGTTCTAGCAATTTTATGCACGATTTTATCGCTTCAGGTCGATTGGGCTGAGAGCCGAGACAGTGTCTACAGTTTTGAAAAGAAATAAACAAATTGAATGGAAAAAGCCGGCTCCGGGAAATAACGCCCAAATGAAATAAGGCCCAATGCGGGCCTTATTCATTTTAAGAAACTTAAAAATTTTTCCGAAAAATGAAAGCCCAAAAAAATGAAATAACGCCCAATTTTGCGATAAATGCTGAAATGCGTTAGCTACGAAGCAGCTGTTGGACTTATTGGACGGGTTAATATACAAATACTATTCAGCAAGGGGATGGTTTTTCTGGCTGAGGGTTTTAATCCCTGCCACGGCCGAAGGCCGGCATGCAGAAGGATACTTTGCCTGCGCAGAAGGACCCTGAATAGAGGAAGACATTTTTTAACAAGGAGATGGTTTTGTTGGCTGAGAGTTGTAATCCCTGCCACGGCCGAAGGCCGGCATGCAAAATTTAATCCAGGGTCCTTCTCCGCAGGCAAAGTGTATATCTGCATGCCGGCCTTCGGCCGCGGCAGGGATTAAAACCCTCAGCCAACAAAACCATCTCCTTGTTGAAAAGTCTTCCTCTATCCAGGTTCCTTCTGCGCAGGCAAAGTGTCCTTCTGCATGCCGGCCTTCGGCCGCGGCAGGAATTAAAACCCTCAGCCAACAAAACCATCTCCTTGTTGAAAATTCTTCCTCTATTCTGGGTCTTTCTGCATGCATTAAAGTTCTGCATATCCACATTGAAGTTCAGTCGACGCCGTAATTTTGGGCGTTATTTCATTTTCAGAAATTTTAGAATTTTTACAAAAAATGAAATAAAGCCCACAACAAAATGAAATAAAGCCCACAGTGGGCCTTATTTCATTTTCAATTTTTATTGAAAATGAAATAAAGCCCAAAAAAATGAAATAACGCCAAAATTTTACGATTTCAAATCTTCATATAAAAAAAAGTGGGCCTTATTTCATTTGGGCGTTATTTCCCGGAGCCGAAAAAGCCCTTACAGCTCTCAATGTAAGAGCTGAACGCCTTCGCCCTTCTCGATGGTTTATTATAAATAAAAAATAAATAAAAAATTAAAGGAATTCCCAATGAATATTTTTGAACACTTTCCCTTCAGCACGGCCTTGGTTGAATGACTCATCCAACCACTTTTATCGCACACCTTTCGTTAAATGTAACAATAAGACTAACTAATAGGAAGGATCAACCACGCGCATTTTTGTCTGGGGCATGGAAGGTGAAAACCCAGTCAAAGCAGTCGGTGAATGGTCGCCAAAATTGGTTGACGACTTCAAGGCTTGACGAATAGAATGTCCATGAATTATTGAGAGTAGATTTAGCTCAAACCAGCAGTAAAAGAGGTTAAAGGGAGTGCCTTTTTATGCCACTCGTAAAACGCCAGTTGCGCTTTCAGTTCGTTCGTTTTTTTATTAGTAATGAGTTCAATGCACGAATTCATACAATGAATTCCTTCTCTCAACCTCAGTCGATGAGTCAGTCAGTCATTCAGTATATCAGTGTAAAGACATACGTATCTCCAAAGGCTAAATGAAAAACTCATAAACCTTCACTCTCAGCAGCGCTCAGCAGCTCTCCGTTCACGAAAGCACATTTTTTCATTAAGAATTTTATGCGGATTGCAATGACGCACTTCAACTTCAGTGCACTGCAAGGCAATGCAGCAAGTGGCGCACTGTATGACATCAAGTCGCAAACGCCATTTTGAAATGACACCCTCACAACCGGACATTATTAAAGACGAATGAAGACGAAAAAGCATTTATAGAGGACTTTTCTGAGTAACCATAATCGGTGCCATTAGCCTTGAAAGGCGACAAAAGGAAGGCATGACGACAGCAACGACAACATCAGTCACGAAGGGCACGAGGAAGATTATGGCTGTAGCAGGCTATTCGGCACATTGTCGAAGGACTGCAAGCCATCGAACCTTATTTTTACAATATCTATTTACCCCGAGTCTCTTCGGAAATACTTCTAGACAACTGTTATTTTTTGTTACGAGTACAACCGCGGCAGCCCCAGAGCTCTTCTCAGAAACAGCTTGCAGCCTGGCCCTAATGTGCCGTTAATGGCCCCACCATGTGGTGCACATAAGCTGCTTAAGTGTGGCAGGGTTAATAGCTCGCTGCTTGAGTTTAAAAACTGTTGCGAAATGCATCGAATGACGTACACGTACGTACATTTTTGTCAGTCGAAACCTTGGCAAGGGGAAGAGAGAGAGAGAAAGATGGAGAAAGAGGGAATGGTGTGAGAGGTAGGAAAATGTATACAAAGCGTTTGCGACTACAATAAAATTTCCAGCATTCACATTGGATTGTACCACTAACCATACAACATATAGACCGCTAAAAGCACTTTTTTCTGGTCCGCCAATCTTTCTGTAGCCTGGGTCCCACAAAATTCTTCACTCTCATTTTCTCTTTAGGCGAGCAATTGTTTTTGCTTAACCTCCGCGACGGACGGTCAGTTTACTCGTTCTCTCACATGTTTCAAATTTTTCCCTGCTCACTGCACACCTACCGAGTTGTAGGCCGAGCTCGTTATTTGCGTTCGTCATTTCATAGTCGTAATTTGTGTATGTGTCCTTATTTTGCTTGATTGCGAAAAACAACAAATGTATTTTGTTTTTGTAAGAAGTTACCATGAATTCTTTTGCTTATTGGTATAGTGGTGTTTTGTTTCATTTCTGCGCATGGGTCAAGGAATAATTCTTTTTGGTTCTGCATTCGGTAAACTTTTAGCATTTTTTCGCTGGCTGCCAAATTATTATTCGAACATTTTTAAGATTTTCAAAAGGAGATTTACACCCTTATTCCAAGAGACGATATCGTTCCGAAAATCGTCTTTTTATATGCAAAATAACAACAAAAAGACGATTTTCGGAACGATATCGTCTCTTGGAATAAGGGCGTTAATTATAGATTATTGATTCTAAAAGGTCTATTAAATTAACTTATTAATTCATGGTACCTTCTTACAAAAACAAAATACATTTGTTGTTCTTCACAATCAAGCAAAATAAGGGACACATACACAAATTACGACTATGAAATGACGAGCGCAAATAACGAGCTCGGTCTACAACTCGGTAGGTGTGCAGTGAGCAGGGAAAAATTTGAAACATGTGAGAGAACGAGTAAACTGACCGTCCGTCGCGGAGGTTAAGCAAAAACAATTGCTCGCCTAAAGAGAAAATGAGAGTAAAGAATTTTGTAGGACCCAGGCTACAGAAAGATTTGCGGACCAGAAAAAAGTGACTTTTAGCGGTCTATATGCTGTATGGTTAGTGATTGTACTAAGGGTAGTGTAAAATTACTGCTGTGTTAAGGGTAAGATGACAATGGATGTGCGTTGTATTTTACATCAAAATTAACATGAAAATAAGCGTAAGTCTAATGCAATTCTTCAAAAGAAATTCATGTATGTACATGTATGTACATACATACCTCGCAAGTAATGAATTTTATTTATTACCAAATAATTTAACAAAACATCCCATTTTTATTTTTAGTTTTTCATTAAAGAGTTTTAACCATTTTTTGAGGACATCATTTATTTTATTAGCAACATCGAAAAGAAGCAGGGCGAATGGTTCCCATTGACTGCTAAAAACTAAGCGCCAGTCAAGACAGTGACGCATTATGGAATTAAAAAAGTTCGCTCAGAAAAGAACATGCAGCAACAACTGAAAAATAATACTAATAATAATAATAATAACAACAACAACAGCGACACACCAAAGCGGAAACAGCAAACAAATGAACAAACAAATAAGCAAATGAATGAATGAATGAATGAATGAATGAAATGAACATTCACCACCGGCTTCTTGCGATTGTGGCTTTAGTATACATATCATCCACGCACATGCATGCATGCAAGCAGAATGACAAAACTTCAGAAACCAGCGCATGATGGTGTGTGGGTGCGCTGGCGAGCAGTGAGGCGCGGTGAAGATGGCGGAAAAGACACAGATGCGTTGAAATGAGCTGCAATGAAAGAATAAAGCATGTGTCAAGAAGCCAGCCCTAGATGTTAAATGTTTTTCTTGTTGTTGTTGTTGTTGTTATTGTAGTTGTTGTTGCAGCTGGAGCTGGAGCTACTTTAACTACAAACGATGGCGCTATAGTGGCACCAAGGAAAGTATGCAAAAAAAAATAAAAAACTCATGGATGTGCTTAAATGAAGCGCATTTTCTGTTGCTTCATCCATCTACCGTGCGCTGTTACCCTTGCTTGGTGATTCCTTCCTTCCTTCCTTCCTTCCTTCCTCCTTTCTTGCTTTCCGAAAAAGGAAAACATGGTGAACAAAGTTTGCACGATGTTGAGTTTATTACAAAATTGAATGCATGTAAATAGCCCGCACGAGAATGAGGCAGCAGCAGTAGTTAACCGCGAGCGGCACTCAAAAGATTAACACCGCATGATGCAGCTCGTACGACTCGTTCTCGCGCGACTCTTGCACGCACTCGAATATACGCATTAAAAAATTACTCCTTGAAGTATGAACAGGAAGCGTCTACAATTTTTTTTTCGTTACATTGCGTTGATGAGGCCGGCAGCATCGACGGAGGAGGGTCGAGCAGGGACGACCGGGAAGGCGGCACATGGCACCACATGTCTTTAATTAATCCTCTGAATATGAAGTTATGAATTACGAGTTACTTTGGCACTTGTGCCAGTGCCAAAATGGATTTGTGCCTGCCTTTGTGGGTTAATTTGTAGGTGTGTGCGTTTAAGCGGGTGTGTTAGGATAGGAATTTCAAGCCTATAAAAGTAGGCAGTTGTTGAAAAGTGATGCAAAGAAGAGTAAAGAAAAGTTGGCACGTAAAAAGTAATAAAAAGTAAAAAATGCAGAGAGAGAAAAATTATCACTCATTACTTGCAGAATCTGGTGCGTGATAACGTGAACAGTGTGAAGTAATGAAGATTAAGTATTAACAGGATGAATGGACTTTTATCAAATTCAATGGAATTGTTATCAATAACTTCTGGTCTTGTGTGCAATCTCAAACTGATTTAAAATAAATGAATGGATGATAGACGTAAAGAGCTGATTGAGAGGAGGAAATAGCATTACGTTGGGCCGTATAAAGATTTGTGAAAACTACCCCACGAAGCAGCTTATGGGTTGCAATGAAGGTGGTAGAGGGATTAAAGGTTACCGGTAGCACTTAGCAATCACAATGCTACTATTTCATTGAAGTTCTCCCAAAGCAATTCTCTCAAAACACACCCACCTATCTAAGAGTCTTACACATTTCATCCCCGTAGGAAAGTACTTCATGCGTGTTGGTTTTTTGTCGACGGAACCGTCAGTTAATGTGAATCTATTAAAGTGTTTAGAAAGTTGTAAGTATATTGGCCACCGATACCTATTTTTTATTTTTTGTTACTGGCTTTCTTATGGAGCTTAATTTCTTTGTAAAATAAATCGTTAGATCTAGAAATAATGGCGAAATAACCGCTTAACTTTTCAATATGTACATATGTATATTTACATACTTTAAAATATAAAATATATATATAATATAATATATAATATAATATAATATATGTATGTATATATGTAATATACATGTTAGAATTATTTTATTTGATGAACACTTGTTCGAATTGCACTTTTAACAATTCTCTCGATTTATCGTATCATCATTCCATGCGATGAATTTTTAATTGAAAAACTGAAATAAAAATCAGATTATGAAAAACTATCCAAGGCGTTTGTTGTAAATTTGGAAATTAGAAATAAAAATAGAAATATAGAAAGAAAATCAAATTTGTGATTACATCAGAAGTGGAATTAACTAGCTTACATACAAAGAAGGCTTCTTTTACAATAATGTCGTCACCATATCGTGCACAAAAAGTTTCAGAAAAGGAGATTTTTGGAGAAATTCAAAATGGCAATCCAATTTCAGAAGATGTGCAGGAGTTAATGAAAACATTTTTCAATCATCATCAGCAATGGCTAATTCAGGATCATCTACAAAAAAGGATCATCTGTGTCTCCTGACGACAGCGAAAGAGTATCATTTCGTTTAGTAGAGTTTGATCCTGACAACAGCACGTGTTCAATGGAAGAATAGCTAAAATCGAGAGTCCTGGCACAGAAAGTTATTACGCGCAGCAAACATGAAGACCACAGAAGAAGCAGATGAACTGCTCACATTTTAGCAGTATTAGTGAATACGGTTTGGAAAAGGTTCGAAGCCTTTATCGATTTGACTCTGAGCTCCCATGGGAAAGAGTTTTGTCACCTGTTATTAGAGGAATTAGATCTTATACAGTTTGAGAGGGCACACGATTGCGTCAGCCGAAAAACCAAAAGGAATTGGTGATTTTACTTCGTCAGTATGAATCCGAACAGGAAGACGATCGCGTGGACAATAGTGGATTATCCGAACGTGTTAAATTGAATTGTGAGCGCGATCGATTTACAGGAAAACGCTTCGGTTGTGGTCTTACAGGTCATAACAAGGATAACTGTACAAACCCTGTTGCAATTATCAAGAAGGATTCATTTCTTAGAAAGTTAATTCCTGAATGTGCGTTTTGTAAACGAATAGGTCACAGTGAGTCAGCTTGCTTTAAGAAAAATGACAAGTCTAAAGTGTGCTGTGTAACTAACCGGTGTGAAATATCACCAACTGCAACTGTTTCCAATAAAGATGGCAAGTACAGTTTTGGTTACAGTTTAGTTAGTTAGATTGCTCTGTAATTCATTATCGAGTAGTTAAAGCAATCGATGCTAAAATAATTTCATCAACGCATTCTCTCGCGGGCTTCGGTAAGCCAAATTTATTTTCATTGGGCCACTGCCAGGTCTATGTTACTTCACAGTATTTAACGTTGGAAATTGTTTTTCTTATCGTACCAGATGGTACTATTCCCGGGGTTGATGCTCTTATAGGTTAGGAAATAATTAGTCGTCCTGGTTTAAACATTGTAGTGAAGGAGCACGGATTGGAGCCATAACTTTCTACCAAAGTATAAACTTAAGTCAGGACCGTAAAAATTTCAGATGGTATGTCAGGATTGGACGAGCCGCAAAAAACGGTTAATTACGTTAATGAAACATCAAAGAATCAAACTCCGAATGTAGTCGTCAACAAACAAAAAGCAGGATCTGGTAAATTAGGTAATAAATATCTAGGTCCATGTGAAGTTTTAAAAATACTTCTTAATGAACGTTATTTGCTAAGAAGGTTATATAAAAGAACAAAAGTAACGACGATAGCAGTGCATAAACAATTAAGATATTGGCCAGAGAAATCTTATGAACGATCAGATATTTAATGGTAATTTTATTTGTTGAATTGGACCTTAAATGGTCGGATGACTGCTGAATTGGGCCTTAGATGGTCGTTATTTGGGCGATTTTTTTTTTTTATTATATTTTTTCCCTTCTCTTTTCAGAAGATTAAAACACTGATAATACCATGATGACGGTAGTTTAATTTATGATGCGAGGCCGCATCAGATTCAGGAAGGCCGTGTTAGAATTATTATTTAATTTGATGAACACTTGTTCGAATTACACTTTTAACAATTTTGTCGATGTATAGTATCATCATTCCATGTGATGAATTTTTAATTGAAAAACTGAAATAAAAATCAGATTATGAAAAACTATCGAAGGCGTTTGTTGTAAATTTGAAAATTAGAAATAAAAATAGAAATATAGAAAGAAAGTCACCTTTGTGATTACATACATATAAAATTGAAATAAAAATTTTTTGTCACAAATACATACTTTACATACATACTTTTGTGTTCAAACAAAAGTTAATTTTGCAAAAGTTCATTATAGTTAACTAAAGACAGTGTAAATAAAAGTGGAAAATAAAAGTTAGGTAAAAAGAATTACATGTTGCTTAATTTAGAACCTAAAGCGGCGATACGTGCCTTAAGCTTTTCTCTTTGTTTTCAAAATACTATTTTATTTTAAAACAAGTACGAGCATTATCTTCGGCCTGGCCGAAGCTGATATACCCTACACCCGAATCTGACGAAGTGATAAAAAGTGGGCGGGTGACACCTAGTTTTTTTGCATTTACAGGGAGAAAATTTTGATCTACAACACCGCTTTTCCTACCAAACACCTCATTATATGGTATAGTATATAAGTGGGCGTGTCACGCCCATTTTGTAGAATATATTTTAGTCTAAGATGGTGGCCTCGGAAATAAAATTTTAGCTAAAAATACATCCTTCGGGTGTGAGGTATAAAAATACAGGTAATAGGTAACGAAAAACATAAATGTAGACAAAAGGGAAAAATAAAAGTAAAACACAAACACGTAAAGCTTATTTTGATACGTAAACTAGAGGCGATGTTGGTTCTTTGTTTTTAAAATGTTATTTCCTGTCAAAGCGAGGATTATAATAAGATATTCTAATAATGTGTGTTAGTGGTAGAGGATGATAATTATTTATCTGCGACAGTAAAAAATAATTTAACACAACGATGTTCTAAGAAAGTTTTATATTTGTATGTTTCGTATCAGCTACGAGTTATTGTTGCCAGCATAAAGATGTTGTGCATGCATTTGCTGATGTATGAAGTTTCTATTTCGTCTGTCATCTTTTCATCCTACATGGTCATTTTCCTACAGGGATGACCTCACACGGCAATACATTATCTTCTCTCAAGTCATCGCATTGTTGTTGTTGACGTTAATGCATTTGTTCTTGTAATTTGTGCTGTTGTTTACTCTTGACTTCAATCGACTACTTTTTCTACCTAGATTTATTTTTCAATAAAATGAAAGCAAAAAATTATTTCCTTCACGCATCTGTTGAATTGGGAGACTGACTGGCTGACTGACTGCGAGGCATTGGGTAGTAGTAGCACCCTTCTTCCGATCTCTTCGCTGCATGTCTATGGAAGACTCATTCCTGGATCTAGGATTGTTTTGAAATGCATTTTATTTTTGTTTTAAAGACTTCCGTCCCGATTGCGGTATTATTTCTTTGCTTCTATAGCAAATTATTTGCTTTTATGGTCGTTATGGTTGTCGATGTTGTTGTTTTTCTTCTTTGTGCCAGGCTGCTTTCTCTTTACCTTAGATTTTATAGAAGCATGCGGTATATGGGGTTGGTAACGAAATCCCGAACGACAAAATCCCGAACGACAAAATCCCGAACGACAAAATCCCGAACGACAAAATCCCGAAATGACAAAATCCCGAAACGACAAAATCCCGAAATAACAAAATCCCGAAATTACAAAACTAGTTTTTCGGTATTCTCCATCTTCTTGAACATTTTAAAACCACTAGCAAACAATTCCAAGAAAATAATAAAAAATTACTCTTATTTTACTTCTCTAAAATTATTATTAAAAAATTAAAAAAAAACATTATTAAAAAAATTTTAGCAGAGCCCTCTCGATAATGTGAGGTTTTTTGCATACAGGTTTTTTCGCGTATTGGCAGCCTTCGGCTGCGGCAGGGATCATAATCCTCAATCAGCAGAATCCTCACGGTCATGTGACGTTTTTTGCATACAGGTTTTTTCGCGTATTGGCGGCCTTCGGCCGCGGCAGGGATCATAACCCTCAATCAGCAAAATCCTCACGGTCATGTGAAGTTTTTTGCATTCAGGTTTTTTCGCGTATTGGCGGCCTTCGGCCGCGGCAGGGATCATAACCCTCAGTCAGCAGAATCCTCACGGTCATGTGAAGTTTTTTGCATACAAGTTTTTCTGCGTATTGGCGGCCTTCGGCCGCGGCAGGGATCATAACCCTCAATCAGCAGAATCCTCACGGTCATGTGAAGTTTTTTGCATATTGTAGATTATAACCTTCAGACAACAAAATTCTCTCGATATTACAACTTTGCTTTTCTGCCATTGAAAAAAAAAGGCAAGTAGGCGCGTACTACGCTTCGGAAAAAATTGTGACTTAAATGTCATTTTTTCATTAATTTCAAATTTTGTTTCGTGATTTTCGGGATTTCTCATTTCGGTATTAAAATTTTTCGGGATTTTGTCGTTTCGGGATTTTGTCGCATCGGGATTTTGTCGTTTCGGGATTTTAAAATTTTTCGGGATTTTGTCGTTTCGGGATTTTGTAATTCGGGATTTTGACTGTCTCCCGGTATATGTATGTACTCGTAATGATGGATTTAATTTTATTTACTTTTATGATTTCTTTACACCAAAACACTCACACACACAGAAGCACATGTGTGTAGTCGAAGTCTGACAGTTACCGAATCAATTCTAAGAGATCTTTTAAAAGCTAGTCGTCATTGAGGGACTGCATACCACTACAAATACGAGTGTACGAGTGTACGAGTATGCTCACGGCATCCATAAATTTTAATTGTTTGTTTTTTGATTTTTCTTTTGTTTCTTGGCTTTGGGGCAAATCAATCCCAAGCAGGTAGTTCGAGGAATTTGGTTATATTCTTCAGATCAGGGCAAATGTGGCAACACATTAAAAATATTTTCTTTAGCAGAAGCGAATTTTTCCATTAAAATTTTACAACAGTCCAAAGTGATTGCAGATGGAATGTTGCTGTTTATTTGTATGGCTGACCCCAATTTTCGCTTAATCAAAGAAGTAAAATTCGTTTGAACGGAAATCTTAGCTTTATGTAAAAATAATTTTAGTCGAGGTTTAGCTAAAATCATTTCAACTGATAAAAATAAAACACATGTTGTAAAAAGTCCACTTCGGTCTTTTAAAATATTATTTTCCTCTCTCCGTTATTTTTGGTATATGCTTCTAAATGTCTTCCTGTAAAAATATTTAAAGTCAATATTCCAAACATTATGTAAAGATTTATTTCAGTGAGTATAAAAGTGAAAATATAAATATAAAAAGCAAAAGAAAAGAAGAAGGCTCGTCAAGGAAAGTTGAAAAACGTCACTTTCATTCTTAATTAAAATAATTTTTGGAAGTACAGAGAAAAAAACTCAAACGACAAGGAGTGGATCGACACTTCAAATCATTTGTAAAGAAAGAAAAATGGAAAAAATTACTTAAAAGATTTTAAAGACTCCTTAAAATATTCAGAAATTAGATAAAAAATTTAAAATTTTCTGTTTAAAATTCGAACAGGCTTTCCGAAGATGTCCGTGATGTATGTACACTGAACAAAAACCTTTCATAATATCAAAGAAAAAGTTCTTTGTTCCCATGTATTTTTCTTTAAAATTGTTCCAAAATATGCGTTCGTTGATTTACTGTATTTCTATTCATTCTTTAAAGAACGTGTTTATTAGTGTACTTATACTTTAAACCAAAGAAACATGTTTTGGTTTTAAAGAAGAAAAAAATTGACAATCTTTTTTCAATATTATTTGAGTAATAGGTCTAACACTTACGAAAATGTTCTCCGAATCTGGATACGACTATTGCTGAGCAATTAAATATAAGAAAAATTTCAATAAATGCTCATTCTTATAGCCAATGAACTGTTCTTTAAACTTAAAACATTATTAAAGAAATTATTTATTGAATCAAAGAATTTTTGGTTGACTCAATGAATTTAGTCCAATGAAAGCTGTTCTTGATATTGTGTATATTATGCTATGAATGTACACCTTTTAATTTCTTTAAATTTCCCCTTAAGACATATTGAAACAATTTTCAATTCAAAAAGCGACATAATAGTGGAAAAAATTGGTGTGCACACACTTTGTACCTGATATTCATTATTCATTCATTAGATTAGATTCATATTCATTAGAGACGATTTATAGTATGTTTAGATAATAAATTTTACTATCGTTGTTATATGCACTTACTTTAGCGATGTACAATTCAGCTGCCGCCACAAATTTCCCAAAACCGCCAATTTCTTATACGGGCTAGGCGTAGGAATGAGATCAAGAAAAAATGTTTTTAGGCGGTGTATAATAATAACGGATATTTCGAAATTCGACCCCTAAGGTGGTGAAAAGGTGAAAGGGTTGCAAAGTTTGTATGAGAAATATTTTATTTGTGGTCAGATTTGCTTGAAACTTGGTCTTAATACTCTTTGGTATAATTAATCAAATCCATATTTCGGCATTTTTCAAAATTCAACCCGTGAAGGGGTAAAAACGGGTTGCAATGTTTGTATGAGGAATATTTCATTTGTGGTCGGAAGACACACGCTTTCTAACCATTTAACCAAAATGAGCCACAGCAACGCGGGGACGGGTACATCTAGTATATAATATAACTGTAATGAAAACAAAAATTCAAAGAAAAAATTATATAAAATTTCATATAGTTATAAAAGAAAGGCACGTTTTTCGTAACGAAAATACAAATTCATATAATATTCTGTTTCGGTACCCGGCATTAAATGCTCGCGATGAATTGCTTGCGATTAATTGTTTTATAAACATGAAACAGTCCATTCCCCGATTTATCACCGATACGAAAATTCCCCACAAGTCGGGGAATTCCTCAAGACTTGACATCCCTGCTCGTTATAACGCTGGTTAACTCTTGTTGCCTCGCCTAAGTTCACTAAAATGCTCGCAAAGCATAGCTCATACGGGTTGAGTTGTGCCTCCTTATGCATAATTTTTCCCCCACAAAAACCTTGCCATACATTGACAGACTGACACAGAGTGAGATATAGACAGGCGGATGGACAGGGCTACATCTACTTAGGAGTTATATGAGGACTTGAAGTTTTGAGGGTTTATATCAATAACGCTTTCTTTAATGTGTTACAAAGGAAAGAACAGAATGAGTACAACTTTCAACCCTTTACAGTGCTTCTTTTGATTTTAGCGTATAAAAAATACTATGATCCCTCCCTGTTTTTAGATTTTTTCCTTTTATTTAGGTTCTGATGAAAATATTATGGAAAAATTATTCAAAATAAACATTAAAAATATTCAGCAAGCTAGAGTAAATTATTTTTTCTTGTTTTTTAGTAATACGCGCACGAAATACACTAATTTCCAAGTCATCAAATCTAGTCGATAACACATGATTGTTTAATGAAATTACCTAAATGTTTTCAGCACTTCGTCGTGAGAATAAATGATGGGGGACACAGAACCCCAACGGGTCATAAATTTGGAATTGCTAATAGTTTAAGTAGCTTAAAGTATCTTCACCAGTCAAAATTGAAAATTGATAAGCACGAATCCATGAGCGTATTTCTCACAACAGATTGCTTCGAAGTTATTTCTAGTGATTTAACAAAGAGATGGAAGGGTGGAAAGAGATGCAATATGGGAAACAATATATCCATGTGTCTGTACTGTAGTCGTATATGATAAGTTAGAAGTAAAGTGTTTGTGAATGTGTATTCCTCTAGAAAAGTCACCCTCGTTATGTGAAAAATGCCATGCGTCGAGCCTTTATCAAATTTTGCTTGCTTGAAAGGTAAAACATAATGCCGAAATCGAATTATAAAGATAACAGCTTGGCCACAGAAATAAAAAAGCTAGACGCTAAAAAAAGCTAAAATAAAAACCTCTCTCCTCGTGGATGAGAGTTGTGTAGTTCGTGAACGACCTATTTCAATTGAACTAATCACTACCGTGAACTGTGAGACCTAGATCGTTCATCCTAGTGCAGTAGCTATTTTCGTTCTCTCTTTCATATATTATTAGATCGATAGTTCTTTACTCATACTGTACTCGTTCTTTCGGCTTGCATCAGTCCGTTCCTTGAATCCAATTTGAATTGGTGAAAGAAAGGCAATATTGAACATCCCACGTACCGAATGCCTATCTCTTTTTTCCTCGCCAAAGGCCAAATACTCCGAATAATAAAGTCTTTCAATGTATTGTTTATATATGTACATACATACTATATGTGTATATAAGATAAAACGAAAATTTTGGAAAAGTGGCGATTTATTTCTCTACATAGTCTCCTTTCAGCTTCAACTTCTTTAACCCGTCTGAAACATATGTTTTCTGGAGGTCTGCAAAGTAGGCCTCCGTGGCGGCGATTCGACTCATTCGACTCAAATTTCGACCCAAATTTCTGCCCGGCGAGTGATTTTTTAAAGTTTGGAAACACGGTGGAGAATACGGTGGATGGGTCAGCAGTTCGTAGCCTAATTCGACCAATTTGGCCGTGGCGACGGCGGAGGTGTGAGCCGGTGCGTTGTCATGGTGGAAGGTAACTTTTTTCTTCGACAAATAGGGTCCAATAAATCGGCATAGTAGAGCCCTGGCCGATAGGACAGCCGTCGCCTTCTTCGTCATTTACTCGTTCGACAAAACCGTTCGCAATATGCTAAAACCACTAAACAATACTGAAAACCTAGTTGAGAGCTACTGAACCAAATGATCTAAGAGAACGAATAGTTCACGAAGCACAAATTAACAACAATGGCCGCTCATTGTCGTGAACCCTAATGGCCAAGCCTATCTTGGATGTGACACGCGCGACTAAATATATATATGTATAACATAAGTATATAAGTAACATAAGTAATCGTTATATATATATATACATATATGTATAACGATTTCAATTTAACACGGTAACTTCCGGACTACTTGAAAATTTTGCATGTACGAGTACACGGCCTTAAATTTCACTAGACACGATGCGATGTTACTTTAAAAATAACTTTTGTGGATTATTCCTTGTGAATTGTGTTTTCGACAAAGTAATCCATCGTACAAATCGAGAGTTACCTGTAACTCTACAAACTCAACCCAATAATTCGAACCTAAAAACTTGGATAATAAAAAACTTAAGGTATATCATATCAAGACAATCTCTGTTTTGAAAACATCTTTACAAAGAAGATTTTCGAATATATTGGCAGCCTTCCAAGCTCTCAGCAACCTTTTCTGTAGAAATTAAATAGTTAGCTTTTTAAATAACTGAGTTAAAAACTCAAGTAATTTTTTACTTAGTAGCCGTTCCCACCGACGACGTTGGGATTGTCGCCTATATAGAGTCGGCATCAAGTCTCAGAGATATAAAGAAGAAAATTGTGAACAAACTAACATAATTATCATAAAATAAGGACGCCTTGGTTAGTCTTAATAAAAAAAATAATACGTGTTTTTATTGAAAGGATTTTAAAATTTACATCCCTCCAAAATCTAACATTTTCCAGTCAATAAACTAAAAATAGTTTATAAAATGGTGGCTAACGACAATTGCAGCGGTTGATTTTCAAATTGCGAAAAGTATTATTTTAAAATTATTTGTGTAAATAATGTTAATATTATGTAAATAGGAAAAAGAGAATTAATTCTTTAGGGTTCCTTTTTTTGAGATTGATTGGAAAAATAGTCGTAACATAACAACTCACTGTTTTTTTGAAAATCCTGTGATTCCTCGCAACCCGTAAGGCCGCACAGGGTTGCCAACAGTATAGAAATAATCATGAAATATTCGGTGGCAACTAATGTTGTTTGCGTTGTTGTTGTTGCTGCTGTTATTAAGTTGGTTACTGTTGTTGTGTTGTTTGTTGTTCTGCTGCTTTCGATGCCCTTCCCGCTGCCCCCGCTGCCGATGATAGAAGCGACAGTGTTGGTGATGCGGCCGATGGTGATGCGGCCGATGGTGATGCTGCTGATGGCATGCCAAACACATTGCCGCCGTCGACTGCGAAGACATTGTCGGTTCTCTGCGGTTTTCAGTGGTTGTGGTAGTGATGGCTTTGTTTTTATTTTTGTTTGTATTTGTGTTTGTAATTTTGTTAGTTTTTGTATTGGCTTCGCGTTGATTGCTGCTGCCGCCTCCGCTTCCGCTGCCGCTACTGCTGCTGCTGCTGCTGTTGTCTCTTTGTTTGCCGTTACTGCTGCCAGTGTTAAGTGCTGCCAATTTGCCATTTTTTCCCAAACACACACAATCACACGTCATTTAGGTTTACAAAGTATTAAAAAGTTGTTTGTTTTCGTTTTATTGGCGCTACTTGCGGCAATTGTAGTCGTTTTGTTTCTGCAACGTATAAACTGTTTCCGATTTTGATTCTGGCTGTGATTGCGTCGTCTCTCTCCTGCGCCTTCGAATGCGACTAATTCCCTTCACTTCCTTCGGAAGGGACACCACTTTAGCGTCAGCCACAAAATGGAGTCGATCGTTGGCGGGGCGTCGCGTTTCGGGAGCATCGTGCGAGGGGACCGCCACTTCAAAGTGGCGTCTTTTTAGTGGTTGCAAAAGGATTTCCGCAGTATTTCCGGTAGTTTGTTATTACCCTGTCGTTACAATTGCTGTTGTTGTTGCTTTGCTAATATCGTTCAGCTGCCCTGCGCTGTTGTTATTTTTATTTTTATTACTGTTGCTGTGTTACCGTTGTCAACTTTGCGGAAGGAAAGTCCGTATGAGTGTGTGTGTGTACAGTCAATAATAAAAGCAAACAACAATTGCTCTTCTTAATTTTTTTGGCGGGTGTTATTGCTTTTCTCTTCTTGGTTCGTAGGAAAAATTATTAAAATTTATTGGTACAGCTTGCTATTTTTTAGCTTGTCAATTGTCTGTGCGTCAAACTTTTACTACTTTTGGTATCGGAAATCTGTAAAGAAGAAGAAAAACAAAAAAGATAAGATTCGTTTTTATTAAGAAAATATCAATAGTCTTCATATTTTGGTGCTGGTTGCTGTTGTTACTATAATATTTCGATTGCAACATTTCTGTCTTGTTTTCATTTGTTCTTGTCAATCTCCTCGTTAATGTTGCTGTTATTGTTCGGCTTGTTGTTCCTCGGGTTTACTGCGAGCTACCAGCCTGCAGGTCGATTAGGTTTAGTCGGCCGACATTCATTTTTGCGCCCATCGCACAGTGGTTCGCCTAGAACAAGCTAGCTGAATAAAAACAATAATTTACTATCGTGAATATTCCTATCGGAATACAAAGAGAGATAAAGGATAAGGGCATACATATTCACTTTGCCCTTCCGTTTGTAACGCAGTAAAAAAGGCGTGGCAGGTACAGAAATTTATTTTTACAAATTTATCTTTGATATGTAAAATAGGGAAAATCGGACTAGTGTCACGCCTACTTTTTATAGGAAATATGAATTCAACCGTGCTTATAGCTCAATTTCTCAGCTGGTAGAGTGCATTTAAAGATAAAATTTTTAGCGCGAGTCGAACGTCTCAGACGTAAATATATTCCTAAATATGTATGTATGCATGTATGTGTGTAAATAAAAAAAAATAATTTTTATTGAAAATGTCTACTTTTATTAAATTTACACCTACTGTCCTCATATCGGTTTGTCAGCAAATATTATTAATTTTTTTGAAAACCGTACCACTTAGAACCGTACGGTTTTCAGCAATATAACAAGAATTTATTGGGACATTTTGCTAAAAGGAACAAAAAATTTCTTACTTACGTGTTTTTTCTTTTTTCATCGATTAAGCATCTGTTTTTACGTTTTTTCTATAAATTTCTAGTTTACCCTGTCTCGGCTAAACGGGGGGCAAGCAACCCCGCTCTAATACAATTTTTTTCTTGTCACAACCTAACAAATACAAAAAACCAAAAAAATAATTTTGTCCAGCTAGCTTGTTCTAGACGAACCACTGTGCATCGTCGTAAAAAATTGTATTAAAAAAATTCTATTTTCTGTAAAGGCACAAGAAAAGTTTTTAATTTGTTACGATTATATTTGCTTCCAAAATTTTTTAATAAAAATTCGATTTCAATAATAAATAATCGAAATAATCGCTATAAATAAATTATAGCCAATTAACTAGTTATCTAATAAATTTCTAATAAAAAAAAACTTTAAAGGTGTGACGTCTGAAAAGCTATACTCTTGGGCAAAATACTTTATTACATATATGGTGTTGTATATGCGTATAAAATAATAAAACAGACTGCCAAATGATACTTGTATCTTGGTTTGTTGCTAATATAATTTAGAAGAGATCGCCCCTAAATTAATGAATTTTGAACAGCTGTAACTGCTAAACTCCTAAAACTGTGTAGGATGGCAAGGCCATTTTTTTATCATTATTCATTTCATCAAAGGCAAAATCAAGCTACTGAAAATTTTGCTGAACATTTTTGTGAAGCTTAAAAAACCAAAGTAGTCTGGATGATTTTAATTTTGTAATCAAAATTAAAAAAGTTACTGACAAAATCATTTGTCATTACGCACACGCATACCTATATCATATCACATGAACACATACAACATAACGTCACCCTTTTTAATACAAACTTTTAACGCCGACGGATGGTAAAACTGTTATAATGAGAAAAGTTTTGATTGAAGCGAGTTAGTATTAATTTATTAGCAAAGTTAATATTCAGTAAACAGAGTCATAATAATTTGCAATAGGTCAACAGCAGAATATAAAATAGCGTCTTACATATAGGAGGCTTCTCATCTCAGTTCGTTAAATTAATCTTGTTGAAGGGATGTGCCGAGACGTGAATGTTAATTAAAGAGGAAGAAAGGAATGGAGAGAGAGAAAGGTGAAATCAGTTGCTTAAAGCAATTTATTTCCTAAATATTGTAAAATAATATTAAATATTCTTGTGTCTTCTCAATTTTCACGTTTCTTCCATTCTGCTGCATTTCAAACGAAACATTTGTATTTGTACAAAGTGATAACAACATTAACAACTGTTTTTGCTGTTGTTGTTATTGTTGTTGCTATATTATTATATGTTTTTATATTGTTGACAGAATGGAAGGAACGTTAAAATTGAGAAGACACAAGAAAAATAGTAGTGAAGAGATGACTGGGGGGAAGTTTATTCTATAAATGACTTAAATTAGGAAAGATCATAAAAACCAAAGACCACACAGACAAAAGGTTTTCTTTACGTTTTGGACAGCTAAAGATCCTACAGATTTTCATATATTTAGAATGTTGTCTTGATTTTATTCTTTTGAAGAAAATTTGCTGCATTTAGTGCTTGTTTGACAGCAATAGAGCCCGAACGTTTCTAACATTTCAACGAAAATTCTAACAAATATTTTATTTGACTACATATTATTATGTATATTGTATAACTTTATTTTTTGAAAATAAATATATTATTTCATTTGTTTTCTTCCTGGGCTTTTCTTCGTTTCTGTGGCATCCACCTACAATAACGCATTGATTTATACAATATACATACATGTACATTTTTCAAAAAAGGGAAAAATAACCTACATTTATTTTATAAATTTGTTTATGTAAGCATTATTTGCATTGTGTGGTTGCTCTCTCCGTGTATCAGCAGCAGTAAAATTTGTCCACGGTATAACATACGCTCTAGTTTTTTCCTTTCAGAAATGTTTTGTCGGTTCAATTTTGAGTAAAAATAAAAATTTTTTTCTTTCTTTGCTTTATTTGGGTTGTTTTTTGGGTGAGAGCCGCGCAACTGAAAGAATTGAAAACTGAACGAAAAAATCAGTGACGATAGGATGCGATTTACATTTTTCTAGTGATTACTTTTGTGCTGATTTTGCATTTCATCGCGTGTGTGTTTTTGAATTCATTTAAATTCAAATCCATCGATTCGTATTGTGCGCTTACATACGTTTACGCCCTCCCGCCACACCCCACTCGTGAGACATACTCGTGCAATGATTCACATTGGCATCGATTTTGACGATTTTGGGAAGGGGAGAATAAAAACCAATGCATCTTAATTTGAGGTTTTCATGATCATTGTGAATAATTTAAATTAGTTCCAAGGTTTTTTGTGATAAAGAACATTTTCTATACACCGTCTTCATGAATAATTTCATTGCAATGGAACGGACACGCATTACCTAAAATCTATATTTCAACAAATTTGGTTAAAGAATAACGTACAATTGTGTATTATTTAGAAACTTGCATTCTTAAGAGATTTTTTCAAGTTCCTCCAGACCTTCAAGCCAGATTAAGACCTTCAGCCAGCCTTATATTTTTTTTCAATCCTTAACCCATACTTAATCCTTTGCCTCTCAAATTATTTGCTCACACAATTATCCCATACAATTATCCTTCGCTTTCAAATATTTTTGACTTTTTAATTTTTCTTCATGATTAACCACACTTTCTTCAACTGTTCACTTCATTTCAGTCTGCCATTCTTCCTTCCCATACTCCCCTCTCTGCAGTTTAATACTTCTTCATTATCGCCTTCTTCTTCCTCTCCTTCTTCATTCACACTCCATTCTATCGCTGGAAACTTAGTTGAATGAAAAACAAATCAAGCAGAAAAGGAATCTGTTAGTCAAACAACTGAAAAAGGAAGGACGGGTGGAAGCAGAGCAGGTGCGTGTGTTGAAGGAGCGAGGCGAACGGAGCAGGCAAATGAGGTCAACGCAAGTAGTCACAATCGAGGAAAGTTAAGACAATCGTTAACTGAAGAGACTAACAAAAGCATAACCACAAACAGAGAAGTGAAGAGCAGCAGGCAAATAAAAGGAAAGAAATCAAAGTGTCAGTAGCTAAGCGTACAACTTTGACTAAAACTGTCACTTCTTGTCCCTGCCTCGCTCTCCGCCAGCTTTCTGACGTCATTGGTCGACAAGGCGGCAGTGATGGAAGAAGAAAAAAGGAGCAAAAACACAAAGAAAAATAGCGACTTAGCTGAATGCTAGAATGGATCCATAAGAGATAGAGAAACAAGTAAGAGCGTTAGCTTCGGCCTGACCGTAGGGTATAAAAAGAATGTAAGAGAAAGCAAACTAGTAAGAATTAAAGACTTGCAAGAAATAATAGTACCGCGGAAGAGACTTTAAAAATGAACAGTCATTTAGAAAATGTCTGCGGGCCTACTTTTTGCCATTTTAGGGTACTTTGATCCTGACCTTTAGATGCGACCTTTTACCGCCTCCTGACGTCCCAAAGTAGAGTTTTTTTTCCAACGACTGAGAAACTTTCCAACGACTTTAAAATGGCCGATCCCAATTTGATAAATCAGACAAAAAAACAAAATACAAGTAAACAAGACGCAAAATAATTCAATTTGCCACCCGAAAATCCTTTCTTCCTTCCGTTTTATGTTTCCTTTCTACGTTTCCTTCCTCTCCTAGGAAATATTTCATATTTTGGGTCCATTTGAGCCATTTGTTGATTCATATTATAAATTTAATAGTCAAAGTGTGACATACATATTTATTAATTGACTCTTAATCGGATAATAAACAAAAATAGAAGTTTGACATTTGAATAATTTGAGATTTTTGTTGGGTTTTTTATCATGCCATTTCCAGTCTTATTTTTTTTTCGTAGATTCGGTAAAAAATTTTTTTGTAAATTAACTAGATTCAAAGTTTTTCACAGTAATTCTAAGAACGAAGTACAGTACCATGAAGTAATTTACTTTATAAATGAATAAAGTTAATGGTCCAAGAAATAAATTGCAATAATTATAAAGACAATTTTGTTCTAGTTCAGATTTTTTAATTTTCTAAAAAATTTATATACATACTTTTCAAAAAACTGACCAATTCATTCTCAAAGTTCAAAGTTTAAAGTAGTTTTTATTGAGCCTTATTCACAACCTAATAATGTTTTAATTTCAACAATTCAATGAAATTTCAAGACTATAATATATTATCCTATAAACTTAGCTCTTGCTCCCGAAGCTAACACAGCTTGAGAGTATCTCTCCTAACCTATAATTATACTTAAAACTAACTTATAACTATCCTAATCCTAATATAAAATAGCTTGTCCCCTTACGAGGCCCGGGCGGAAGGGCAAACCTCCCTGGTGGAGCAAGGAGTTGGGATAGAGCCGACGCAACCTCTGCGAAACTTTCAAGCTGGCCAAAATAACTGACTGACTTGAGATATGGGACGAATATAAGGACTCACTTAGACTGTATAAAAAGGAGATAAAAAGGGCTAAGAAAATCTCTTGGAGGAATGCTCCAATATCGAGAAGACAGCCGAAGTGGCTAGGTTGAGGAAGCTTATGGCACGCATTCCGACAACACCACGCACACTATGTATAGGCGATGGCGAGAGGACGGAAGGCAGCCAGGAAACCCTGGAATCATTAGTTGACTCTCATTTTCCAAGCTGCACAGACGACGCTCACCCAAGCACCGCGGAAATTATAAACGAGTCTTATGAATGCGATGTCATCTCCAAGAACAGAGTGAGATGGGCCAGATGAAGATTCCCAGCGCTGCTGCAACACGGAATAGAGGACGTTAGCTCGTGGCATGAACACATTTACGAAGGATGTTTAAGGCTAGGCTATGAACCAAGCTCTTGGAGAGTATCTAGGGTTGTGTTCATGCCGAAGTCAGGTAGAAGCAGCCATATATACTTAAAGGACTACAGGCCCATCAGCCTGTTACATCCTTCCTTATGAAAACGCTTGAAAGGGTTTTAGATGCTTATATAAAAGGAAAACTTAACACTTAATTTTTTTCACCAAGGCAGCACGCATATACAAAGGGAAAGTCGGTGGAGACGGCACTACATACGGTTGTCGCAGACATTGAGAAAGCCCTAGATCAACAGGAGTTCGCTATGGGAGTTTTCCTTGACACTGAGGGTGCCTTCAATAAAGTATTACCTGGAGCGATAATAGAAAGCATTCGTAAACTAGAAGTACACCCAGCTATCTGTAGGTGGATAGAGATGGCTGCGACTAAGGGAGATCTCAGCGGAATGGGGGGGACTCACCACCAAAATGAAATTCAACCGAGGAACACCACAAGGTGGTGTCCTATCCCCCCTCCTCTTAGAGAATGGACCAGCAAAACTAACGGCCTACGCAGACGATATCGCCGTACTCATCACTGGCAAATTCTTAGACACGATTGTCTCAATAATGGAAAGCACGTTAAAGGAGATCCATACATGGGCAACCGAAGTAGATCTCAGTGTTAATCCGGGTAAGACAGAACTAGTGCTCTTCACTAGGAAATACAAGATTCCAACCTGGAACCTTCCAATGTTGGGACAACAACGACTGACAGCAAAAAGCAGCACCAAATACCTAGGAGTAATACTGGACAACAAGCTAACGTGGAAGGCTAATGTTAAGGAGAGAGCAAAGAAGGCGTCAGTGGCCCTCTATGCATGCAAAAACATGGTCGGCAAGTCATGGGGCCTCACTCCCTCTCTAATGCATTGGGTCTACACAGCAGTAGTACGGCCGGTATTGCTCCATGGGGCTTTGGTGTGGTGGCCTGCCACGACAAAAAAGACATACACCGATAAACTAGACAGGGTTCAAAGGCTGGTTGGAATGTGCTTCACGGGTGCCATGAGAAGCACACCATCTTCCTCAATAAACGTCCTGCTTTACTTACCACCCGTAGATCTGTGCATAAAAAACCATGCAAAAAAAGCCGCCCTAAGGCTGAAAGCTATGGGGCAGCTGGGGTATCTGTCTTATGGCCATTGTAAATTAAAGGGAATAGATAGGCCCACGCAACCAATAGATTACGTAACACCCAGAATAAACATTGACATAAAGACAAAAGTAACCATTAAAGAAAAGGGATGGCTAAAGGGCATTAGCCTCAGTGGCAAAACTTTTAATATCTTTACTGACGGCTCTAACCTAAAGGAAGGGGTGGGGGCTGCGGTGTACTGTGCAAAGCTGGGGCTCAAAGAGGCCTTCAGGCTCCCTGACCACTGCAGCATTTTTCAAGCTGAAATATTTGCCATCAAAATGGCAGCCACCCTGGCCGACACACTCACGACACCAAACTCAAGAATAAATCTATATGTCGACAGCCAGGGGGCCATTAAAGCCCTCTGCGCAGACTGGATCCGCTCAACGATGGTATGGGAATGTAAAACTGCACTTGACCGACTAATGAAAGACAAGAGCCTTCATATTTACTGGGTTCCTGGACACACGGGGATTATAGGGAATGAAAAGGCTGACGAATTAGCAAAGATAGGAGCCACACTACAAACGGATCATATGGTGACGGCTCCTATGCCTCTACAAAACCTTAAATTTAATAGTGACTCCGAAATGTTAAAAGAAGCGGAAAAACGGTGGAGATCGATCACTACCTGCAAAGCTTCAAAAATCATGCGGAGCCACTACGACGGTAGACGGACGAATTACCTACTGTCACTCACTAGGGCCAATTGTAGACTACTTGTGGGGATGGTTACCGGGCACTTTTATACCGCAGCTTACGCCTATAGGATTGGAAAGGCTGCCAGCTACTCCTGCAGGAAGTGTGAACACCCTGGGGAAAGAGAGACTGTGGAACATTTGCTCTGTCAATGTCCAGCCTTAGCTGACAGTCGAGCCAAATGCCTGCGCCGTTACTGGTGCCACGGCCTTGAGCAAGCAGCGGAGGCACAACCTTTTGCGCTTCTCTAAGGTCGTGCGCAGCAGTCTGACCTAGGCGAAGCTAGCGGCAAACAAACGACTTAGCGACTTCATAAAGACCTATTGAACCTAACATAGGCTAGCAACATAAAGGACCGCAAGGTCTATGTGAGGCATTGTTGTGCCAGCTAGCGCTTAACCTAATCTAACTTATAACTAAATTAAAACTAAAACAAAAAACAAAAACACATATTAAAGCAAACACTCATAACAAGTTGGTAACCTCTATGAGTATTTGGTACAGATTTCGCAGAGAAACTATAACATAAATTAGCATTTAGATCAAAATTTTGAGGCTCCTCATTTTGGAAACCAATAGGTGATATGTAGACTGTGTTTGTCCAACTAAAATCTGTTTGATGGTCAAAGATGTTGACAACGCTGTTATTGCTGTGATTAGCTCCTCTGTTGATAAAATTTTTTTAAATTTCGCACACATAAATGCCGACAGGAGTTACCATGGCTTCAGAGTAAATAAAAAGGTTTGAATATCTTTTTGTGGGTGATTCAAAGTATTTCCCAATACAGTGTCTTAAGACTTTTCGTTCCAAAATTTCAAATTCCTTGATAACTGTTGGAGACACATTGAACCATCTTGGAAAGCCGTATAAAATTACCGGTCTTATACACGTTTTATATAATAAAAGTTTTGTGGTTTTAGGTAAGTTTTTATTAGCCATTGTAGAAAAAGAACCTAATATTTTATATGCTTTCCTTAATGCAAATCGTGGGTGCTTATTAAATTTTAAGAGATTGTAGAAATTAATGCTGAGATATTTTATAGAATCCTTGAACGGAATTTCCACGCCATTTATTGAATGACTTAAAATTTTACTCTCTGGAACTACAAAGGAGCGACACTTTCCTGAAGCATTTCTAAAACAAATGGCTTCACATTTCGATGTATTAATTTTAATTTCCCAATCCTCGTAAAAACGTGGAACCAATGTAAGATGTTGCACTGTTTGGTTTAATGCAACCATTGGAGAATCATCAGCGTATAAAAGACCTGTCGAAAATAACCCAAAATGTAGAAAATCATACTTGTAAATGTTGTAAATACATGTAAAAAATCTTTAAGAGTTAATCTTTAAAAGTTTAATAATTGAGGGATCAACCCTATTTGTGTCATTTGAAAGAGGATCCCATTATGATAAGCGCGATCAATTGCTTTTTTAATGTCTATTGAAATCGCAACAGTACAACGACGATTGCGAAAGTTACAAACTATATCATTTTGAAAATTCAGTAAGGCGTCAACTGTAGAGCGACTTTGTTTAAAACCGAACTGTAAACTTGGAATATATGAAGGATTAAGCCCGTTTTCCATTATTTTGCGAATTATGTTTTCAAAAAGTTTTTTTAAATTTGATAAAAAAGATATTGGCCTTAAGTTGTTTATATCAAAGTTGTTTTGTTTTTTTAATAGGAATTATTTTAGAAATTTTCCAATAGTCAGGAAAATACGAGTTGGATAAACAATTGTTGAATAAAATAGTAAAATACTCTAATGCTTTCAATGGAAATCTTTTAATTAAAAAATCAGAAATGTTATTAATACAAGATTTTTTGTTGTTTAAATTATTGACAACAAAAAATCTTGTTTGTTTGAAGTTATAGGTAATAACTTCGTCCAAAAAGGTCAATTTCGGAATCCGAAGTATAAGTGCTGATTGGGAAAACGCTTGGGAAAACGTCCTATTTAATGTTTCTTCTATAAACGAAGTATCTCTGTTTGGAGAACATCCATTATAAATATTCGAAAAGTGATCCTTCAACATTTGTAATTTTGTTACATCATCCTCTAAGACAACCATTAACCGACAGGTTCTTAATTGCAAAGTTCTTTTTATTTCCGAATTATTTATAAATTTGTTTATGACTATTGTAACTAAATTACATGTGATTCGAAGACAAAAAAAAATATGCAAAGATTCAATAAAGGGGAGCCATACTTATCCTATGGTTAGTTAGGATAAAGAAGGATCTAAAAGTATGCCTTGTCAATTCTTTTGGTAAAGTTAAATCAGTAAAAGCTGGAAGAGTGTAGCAGTATTCATTAATAGGTTTAAAGGAAAGGATTAAAATTAGCCCATAGAATAAGGAGAGCTGATTTCATTGAACAGTTGCTACAGAACCGATTCCAAAAACCTGATAAATCTCATCTGATTCCAATCATTATTGCGTGCTAACACTTTGTAAATCTATTCGCATGAGATTCCTCTTGTTTCCTGAGTTCAATCCCAAGTTCTTATTCATCGTTTCCGTTTTAATTTAATAATAATTATTAACAAGGAAATTTTATGATTGTCATTTTAAAATTTTGCTTTAAGGATACTTTTGGACTTGAAGAGATTGCAGAATAATCGTAACGACTTCAGCTATTATATCGTTATAGTTCTATAGAACCTACGACGTGATCGCCTTTTGAATAAAAAGTAGACAATAAAGTCTGGAATTGCACTGTAATAAAATGAAATGACGGCTAAAATCACAGGGAACGTGAATTGAACGAATTCAACGCTTTTGTTTATAGCGAAGGCTATGGTGTTGGCGAAGGCCATGCACTATGGGTTCGGAGACCTGGAAAGGTGGCCAAAAGTCCGATATAAGAAAATTTTGATTTAAACAGCACATTACGTACTAATCTAAGGTTTTGAGGTCGCTGATTACAATTATGGCATTATTTATTTTTATTGGTTTAAGTCATTCGTCTCATACAGTCTTCTCATTTTTTAAATTTTAAAAGTAGTCTAAGTCATTTGTAGCCTTAAAAACCTACAAGCTACACAAAGAAATTTCGCAATCACCAAAAAAGCTAATATCTCAGAAGTAAATATTGCCTCAAACATTTTGAGGTATAGTATAAAAATATTTTTTAATTTAATAAAATGCAAACCTTTAAACGGGAAAAGTGTGACCTAGACCTAGATTTTCATAATTATTGGCACATATCTGAAAATGGGCAAGTTTGGGCAGGTTACAATTGTAGTCTATTCCATATACTTTAAATTGGCGTATAACAAATACTTTTTTGAAGTGGAGTTTTCTGGAGTAACCAAACGGTACCAACCAACATTACTAAAATTTACGCAATTCACCAGTAAAGCACCTTATTTAGTAAATTAGTGTGTGTTTTTTTTTAACTTTTTTTAGCTTCTGATAAAGCTCCTATACCAATGTGTAAAACATAATAAAAAATGCTTACTAAAATAATTTATAACACTGAAAACTAACTGCAACAATGTAAGCTTTCTAATAAATAATTAATTGCTATTCTTGTGTTCGGATAGATCCCAACGGAGCAAAAATAAATTACTATGCGTAAAAGTTATTTCATATGTTCATTAATATGTCTGGATAATGATGGCATATAATTTTTTGTCCTATTTCGTATGTGACTTTTGGCCACTTTTCCAGGTCTCCGAACCCATAGTGCCATGGTGTTGAGATTGAGACCTAAGAATGCCGCGAAACTATACAAAGTTGCTCTTACTTTTGATTGTATACGGCGCGATTTTATGATGACATAAAAGTATACAATGTAAAGCATGTACGAGTACATTTTAACCCCTTCCGATTCTCATAAGACAATTTAAAAATATCGCAATGTAAACACACAAACAGACAGATAATCAAAAGATAACATAAAAGGGGAAAAAAAGTTTTATTTTTCAAGAATTTGAATATGTACGCATGTCTGTCCCATCCCTCTTGTAATCAATCCTTGGTGCAACCTTTTCTGGTTTCTTAAGATTTGTGATCTTTTTTCGAAGGAATAATCAATTCTTTCTTAATAATACCTAAAAGAACAGTACTAACGAAAGAGGATGACTAATTCTTTCCGTTTCCATTACCACTACCACTACCTAGTAATTATGTAAGTAATATTTTAATAAAATCTGCAAAATATTATTAAATCTTCATAACTTTTCAGTTTTTCACTGCATTTAAACTATAATCCAACGGTTTTTGTTGTTTAAACTATAATCCATTCTTAAATTTTTTTTTGTTTTTGCATACAATTTTTATTAGCAGATTTTTAGGAGTGAGCAATTTGGTAGTACTGCTAGCAATGGTAACCAGCTCAATACATCATGCATGACAGAGTCTTGTTAATTGCCATACAACAGCGCCAACCAACACTTAGCTGTAGCAAGTTTCCCGAAAAAAAACTTGAGTGAAGCCTCTAAATATGCAATGCTTTTAATGAGTTTTTAAGTAGAAGTGAGCTCAAAATCAGAGCGCTTACGACGAAATCCTTGAACTCTCATAAAACCAAAACTAGCCCGTTGGCACTAGTGAAATTTAAAATCGAAAAGAAAAGAAAGAGGGGGCGGAGACGACGAACACGTGACCGAAACTAGCTAGCTAATAACCGAAGCAAAACATGCAGATGCTATGGCAATTAATCTATGGCATTTTCTGTCCCGCCTTTTTTTAAAAATTTGCCCTTTTAATTTAATTTTCTTTCTTTGTCTTTAGGCTTGGTTTCTGCGCGAAAGAAAGAACAAAAAAGCAATAAATAACTAACTTGCGAACACCAAAAAGTACGCAACTCTTCGCCGGTTGTTTTGATTCTCATTGCTGCATTCTTTTGCGTTGCCGTGCTCTCAGCACTTGATGCCGTTTTCAAGTTGGCCTTTTTAAGACCGGTTAAACGTTCCTATTCTGCCACCGCCCCTTTTACAAAGAGGTGGTAAGCTTTTGCGATCTACCACAATTGAAGCTAAAACTTAGAAGTTTTTAAAAGTTTTTTTGCTTGACGCCCGAAGGGCACACAATTTCAAGAAATTGATCTGTGGCTCCAATTTTTAGTCTCTGACCTTTTGTCCTGTTGTGAGTCCTGCACTTTTTAGAGAAATTTATTGCTTATTGTTTATCTGGCCATAAAATTGTTTTGTCACAAACTGCACCGACGATAAAAACGATAAATGAACTGTAAGAGAATCAAAAAGACTTCATTTTCCAAAAATAAACTTTAGGAAATAAATTGCTGCCGTAGAAATTCTTCCATAAACAATGCAATACACAAACTTTATGAACCTAATCTCAAAAATTGTTTCCAAATACTTTCGCGAACAATTTTTGGATGCTCTCTAAACCGGCGAAATTCAAACAACAACTGAAACAACGGTCTTAAATTGCTTTTATTTATAAAGTATTTATTATTCTTTAGCAAACCAAAAACAAAACAAAGACAAATGGTCCTTAAAAATGTCCAAACAAAATAGTCTTGAAGTCGATTTTAAAGTTTAGAGCCTGAAGAAGAACAAGTAAGAACGTTAACTTCGGCCTGGCCCATATACGATTTTCCCCTTTTTCAATAGTATTGCATATGAATCGGCAAAGTGAACCTCTTTCACTGTAATCGGCAACTAATTAACGAGCAACGACAACTCATCAATCAATCAATCTAAGCTAAATATTTAAGGGAAGAACAAATTCAGAAAGAGAAAACAAAGCGGACGTTGGTAAAAAAGGAGGAAAGTAACGAAGGAAGTAAGAAAGATGAAAATCGTTGAACAATCAACCGACGACACGATAAAAATCTGAATCAAGAAAATGAATTTTGAAAACGTGTGGAATGGATGTCATGAATCAAAATGAATAAATAAACATTTCTATGTGTTTTTGTGTGAATAGCTCGATCGGTCGGTCTTTAATTTTCAGCGCTCGAATAAACGAACGGTCATAAGGACAGACCAAACTTTGTAATGAATTAGGCATTTTTTGTTGACACAAGAATAACAGTGCTCTCAACTAAATTGAAATCAAGCCAAAATAAATAACAAAAACAACAAATAGTGTGTATCGGGGTGTCGGAGTGGAAAAAGTTCAACTCGAAAATAAATAAACAAACAAAAGAAATGGCGATGGCAATAAAAGCTAAATTAACCAAAAAAGAGCAGCAGAGTGCAGAAAAATATTTACTATTTGGGGGGAAAAGAAACGACTAGAGGGCGATAAAGTGTTTTAGGTGGAAGGGGTATGGCAGGAATCATTCATTTGTCTTGGAACTAAGTAAGCTATTCCTTTTGCGATATTATCGCAACGGAAGCGGAAATTAATCTGACACATAAGCTTCCGGTGAGCAGAGAAATGTTGACATTTGTCAGCATACTTGGTATGACTGAAAATGAAACACTGAAGACTGAACTTTGTGTATACCCTACACCCGAAGGGATGAGGGTATATTCACTTTGTGTTTCCGTTTGTAACGCATTAAAGGAGGCGTGACAGGTATAGAGAAGTATATATATTCTGGCTCAGAATCACCTCCTGAGTCAATTTATCCCTGTCCGTCCGTCTGTCTGTCTGTCCGTCTGGACGGACGGAAATCAGGATCTGTGGAAATCAAGATTGCGTGAGAACGAATAGAGATATTGTAATGAAAGTTGGTATGAATATTCTTTGTTATCGTAGGCTGCTTCATATTGAAAATTTGGAAAATCGGACCAGTTGCACGCCTACTTTTTATAGCCAATATGGATTCATCTGTGCTTATATCTCAATTTCTCAGCTTGTAGAGTGAATTTGAAGCTAAAATTTTATTTCCGAGTCCACCGTTTTAGACTAAAGTAAACTCAAAAAAATGGGCGTGACACTGATATACCATACTATATAATGAGGTGTTTGTTGGGAAAAGCGGTGTTGTAAATGAGTTAATAGATCAAAATTTACTGTCTGCAAATTGACGAATGCGAGTGTAGGGTATATGAACTTCGGCCAGGCCGAAGCTAACGCTCTTACTTGTTATTAGTGAATCATCTAAAGCTAAAAACCTTATGGACAAAGGAATTTCATAGAACGACAGCCCTAGGAATCAAATTCCGAACGCAACTTCTATAAAACATAAGACTAAATAAACTTAAAGCAGCGCCTCGGGCGAAAACCCTCTTAATTGTGTATGTTTTTTCGCAAAAATTTACCTTATTTTATACCAGTAGCAGCCCATGATAAAATCCTGCGCACGGCAATGCCTTATAATTTTGTGCCTCAGCCGCCAATATCGATCGTTTTCAGGGAGGCCAAAGACCTGAAGAACCAGTAAAAATTTCCATAGATGGCTGTAAACTTTTACTGTCATGAGTCTTAAAGTTTTGAGTTCGTAGAGTGAGATCTGGAAGAATTGATGTAATAAAAAATTCAGAGGTTGGTTTGGGATTGAGCACATAAAAAACGTTCAGATATAGAAACGGCCTATTTGAAATTGTAGATGCAAGATTGTCAGTATCAATAATATAATACGAGTACACACACGATGTTCTACAATTGAACAATGTACATATATTCAATGATTTGTTATGGAATAATAAACGAACACAATGGAAAATAATTAGTTTATTAGAAAAGATATGAATTAACAACCAGTCACAGAAAAGTAGGGCGATTCTTTAGATATCTATTAAGCTTTAACTAAGTTTAGAACTGCCGATACGACAGCCCCTCAGAACTGCCGATTGCGAAGATAATTGGGTAGACGATGATGAATGAGGTCAAAACTTGACCTGATAAGTTTCTGTTGTTTTTTGTGCAATGAAATCAGGTCCCATCAATCAATGACGATGTTAAAAGAGAAGTCGGTCGGTCGGTCGGTCGGTCGATCAGTTGGTCTGTTGATTGGATTCTTCTTTTATCCAATCTATTGTACAAAGGATCTATACCACGAGCTGTCAGAAAGAGCTAAGAAAGTTATAAAAAAAGAAATTGAAAATCTCAGAATTAACTCGAGGTATAAATACATATTTGAAGTCGAAAGAAACCCTTGAAATGCTCCTTAAGTGAAATAAAGGGTTAAAAAATGTCGGCCGATGGACTTAAAGGCAGAAAAAGAGATGCCTTTTTTACAATTTAAAATTAGGTCTTTGACAATTTTCTATTTTTATTTTTTTCTATTTCAGAAAAAAAATTGATTATTTTGCAGGCGAGGCAGGAGTTACTCGTATAAACAATTCAAAGTATTGAGGAGGAATAACATTGTTATTGACAACAATGTTATTGAAAATTAATTGCTTTAATTAACTTTTGTGAATATATCAAGGATTAAAAAACCTACGAATAGGACAAAAATCAATGACAAAGTCATTTTCCCAATCACTTGATAAGAGTTTTCTTCAATATCTCTCAAACAAGCCAAGTTGTATCCGTATTTTCCTTTCGATTTACGTTCTACGTATTTAATTAAGTGGGCTTTACACTATGTGATAAGTCATATAACTTCTTATATGAGTTTTCATAAGATGTGTCAGATTAGTGTGTGTCGGATAGTCATAGCGTTTTCTAATTTTCGTGTTCTTACTGTTGTGCTTTGTTGTATGACATTCTATCAAAAAACTAAGTGAGACTCTCACCTTATTTATATCTTTAATTATATTTATATTCTTAATTATATTATTATATACTATTAATATTTATTAATATTTATATTATTTATATTTTCGATTATATTATTATCTAAAACAATCACAAAAAATCGTTACCTGTCACAATGGCAAAAAAAGTAATGCAAACGCTATGATTAATCATACGAAAATAGGATGAATCCAATGTGAAACAAGTAAGAGCGTTATCTTTGGCCTGGCCGAAGCTCATATACCCTACACCCGCATCTGTCGAAATGATAAAAAGTGGGCGGGTGATACCTACTTTTTTTAAATTTACAGCGAGCAAATTTTGATTTATTAACTCATCTACAATACCGCTTTTCCTAACAAACACCTCATTATATGGTATAGTATATAAGTGGGCGTGTCACACCCATTTTTGAGAATATATTTTAGTCTAAGATGGTGGACTCGGAAAAAAAAATTTTAGCTGAAAATTCGGTGTACAATCTAAGAAATTAAGCTATAAGCACGGATGAGTGCATATTTTCTATAAAAAGTAGGCGTGGCACTGTGCGATTTTCCCCATTTTCAATACCAAACAGCGTAGGATAACAAAGAATATTCGTACCAAATTTCATGATGATACCTCCATTCGTTCTCCTGTAATCGTGATTTCCACAGACAGACAGACGGACAGACACACGGACGGACGGACAGACAGACAGACGGACGGACATGGCTAAATCGAATCAGGCGGTGATTTGGAGCCAGAATATATATACTTTTCTATACCTGCCACGCCTCCTTTAATGAGTAACAAACGCAAGAACAAAGAGAATATACCCTCATCCCTTCGGGTGTAGGGTATAAAAAGTCGTTTGCTTTCTCATATGAGATTTTTTTGGAGAAATATAAATATCTTTACACTATGATAGCTGTCAATTTTGAAAACTCATATGAAAAGTCATATGACTTATCATATAGTGTAAAGGTTTCTAATTTGATTCTAGTTTGTTAGAGTTATTTCCTTAAAAACTAAGTGACACTCTATTAAAAAGTTTAATTTCTATGACACATAATAAAAGCAGTTATCCACAATATATAAATATGTACATATGAGTGTGATCATAATTGCAATTTGCAAAGATGTCGAAACTATATTGAAATTATCAGTGATACGATCCATTACGCCATTCACTTTTATCCGGAGAGAAAGAGTATGTTCGATATATATAAATCGAGATGACGTACAATATATTATCGTATTAGAAAAGTTCTTGCTTAATGATTATTCTCAATAAATTTCGTATGCAATGAAGCTATACATAATTTATACTCGTGAAATTTCCTACTCTTGTCAATTATTGACATCATAAAAAACTTTTCCATTTTGTGAGAAAGAAAAAGGTTAGCCAGCAGTTTTTTGTATTTGTTTCTGTTACTTTCTCTGAATTTTTAAGTAACTGAAATAAATTTCTTTTTATTAGTTTAGTTTATAAACACATTTTTTGAGGGAGGACGTTTTGAGGGAAGATTTTAGGAAGGAAGACTATTTGAGGAAAGGTTATCTGAGGGAGGATTCTCTCCCCCTCAGTGTATACGTTTCAAGTACCAATAATAATAATATTTATAGCAACGACAACAACAACAACAACAAAATCAATGAGAGTGATGATCCTTGCTAGACTCCAAAATTCTTTCTTATTTCTTTTCATCATTAATAAAATTGTTATATCTCTTGAATTGAGCGATTGTGATGATTTTTTCAATAGACTACAGCAGTCAAGAGTGTGTGTGTGTGCCCTTATTTTATTATAATACTCACTGACCGAATGCCCTTCAATATCATCGATAACTATTAATATCAATGAATAACGAAGAAGTATCCTGCTTTCCCTTCATTCTCTTTATTACTATTTTTATTATTATTATTATTTCTTTTTCAAGTTTTCTCTATCTATTTCTTTATCGCTGCCGTTTATTGATGCCATTGTTGTTGTTGTCTGAATTGCCGTAATACATTCAGTATAATAAACTTTTTGCTTTATTTTTTGATGTGGCGTCATGCTGAAGATGGAAGAAGAAGACAATAGATATATTCGATTCCAATAAGCGACAGCCGGCACCGAAAACGTATAACATGCGTCTGGAAAACTAATGGACTTTAATAGAAAACACGACTGAGTCGCAGTCAGGGACAAAGAAGCATTAACTCTTCGTGAGTAAGAGTAAGAGTGAGAGTGAGAGAAGGATCGAAAGTCCGGTAGACCCGTGTTAATAATAAATATTTCATATGGATTTACTGGAGGCGGAGAGACAGGAAAGGAGTGAGGAAATAAATATTGCGATGCTTGCGAGGGTGGTCGTGTTCACGGAGCGTAAACGAGGTTTTAGGTGCGACTAGATTGAAGTGAATTTTGTCATGCCGTGCAGGATTGTTACACTCAGTTCTAATTCCAAATACCAATGTCAGAAGCATTAACGTCGAAAATAACTTCTTAAACCGTTTGCAGAAAGACCAAAAGAAATTAACAACTTCTTGGAAAATTTGGTTCTGATTCAGCAATATTTCAACGGCTCTTGTTCTTGTTTTCTGCCAGCCCAAATGATTGAACTCGTGCGTCGCGTCACCGCATTCCGCACTTGTTTGTACCCATTGCAAGCACGCGAATAAATTCTACAGATTTAAATAGATTTTTTGAAATTGTTTCTCTTGCATTGAATCTGTTAAGGAGTCAAAACAAAAGAAAACCAGAGACTTATTAGAAAAGACAAAAAAAAACACATAAACATAAGGAAAACAGAACACATTACAAGCTGCATGAAAAAGGAATTTTATTCCTTTCGAGGGCCCGAAAGAGAGGAATTCTGTAGGCAGAGGTCGACAAAAACGCTACGACGAATGCCATCATCATCAACAACGACGTCGACAACGAACGAATAACATCGACAACAACGCAACGACTGCAACAACAACAACAACACAATACAACAAGCAACAAGCATTACCAACAAGCACTGAGCAGCTGTTGGCAATGCATCAAGAATGTTTCGTAGAATTGAACGGCTGAGAAGAGGAATTAACATTTACAGCTGCAACAACAACAACAACAACAAAATAAACAAACAAACCGCCGATTACAGTCAATAAAGAGTTGAGTTGAGATTTTTCCATTTCTACCCAAAAAATCTTATCGAACAATCACCAACTTATCCCGCCTTCAGCACACACATCCACATCCACACATACACCAGTTATTCATTGAATGACCGAAAGCGACAAAGAAGAAGAACATGCAGCATACTTTTCGTTTCCTTTTTGATTTAAAAGAAGTAATAAAATAAAGCTCACTGAATTCGCACAAAATCTGTCATGTTTATGAATTCTACACACAAAAATTACTGAAAAATTAAGTAGGTATGTGCGGATGTGTGGGTGTATGAGTGGATGAGGGGCTCAAGGGAAAACTCGATAAATGGAGACTTTGAAATTAAAAGAATACGAGTATTAAAAAAGTTTCAACTAATTTGTAAACACCTCACAATCCATTTTATATTTACAATCGATGAAATTTAAAAAAAAAATAGATTAAGTGACCACTTTGATGGCCTTCCAGCTACCCCCCACCATGCCGGCAGTCCTTTTCATTGTAATCAAACACAAAAACACACGAACACGGTCGAAAATTTTAGTTTCATTTTCTAACTTAGCTGGTTGTCATATACATCCTAACCTAAAAGTCGATATCTTCAAGAGGACAAATTTTTATTCGAAGTTTAAGTTTCACGCTTTCCTGTTCACAATTTAAACTTAATAGTTGACAACAAAATTAAGGAATATTCCAACCCACAGAAAGTTGAAAAAAAATAAAAAATTTGACTATAATTTTCGACCGTGAAAAAACGAACCTAAGAGTACAAAAACCCACGGACAAATAATAAGAACGCAGCTTGTCGAAATTTCGGACACCTTTTAAGTGGATATGTACCCTATCTCTATATGTTTTCAGTGTCGTTTCACAATTTCTTTTACGTTTTTCCACGAATTCATACAACATTAAAAAAGTTTCATTACAAAAACCACAAAAAATAAGAAGTGGCAACGATGACATCAGCATCGAGCAATAACTACAACTACCACCATCAACCATCGTCACCGTGACCATCATCATCACCAGCAAAACAATCAGCAGTAACAACAACAGAGAAGCCGAATGGTACGAGTAATAAATAGTGAAGAACGTAGTCGCCAAACGCACGTAGAATGCATTTTCCTAAATTTAATTTTTTCAAGTTTTGCAATGTATTTTTATGCTTTTTTAAAATAAACGAGTAAACGAGTGGCAACGCCGGAGCGCTAAATTCATTCGTTGCGGAAGAAGTTGGCTTTGCTGCTTGAAACCAACTTGAAAGGCACTTTGAAATGCTCTCTTCCTCACTCGCTGCCGCACTCTCTCGCTCGCTGACTGCAAAAATGCGTTACGTTTTTAATTAGCTGCTGTTGAATACTTTTTGTTGTTGTTGTGCTGTTGCAACTCTTTGTTTGTGTTGGTGCTATAGCCTTGCGTTTTATTTTTGTTACTAACTTTACGCGTTTATTCTGTTGCCATTTTGATTCGCAAAAGACATTTCGTTGGCAATGAGTTCAGATTGTTTTTGTGGCCGAATATAACAAAAACAAACAAGCGCATTAATAACAAGAACAAGAAGATTGTGTTTTAATTTTACTTTTTCCCGTAGCGTACTGTTAGTTAATTAGAGCACAACAAACAATACCAAGTTTTATTTTTGTTGTTAAAAGCTTTTAAAAAACAAATCAAACAGTTAAGGGGAGAATGGATAATTGATTGGTCGAAGGAGGGGCCAGCGTATGGTAAGAGGAACTGGAATTACTTAACTTTGAATAAGTCTTCCCCAAATCTACCTGGAAAATTGCAATAATTTTATAACATCCCGAAGAAAAGCTCTATAATTAATATTTTTATGAGTTTTCCATAAATGCCACAAATCACACATTTTCGTCTCTTCAACACGACTTCTATTTTGTCTCAATCCTGTTACAAGTTCGTTCTTTCTGTCCTGCAAATGCCGATTATTTTATTGAATATTTTTCAGAAAGAGGAGAGAATAGATTCCTCAAGAACTTTTCGATTAATATACATTTTTCCGAATATATTCGTATTATATTATTTTCCTTGATATGTTTTCTCTATAAGGCAGTTTTGAAAAAAAAACTCCACCAGAAACAGACATCTTTTGCAGTCGAGACGCAAATCAAGAGCGACACAAGCTTCTTCAGTCAACACAAAATCCAAGAA
The DNA here is from genome assembly GCA_949752815.1 of Conops quadrifasciatus. Classification (NCBI taxonomy): domain Eukaryota; kingdom Metazoa; phylum Arthropoda; class Insecta; order Diptera; family Conopidae; genus Conops; species Conops quadrifasciatus. The sequence goes on along the minus strand of OX457078.1, from coordinate 28,629,861 downwards.
CGAGCCAAGTTTTGCAGTCGATACAAAATCGATTAAAACAGAACATGACTATTTTCTTTTTCAATCGAGACGAGGTTTTCGTTCTTCAGTCAAAGGAAAAATCCAGAATGAGCCAAGCTTCGAGATGAAAACCGAGAATGAGACAAGTTTTTTTTATACGAGCTCCGAGATCGATGTCAGCTTTAAAGTCGTTACCAGCGAACTGACCAACGAAATTCAGAATGTGACTAGTTTCTTCAGGGTAAGAGAACGCACAAATTACGACAATCTTACCCGTGCGTGGGACAAAAATTTATTCAGTGGAAGGAATAATAATAATTTTGACAAATAGTCCAAAAAGTCTTCTTCTTCTTCTTTTTCGTTTTTCCTTTCTTATTTTTCTTGTTTTCCGTTCAGTAAACTTTCCGGTATATTTACGTTGCTTCTTTTTTCCTTCTTCTCCTCCATGTTTCTGTTTATTAAATTTGCATTTTCATAGGAAAACCATCATCATAACCACCATCAGCAGCATCATCATAACCACCATCGCCGTCATCAATATTATATAAAATTGATTTTGAGCACTGGCCTCAAACTTTTCCCCGCAGCTTCTACGAAGAATTTCAAGGTACTCGCTACTAGAAATTTGAAATATTTGAGTGCGGAAAGAATCGAGTTTAATTGAATTCCGTGTCGATTGGAAAAATATTCAGATCAAGCAGCAACATATAGCACAACACAAGCTACACTGATTCACCGGCACGTTTTTTTAAAGCATTTTTCATTTTAACTAATGGTTGTGTTAGTTATCCCCATCACAAAAGCTCAAAAACCTGCGACATAGTGAAATTCACACTGTTAACACCACGGAAATCTTGCCAAGTGGCATCACTGACAGCTTTCTTATTATTTTGTGTATAAAATAAATCGAAAAAAAATAAAATGACGAAACAATAACTGGTTCCTCCGCAAAACAGAAGTTATGCGTATATAACGAAATTTTTAAGCGCTATATTGAAACGAACACACTTCAGGTGCTTCTGGGAAAGGTCGAGGAAGAAGAGTAGAAGGAGGAGACGGAGGAGGAGTAAGAGGAAGAGGAGCAGGATGGTGTCCTCATAAAAAGAAAAAAAAAATGAAAACAGCGAAACTATTTCATTTGAACCGTGATCCATTGCTTGCATAATAAAGAGTTTTCTGCTCTCGGAAAATTCATGTTCGAAATGCTTTGCTTTCGGCCATCATTCCCAGGCCATCATCGATGCTGAATATTTTAGTTATTGTCGTGTACAACTCAACGAAGAAGTAGAACGAACACAAGAATTTAATATAATAGAAATTTTTTAGAATTGTATAGATTCGAAAATCTAAAGAGCGGAACGAACGATGCGATGGTGTTGAAGATGAGAATAACTTAATTTTTTTGGAAAAGTCTTGTTGTACGAGTATACACAAGATTAACAGGACAGCGTTTATTCAAATCAAGCGCGATTTGAGTTGAATTGTTTTAGCTTTGAGATTATTAAAAAAACAAAGAATATTTATATAAAAGGGTCGCTTTTTAAATAAAGTGAAAGCTTCACAATTTATCATAGAAGAAAGTAAAACTTAGAAGCATAGAAATACAGATAATCCTCGATTTGCTTGGCATTCGATTTGCACGGCATTTTTATTTACCCAACATTCGATGCGCATGACATTCGTAATGCACGGTTTCGTATCGAACACGGTAATGAAAAAACGTAAAATTTCAATTTACACAGTCTTGGAGTTCACCTTAACACGACCTGATCAAACAAATATAAAAATTACAATATTTTTCCAAACGACGAGTATTTTATACAAATTTTGGACACAGTTGTGTCTAATAGCTTAAGCTATTACAAACTTTTGAAAATCTGGAGAGAGGAAATCTTATCAAATGGAATTTTGTAAATTTATAACTTTGAATCTGCTCTGCTCCATACTAGTGTAATCCAATATATTATTGTATAATAAAAATATGCAGATATTTTTAAGTCAGGCCATCTGTCATTTTCAATTTCACGCCATTTCCTTTGCTGTCAATCATGTCATTCATCGTGTCATCTCAAACCAACAAGAGACAAGTTCAACTGCATAAAATGTCATGGTTACTATGAAGATACATTATATATATATATATATAAAAGTACTACTTAAAGGAGGGGCAAATAAAATAATTTACTTTTAAAATTTATTGTTCTTGGTTTCAGTAATTTTACAATAAAGGCAAATACTAGAAAGCAATCTCAAATGAAGTTAGTTTATTACCAGAATGGATGAAGGGTGTACAACTAGTGCTAGAAAATTATGTGTAATCATTTCATACTATGAACTCTGAAAAAGGAGTTATGGGTGTCAGCGAGAACCAAATAAGAAATGATCGATCGATTGAGGGTGAGCATTTGCACTTTTTGAATAAAAATGTTCCCTTATAAATCTTTAAGCCTATTCGCTTCTGATACTTTTGATACGGATAATGCCCTGGATGGCGTCAGATGAAATGAAGTGAAAGCAAAAGGAATGAGTTGGGGAAGAAGAAGTTGAACAAGAAGAAGTAGTAGAAGAAGGAGGAGGAGAAATCACAATCGTCAATATCTGTATCTTCTCTTTGTGACAATCTTTCCTTCTTCTGGTTGTTTCTATAGTAAAATAAAGGAGGTGTAACTTTTCCACCCTTTTCTACTGTGCTTACTTGATACTACTTCTATAAAATGTTACAGTCTAAGTCATATGGTCATTGCTGTTGTTTTTGTTTTTTCATCTGGCAATCCTTTGTTAGCTGTCAATTTCCGCTATGCACTTTTGAGGGGTAGTCGTGTATGAATAAAAACTTGTGATTTTTCTAATGTTAACCGGACAAAAGTGAAACGAGAACAAGAAGAACCATATACAATTCGGAAAAAAGAATCCACACTCACACGTAAACTCTTTCACTGCACTTCTAACGCGTTCCCTGCTCCTGCTCCTCCCCTCTCCTCATCCGACACCCAATACCATGCAGTTCCAAAAAAAATATTTATGTCACATCGTCACAGCTCTAGTCAACTGCCATAAACTGCTGTCACTTAGTTGTCGAATATTAAAATAAAAACTTTCCCACAGCATCCTCAATATTTTTTGTGGTGCCTGCAACCGAACGAATCTTTTGGATGGATTTGGAAGATAATTTATTGTTGAGCTGCATGATGGTAAACTTACTACAAAACGCAACAAAATGTTCCCCTAAAATTACTCTGGCAATAAGATATTTTATGGGGCTTTTTCCCAAAATTCGTGCCGAAAGGAGAGAGAAATTCATCCCAAACTTTTTTTACAACCCTTTTTTGTTTTTATTGTAAGCTTTTAACAACGTTGATTTCAAAATAAGATTGATAGCCTCCTAAATTTAAGAACATTCTTTCCTGATGTCCAAAATGTGCTTAAAGAAAATTTTAAATATTTTCTTTATCCATTTTAGGCTCTAAAAAAATATTAACAATTGTATATTCTTATAGTTACTTATATTCTTATAGTTATACGAGTAACATATAATTTTGGGTAAATAAATATCAAACATTGTGATCATAATGAAAGATATCAGATATTATTGAATATTATTGACAAAATCAAAGCCACCGCAGACGAAATTCAAAACAAAGGGCAAACTTCTAAAGACCTTCTAAAGACACAAAAATAAACTTTTAGAATATCTCCGCAGGTCGACGTGCAGTTTTCGAGGATTCTCACAATTCGAGTTTTCCCAAAATAATGTTGCTCATGTGAAGACTTAAGAAAAGAAAAGAAAAAAACAGACAAAAAAGGAAATTTGATTTTGGCTTGCGGAGTCGCTTAGTAGTCAGAAATCGCTATTCAGAATAACAAATAAAGAAAAATTCAAATGGTACGTATGGAGGATAGAATATAAGATTCTTTCGTAAATTCAACACACGATTTCTCGAAGAAGAAAAATTGTATTTAAGCGATTTGAAGCGAATTTAAAATTTATACTTTTTAATCGTGTTTTTACAAACAAAATTGTTCTGAGTGATGGGGCCAGATTTTATCTGTCAGGGTATGCAAATAAGCAACACCGTTACAACTGGGGCTCCGAAAATCCAAGAGAAATAGACAATTTCTCTGTCCACAACGACTGGCAGCTTGGTGCGGTTTTTTGGGCTGGAAATCGGCTTTGTTCACAAATTATTCACAAACGAGATGAAAATGGTAAATATGGCGAATTTTGTGTGCCGTAACTAATCTCAGAATTTGTGCTTTAAATTAAAATAAGATCAATACTACTTCTAACAAAAGTAATGCGTTGTTCTGTGAAATTAAAATATAACCTCTTGTTGATAGGATTAAGAACATGCTAAAGATTTTTCGATGGTATTTGGTATTATAAAGAATATCCATTTAGAGAACACTTACATTTTCAATAATTATCGCATTCCTTCGGAAAAATTATAGTCTGTTTTCTGTTCCAACCTGTGTAAATTATTTCCGATGGCTCTCCTCGTCAATTTATTTATTAGAAATATCTACTACTGATTTAAAAGTAGAAGATTCTAAATAACTAAATTATCACTTTGGTAATTTAATTTCCTTGCTCTTTATTTTTCCTCTCCTCTCCCCTTCACAAACAAAGGAGAGACCCTTTTGTTTGTTTACGTCTATTGAATTATTTGAAATTTTATAAGCCATAAATTATGCAATAAAATTTTAAGATGCTATCGCTCCTTTGCCGATTTATTTTATCGTTTAAATGCTGTACTTGAGTAATATGTGGCTGGCGGGTGGAAGGATTGGTATTACAGGGACAGGCTGTGAAAGAGTGAAGGAGCAGGTGCGAAGTTTAAGGCACATTTGGGATCATTTATAACATTGACAAGCAGTGATTTTAAATTATCCATTTGGAGTAATTTCTGGGCAAATATCATTCTATCTCAGACACCGGTCGGCTATCTTTCGAATCGCGCCGCAGTCTTCGCGCCGTCATTGATTGATTAATGGCTGTGGAGTGCTTTGCAGCTTAATAGAATAAATCAATTTTCGAAAGGAATTAGGTAACTTTTAGAGTTTATATAATACAACAACAAAAATAACAATAAGAATAATTTCAAAAATATTTCTCCTATTTTGTTATTTACTTATTCTAAATTATTATTTTTTGCTCTTGAAGGAAATGATCGGGAAATGACAACTGAACAGTTATTTTATTGGAGTAGTAACAAATGTCCAGATTATTTTCTTATCAACACACAATTCATTAATCATTTGCTTCTGCTTTTTCATCTTCTTCTTCTTCCTAATAGCTAAATATTTTTCAATATTGCTTTTCTGCGCAGGTAATACCATAAAAATCATTAATCAGAAATCTATCAAAAAGTGTAACATTTTGGATCCAACCGACATGAAAAAAGGCCAGATATTACAATATGTCATACTAATAAAATTCAAAATGTCAATGGAAATCAGAGCTCTTTTGAACCTCAAGTTTCTCGCAAATGATGGCTATATCGTATTCAGGCCACACTACGCTAAGTCTCAGAAAATAATAGTTCGCTGGTAGTGATATCGTTCGATTCCTCCCTTCTCTCCTCTTGTAAACCGCATCGAGCTCGCCGGCTGACCGGTAACTTTAAATTCGAATAAAATTCATTCAAGGAAAAATACATTTTCTATGCGGTATACCGCAGAATGATACAAATTTGAATTGAAATCTTTTACCATTTAAATAGAAAACACAAAGGTAAATATATATACATATATCTATATTTTTAGTACGAGTAATACCAAAAAAGACAAGAACTGTATGTTATAGACTCTATAGTATAGAGTATACAAGAAAGAAGATTATTGCGGTGAAATCTAATGACTCCACAAAGCCCAAAAACGCCAGAATTAAAGAAAGAAAAGATAAAAGTTCAAGCATAATAAATGCTTACAAGGCTTAAAAACGAAAACTCAAAACGAATGGGAAGAATAAGAAGCCATATTAACATACAGAAAGCGTGTGAATAAAATAAATGTTAGAAGTTTATTAGATAAATTGTACAAAAAGGTCTACTAAAAAGTCTACAACCGTAGACTTTATACACAAGAATGAATATAATCCATTAAACAGGATTAGGGATATCGCCAGAAGACGGAAAAGTGAAAAGAATTAGAAATATTTACGTACGTTTATATATATTTTAAAAATATTGCTGATATTACTATAAAGTTTTTGTCAAGACTCATGCTCATAGTTTCTGGAAAAAAAGAATTTAAAAAGAATTTAAAAGTTAAAAGAAGGAGAAAAGATATCTATTAAAATATATTTTTTAGAATGTCACTTACTTATTTTTAAACACGATTTCTTATAATTCAGAGAAATGAATACAAGTAAACTTCATTCATTTTGTCGACCCAGCCCTTTATAATTTTATAATGATTGGCTTCATTACCATCGAATTGTATGAACCACGCGATAGACGAAAATATTAAATAAAAATTAATTGAAGTAATTTTAAACGGACATTGCAATCAGAAACGTCATGACAACGTTAAAATTAAATAAAATTTGGAGTATTTTATTTATTTATTTTTTTATTTATTTCTATACCGTATAGACCGCTTGCAACAAGATACAGTCTCATTATTACAGCAAGGGTCTTATAAAATTATGGTTTAAATTTGATGGCTAAAATATATGATAACAAAAAGTTATACGATTCTTAAATTAAAGAAACTAGAATTGAAGATTAAGTATTAGACGAAGTAAGGCAAGCACAGAAAAAAGAAGGAAAAAAGGGAGAAAGAAGACAGTCTTATATTGTAGGCTCAGGTAGATAAGTATTTAAATAACCCATTTTTTAATTCCGTGATGCTGCCTTTCCTTATGCTGATCGGCAAAGATTTCCAGAGTTTAGCAGAGTATATAAAGAATTGACGTTCCGACACCAATCTCGAGTGTTATAAAGGAATAACGGTACAATTGCGTTGAGACCTAGGAAACCGTTTGGCATACAGGTTCGTCGGCTAACACGTCATTATTATGTTATGCAGAAACTTAAGTACGTTGAAACTCAGCAATGGATGAAGGGGTAATCCATATAATTGGCTGACATACGGAGACACATGATCAAAACGACCGACTCCATAGACATATCTGACAATGTTATTGAATGCAATATTCAATGTATGCATAGATACATCATCTGAATTTGCAAAAATTTTACAGCCATACATCAAGGTAGCCATGAGATACGACTTCGCAGACAACACTGTTATTTTCAGTGGAGTATAGTATTGAGAATACCAGAGTGTACGAAGCGTACCATATATTTTACCAACAGCTGTGTCCGCATGGTTATTCCAGCTCAACGTTCTGTTGAAAATTACTTTTAAGTTCTTAGCTTTATTGACATACTAAATTTTTGGACCCTAAAACACATATTGGAGGTACATTATTGGAGCTTATTACATTATGGAGCTTATTAAAATTATTAACATTATTGGAGATTACTAGGCACTGTGATTTCATTGTATTCAGGCTCAAGCCGTTGCTAGCCGCCCATGTGCTATTCAGATAATTATTAATTTTCGCAATACATGCGACTAACTGTTCATAACTGCAGGACAAGTAAACTGATCTAGTAAACGCCGATGATGTACACGGCGTACATTTGTACGCACATGAGCGTACAAAGCACATTGGGGTCATTTATATACAACGTAAATAGCAACGGGCCAAGTACCGAACCTTGAGGAACACCACGTGTTGAGCGCGAAGAGCCAGAAACCCGACTAATAGAACATACTCTTTGTGACCTATCCTTCAAATATGATGCCGAGAGATTTAACTTGGCCTGGTCGAAGGTCAGATACTCTACACCCGTAGTTGTCGAATTGCTGATGAAAAGGTAGGACGGGTATGATAATGAGCGTGATTATCATTTCACTTTTAGCTAGTTAATTTAGATATATTTTTAAATAGATCAGATAGATAGATCAATAATTATCCTCTGGTATAATAACTTTTTAGTGACCTATAATCATTATTTAAAACTCTATCGAACACTTTTAATTGAATTCTGATCCTTTGCCTAATGGTTGCATTCGTGGAAAAGCTTGTTCTCCTTGTTTTATTTTAGAATTTTTTCCTCTTTAGAATTTTAAAAATTTGAGATTTTTAAAATTTAATGTTTTTATCTTAACCTTGACGTACAAGTTTTAACTATTCTCGTGGGAGCATTTTTTCCTCTACTTCATTATCATCTTCGTCGTTGATTCGGCCATTTCGATTTTTCTCTTTTTATCTATTTCGTTTATTTGTTTCAAAAAATTGTGCCTTTTTGGGCCCCTCGACTTTATCATTTCATAATCGTCATCAGCTGGTACCAGCAGCACATCGTTGACATTCTATCCTTCAGATTATAGCTTTGTAAAATCTAATTTTAATGGTAACGACCGAAGTGTAACTACTCTAGAGACGAACTAATGAGAAACCTTGAAAGTGCTTTTTGCATTCTTGCTGCAGAAATGTCAGGAAAATTTTAATTTATGATACGCCCTCAAGGTTGTAAACAAGGCGAGGAAAGAATAGGAAAAGGAGGAGGAGGGGAGGGGGTGATAATAGTAGCTTGTGAGGAAAGAAAGACGAGGCACGAAAGATTAACCCTTAAGGCTTCTGACTGGTTAATTAAAAAGAAGTTAAAGGAGAAAAATTACTTGAACTTTCTGTGGCTATTGCGGGGTCGAATTGCAAAATTTCGACTTGAGTGAAAAATATTTTAAAGTGATTTTATTAAGTGCAAAAAATGAATATTTTTTCGTTAGCAGAGGCTGAGAAGACACTGAAAGAGTTACATCAGGGTATTTTTTAAAAAACATATATCCATACAAATCATTAGTCACAATAATCAAAATAGTCACAATAACTATAATGAAAAAAGAGTAATAAAAGTCAAAATAATCGTGTACTAATATGTAATAATGTACATAGATAGATAATCTTTTAAATTTTCATAGCTGTCATAATAATTATGATGGTCACAAAAATATTATGTCATAATTAAAATGGAAAAAATAGTGATAGAAGTCTTAACAGTCATAATATTTATTATGACTGCTAATAATATATTTATATTACTCGTATAACCAATATATTGTTATTAGCACTACGATTATGCTTTATGATTATTAATATCACAAGCCTTAAGGGTATAGTAGTAATACCAATAATAATAATAAAAACTTGTCAAATTATCGTAGTTGTCAAAATATTTTGTAGAGTCATACTACAAAAAAAACGTATTATGTATAATCATAATAGTCATAATAATCATAAAATCCATAATGCACATAACCCCATTTTGATCAAATTCCTCAAAATAACCGAAAACTAAAACCATTATCTATAAAATCTTTACCCAAAAAATAATATACTTTTTCGAAGTGTTAAACAGTGTTTAACATTTTGCCCACTAAACTAAGATTTTTCATAAGTGTTATGTACAATTTTTCCGGTAACTTGAAAACTGCGCTCTATCTCTCTTTCTGTATGCCTCAGTGCTTAAAATTCTAAAGAAATATTTTCAGGCGTTACAGAAAAAAAATCTACACGAAACTTACTTGAAACTTGTCATAATTAAATTCAACTCTTCAACTGGGTTAAACACATCCTCAAGACAATACGAAAAAAAACCACAAAAAATTTAGAAGTACTGCTTGATGTAGCTCCCCCCCCTCCCTTCACGACACCGATCATCCCATCCACAACATTCGTCAAAATACTCTCTTTTCCATGCTTAGGCGGAAGCGGAAGTTCTGCATGGTTGTGCGTTGTTGGCATCATTTTCCAACGATACAACCGACAATTTAACAAAATGTAGCACGTTATACCGTTTATGATAGGACGAGCCGAGGCAAAGACAGGGCAGACAAGCACCCCTAAGAACAGAAGGGATGGAAAGCGGGGCAAGAACATAGAAGACAGTGAAACGAAAAACTGGCAGAAAGACTGACAAAGACCAAGCTATACACATAGAAAACTGTTCATGAACGTAGAAAGAGAGACAAAAAAACAAAGGCTGACAGGCAGAGACACTGACAAAGAGACAGACAGACATCCGACTCGATAGAGAGTCCAAGAACTAGAATGTTAAGGACCAAAACAGAAGAGAGGAAAGTGGTCGAGTACAACATAAAGATGAAAACATAATCGTTGGAGTCTATAAACTAATTCGTGCATAAAACCGCATACTTCATAAAAAATACGAAAGTATGAAAATAAATGATAAATGAAAAAAACTATCGCTTAAGGATATCGCACATGCTGAGAGCTCCTTCCAATGAGTTCCATCCAACAATTTCAAGTCAGGGACAGCGAACGAAAGGAACGAGAGACGTATGAATCGAAAGTAAAGCATTGTCTGAAGAAGGAGCCGTGTATTTAGTGAAATTTTTTATACCGCAGCAATGATGATGAGCAAGTGACAATTTCATTGTTTTTTATCATCATACCATAGCTATTAAGATCAGTTTTTATGGTCATTATGGAGTTTGTGTGTATGTGTATTTTCAATAAACCTTTCCCTAAAAATACAAAAGCCAGGGTTTTTATGCCATTTAAAAAAGTAATAGTAAAAAGCATTGGATGTAACCTGAACGAATTCTAAGAGCAACTGAATAATAAATTACCGAATGAATGAATGAATGCTTGAATGATTAAATCCATTTTAGAATCTCCATCCAGTACTTCACACCCACCCCGCAGGAAAGGTCATCACGCATAACAAAGTTTTTCGTCCACAACATCGGGCTCGGTACCTAGTGCTTACTGGTACGCTTGCTGTATTTTCTGCTCGAATTCTCACGCTATTAAAAAAGCCCCAACGATGCCCGATCTTTCATCCTTTAGTTTTATTTATTTTTTCAATACATTTTTTTGCCATCAGTAATTGGAGTCCTTATCAAAAATGGAGTTAATGATGTGAAAACTTTAATTATGGTATGATATTTTTATTTTCATTTAATTTACAAGAAAAATCTTTTCAAAATCTATACAATTTCCACGAACCAAAACTTCCTAATCCATAACAAGTGCATTGCACTCTAAATGCGAGCCTGTAAATATCTCGGTTTAAAAACAAAGTATTGGCCACTTTCAAAATAAACGATTCAATTGTTTCCGTTCAATTTTAACAATCGTAGACAATAAACCTAAATAAAAAAGATAAGATGTATGCTCGCGACTTGTTTAAAAATGAATACATTGAATACATATGAATAAATTGAAAATTAAAAAAGGTTATATTTGTGACAGTGTAGAGATTGAAGAAGAAGAAGAAACATCTAAATAATTGTATATAAAGCAATTGATAATAAAGGGATACATCAAATCTAACTCATCCAAATTTATATTTCAGATTGCTTGAACTGAAATTATCTCTGAAATTAAGCAGAGATAGCTCTTTTAAAACCGTTTATGTTTATGTAAATTATACATTTACATTAAAGAAATAATTTCTATTATATTCTTTTGAAATAACATATTTTTAGCTTTCGAAAATCCAAAGCTCTTTTTGTATATGGTAATGGTAAAACTTTCCTACGGGAATGCAGCGGGAGCTGCACATACATATGTATATGTGTATGTAATTTTACGTTGGTGTGTATATTAGTGTTGGTGAAAATAGCAATATGATATTCGAAATGAATTTAGAAATACAATTTGACGTTAGTCAATCTATAGCGAAAATCGAGCGTAACTGAACTGAACTGTATTGAACGAAGTTGAGCTCAACTGAACTGACCTGAAGTGTATTGAATTGAATTGTAGTGTTGTTGTTGGTTTTGTCTTCAGTTACAACATTGCATAGCATTTATCAACCATTATTCAAGGATATGCGAAAATCGATTAGACTGAAGAGGAAGAGTGAAAGAACAGACGAAGAACAACAAAAAAAAACACGATAGCGAACCCGTAATAAGAATATGTCAGCGTTTGTATTTATACTTGTATGATTGTCGATCTGTTTGTGAGTTGGTTTAAAACCCGTCTGTTCATCCCTCTCTCTCACCACCAACCTTCCTTCCTTCTTTCCTTCCTTCCTTCCTTCCCTCCTTCTATCTTGTCTTCTTTCGTCTCTATTCAAATAATGCAATGAGAAAAGGAATGCCTCCGGATGGAACCGGATACGTGCAACCATTTTAGCTACGATATTGAAATACTGCGTTACGTTTAGGATCGCTCGCCTTCACTCTGTCATTCCGTCAGAGTCATGGTGATGATGATGATTGTGATGTTGCTGCTAGTTGTTTAGCGGTGGTGCGAGCAGACGCATTTTCAATGGACATATGTATGTTTTTTCCTTTTTTTAAAAATAACTTATTTCTTTAAATTAAGTTTTATGTATTCACTCACGTTGGGCGAAGTCATGTTGAGTGTAAGTGTAAAATTTAGCGTGCGACATTTTGGATAGTAAACGTGGATGGATTCAAAAAGGGTTTTTTAAATTGGAATAAGTGAATGAATGTCTTTCCGATGGTGTATACAAATTTTACGATTGTGTTTTTTTTGGGGGGGGGGGGGGAGGGTAACTAGGTAACTAGTCCGCTTTGAAGTTGTCCAAATGGGCCGTGTGTGATATCAAATTAAAGCTCTGCTTTAAAGCTGAGCGCTCTCAAATGGCATACATCTTAGTGCATTTTACTGAAGTTCAGTTCTCTTTAGTGCATTTTATTAACAAATTTATTAATTTTAAAAGTTTTTTTAACATAGAACTTATTACTTTGCACTCGAGAAGCTAAAAAAATTTTAAATGGCATTTAATTTTTTAAGGAAAAAATGTCATCTGTAGCAACAACAATAATGATTCCTATAAAATTGAACAGTTGAAAAAAATTCACAAAGATAAAATATGATAAATGACAAAAAAAGTATTTTGTGCTAAAAGTGCTTTTGTGCTTTAAGGGATTGACCTTAATCCACAAAAGATAATTTACTACAAAAACTGCACATCAAAAAGCAGAAATAGATTTAGGCAATAAATTAAGTCGAATAAATATTCAATAATCCAACAGCAAAAATAAAATAAAAAATATCAAAGTCTAAAACTTTTTAAAAAAATTAAAATAAATATAAAAGCAAAAAATAAAGGACAATAAAAAAAACGACAAAAATAAATAAATATAAAGGACAATTATGACAAATTAATAAAAAGTTCCACGAACCCATTTCCCATCTTAGTACTAAAATAGTTACAGTACTAAGTTTAATACGAGTATAAACATACCTTACCGGACATTCTCGGTTATTCTTCAGTAAGGCCAGTCCTAATCTTAATATGTCCATATATTATAGAAAATTGTCGTTAATCTCACATACAAATCGAACCGGACGATATCATTCATAGTAACGGTTTCCGGTAATTATCGGCAATGTGAAAGATGTGAAGAAATTAAAGTTTAGTACTCAAAAAGAAAGTAATTCAAAGCATTTTAAGTAAAGAAAACACTGAAGAAACAAAAATTTAATAACACAAAAAATCGAATTTTTTGTATCGAAAGCGATAGATACCGAAGTTAGCACATGAACGTAAACATTAAAAAAAAAACTTTAGTACTACGAGTATAAAGACGGGGGAAAGGAAATTAGTATACAGAAATAAATAATAAAACCCTTCTGCACCAAAATTATTAAAAGAGCAATAAGGCTTTAGTATCCTTTTGGAGGAAAAATATCGATAAAACAAATTTATTAGTGCCATTAATAAACTCAAGCTTGAATAAGGATGAAAGTATAGCACATCAACACATTCGGCCCATTTTTCATCGACGCGAAGTATTTGACAAATACAAGAAAAATTCTCATATGTAGTATGTAGGTATGTACGTTTCCTCGATTCGACAGCATCCAAAGTACGTACATATGTAGGTCTTGAGACAAATATGAAAGTCTGTCAACGAAGAATAAAAAGCTTAAGCCACATATGCATCGTCTCAACTACAATAACTTGTCGAAAGTTTGAAGACTAATTCCTATAAAGATACAGGATATAGCTTTGGCTTTCTTTGCGGTAAGAATTCCTGGAAGAGTAACCGTGGATTTCGTATAAATTTCACCGACGCGAATAAAATTCACCGACGAAGAGATAAAACGTGACCCAGCTTGAGACATAAGACGATTGTAGATACACAAATTAAATGCAAACGTTACTTTTAGCTCGCACCAAATTAGTTTTGTTTTTGTGTGTGTGCGTCCGCGTGTTTGTATGCGTGTGTACATTTTTGTGGGTGCCTTTCTGTACGCTCGTATGTCTTTGAAAGCCTTTGTGAGTCTGCATCTTATAGATATCAATAACAATGGTTGAGAACCGGGAGAGGAAGCCCCCGGTAGAGATAAACGATCAGGTTTACGCTTCGTTCATCGTGATATAGCCTCTACTTACTCAGCAATACCCATTATAATCTATTCTTACAGGATGCAATCAATGAATTTTGTATCTGAACAATTGATTTCTTGATAGCACTTAATTAGTTTATAGATGTGTATCTATACACTTTCACGAATAGATTGCAGAAGAAAGATTGCCAAGAATTGGAAAAATAGTGTATAACTTTAATACGTTATCTTAGAGAATCTTAGAGAAATCTTATAAAAATTGATAAATTATTTCCTTCTTCAATCCGATCTAGAAAAAGCAAAAAAAAAAAACATTCTTGACAATAATAATTAAAATATACTAGTATTTATTCAGTAGATTTGACAGAGTGTGCCGCAACTGCCCTGATGACAGCAATTAGCGATAGCAACAACAACGAATTGTTACTGAAAGCAAAACAGAAGATAAAACAAACAAAAGTGAAAACACAAAGCAAGACCGCCGCCCCAACATGATAGAAAAGTATAATTGATGCACGTCAAAAAATATACATATACGAGTAAAGTTTCAAGTCAAAATGTTGATACACGAAACAAATAAATTCGAATTTCCAACCCTTTCCACTTCTGAGTGCACAAAATTTTCTTTTCATCATTTATAGTTTAAAAATTCAAATCAGCACTTAAAAATTTCAATTTTTATGGAAAATGGAATTCGGAAGTTGAAACGTATAACTTTGGAGGAATCAAAGAACGGAGCAAATATTTGTTTGGAGTTTTTAAGGTTGAAAATTCAATTCAGAATTTTAACTTTCATGAAAAAATTCAATTTATATTTGAAGCGTTGAACTTTCGCAATATAAAAAAATCAAGCCATATCAATCAATCAATATCAAATCTAAAACCCAATTTTCTGAGTACAAAAAACTTTCTTTTTGCACTTTTAAGATTTAAAAATGCAACTGAGTAGTTTAAAATTTTAACTTCCAAGGTATAAAATTTCTCAACTGAATTTACATAATTTAACAAACAAAGTTTTCATTACAATTTGTTGAAAACTAAATCCGGAAGTTGAAAATTTCTATAGTAAAATTTCAGCAGAAGTTGAAATATTGCGCTTAATTATTTTATTGTGTATGATAAGAGTTGTAGTAAGCAACTGAGTGGGACATACAGTTTTGATTATAATTACAACAGCATTAACAACAACCGAATTGACGACAATTCTCCTTGATGTTATCATAAAAAAGCAATGCATTGAAGTTCCAGTAAACCAGATTTCACAGATGGAAGCAAGTGAGTAAATAGTTGCTATTATCTTTAAATTATTTTGATTATTTATAAAAGATTTTACTCTCTTGAATCTTGGCTTTTCTAAAATAAGGAAACACTTATGTATAAAAGAAAAATTTCTTACATTATACTAGAAAAGACTTTGAGACGAAACACAGAAAATTGAGCCTACTGCAAATGCTAACAAAGAGATCACAATAAACAGGTCAATGCTAACAAAGAGCCAGACAATAAAAGGTAAGAGAATCGCAGTGAGATTGCTTCAGTGCAGTTCAGTGCTACCAAAGAAGGTAAAAGATAAAGATATTTGAAAATCGTCTTTTTAAAACCATCTTAACAGAAAACAATTTTAATTCTTTATATATATATTACAGGGTGTTCCGCATAAAAGGCATAAACGGTTAGGGCGTGTAGGTTGGGTCGAGACAAGAAAAGGAATCGTAAGGAGTTATCTTATAAGATAACTATAAGATAAGGTGTTATATTATAATATATATATATATATGTATATATGTATATATATAGAGCACATAATTCAATCGTTTATAAAATACAGAAATAGAGTAATGATGACAAAATCGATTCGTTTCGTCTGATTAGTTTTAAACAAATCGGACATTATTTCACCATTATTCACCATTTCACCATTAAAAGAAATTATTTCCAGCTTTTAGAATGCACGAAGTATTAGTCTCGAGTAGAACATAAACAGAGAGAAGCAGAGACAGGAAGTTTGTAATTTAAGTTTTTTTAAAAATGTTCTTACTTTAGCTGCTACGTCGGTGAAAGTTAACGATGAAAGTTATAGATCGTTAGACCATTATAGACCATTTAATGCAGTTCTGTTTCCTTTCGGTTCAATAATCTCCATTTTCTTTAATTTTTACATTATTTTACTCAACTTTAGAATTTTCTTTGTTTACTTTTGAATATTTGCTTTGTTTCTCAAATAGGTTTTAAAATTTTATTCACATTTTATAATTATGTTTTCGCAAATCGTTTAATATTCGAAATACGATATGATTTTTTAAACTTTCTTTATTTGAATTTTCTAAGATTTTTATTTAACTTTTGCTCTTTGTTCATCTTATTTTTTTTTCTCTGGATTTTTTAATTTATATATAATTTTTTTATGATGTATTTATGATTTTCAATATTCTTTTTAAGATTTTTAACAAAATTTATTACAGTTAATCTGTTTAACATAATTTTTTAGTTATCACATAATTTAAAAAACAAATTTTATTTTCTTTCTCAATGTATTTTTTTGTTATATTTTTCTAAAATTACTTCTTCTTTGTTACTTTTCTGAATCTTCTTCAATGCTTTACCTTAAAAATTTTTAGTTTCGCATCGGCCGTACCGTATCTCTTGATTTGAAGAGCTTTTCTAAGTTTTCTACATTATCTTTTTCACAGTCTGAAGTACCTACTTTAAAAAATTTTAATTTAATTTTTCCAACTACATTTTTTGGTTTAATTGTATTTTGGTTTAAAATTTTACTCTTTTTTCTTTTATCTTTATTTCGACAATAAAACGTTCCTTTCTTTATTTCTTTCCGTCTGGCATTTAATAAGGACCTACATATCTATAAGATATGTGCCTCTTCCATGTTCAACACTGATGCTGCTATTGTTCTTGTTGTTAAAGTAATCCGCATTAACGATAAAGTTGAAAGCAATAAATTATGATTGATCGATTATTGCATGCATTGGTTTTGCTTGGTTTTTGTGGTCGTTATCATTTCAGTGGTTCATTTGTTTAATCCCATTTTCGTAGGAAGATACACCAAGGCCATTTTTTTCATTGTATGGTCTTGTTATTATTTTTGTTGTTGTTTTTATTGTTATTGTTATCGACAATTTTCTTGTTCTCTCCCCTTTTTTATTGTCATAATAATCACACTGAATCGTTTGAAAGGCATTGAGCTTCATGAAATTTTAAAATTTTATCATCCATGGATGCTTTTTATTCATTCTCGTTTAAATTCGCATTCATTTACGTTCAGTTGAGTTCGGACATTTTTTTTCTGTTACGAAAACCATTATTGAAGAAATTCCGTTTTCCTTCCAACACAGTTGAACTCACATGAAAAGTTGTTAGCGCCTGCAGCGAATTCCATATCCATGACGGTAATGTTGTTGGAATTCCAAGAGCGAATTCATTGGTTTATTTGCGACCCAAGATAATTATCATAGCAATTACTTTTTAAGCTAATTAATGGAACTTCTTTTCAAAATCGCACAAAAATAATCGGCCGGCGAAAATTATCCCGAAATAATTGTTTAATCAACATCGGCCTCTTTTCTTCGGCGATTTTTCTCTACGCATCCGATGGACGCATTAACGCATTTTGGCTGCTCTGATTGATGACAGGCAGCAACAGTTGCACAAGATGCCACCGAAAAATGTCATCCGTAATACGCAACGCATCACACCACGAAGAACTCGATTAACAGCCAACGAAATGAGCTCCGACAACGACGAACAATTTCTCTGTTTTCTAAAAGCAAAGTATGAAAGAAAAATACAAAACGAGCCGCCGATTCTTATTTGCGTATGATGTTGTCAGTGACAATGACAGAATGACGACGAGCACGACGACGAGCACGACGACGACCACGGCTAGCGCTCAACGTACAAGCGACACACACGATGCAGTTGTATCTGAAGCGAGCCACGAATCCAAACTGAGATACTTGTCTCTTCCAACAGATACTTTTGATATCAATCGCTGTTGCTGTTAGTGTTGCCGTCGCCGCCACCACCACCACCACCGACATCATCATCGTCATCGTCATCCTGGTCGACGCCGTCGGCGTCAGTATCGTCATACACATCATCAACACCATCTTCATCATCGTCATCGTGACTGTTGCGTGCGTTTCTTTTTTTCGGATATTGCTCGTGTTGCCAGCGAAGCGGTTGGACTTCGGTGTTCCTTGTGGAACCTGAAATATTGTAACCTCAAACATCATTTAACCGGCAACATGCAAGCGGTTAGGCAGCAAAAGGGATAAAGTGGATTGCAATGCTGCCGTGAGGAACGGAGTATATTTTCTCTACCCTCTCCAAAATTCCACATTCCAAAGTATATTGTTGTTATTGCTGTTGCTTTATGTGTCTACCAGACTAAATATATGTACATATTTACCCATTCCTTGACCCACAAGAAGTACTGAAGGAACTGAGGTGATGTTTTTAATCCCCAAAAAGTTTGCTTTAAGTGCTTAAGCTTGATTCTTATGGTTGTTTTGAGGTTATACGTTACGCATTTACGTTTTGTAAACTTCAGAACATCAACTATTAAAAGTGACTTTGCTTTGTGGACACCATACGGTGACAATTGGTCGGCGGTTTCTTCGGCACACAAAAAAACTCCAAACCACATGAAAGCATTTGCATTCATATGGAAATAATTTTTGCTGAAACTGCATAGAACGAATCCAAAATTCTAAACAACACAAATTTGTGAAACCAAAAAAAACACAAACGACAACGTAACATTTTGCTTTTGTTTAAAAAAAAAAATACCCAAAAATTTAAATATCCCTCTATCGCAACAAAACAATGCGCCATGCGCACTCGGCGAAACGAAATGCTGCAACATGCTGCCGATACATTGTGTAACAACAGACTCGGCCAATAACCAAAACAATGAATATTTGTGGAATGTATCTTGTATCTATAAATAATTTCCAATATGACTTCCAATTTCCGGAGTTGTTAGTGCTACATGTTACAACAACAACAACAACTGTAACTGCGCACACAACTCTTCTAGGTCAGCAACATTTTCCTGCATGAGGAAATTCTCTCTCTCGAATTTCCTTTGATCGAAGATGTGCTCTTTCGTTTAACTAACAATTTTCATCCCTTTTTTTGATAATATCAAAATATGTAATTACATATACGCATAAGAATTTTCAAACAAATTATCTGCACCAATTCTTTAGCTTTAATCAGATTTTAAATTCAATACGATGAAATTTCGTTCATTAGGATTTCTAACAATTTTAAAATTCGCTTTTCCTTTGGATTCCTTTTTCAAAGGCTTCCATCGACTTGCATGGTCACAAAAACGTCGTCGGCAATCATGATGCTCTCCAACTGAAGTTACTATTTATTATAAGACTAGTAAAAAGTGCTTGTTGTTGTTGTTGTTATTATTATTATTACCCTTCTTCTATTCCTTATTTATGCAAATGCGCCGGCAACGGCGTCAACAACGTCATCTTTAGCAGACAAACATCAACTCCTTTGAAAGGAAGAATTCGTTAAGACTTCGTGGTGGTAACATTTCCTGCTGCAAAATTAGAATAAAACTGCATTTTAGAAGGGTACGTCTAAACGATGAACACATACACTTGTGCAACCGATGCATCCCCGTAGGAAAGTGAAATTACATTGTTGATAATAGCTAGACGTAATTCGAGAACGGGCCGTTTTTTCATCGAGACGGGACAGGCTTTTTCCGCCGAGGCGAAATATCGAAGGGTAGACACGGTCTTTTGTTAAAAACGCGACAACGATACGAGACAAGCATTTTAAATTAGAATTTCTGAAAAATATTTGCAAAAAAAACTTTAACAATCTGATTTTGTTATTGGTTCAATCAAAACCTAACATCGATAAATTGAAAATATGAATTTTTTTTCCATATGAATTATGGAGTTTCTTTTTTCTGCTATTTGAAGTAAAGTTCTGCATTTCTAATTTATAGTTTCAGTCGAAGCGAAATTCGAGCACGAGAAAGCCTTTATCAGCCGAGATAAGATCCCTAAAAGATACTGCTTAGACTGTTTTTCATTCGAGACAAGACTCCGGGACGAGACATACCCTTTTAGTCGAGAGGAAACCCGATAACGAGATTGCCTGGGTCTCCAGAGATCCTGCCCATCCGCATAACTCGTCCACGAAATTCATGCTCCTCTTTATGAATGTCAGAGTGCCTAAATAGAAGAGGATCGAGGGGAAACATAGGGACAGAGGGACAACAATTCCTTGTTGTAAAAAATTAATTAGGTTAAATTTAAATATACATACCATACATGGGCACACTGCAGTATATATGAAGTGCATTATAAAAAGCAGTAATCAGTAAATTTTTACTGATTACTGAAAAAAATTTCAGTAATCAGTAAATGTTTACTGTTCACTGAAAAAAATTGCAGTACTCAGTAAATGTTTACTGTTTACTGAAAAAATAGCAGTAATCAGTAAATTTTTACTGATAATAAAATTTCAATTGCAGTATCAGTAAATGTTTACTGATCAGTAAATTTTTACTGATAATAAAATTTCAATTGCAGTATCAGTAAATTTTTACTGTTTACTGAAAAAATAGCAGTAATCAGTAAATTTTTACTGATAATAAAATTTCAATTGCAGTATCAGTAAATGTTTACTGATTACTGAAACAAATTGCAGTAATCAGTAAATTTTTACTGTTTACTGAAAAATTGCAATAAAAAATGGAATTTCATTTGCATTACCAAATTTTTGTTTGCATTTCATTGATTGATTAATTTTTACTTAATACTGAAAATAGTTACTGGTATTTAAAAATCAATGCACAACCAATAAATTAAAAAAATGCCATTAATTTTTTTAATTTCAAACTATTTTCAGTATTAAGTAAAAATTAATCAATCAATGAAATGCAAACAAAAATTTGGTAATGCAAATGAAATTCCATTTTTTATTGCAATTTTTCAGTAAACAGTAAAAATTTACTGATTACTGCAATTTGTTTCAGTAATCAGTAAAAATTTACTGATACTGCAATTGAAATTTTATTATCAGTAAAAATTTACTGATTACTGCTATTTTTTCAGTAAACAGTAAAAATTTACTGATACTGCAATTGAAATTTTATTATCAGTAAAAATTTACTGATTACTGCTATTTTTTTCAGTAAACAGTAAAAAACTACTGATTACTGCAATTTGTTTCAGTAAACAGTAAACATTTACTGATTACTGCAATTTTTTTCAGTAATCAGTAAAAATTTATTTTTACTGCAATTTTACTGGTACTGCAAAGTGCCCATCTATGATACATACATATGTGTGTATGTATAGCATTTTAGAATAGAATTTATTCTTTTAACCAATTCATTTTTTGTCTAAGTCCCGCCAGTTTCCATAGATATATCCATTATCGGTTGAATTTATCAAACGACAAAAGCATGACATACTTTCCTACCGGGGCTTAGGTTCACACATAAATATTCCATCACTGTAATTCACTGCGGCGACGCGACAGGTTACGATGAGGAGCTCTTGAAACCTCGACCGAGAGCAAACAAGTGATGGTTACGCTTCTGCCTTGACATATGACTCTCTGTGTGTGTGTGTTTGTGTATGTGTAAGTGTGTGTGTGTGTTTTTTGTTTTTTTTTTTTATATGAGGTGGAGAGCATCAAAAGCCGGAGTGCGGGACTTTAACCCGCTAAAACCACCTCCCCCAAGACTAACTGTCCTCCCGGAACTACCGTTAAGTATTACATCAGGAGGCAGAGGGAGCTTTGCAGCTCAATCGTCAGGCGTATGTTTAGTCAAAAAGTCGGTCAATGTTTGTTAAGACCCTTTACGTCTTATAGTTTTCCCCGAAAAAGCGAACATTCCGCTCATTTCTGGATCTCTCAGCAATCCTTAGTATCGCATATATTTTCGCAGACATCTCAGCTACAGCTTGAAACACTTTCTGCGATTTTAGCATAGCATCCACAATAGTTTCTGGGCTTACTTCTTCACCGTTAATTGCTTGCAGCCGATCCCTTTGTACATTAAATCGTGGGCATTCAAAGAATACATGCCGCGAATCTTCAATTTGCGTTTGGCACAATGGGCAAAGCGGAGAATCATCGTTACCAAAACGGTGTAAACTACTGCGAAACGCACCATGACCCGTTAGGAACTGCGTCAAATAGTAGTTTAACTCTCCATGCTTTCGGGAGATCCATTTCCTAATATTCGGGATCAGAGTATAAGTCCAGCGTCCCTTGCTTGAACTATCCCAGCGCGTTTGCCATCTCTCCAACGATAGATTTCTCTCACATTCTGGGTCCAGAGGAATTCCGAGCACTTTCTTATTGTCGCATCGTTGAGCCTCATCAGCCATAAACTCTATGGACATCATGCCTGCTATAACGAAAGCTGCTTCGTCAGAAACTGTTTGAAAAGCGCTGATAACTCTCTGATAACTGAACACTAAGGCGCTGCACTCTCTCGAACTGTATTCTCCTTGCTTTAACATTTAGTGACTCGGACCATATCGCCGCTGCGTAGAGAAGCACTGAAGTGACTACATTCGCTAATAAGCGGCGCTTGTGTGTGTGTGTGTGTGTTTTTTGTTTTTTTTTTGTCGGGTGGAAACCCCTCATGGGCACTGGTGCTAGAGCCTCTAAGCGACAAGTAGTGTGAGACTCCTACTCACTAAAGCCACCTCGTCTCGTATTCATCACTCCCACGGAACTGCCGCTAAGCATTACGTCGTGGGAGAAGAGGGCTTTTAAGTGCTCGTACCTTCTTGCGATCTTCGCGCCTTCTCCAAATTTCTCTGCTCCAACATGACTAGCGCGGTCATTCGACACACCGCCTTCCAGATATCTCGACTCTTCAGCATCAGATCAACTACAGTCTCTGGTGTAATAAGCGAGCCTATTTGACACTGCAATTCAGTTCTCAAAACTACGTAGTGAGGACACTGAAAGAAAACGTGTTCCGCGTCTTCTAAAAACGATGGGCCGCAACATTGGCAAAAGGGATCGCGTTCGTATCCAAAACGATGTTAATATGTTTTGAAGCAGCCGTGGCCACTAAACAGCTGCGTCAGATAAAAATCAACTTCGCCATGCGCTCTATTTAACCATGGAGCTAAATCGGGAATCAGTCTGTACGTCCATCTTCCGTTTTGTGCATGACGCCATAACATTTGCCATTCCCTGATAACAAACTCAACTGCGCTAGGACGCGAAGTAACGGTACGCTGCCGCATATCGGACTCAGCGCCAGCGTCTGCTGTCCTAAATGGCACCCCCATCACCGTCGAACTCGCTAACAATTCCAGGGGAAGCAATCCAGCCAACACGAACACTACATCCTCTGACACAGTGCGAAACGCGCAGCACACTCTCAGCGCGCATCTTCTGTATGCCTATTTTATCTCGCGCGCATAGCTTTTCCGGCGTAAAGCTTCATGCCAAATAGACACTCCATAGAGAATGCTGGATTTTACTACTCCAGCTAAAAGCTGCCTTTTTTCTTGCCTCGGTCCCCCGCACATTCAGCATAATGCGGGATAGAGAAGCGACCACTGAGGACACCTTACGATGTATATATTCCAGATGGTACTTGAAAGAGATTCGGTTATCAAACATAATACCTAAATATTTAATATAAGGCTTGGACGAAATCACACACCCTCCAACCCTAATATCAACGCTTTCTACCGCCTTCCTGCTGCTTATTAGAACCGTCTCTGTTTTATGCTCCGCCAAGCTGAGTGAAGCTGACGCGAGCCAATTTTTAACCATAGAAATTGCCGACTCAGCTACCTCCTTTATTTCCTCAAGGTGCTTTGCAACCACTAACAAAGCAGCGTCGTCTGCGAATCCGACCAATCTGGCGCCAGTGAGCAAGTCCAGCTCAAACACGTCGTCATTCATTGCATTTCACAGGGGTGCGGCCAACACCGATCCTTGTGGTACTCCTCCCCTTACAACATATTCCTTTGTTCCTTCCTCGGTCTCATAAATCAAAACTCGCTCGGAGAGATAGCTCGATACAATATTATAGAGGTAAGGTTCAACCGCAAATTTCCTCAGTGCTTGGAGAATCTTTCGCCAGCTCGCTGAATTAAACGTTTTTAACATCTAGTGTTACTACTAGGCAGTACTCCTTAGAGCCGCCCAGCCAGCGCGAACCTTCAATCGCCCTCCCCGCCATGTCTTTCACTAGGTGAAGTGCTTCTATTGCCGATTTGCCTTTCCGGAATCCAAACTGCCATCTGGAGAGTCGACTTCCAATGGAGTCCTCTAATCGCTGTTTTATTATTTGTTCAAATACCTTGCCTGCAGCATCCAGCATGCAAAGTGGTCGATAGTCTGATGGGCCCACTGGGCTTGCCGTTTTTGGTAAGAGTACCAATCTCTGTCGCTTCCATATTTTACGAAGCTTTCCTTCTATCATGCAATTGTTTTACGCGCTATAATGGGCACACCATCCGGACCTGGCGCTTTACTTAATTTAAGCTTGCTGACCGCAGCTTAAGGACCTCCTCTTTAGTCACCTTCGGCACCTGTTCCACGTCGCATGCCATTTCTATTCTTTGGAAATCACCCTGGTCCGGGAAAAGGGTACAATATGCGACATTACGCGGGGACATAAAGGTGGAACAGATTTTTTGAGCTTTTTTAGCACCAGCTTATACGCCATTCCCCATGGATTGTATTCTATATCATCACATAGCTCTAAGAAACTTTCCTTCTTACTATTCCGAATTGCTTTTTTCAGCATCTTCCGCGTATGCCGTTCTGTAGCAAGCTCTTCGCGCCCGGATGCAATCCGCACGTAGACTTGCAATACAAGCCGCCTTAATTCTCTTCAAAAGCATTGAAGCCGCCACTTCCGCGCCGCCCTCAACGCCGTTACTGCCTAATGCCACCAGGAAAGACTCGCCGTCAAAAGTCTCAGGCTTTCACAATAAACCTCATGACAAACTTGGAGCCCTTGTTTTCCTCGTCAGAATTTCCATGACTATTGCTCTATGATCGCATTGCGTGTAACAGTCACTAATTTGCCATTTTGTTCTATGAAAGAATCCGCTGCTCACATACGCAATGTCAATGACCAATCCAGCTCCATTTCTATTAAAGGTGTACTCATTTCCTGAATCTTCCTCGTTCATTGGTTCTAGAACTGCCCCACTCGCATGCCCAAGCATTAAAATCGCCAGCTATTAGCAAGGGATTGTTCCGACGTGCGTCAACAGTTAAGCAGTACAAACAACTACTAAAGGCATCCCTGTCTAGACTAGGAGGGGCATAGCAACTGTATATATATACTCCGCCTATCTCTACACCAACAAAGCCAACTCCTCTATGTAGCGTAGTCATATGCCATACGTTGCTGCTGATGTTCCAAACAGCAGCTTTTCCGGATACATCTGTCGCCCATGTTGAATCTATTTTACACTCTTATGGCTCGCTAAGAATAGCCACGTCGACATCCAGCTCAGAGACTGTTTGACTTAACAAGTTCTGCGCTGCCTCGCAATGATTTAAGTTAAGCTGCAGTATCTTCATTTCCGGCTTACTTTTGCGCCTCTATATAAGGCCCTCTGGTACACTGGGCACTTAATTCCACCTGAAACATGATTCACCTCCTTCTCTCCATTTTTTTGACACAGTAAGCACCTAGGGTCACTTTTGCACACTCTAGCAATATGTCCATGGCCTCCACATTTAAAACAAAGACTCGTGCAATCCTCGGAGTTGGTACACTCTTTCGCCATGTGCCCAAAATCATGGCATCTAAAACACCTTGTCACGATACTCCTTTGGCGGATGCGACACACTACCCAGCCAATACGAGCTTTCCCAACATCTAACAGCTTATTAGCTACTGCTGATGGCAGTTTTACTACAGCAGTTTGTGTTCCCCTATATGACTTTCTAAGCGATTTAATCGCTACTGCCTCTATGCTTATATCTTGAAAGCCAGAGCAGAGTGCTTCCACTATCTCATTCTCAGTGGTAACTTCATCAATATCTCTAATCTCGATTATTGTTTCCGGCGTAAGTGCTCGAACGCTTGCCAGAACGCCAAGTGATTCTTTAATAACATCCACTACTTTCTCGGCTTGACCACTTTCTTGTCTGCTGAACTCCAACAAGAGATCACCTTTCTCAGTCTTCCTAATACCGGTGACCATTTTCTCCATGTCCTTCAATTTTGGGTCAGCCTTAACTCGTCTCAAAATTTCTGCGTAAGTTTTGCCTTCAGAAGCTTTAATTAAAATTGCCTCTGGTTTGCTTTGCTTGACACGCGGTTTATTCCTAGTTACCACTTCACTCCATTTCAGAGTGGTCGGCAACGACTCCGCCTGAGCTGACCGCGTTTCCTCAATCTTTCTTTGCCCACGTGTGTTAGTCTCCGCAGCCCGGCTATCAAATTTCGGCGATGTCATTGTAGTTTTCTCATCGATCAATTTCTTTTTCATTGAAGCTCCAGTTGGGACGCGCCCTGAGGCGACCTTGATAGCCGACCCCATTAGTCGCTCCTGTAGTACGTTTAAACTCCAGCTAAAAGTTGCTTTCTTTCTTGCCTTGGTCCACGAACATTCAACAGAATTCTTGATAGAGCCGCAGTCATTACAGACGCCTTCTGGTGAACGTATTCAAGGTGGTATTTAAAGCTCAGTCTGTTGTCGAAAATAACACCCAGATATTTTATATGCGGCTTAGATGCAATAACGCAATCGCCCACTCTAATTTCCAGGGTTTCCACTTTCTTCCTGCTGCTTATGAGCACCATCTCCGTCTTATGCTCCGCTAAGCTGAGCGAGACTGACGAAAGCCAATTTTTAATCGTCTGTATTGCAGACTCCGCAGCGTTCTTAACCTCCACAAGGTGCTTAGCCATGACTACCAGCCCAATATCGTCAGCGAAACCGACAATCTGAACTCCTGCAACCCATGCAACCCATGTGGCACTCCTCCCTTCACCATGTACTCCTTAGCTCCATCTTCCGTGTCATATATAAGCACACGGTCCCATAGATAACTGGATATCACATTTTGTAGATATGGCGGGACTCTAAATTTCCGCAGCGTATCAAGTATATGTTTCCAACTTGCGGAATTAAACGCATTCCTCACATCTGGCGCTACTATGAGGCAGTTGAGCTTTACTCCTTGCGGCCACCGAACCAACGGGTCCCCTCAATAGCCTTCTCTGCAATATTTTTAACTGTACGCAGTGCATCAAGTGTCGATAGCCCCTTTCTGAAGCCAAATTGGTATCTAGACAGTCGGCTATTTACGAATACGTCCAGCCTCTCCTTGATGATATGCTCGAGCAATTTTCCTGCCGTATCCAACAAACAAAGTGGCCGATATTCAGATGGCCTCATCGGATTCGCACTTTCCAGTATGAGTACCAGCCGCTGTCGTTTCCAAAGCTTAGGGAACTTTCCTGTTTTCATGCAGCAATCGAAAACTGTCGCTAGCAGCTCAATACGCATTACAGCAACTGTTTTGAGGCCTATATTCAGTACACCATCTGGTCCCGGCGCTTTGCTCGTCCTAATTTTCTCAGCCGCCTTCAGCACCTCCTCGCTAGTTACTCTGGGTACATCATCTGGATTGCAAGCATACTCAATTCTCTCGAAATCACACTGCACAGGGAAAAGGCACCGCGTTATATAATGCATTAGCTCCGGGCACAAAGGTTGAACGTTTCTCTTGAGCTTCTTTAGCACAATCTTGTATGCCAATCCCCAGGGATTATTTTCCACCTTATCACACAGTTCTAGAAAACAATCTTTCTTGCTCTTACGAATGCCTTTTTTAAGGAGCTTCCGTCTATTCCTGTACTCTATGACACTCTGTTCGTATAGTTCGCTATTTCTGCTTCTATGACATAACCTACGTGCGCGGATGCAGTCCCTTCGTAGGTTTGCAATAGTGGAGTTCCACCAATACACAGGACTATGTCGCCGATTATTGCGCTTTCGCACCATTGATGCGTCGCAAGCTGCCCTTATTCTCACCATGAGCATGGCTGCTTTCTCATCTGCACTTCCGCCAATCCATTGATCGCCTAGCGCCTCCAAGAACAAATACGCATCAAAGGTTTCCGTTCTCCAGTGTACACCTCTGATCCAATTCTGCTCTACATTTTCCCTTACAGAGACTTCCATCTGTATCGCTCGGTGATCACTGTGCGTGTAACCATCGCTTAACGCCCATTTTGTAATTGGAAATAATCCGTTGCTTACAAAAGAAATATCAATAACTGAACTGTATCCGTTCCGATTGAAAGTATTAACATTCCCAGTATTTAGAAGCACAACATCCAGCGATGAAAAAGCAACCAATAGCATCCTTCCTCTCACATTTGTTCTGCTGCAGCCCCACTCACAGGCCCAGGCGTTGAAATCGCCAGCTATAATAACCGGATTTCTGTTGCGGGCATCTCCTACTAGATTATCTAAGAACACATTAAAGCTGCTAATATCCATACTAGGAGGAGCGTAGCAACTGTAAATGAATAGCCCACCTACCTCTTCACAGACGAAACCAGCTCCTTTTAGGCGAGTCATGTGCTGCAGGCTACTACGTGTGTTCCAAATCGCCGCCTTGCCAGTAGTATCGACCACCCACGACATATCCAGTATGAAGGCGTAAGGCTCGCTAAGAATAGCCACGTCAACAGATAGCTCGGCGACCGTTCTTGCCAACAGGTCTTGCGCCGCTTCGCAATGATTCAAATTTAATTGAATGATCTTCATTTATTGGTTGATGTGTAACCTTTACTTAGTGCCTTCTGATACGACGCGCACTTAAATCCGCCTGAAGGATGATCAACTTCCTTTTCCCCATTCCTTTTGCACAGTATGTATCGCGGCTTGCTATTGCATTCTCTGGCAATATGGCCCTGAACTCCGCACTTAAAACAGAGCTTTGTGCAATCCTCAACGTTCGTGCACTCATATGTGTGTGTGTGTGTGTGTGTGTGTGTATGTCTATGCATTAAGCTCATGTTAAGCTACTGTTTCACTAATCTGTCTTGTGCGCCTATTTTTCTTTTGTGTCATTTGTTTTCGTTCGTTTGTTCGTTTGTTTGTATGTTTGCTTGCTTGTTTGACTGTAAAGTAAAGTAAAGTAACAATAGAAGAAGTCTTTTTTACTACTTTCATGACACGCTTACCTTGGAAAAAGTGGTTCACAATCCAACCAGCATTTGTAGAAACAAAATAAATGAAAAAAACAAACAAATTTGTAAGAGTTCAAGCAGAGTTTAAGTGAGCTGTTGAGAGTGTCAGTCGAGGAGTCATTCAAACAGAAGTAAAAATGAGAAATAACAGAAGTCATTCCGTCTGGCAGAGCAGAAAATTCTGTATGACCTGACAAAAGAAGTGTCAACAGTGAGTAAATTAAGAAATAAATGCTTAAAAAATGTGAAAAATATGGGAAATCATAATGATTCTCCTAATAAGAAGAAAGCATAATTAAATAAATCCCAAAGTCCTGACATTTCAAAGCCTGACATGCTGGAAGGGTTCTCAGATGGATTTATGAATTCGATTTCAAGGCGTCAGAAACCCTCGAAAAAGTAAAATTTAGTAATTATCAGTTAAGCCGGATTCTGTTAGTAACCGTCTGTTGTATTTTTATATATTTAAAGAGAAACTCTTGCAACTTCAGCGGCATGCGTTGAAGGAAGTGAATCCTTCCTCGTCGACGTGTTCGTCCAGATTGCTCTTCGCGGTATTTAATTTATCCGCTTAGGAGTTGTGTTTCTAACTCGGAGTCCTCAATGTGGTAATTTTATATATTTAAAGACAAATTAACAATACATTGTTTTATTTCACAATTTTTATAACTAACTAAATATTATTTTCAAACTTGAAAATAAAATTTTTAAAACAAAATGTTACCCGATTTCAAATAAAATTTACAATTAAAGTGTTTTATATAAAGTGCTTTCGCATAAACATTTAACAGCCACACGTCTATTAATGTTGAGCTGCTGCTGACATGATTTTCATAAATTTTTGTGTAATTTTATCGTTTTTTTTATCATAATATAAACATTAGGAAAACCTCTCTTTTACACCACTACAAATCACAACAACAAAAATAACAATAACATACTAATACTTTGGTTAAACGAATTTTATGTGCGTCATTTACTCAAATAATCGGATATATTTAACGTTAAGGAAGTCAGTAACTCAATGATATCAATAGGACAGGAGCAGCAACAACAACAACAATTTACACAAGAAGATATATGTACCTCTAACGTGTACAATTGGCACTAGCTAAATCAACCAACGAGATGAAAACGTATGTAAGTATATATACATATTCACAACTATATAAGTCAGTGATGTCAATGATGTCTTTGAGATAACAAGACCAACAACAAAAATATCAACATCATTAATGTCATAGCACATGTTGCGAAGAATATCAATCCGTAGCCTGAAGCTAACAGACCTGCCCGAAGGCAATTCACTTCAATTCTGTGTTTGCTTATTAAAGTGAAAGTTAGGAAGAAGAAAAAAGAGGAGGAAAGGAGGCAGCGGAAAAGCAGAGCCCAATCAAATCCCGAAAAATGTAACCAGTGGACTTTATTGCGCATTGATTGTAAAATCAAGTTAAAGAAGGTATTCGATATTATAGAAGATTTTCCAGAATAATAAAAAACCAATGGAAAAATAAATATCAGAAAGCCGATCAGCTCGTATCACGCCAATATTCAAACAATCTTGAACATTCAGCATTGAAATCACAATAATTGATTAAATGAGAAAGCCAGTAAATTTTTGAGTCAATAAATAACTCCAACCGCTTTTTTATTAAGCGCTATCAAATTTGTGAAAAGGTCAGTCATTGTCAAAAGGGATGAAAAATAAGCAAAGCGCCAACCCTTGACAGGTGAAAAGGAAAAGAAAAAAGGGACAAATACAAGACGATTGTTTAAAGGTAGGCGTAAAGAACGAAGAAACACACTCATACATAAAAAGGTTAAGGGAAGAAAAAAAGAGAGTCTATAATGAAGGTAAAGTCTAGCCAGCGACCTCAGGTGAAGAGCTGGGAATGTGGTCGGTTGATTATAGCGACAATAAGTCAATTTAGTCGCGATGGGCGGGAATGATGCTTAGAAAGCGATACTCGTACAAACAAACAATTTAGCAGGTGCCTACAATTCACAAGGGAAGCATTTGCCACCTCATGACGATACATGCTGTCGCTGCTTTTGGAAAATCCTGGAAAAAATAGAAATTTGGCAGCAGATGGTTATGCTTAATGATAACCAACCATATCAGTATATGATAACATTTAGAAACTATGAAAAGTGTGTTAAGATGGCTTCTTCTATTAAATGAAATAAATTAACCAACAACAAGAGACCTTTTAATTTTGTGCCCTCACTTGAGAATGAATTTCCTTTGCCAGAGAAGTACCTCAGACCGAAGGATATGATTATATACGGGTGGATATAAAATAAAATGGAATGCAAGATGGAAGGGAAAACATTTGACAATATTCATGACTGTCGATTATGACGATAACGTTAACTGGATTGGTATGTGTGATACTTAACGAGTTGCAATAAATTGTTATTAAATATTCTTTTGATTGTTAGAGAATATGCGAGGATGACTGTTTTCCCGCAGATTATGTGCAGACCATAACAAATCAATCGATGCAACTCAATCAGTATATGCAATCAGTATTAAGCATGATATAGACAGGCAAGGATTATTGATTTGTGATGAAAACCAATTTAAAAATATTTTTCTCAAAAAAAGAATATGATTACCAAGAAAACTTTAAAATAAATAAATTTCTTTTGCCGCCGGAAGAGTTATCTGATTTTGTATACAGGCAGGGCCTGCCTTTTTACACTCGCAAATTAATGTTTAACCGTAGACCGAGCCTTAAAAAAAATTGAGAATCCTATCCTTGTATCATTTTTGATACTTAGTATATCAGAAGTATATAAAAATAGTGTATATTAATTTTTATAATAAATTCTTTGCTCATTCTTTATTTTTTAAGCAATTAATGCAAATATTTTTTGCATGCTTATCCTTACAAATTGGTTTTTGGCACATACAGCAATATAGACTAGTTTGCTTATTTTTATCACCCGATGCGTAACACTGCTGGCATCTTGCTCGCGTTTTTGGTGACGGCTTAAAATAGGGGACTGCTTCCGCCGATGCTCCAGAATGACAAGCTTCCTACTATCACTCTTCACAATTTTCGAATAGAGCGAATGGAAATACTCACTTCGTGGATTTTGGGTTCTACTTTGCATATTGTTTTGTATCAAAAATGATACAAGGATAAAATTATGAAGTTTTGATTTTTCTACCTTATTGTAATTTTTTTTTTTTTAAACTATTACTTAAAACAATTATAATGCACAAAATAAACAAAGCCACAAAATATAGTCGCGAGATTAAAAGCGAAAAATATTTCCATGCCAAAACAAAAGTCAAATGTATCATTTTTGATACGAGGCTCGGTCTACGGTTAAATATGTATGTTCCAAAACCAAATCGCCAACGACGAAAATTCAAATTTTTATATCAATGAATACACTCTTGAATACGTTATTGGTCTTGTTCGCATTGACAGAAAATTTCTAATGTATCCATCCATATTTATGTCATCGAAGACAGACATTTGGAGAAGTATAAAAAAGTCTACAAGATTCATGCAAAACGGTGAAATTTATGATGCATGCATTTCGTTTAGTTTTTCTTAAAGCCATGCAGGATACCTACCGTCATACGAATACTCTAACAAACATACCCACAAACCCTGGGTTGCTGCGTTGGTTACTCGAAATGCGTACATAAAGGGTCACAATTTAAATTGACAGCATCGACGCGTCGTATGATAAATCACGATCAAATCTTAAAATCGGCTCATGATGGCAATCGTGACCATTGACTGATTAATCCTCTATGGAATGAAAACGAACACACTAACTCTAAACCAAAACCGACACACACACAGCCATTCGGCACTGTAGGTTCTAAGCAAACAGACTCAGAGGCCAACGGAGGGGTTAGGCCATATATTCGTACAAATCCACACACAAGCACAGACAAGACTTGCATATATCGATGCACACGGGCCGACTTTAACAATTCGGCTCTGGATGATTAGCATGGAACAAAAGGAAAATAAACTGGTCAGACCCTTCTGACTATGGTTGGTAACCTCTACGAAGTTTGGCTGGTTGATAAGAGGTAGAGAAGAAGAGAAGATATGATTCCAGCAATGAATTCGCTGGAAAACCTCTTTTCATAATTCATTCTTCTACTTTTAAGTCCTCTTCATCGATCAGTTTACATGATTACGAGTATATTGTTTGTGTCAATATCGTCATTATTGTTTTTGCAAAATAGCGGAAAAGTGAGCCACCAACAGAAAAAGAATTTATTTAACGAAAAAGAATTTAGAGAATTTATTTATTTAAATATACGAGGATTTCTAGAGGCTGTTTCTTTAAAATCTAATTTACTTTGTATCTTTTGTAAATATGAATTTAAATTAAACAGAAAATCCTTTTAACAAAAAAATTGCATTCACTTCTACCTAAAAAAGAAAATATATCGTACATTATAAGTATCATAAAGGAAACAAACAGATAAGATCATAAAAGCATCACACAGATAGTTTTGTTTTAAAAGTTATTTGGTTATTATATATATATACTTGTTATACTTCAAGTATACAAGTATTAGAGTATTATTTTCATTCAATTTATACATCTAATCTAATTATAATATCTAATGTACTAATATTTTCGATATCCTAATTTTACAAAGCGAAAGATCAATATCCATAAGAATTACATTGGGAACGCAAATCTGTAAATATAGCGAAATGAAAAATAATGGCTTTACCTCACTTTCATAATAAACGGTCCCTATATAATTATCATATAAAAAACATATAAAAATGTTGTTATATAAAGAAAATGCGCCAAATTTTAACTATCATATGAAAACTTAAAACGGGAGACAGACAAATTTGATTTCGTAATTTTCGGGATTTCTCATTTCGGTATTAAAAATTTTTCGGGATTTTGTCGCTTCGGGATTTTGTCGCATCGGGATTTTGTTGTTTCGGCATTTTAAAATTTTTCGGGCTTTTGTTATTACGGGATTTTGTCGTTTCGGGATTTTGTCGTTCGGAATTTCGTTACCAATCCCTTAAAACATGAAAGCTCGAAATTTCAATATTCTTATAAATTCTATCTAACAAACTTTTTTTAAGTTTTTAAGTTTTAATATGAAAATTTTGTTCTATACTGTTGTGCAAACGCATATTTATAAAAATTATAATTAATTTTATACAAACAAACAAAAAATAATCGAGATTGAAAAATTTTCACAGCATGAGTCGAAGTCACACTGGACAGTCGCTCCTTAAATCCTTAAAGCCGTGAAACACAATCGGTTTTAAAAAACGAAAATTCTTCACGCATTTGGTGTTTCGTTTATCTTTTGAGGGAGGTACCTGAATACATTTGAATTTTTCGTTTCTTACATCTGCCCGTGTGTCTCCGTACGTACGCCCATCCGTCCATTCAGTGTTTATACGAGTATGTATGTATGTACATGATTCAGTCAGTTTCTTGCTTTTGTTGTTATTGTTGGAGTCGTTTTTGTTTTTGTTGCTTATTTTTCTTCAACAAACTGACACTTCTGAGGAGGTCATTGTATCATTAGATGGCGCCATCCTCGGAACATGAAACCCAGGCGGTGAATGTTCGCTTGTCAACGCTTTCAAGACTGACAGAAGTCGCTTAAACCGAAACAAGGTCTACTGATGTACTCGTATATATATTTGTTTGAATTTTTTCAACACGTGTGTAGATAGATTTATGATGATCTCAGTGAATGTGTATGCAGTTGGGTGTGTGCCTGTGTGCGGCTTGGAAGATATAAATAAATTCGAAGAATTTGTTTTTTAAAAAATATATACTTATAGATTACTTATTAAAATTTCCGTATTTTTCATGATGAATACATTATTTAACATTGAACAAATAAGAGCGTTATCTTCGGCCTGGCCGAAGCTCATATACCCTACACCCGCATCTGTCGAAGTGATAAAAAGTGGGCGGGTGACACCTACTTTTTTTAATTTACAGGGAGCAAATTTTGATTTATTAACTCATCTACAATACCGCTTTTCCTAACAAACACCTCATCATATGGTATAGTATATAAGTGGGCGTGTCACACCCATTTTTGAGAATATATTTTAGTCTAAGATGGTGTACTCGGAAATAAAATTTTAGCTGAAAATTTGGTCTACAAGTCAAGAATTTGAACTAAAAGCATGGATAAGTGCATATTTTCTATAAAAAGTAGGCGTGGCTCTGGTCCGATTTTCCATATTTTCAATACCAAACGCACCAAGCGTACGATAACAAAGAATATTCGTGCCAAATTTCATGACGATACCTCTATTCGTTCTCCTGTAATCGTGATTTCCACAGACGGACGGACAGACAGACAGACAGACAGACAGACAGACGGACGGACATGGCTAAATCGAACCAGGAGGTGATTCTGAGCCAGAATATATATACTTTTCTATACCTGCCACGCCTCCTTTAATGCGTTACAAACGGAAGAACAAAGTGAATATACCCTTAACTCTTCGGGTGTAGGGTATAAAAATGAAAAAAACTCTGAAGCAGACACACGCACGCAAACACACAGCCACGTACGCTTGAATACGGCTTAGAATCAATCTTAAGTGGATAAAGCCGTAGGGAGAATATGAATCTATTGTTAACATTCTTCCATGCCTTTTTATTTAGCACTTATTCTGTGTGACATAAGGTTTCATTTGAGTTAAACGTTGTAAAACAAATATAAAAGTAGCGTTTTATGGTTTATAATAGGTATACCATAAGGTTTACCAGCAGAGGATTTATGAGAAGATCGAAGTTCCAGCGGATGTTGGATATAGTTCATAAAGTACATGGATTATGGAAAAAGAATGGATTATACGAAAGTATGGACTATGGCAGAGATGACGAACCTTTTTGAGAAGTGGGTCAAATTTTGTTCATTTTTGTTTTAGTAGCTAATAACTAGCTCGTAGGTCAATAAGACAGTGGCGTCACTTGAAAATGGGGACGATTCTTAAGAACTACTGTTTTTGTCCTTACTTTTAAAAGTATCTGAAAAGTGTACGTTGAGGTATATTTATTGAGAAGTCTATTGTCGTTTTTTTCAGATAGTTTCTTAACACTAGCTTTATATTCGGTATGCATTAGTTTTGCACTCAATTCATTTCCAAGTTTCTTTATATTGGTACATTTTACAAAATTTTTTGAAACTAATTTTTCGCTCGAATATGGACCCAAACATCATTCAGACAACATTAACAAGTTTTTTAATTTGTATAACATTATTTGGGATAGAATCCCATACGTTTAATATAAAATTTTTAATTTTTAGTGTGGGATCATTATTATCTGCTCTAGTTTTAAACATCTTTCCTTTTACTTCGGAAAGTTTTCAAATTATTTTCCCTCACAACTAATTTAATTCCAAGAATTAGAAATTTATTAGAACCATACAGAAAATATGATTAAAATTTAAAAAACAGTCATATTTAAATACACATTCAATAAGAAATTCTTGTTTTTCATAGACAATCTTATTAAAATAGTATACTTACTTTACTTTATATGGCCGTTACAACCTGGGGTCGGTTTTGGCCGCGTCCAAAAGCCTTTGCCAGTCGCCTCTGCAATGCGCGCGCTGGCGCCAGTTAGAAGTTTTCAATGTAGCCAGATCACCCAGCACTTGGTCCTTCCAACGGAGCTTAGGTCGTCCTCTTCTGCGTTGTCCACCACTGTATTCCGCGCAGTGTACCTTCTTGGCTGGAGCACTATCGTCCATCCGCTCGACATGACCTAGCCAGCGAAGCCGCTGGATTTTGATACGCTTGACCAGGTCTATATCGGCGTATAGCTCATACAGCTCATGGTTCCATCTGACACGGTACACACCACCAACGCAGATTGGACCAAAGATCCTACGAAGGATTTTTCTCTCAAACGCTCCTAGCATCTTCTCATCAGTACTCGTTATTGTCCAAGCTTCCGCGCCATAAAGCAAGACGGGCATGATGATGGACTTGTAGAGCGTTAGTTTTGTTCGTCGAGAGAGGGCTCTGCTTTTCAATTGCCTACTGAGCCCATAGTAACATCTGTTGGCAAGAGTTATCCTTCGCTTGATCTCCAGGCTGACGTCATTTCTGGTGTTAATGCTGGTTCCTAGATATACGAAGTCCTTTACAACTTCAAAGTTGTAGTTGTCAATGGCGACTTGTTGTCCTAGTCGATTGGATTCTTTTCGTGTTGACAGAAGGTACTTCGTCTTGTCCTCGTTCACTGCCAGACCCACTCGACGTGATTCTTTATCCAGGCCAGAGAATGCTGCGCTTACTGCTCGTGCGTTAAGGCCGATAATGTCGATATCATCGGCATACGCCAACAGCATGACACTCTTGGTGAAGATGGTACCGGGGCGGTTCAACTCCGCAGCGCGTATGATTTTCTCCAGCATAAGGTTAAAGAAATCGCACGATAGAAAATCACCTTGTCTGAAACCTCGTTTGGTATCAAAAGGTTCGGAGAGGTCCTTCCCTATCCTCACTGTGCTGCAGGTACTGCACAGCGTCATCCTACATAGCCGAATAAGCTTTGCAGGGATACCAAATTCAGACATTGCGGCATATAGGTGCGTCCTTATCGTAATGTCGAAAGCGGCTTTGTAATCGACAAATAGGTGATGGGTGTCGACTTGCTTCTCTTGGGTCTTCTCCAGGATTTGGCGTATTGTGAATATCTGGTCAATAGTGGACTTGCCAGGTCTGAAGCCACACTGATACGGTCCAATCAGTTTGTTGACGATTTGCTTCATTCTTTCACAGAGTACGCTCGATAAGACCTTGTATGAGATATTAAGAAGGCTGATCCCACGGTAGTTGGCGCAGATGGTGGGGTCGCCCTTCTTGTGCATTGGGCAGATTACACTGAGATTCCAGTCGCTGGGCATGCATTCATCCGACCATATTCTGCATAAGAGCTGGTGCATGCGCCTTGTTAGCTCTTCGCCTCCGGTCTTGAACAACTCAGCGGGCAGGCCATCAGCACCTGCAGCTTTATTGTTCTTCAGCCTTGTGATGGCTTTTACGACCTCGTCATAGTCGGGCGGCAGTACACTCACGCCGTCATCAGCAGCTGGGGTTTCGGCTTCAGCTTCTCCAACGGCGTAATTGGTGTCGTCGTCGCCGTTTAGGAGTTCGGAGAAAACTGATTCCTCCACACCCTCAGTGTCTTCTGGATATCTGTCACCAGATTCCCGTATTCGTCCTTACAGGCAGAGGCCCCAGACTTGAACCCATCAGTCAAGCTCTTGATTCTTTGAAAGAATTTTCGGGTCTCGTTCCTGTCTCTTAGCATCTCGATATGTTCGCACTCACGCCTTTCAGCCTCCCTCTTCTTTCTTCTGAAAAGGCGCCTCTCTTCCCTCCTCTTCTCTTTATAACGCTCCTTAACAGCACGCGTCGCCATTGACTGCAGGGTGGCTCTGTATGCTACGTTTTTATCTGCTGTGGCGTCGCGGCACTCTCGATCGTACCAGGTGTTCCTTTGCGGCCGGTGGTAGCCAACCACCTCTTCCGCAGCGGTACGCATCGAGCGGGACATATGAGTCCACTGCGCGCATGTATCTTCAAGTGGAGGAGTGCTCTGTGCGAGCAGGAGTGAGAGTCGAGTAGCGTAAGCTTTGGCTGTCTGTTCCGACTGCAGCTTGGTGACTTCAAGCTTTCGCTGTGGTGGATTGCGCATGTTCTTTACCGCACACAGTCGAGTGCGTACCTTGGCTGCAACGAGGTAGTGATCCGAGTCGATGTTGGCTCCTCGAATCGTGCGCACATCCATTACACTGGAAGAGTGCCTTCCGTCTATCGAAACATGATCAATTTGGTTGCGCGTTCTTTGATCAGCGGATAGCCAAGTTGCCTTGTGGATATCGGGATGCTGGAATCTGGTACTACTAACTACCATGTTCCGTGCTGCGGCGAAGTCTATCAGTCTCATTTCGTTGTGGAGACTGAATTTCCCAACTGTCGAACCAAAGATACTTTCCTTGTTAACCTTGGCGTTGAAATCGCCTAGCACGATCTTGATGTCGTGGCGGGGGCAACGCTCATAAGCGTCATCGAGGCGCTCGTAGAAGCGATCTTTGGTATCGTCGTCCTTCTCTTCCGTCGGAGCATGAGCACAAATTAGGCTAATGAAAAAGTATTTCGCCCTGATGCGGATCGTGGCAAGGTGTTCGTCGATGGGCTTGAAGTGGGAGACTTGCTGGCGCAGTCTTTTGCCTACGACAAATCCAACACCAAATTCGTGCTTATTCTCATGGCAGCTGTAGTAAATATCACAAGATTGCTTTTTAGAGCAACCTTGTCCCGCCCATCTCATTTCCTGCAGAGCGGTGATGTCAGCCTTGTATTTTTCGAGGACATCTACCAGCTGGATAGCGGCACCTTCCCTATAGAGGGTCCGGACATTCCACGTGCATATCCGTAAATCGTGGTCCTTAAAACGTTTGCGGGGGTCGTCATCAAAAAAGGGTGTCCTTATCCGAGGCTTGTCGTACGTTTTCATTGGATTGTTTTTTACGTGGTGGGTTCCTTATCCGAGGCTTGTCGTACGTTTTCATTGGATTGTTTTTTACGTGGTGGGTTCCAAACCCAACGCACAACCTCAACTCGAGGAGATTGTTTTATATTAAAATAGTATATATTCTATAAATACATATTCAACATTAATAAAATAAAAATAAATTTTAATGTTTTTTATTTCATTTTATTTATTTAAGATTTCAAGAATATTTATCATAACACTCTTTAACCATAATAAATTTCATGGTTAAAGTAATATGCTATTATTTGTTATTTGTTATCAAAGTATATTGTATATATATAGACGGAACTAAGAAGCAAAGATCGTTATATAACGATCAATTTAACGAACGATTATAAACAATGCCAATGTAAAAAAATTAATACGAATTATAGATCTGAATATAACCTGACAGCAAAAATATTAATATCAAAGTTCCGGCAAGAGAGACGATATTTTATAAGAAGTGTTTCTTATTAAAAAAAGTAAATAATAAGAATTCTTCATACTTTCATACAGACTTGTTGATTTCATGAGTTTCGGACGGAAAAAAATATGAATTTCTTATAAAAATTACGATTAATGGCAATAAGATGGCAATAAGATTTTCTTTATAAAATTAATAAGATAAGATCTCTATAAAAAAAGCATATTATTTGTATGTTTTAATAAGATTTCGTAGTAAAATGGCTCAATTCGGAGATCTTATTATTTTTATGTGGTACTATTTTCCTCTGTGTACTTCTTTGTTGCTATTAAAAAATATTCCAACAATTTAAATTTAAAAATGCTCAACCAAATACGATTTTTTTTTAAGAATTTCTTTCTAAGGAAACTATAAGCAATTTTTCTATTTAAGATTAAAAAGAAAAATCCCGGGATTAAGTGCTCGATCCCTGGATTTTGAGTAGTCTTAATAACTGCGGGATCCCGGGATTCCCAACCCTACTTTGTACCGTCCAGCTGTAGTGCTTAATAAGTAATGCATGTAAGTACAATACATACATATACATATGTATAT
Source organism: Conops quadrifasciatus (assembly GCA_949752815.1). Lineage (NCBI taxonomy): Eukaryota > Metazoa > Arthropoda > Insecta > Diptera > Conopidae > Conops > Conops quadrifasciatus. Next base: position 28,588,713 of record OX457078.1, on the reverse strand, counting down.
TTGATATTTGAATACTCTCGGTCCAAAGCAACAACACAAAAGCATTCAAAAACAATGCGTAACAATGCGCGTGTTTGAGGATAATAGAAAACAATGGGGCGAGAAAAACAAAAAAGGGCCTGAAACAATGACCAGCAGTTTCTGGCTGCCTTTATTGCTGCTTTGGATTTTGGACCGACGATTGTTAATGAGAAGCCAAACGACTGAACGAGCTAATTGCTGATAATTGGTTGGTGGTTGTTTTTGGATTGAACACACAAAGAAAGAAACAGACATACGCATGCACACACATCAACAAGCCATTGATACTACCTGAAACCACCCGAACCCAAACTATAATACGGACTATGATTAAATTAATTTTTTACTCCTACTTAATAGAACACGTATTGTAAAAACACGACAACAATAACAACAACAGTGAAAGCTCATTATGTTTGAGTTTATTTAAGGAACAAAAAGGCATAATCAGAAGAATGTCTATTCTTTTTAACAGCAGTCAAAAGGGCAGCCGAATGGTCATTGTGAAAGATGTCATGTGGTGGGTGTGTGCGCGGGTGTGTAGATGCGCGAACGGTCATAAAGTGCACAAAGGGAATAATGCAACTTCTGTTCTTTAATTTCCCTCGCAAAGACCACCTTCTCTGACGATTCTATGAAAAAGTGTAAGACTTTCTTATCTCACTCTTGTTACTCTCTTCCTCTTCCCCAATGACAGTCCCGTCAGTTAAAACGCATATGCGTAATGGATAGTGGTCATAGAAATTAAAAAAAAAGATGCTTTTCTTTTTATTCTTGCTGCTGCTGTGTCATCCTATTTGCGAAGTTGGCAGAGAAGTTAGGCAATAAATTCCATTTCATTAAGTTTTTTTCCATTAAACAGTTAGGTAAAAACCACACATGTATTTGGTTGTTGTAAGCAGTTTCCCTTATTTCTTTTGATTTTCGTACTTTAAACAAATTGTAGTCATCTGTTCGATAATGTTTGGGTACTATCCAATATGATAATACGGTTAATTAAGCCAATATGACAAGCCAAAGTTATACTACAATATCACCCTCTTTGTCCTTTCGTCTTTTGTTTAGTGGTGCGTTTGTCCATCTGCCATACATCTGCCTGACCAGTTCTGGTGTATGCCTGACGTCACAACAATGCACGCATATTGCATATTGCACGCAATGCACGCATCTGCGGCAGCAAAAGGCGGACCTAATAACAAAAGTTCTTTTGCATTTAGTTCGAAAGTAAGTTGCATAATACGAGCATTTACTCTCCGAGATTGGTCTAATTTATGATCGATTAATTATAGTAAATACAAGGGTTTAAGGGTGAGGATTTTCCGCCTGCTGCAAGGCCTTAGTTCTACTATTGCACAAAAAGAAAAAAAGGGCCGAGAACGACCGTTCTGTTTGTCAATCGATGATTATGACAATGGCAGTCGCATTTTTTTGAATGCGTATAAAAAATACAATAAAACGCGAATTAATAAAAATAAAACAATAAGCTATACATATTTAGAACAGTGCTTTTAGTCCCCCGCACAAATTTTACGAACGATAAAAACTCTGAATTCGTTGAGAAATTCGAAATGAAATATAAAATTAGCTTTCTGTAATTTCGAGTGAAAACTGCTCAACTAAAAAAGCGGGATGTCAAGCGAAGATTTAAATGCCACAAACATACTATGAGATCATTGCGCCAGTGCTCTTCCCGTTACGGGAGATTATGCCACATGTTCTCATTGCAATAAGAGATATCATTTCTTTTTGATATTCGTTTAGCTTTCCGACAGGGTTGGATAATGATGAGTGTTGGAACGAAAAAAGACACTGAAGATGGCACATCGTCGAAACCGGTTTGTCTCCAAACCAAAATTGACAAGGGATGACGGAAATTCGTTCCAACACTCATCAGTAGGGCTAGGATTTTGATGAAATTGCATCTTTTTTCTAGTAAGTCAGAAACATAGCTCCTTTCGTATTTATGCGTTATGTGATACACTGAGCATTTTAAGACATATTTGTTAGGGCATTTTTTTGCATTTTTTGCCTGTTTAAACACATAAGAGCATTTTTTGAGCATTTTTTACACAATATATATTGTATTTAATTGATTTGATAGGGCATTTTTTGCATTTTTTGCCTGTTTGAACACATAAGAGCATTTTTACACAACATATTTATGGTGTTCGTAAATGTGAATTATAAATTTCAATTTTTAAGAATATAGGCTATGCAATAATTTGCTCCATATCAAAGGTTCTATCTGGAGAAGAATTCTCACTGGATACCATTGATAGTAATTTACTGACCAGTGCCATAGCGTACTTTAAGTATGCGCCTATTGTTTCAGTTGAGGTAGAAAGGACAGTCTATGTACAAGACTTTATTAGCCGACAATCGTCAGAGTTTTAATTTTGAATCTTTACATAAAATATTTATTGTACAGTGCAATGCAGTAAGTACAAAACATTAGTTAAATAATGTGTCTTATGTAAATCTTTGGAAAAAAATGTAAAATAATTAAACTTTAATGTATTACAACTTAAATTACGGCTCCAAATACTAAATAGTCAGTTAGGTCATTTAATAATTTTTAGGGCATTTTTAAGTGCATTTTTAAAAGGTTTTCAGGGCATAAATGCATTGTTTTAAGGGCATTTTTTGATTATTTATAGGTCATCAAAATCCTAGCCCTACTCATCAGATATCATTTCTCATCTTGCACAACGATCTCCGAGAATACATTTGTACCGATGAGAGCTGAGAAACGCAAAAACTGGAGGTGTCATCAGTGTCGCCAAGGAGCCGAGTTATTGTCAGGTGGTACAAGGACAATAGTATGCAAGCAAGCAGTATGCAATGCAAGCACAGCAGCAGCAAAGGAGGCAGACAGAAATTGAAAAAACTGGAGATGTTGACATGCCAAGCAAACTTCAGAGTCCTCATGAAACTTTTCTTATGCAAAATTAAAGTCTGAAATTTTTACTGTACAGAGTGATATGAATGAATTGAAACAGGATACAAAGGAAATCAAACTCATGATAGAAGACTTTTCTATGCGGTTTATGGAAGCACAAACAAATATGATTAAAGAAATTTCGGCCAAATTAAGTGAAACCATCATTGAGTTGACTGAAAAGGTAAAACCTTTCGGTGAAAGGTGAAAAGGTGAAAGGTGAAGGTGAAAGGTTGACTTAAGCGAAAAGTATATAGAAAGTGAACATCATGCAAACGCTTTGGAGCAAAAAGTCAACAATATAGAGCAAAGGTCTCTTTAAAATAATTTAGTAATAACTAACTTGGAGAACAAAGATAATGAGAACATAAGGAAAATAGTAGAAGGCATTCGTAAACAAATTCTAAACATAAAAAATTTTGAATTAAGGGGGCTATATCGTACACTCTGACAGGACAGTTCTTTCTGTGTCTGCTTTGCTGATTTCTGAATTTGTAATAAATTTTGCTGGTAAACAAGAACAAATTTGGAAAATAGCAAAGCAGACACAGGAAGAACTCTCCTGTCAGAGTGTACGATATAGCCCCCTAAATTTTTTGAAGTTAACCCTGTGTCAAAAAATATTTGGGAAGTGAAAAAAATGTATTTTCAGCTAGTCAGCTAGTTCTATTATATATGTAAATGAATCGTGTAACGAATAATAGTTATATAAGTTATAGAGATTTAGATGTTCAGAATTGAAGTAACCAAAAGGTAACATGCATTTATTTAAACATCCGATCACTGCGGGCCAATTGATAATCTTATTGATAGTATACATAATACAATTTTGGTAGAAAGCAACATAAATGATGATGAGACTAGCTTATTTAACATTTTAATGCGAAGTTTCTAAAAAGTGATAATAAAAGAGGAGGAGTAATGGTTCTGTACGCGAGAGAGCTGGCAGTTTACTTGTAAAGCACTTGAATTCTCTTCATTTGAAATGCTAGAGATTAACATAACAAGCGAGAGCAACGTTTTCGCAATTTATAGACCACCTTAATTTCGTATACGCTCTTTAATTTCTGAATTGGTTGACTTTCTCAGCAGTTCTCCTAAAAACAAACATGTGGTGATAATAGGCGATAGATGTAAATATTAATATACTCAATGTATAAAACAAGAGGTCTAAGAAAAGAGGTATAAGCACAGGCATAGATCACTTTTTTGTAAGAGCAAATAATATTGACTTAACAGCTTCAATCGTTGAAACTAATAACATATAACAGATAATTTCTGTATTGTTTTTGGTCTCCCTGGAAATGGAATGCAGATAAAACCGAAAAACCGAAACGAAAGCGTAACACTAAGCAACAGAAAGATTGATGCAAAATTAAACACTATAAATTGGGATAAAATACTCTCGATTAATAACGTGCATGATGTGCACTAGGATACAGGGTATATTTTGCAGTATTTATGAGAGCTCAATAATTGCACTGAAAACAAAAAAAAATTAAATAAAACGAGTGGATGAATGCAGAATTACAAATGGATTGTGAAAAGAGAGACAGGTTCTATAGAAGATAGCGAAGGGATCCAAGAAAGGCTCCGGGAAATAACGCCCAAATGAAATAAGGCCCAATTTTTTTTTTATATGAAGATTTGAAATCGTAAAATTTGGGCGTTATTTCATTTTTTTGGGCTTTATTTCATTTTCAATAAAAATTGATAATGAAATAAGGCCCACTGTGGACTTTATTTCATTTTGTTGTGGGCTTTATTTCATTTTTTTGTAAAAATTCTAAAATTTCTGAAAATGAAATAACGCCCAAAATTACGGCGTCGACTGAACTTTAATGTGGATATGCAGAACTTTAATGCATGCAGAAAGACCCAGAATAGATGAAAAATTTTCAACAAGGAGATGGTTTTGTTGGCTGAGGGTTTTAATTCCTGCCACGGCCGAAGGCCGGCATGTAGAAGGACACTTTGCCTGCGCAGAAAGACCCTGGATAGAGGAAGACTTTTCAACGAGGAGATGGTTTTGTTGGCTGAGGATTTTAATTCCTGCCACGGCCGAAGGCCGGCATGCAGAAGGACACTTTGCCTGCGCAGAAGGACCCTGGATAGAGGAAGACCTTCAACAAGGAGATGGTTTTGTTGGCTGAGGGTTTTAATCCCTGCCACGGCCGAAGGCCGGCATGCAGAAGGACCCTGGATAGAGGAAGACTTTTCAACAAGGAGATGGTTTTGTTGGCTGAGGGTTCTAATCCCTGCCACGGCCGAAGGCCGGCATGCAGCATGGCAAAATAAGAAAGCCATGCATTTTGGCAAAATGGGCGTTTTTTCATTAAAAAATAAAATAAGCCCCCCTTTGGGCTTTATTTAATTTTAAGAAATTTTCAAGTTTTTCCGAAAAATGAAATAAAGCCCACAAAAATGAAATAGGGCCCAATTTTGCGATAAATGCTGAAATGCGTTAGCTATGAAGCAATTGTTGGACTTACTGGACGATTTAATATACAAATACTACTCAGCAAGGAGATGGTTTTTCTGGCTAAGGCCTCTTGCTAATAAGGAAGACTTTTCAGCAAAAAATATGGGCTTGTTGGCTGAGGGTTTTAATCCCTCACTTAGAAGGACACTTTTTGCATGAGCAGAAGGACCCTGGATATAGGATGACTTTTGAGCAAAAAACATTGTTTTGTTGGCTGAGGGTATTAATCCTTGCCACGGCCGAAGGCCGGCATGCAGAAGGACACTTTTTGCCTGCGCAGAAGGACTTTTTTGCTGAAAAGTCTTCTTCTATCCAGGGTCTTTCTGCGCACGCAGAAAGTGTCCTTCTGCATGCCGGCCTTCGGCCGTGGCAGGGATTAAAACCCTCAGCCAACCCTCTGCCTCAGGGGCAGGGATTTAAACCCTCAACCAGCAAAACCACACCAAACCAAACCAAATCTCCTTGTTAAAAAGCCTTCCTCTATCCAGGTTCCTTCTGCGTGTCGGCCTTCTGACGGGGCAGGGATTAAAAGCCTCAATAAGTCCAACACTTACTCCATTACACAAGTTATTTTGAAGTCAAAGTCTTTTTGCGTGAGCGGCCTTCGACCGCGGGAAGGAAGTAAAACCAAAAAAGTTTTACTTCCTGCAATTTTAACTGCAATTTTATTTCTGCATTAAAGTTCCGTCGACGCCGTAATTTTGGGAGTTATTTCATTTTCAGAAATTTTATAATTTTTACAAAAAAATGAAATAACAAAAAAATAGCCCACAAAAGCCCAAAAGTTCAGTTTTTTTCGAAAATGAAATAAAGCCCAAAAAAGTTAAATAACACCCAAGTTTTACGATTTTAAATCTTCATATAAAAAAAAGTGGGCTTTATTTCATTTGGGCGTTATTTCCCGGAGCCGTACTGAGTGTGTTCTATGACGGAAGGAATTACAGAAAGCGCATCGACCACGTACGCGCTACCAGGCGGCGAGTAGAAGGAAGATTTAAAGTTCCAAAACACGCAAACAATTATGCCAGAAGTGCGTTGACAGTTCAGATGCCAACTCTTTTGAATAAATTTAGTAGACTTACCTAAATCTGCAGGTCGAAATGAAAAGTTAAAGAAACATATAATTCAAAAGCTATAAGGTATAGTAAATGTATTCGATAATTGTTGTAATGTTATATATCTCAGATACTTGAATTTTATTATAAATGTATGCTTTGTCTTGAAGTTTCTTGAAATATAAAAAGTGTTAATTTCACACTAGCAGTCAAACTTCCTTGTATAGTTTCGCTAGTTATAGTATCATATGTAACTAAATTTACCGTAGACCGAGCCTTGTATCAAAAATGATACATTTGACTTTTGTTTTGGCTAGGAAATATTTTTCGCTTTTAATCTCACGACTATGTTTTGTGGCTTTGTTTATTTTGTGCACTATAATTGTTTTAAGTAGTACATAGTTTAAAATAACAATAACAATAAGTTAAAAAAATCAAAACTTCATAATTTTATCCTTTGTATCATTTTTGATACAAAACAATATTCAAAGTAGAACCCAAAAGCCACGAAGTGGGTATTCCCATTCGCTTTATTCGAAAATTGTGAAGAGTGATAGTAGGAAGCTTGTCATTCTGGAGCATCGGCGGAAGCAGTCCCCTATTTTAAGCCGTCACCAAAAACGCGAGCAAGATGCCAGCAGTGTTACGCATCGGGTGATAAAAATAAGCAAACAATTCTATATTGCTGTATGTGCCAAAAACCAATTTGTAAGGATAAGCATGCAAAAAATATTTGCATTGATTGTTTAAAAAATAAAGAATGAGCAAACAATTTATTATAAAAATTAATAGATTTTTATACTTTTGTATACTATTTTATACTATTTTTATATACTTTTGATATACTATGTATCAAAAATGATACAAGGATAGGATTCTCAATTTTTTTTAAGGCTCGATCTAAGGTTAAACTGAATAACAATATATACTCGTTGTTAATATTGTAATACATACGATTATGTATGTCGTTATAATTTTTTTAAATAACCGATTATAGATCCCCAATGCCACCTCAAAGTTCACAAAATACACAAAAGCCAAATAATTCGTCAGGCAGCCAAAGCTAAAATAATGCTGAAAATGAAACAGATAAAGGAAAGCAGGAGAGGAAAGGGTTATCCCTTGAGCCATACGCTCAAGTACATAGTACGAATCTTTAGCGTTCCTGTACGCTGCAGAACGGACTCTAACCTCATGAAGTCTTTAGTAATATTTTAAAATGGGCGTGGCCCGCCCACTGGTGACAAAAATGACGATTACAGAAGAACAATACTCCTATCGTCATGAAATTCGCCACGAATATTCTCTCCCAAATGGAGAAAATCGAACCACTGCCACGCCTACATTTTAATTAATGATAATAATGCATCAAATTTGAGAACTGAATCTTAACTTGCAGTCCGGATTTAAAGCTAAAATTTCATTACGGCGTTTACCGTATTGGTGAAAGTCATCTCACAAAAAATGGGCGTGGGACGCCCACTGGTATCCCATACCATATAATGAGGTGTTTGTTGAGAAAAGCGGTTTTGTAAATGAGTTAATAGATGAAAATTTACTGTATACGAGTATAAGTAAAATGAAGGTGGGCGTCAGCCGCCCACTATTTATCTTTACTGCAACAGATGTGGGTGTAGGATATATGAGCTTCGGCCAGGCCGAAGTTAACGCTCTTACTTGTTCTTTTAATTTCTATTTTTTCAAGAAATACTTTTCTGAACAAAGAATTACAGTGCTCCCTAAAAGATGGCCAGAGGACATATATACTATAACTTTGATTAATTTTTTGCTTATTATATTTGTACATTAAATAAATATACTTTTTAAAATATACATATGTACATATGTATGTATGTACGTGTCAGAAAAGTCATGACATAACAATTCTTTAATTCTCAATATTTCTTTCATATTCTTATGTTCATTTTTTAAAAATGCTATCAAGTTTTATATGTATTTAGCTTTAGTTGAATGTTTTTTTTATTCTCTTCAGAGACAAAAGGTTTTTTCTCTGTTCAAAAAGGTTTTTTTCTCTGTAACGCGTGCGCCATCTTTTATGTCGGTATTTAAATATTGAAGAACCTTAACATTTATCAACCGACTGACTTGAGTAAGCCCGTTTTACGGCATGGTTTTGTAAAGCGTCAATTCAGTACAATTTTAACCATAAATCGCTTCACACCGAAACAAAGCGCGCAAATAGTGGCGCTGTACATTGAAAATAGTCGTTCAGTTGTGTTAACTCAACGTATATATCGTCGAAAATATCGTGGCCAAAAAGTCTGACAACACTTTTCGTCGTTTGATGTCGAATTTTGTTGGGCACGGGACAGTGGGATTTCGTCGACATGCCGTTCATAAACTCCGAAGACGGTCCAATGAACTGGTTGAAGCAGTAAGAGAGAGTGTTGCCGAGAACCCACATGTCTTGTCGTCACCGCGCTCAGCATTTTGGATTTTGGAAGGATGATTTGCATTTGTGTACGTATAAATTGCAATTGACTCAAAGAATATCGCAGCATTTTGCTTTGGCCAATAGAGGTGGCCATTTGATTGATGTGCATTCAAATACAAGTCCATATAAATTGTAAAGGAAAAAGTTAAATAAAAATACCCCATATATGGAGATCGGTTGTTTTTTTTTAAATTATTCAATATTCACATACCGACATAAGAGATGGCGCACCCTGTAGTTACAAGGCAATGCGATAGTACACAAAGATTTGTTGGAAAAAGAAACCAAATGACAATAAAATGAAAAGATATTCATTCTATACGTTGGTTAAAAAATTGCATAATATTTTCTAAATCCGTGAATAAATCAAAACTACAGAAATTATGTGATACGAGTATAATATGTTTTTATTTGCTTTTTATTACCTTCGAGTTTTATTGTCACGCAATCAAAGTCTAAGAAATAAGAAAAAATTTCATATAGTATCTTGGAAAACAATATTGATATATTGGTAAGGGGCAGAACGACAAAGCCACCACCACAAACAACAACAACAACAACGAAAAACGATCATCGAAGTACGAAATCAGCAAGTACGAAATTTCTTTCGTTTCGAAAGATCAAAAAATAAAAAAATAGCAATTTCTTTATTGAAGAATAGCGCTTTAATACTGACAGCTGTTATATATTAGTGTATCGATTCATGGGTGTGTTGGATGTGTGTGGGTGTATGTCGGCTTAGAAGTGTTGTACAAAAAACCAGTAGGTATCCATGACATTCACGGTTTCTTGTGCGAATGTACATACGTTCATTGTTAATTCGGTGAAACAGCGGAACACCGCAAACAGCAATCTCGAACAAACAACAACGAAAAAACAACAACAATAGATTCAAGTATAATTAGAACCTAAAGCAACAGGGCAAGAACTTAATTCCATTACATATTCCATTATTTTATGCCTCCAATTAATTCCATTATTCATTGCTCGCTTATACTGGATAAATTTCAGCATCTCTACTGATGAAACGAAAGATTTTAACTTCATTTTTAATAGAGAACTGTGTAATCCGAAATTATATAAAGGGTGGTTTTTTAAGCCCCATAGAACTTCAACTGGTAAAAAATAAAACAAAAAATTTAATTTTAATAAAACTGTTTTATTCACTCGAAAGACCAAGACATGGCATTAACACTTAAAAATGAACGGGCATATGGCCACCGCGGCTGTTTTTGACGTAGTGCATTTTGGACGTCCAATTTTGAGTCACTTTTTCGAGTACTGCTAGCCGTATGTCAAAAAAACACGAATAATGTTGACCTCCAAGGCGTCAATTGTTGCTGGTTTATCAGCATAAACCAGTGACTTCACCTGACCCCACAGGAAATAATCGAGAGGTGTCAAATCGCACGACCTTGGAGGCCAATTGACAGGTCCATTTCTCAAAATCAACTTTTCGCCAAATTTTGATTTCAATAAGTCGATGGTTGCCATCGCCGTATGGCAGGTAGCGCCATCCTGTTGGAACCACATTTCGTCTGGATCAATGTCATCCATATTTTCAAACAAAAAATCATTGAGCTTGGTGCGGTAACGATCTCCATTGACTGTAACGCGAGCACCGACTTTATATTTTAACAAATAACGTCCAATGATGCCACCAGCACGTAAACTGCACCAAACGGTGCATTTTTCTGGATGCAATGGAGTCTGTAGAATCTCTTGTGGATTCATCTCACTCCATATGTGGCAATTTTGCTTATTAACAAATTCATTAAATTCGAAGTCGTCTATAAGTTGCTCGAATCGACGACTGATTTTCAAAGTAAATGTGGATATTTTGGTAGCGTTGTTCAAGCGTACGTCTATTCACGATGATTTGCCAGACTATACTGAACATAAATAACAACAACAGCAGTCAGAAGGACAGCTTGTGTTGACAGATACCTATCTAAAGTTCTATCTAAGCTAAAAAAACACCCTTGATATACGAGCATATTAATATTCATCATATTCTTTTCTACCCTTTTTCACATCTAAACTCTTCTCTACAAACCTTATTGTTTTGATTATGATGATTTATACATTTCAAACTAACATTTCTCAGTTCTTCAATATTTCTTTGATTAAAATTTTTTTAATGTCCAATGAATGTGAATTCAAGAAGCTTTTGAGTGGAGTACTTTGGAACCATTTAGTTCAATCGCGAACCAGAAAAGGAATTCCCTTTCCTTTTTTTTTAATTTTGCACCGATCATACAAAGGGTCATATTATAAAATTTATGTCGACAACAGATTGAAAGATAGCCAGAAAGATCAAAAAAGCATGGAGCACTGCATTTTTATGAACGGTGAGAAAGCCTAAAAAAGCTACTTCTCACAAGTGAGATTTTTTAGGTAGACAGACCTGCTCCTTAGAACATTTATCAGTGGGCAGGTCATATTGTTTTTAATTGAAATTGCTGAAGAAAAATTTTACTTAAGGATAACATGGACTTTTATGGTCTTGAGTAAAATATATCCATGTGGAATGGCATTTTGAATGTAACTATTTTGCCTGGCCAGACCTATTTGTAGACAAAGGGGTTAAAGTAAATACATACTTATGTACACTTCTCCGTATAAATACTCGTATGTACATATGTATGTGACATATTTTCTAGCAAATACAAATGATTGCCTTCGGTTTTTGGCCCACGAGAATCGTAATCGCCTACTTTCATCAAATAAAGAACAAGAAAAAGTTATCGGAACATACAAGAGTACAGTGTCATAGCTACCTTTTCCTGATTAATGAAACGTAACTAGATTAGCGTGGATCCCTCTTAAATTATTAATAAAAAATACAATAAAAAAATAAAAAAAAATTCACATTTTTTATAATTACTTAGACTCTTAACGAGTCTTGTATACGTTCTGTTAGTGATATTAATTACCGACATCCATAGAAAGGAAAAGCGAAAATCGAAATCTATTTTGGATTTACATAAAAACCTCTTTGATATAATTCAAAGTTTTATTGATCTCAATGATAATGTGACATCTTTGTTGTGGGCTAAGGACTGTATAAATTACTTTCATAAGGTTTTAGACATTTCATTTATGTATGTATGAATGCGAATAATAGTCATCTTTTGACAAACGGAATGATCGTTCTCGGCCCTTTTTTCCTTTTTGTACAATACTGGAGCCAAGACCTTGGAGCACATGGAAAATCCTTACCCTTAAACCTTATATAGAAGCACGGACCACAAAACGAAAGACGAAGAGATAGAGAGATTGTAAAATAACTTAAGGCCAGTTATATTAGCCTCATTAAACGTTATAAAGAATGAATGCGCATATACGCAAATATTATCGAACAGATGACTACAATTTGTTCAATATTACCTGGCTGGTTTAAAGGACGAGAAGGACATGTTGGCTTGGCCCGCATTGCATCGACCATTGGACCAATCAACGCTAAGTGTGGGGGAAAAGTCTAGTTGTGGGGCTCATGCCTGCAGTAAAACTATACATACTAATAAAAACAGCCATTTGAAGACGAAAACCAATAATGATAATAAACACTACAACAACGGAAACAACAGCAACGACAACAGATCATCTGAACACTCTCAAATCATGTTCATGTTCAAATTCCAAATGCAACTGTGTAATTAGTTTGGAAAAATTTATCGGTTCTCCGCCCTCGTCGTCATTGCCTATAACGGGGGCGTCATGCATTATGCTTTTGTACTCATTACGAGAGTTCAAGGCAAGTTTAATTATCAACGTTTCTCTCGTTTCGAATGACCTAAAGCGGCATTGGATCGACATTGAAGTACCTAAAATATTTCTAAATGCAGATATCAAATGAACGATTGACTGACCGACTGATTCGGTACTTATTGAATATGTAACTTGGCTACCAATAATTATATTTAATGAATGTATTAGATTATTGTTAATTACTGAAATTTGTCAATATCATCATACTCGTGCATACAACTTGGGACAATATGTGCGTTACGTTTATGTATTTATGCGTACTCGGGACAATATATTTCCATAAGATTTTATCCTTCAGATATTCAAAGAAAAAAAAAAATTAAAATTTTATGATTATATTTTATGTATATAATGTGAGGGTGAAAGTCGGTCCTCGTTTTCACCCCACCAACAATGACCACGCACTCGCATACTCATCTTTAATTTATAAATTTATTTAAATTTTAATTTGTAATTTATAAAAATGAATTTAAAATAAGAATGTAATAGAGTTAAGATAATGAAGTGTTACTTTAAGAGCGATCATGATCACCATGTGAGAATAACAATAGTCAGTATGGGAAAACAGCTGATCTCGACAGTCTCGAAATACTCTCGCGAGACTCAAACAGGACAGACCATGAGGTTATGAAGACAGTGAAACGATTGAAGCAGTCAGTCAAGCGGCGCACAGTGGTCCAGAATAGAAATTCATCGGCCAAAAATCTGTAACTTTTGAACGGATAGGATTTTTTGAATGCGGTTTTTGCAATCGACAGAGAAATGTTGAAATATCTTTGCACTGTCACCGAGATCTATGTAGATGTCTCAGGGTCAGAGAAAAGTAAATTCTTAAAACTTTTTTGTACTTATCTATAAACTGAGGATATATTCGTAATGGCTGTGAAGTTTCAAGTGCATCCGTTGAGTTTTTCATAACTTTTTGGCCCCCTGAAAAGGGGTCTATTTTTTGATGCTTTGAAATTAAATATCTCCGCCATTTTTAAAAATTTCAATTTCCGATTTTTTTTATTACATTATATGGGGTAAGAGTTTAAAAAAAATGGGGAAAAAAATTTATATATATTTTGAAAAAAAATTTTTTTTTAAAAAAAAACCACGGAAAATTAAAAAAATTATAGCCCAACAGTCGACAACAAAAAAAAATTACATTTTTCTGATAGCCTTTGAGATAACCTTTAATCGTATACCCGCTTTCGTACCCGGCAGACCACGGCCCTAGGCGCTGGAGCCCTCTAAATGGTCTACATTTTTTCTTTTAAAAAAACAACGAAAAATTAAAAAAATTATGGTCGACAACAAAAAAAATTAGATTTTTCTAATAGCCTTTGAGATAACCTTTCATCCTATACCCAGTTTTATACCTGGCAAACCACGGCCTTAGGCGCTGGAGCCCTCCAAATGTAGAATTTTCAAAAAAAGGGTACTTCAGACACTAAATGCATAAGTATTTCTTTTTTTAACCCTAATTTTTTTTCTTTATATACTCCTGAATATTACCTGTTTAAAAGTACCTGCTTCAAGGCCAAAAACGAAAATAATAAAATACCTGCGAGGTCAATGTTGCGGTTTCTACGCCTGAATATTACCTGTTAAAAAGTTTCTGCTTCAAGGCGAGAGACGAAAAGAATAAAATACCTGAAGGTCAAAGTTGCGGTTAATTACAATTTTCTTCAAAAATTCCAATTCTTTATATGTATTTTTTTATATAAATATTAAACATTTGAAAGATTTTTGGCATTTAGTTTAAAGGAGTGGATGGAAGGCGAACTCTGCATCATTTATCAGGCAGATAGCAACGAAGGACGTGGAAGGCCAACTAAAGAGTTTGAAGAGAGCAGTAAAAGATCCTAGAGACGGAAACTAAAAGATCTTAATGAAAGTTTGGAATATGAAGACGCTAAACGCAGTTTAGTACACTCGTTGCATTCAGAGCGGAAATATCGGAAAGCCGAAATCATCGAAAAAGTTCTTAATGCGAGCCCTTTAAGGACAAAAAGAATTCTTAAAAGCATACCTACACCAGACCAAGAAAGGACGTTTACACCTGAAGAGGCTTTAGCATTATGCCTGGATTTAAAAAATTGGTTAATTATATCAGCCAGAAGGTTTTTCTCGGACCCACAACAAACTGCTACAATCACAGGAGTGGACTACAACTTAATTTACAGATTTAAAATTATTCTTGAAGTAATTGCTTGTAATCTAAAAATAGATGCAGCATAATTCGGAGAATATGCAACGGAAACTGTAAAATTATATAATGAATTGTACCCATGGCGAAATATGTCACCAACAGTCCACAAAATTCTGTTTCATGGAGAAAGCATTCAACACCATTTATTGCCAATAGGAGATTTATCAGAAGAAGCTCAAGAAAAAAGAAATAAAGATTATAGATTCTTTAGGGAACATAACACTAGAAAATGTAGTAGAGAAGCAACAAATGAAGACCTTTTTGGAATTTTATTAGCCACATCGGATCCATATATTTCCAGCTTCCGGTATGTGTGGACTACAAAATACCCAGATATAAGTCCAAATTGTTACTATTAAATATTAATAAAAATTCGGAAAGAGAAAAATATTTACAATCTGTTTTTACAAAAATTGTATAATACTCGTATATAAAGAAATATATAAAAATTGTAATCTAAAAATAGATGCAGCATAATTCGGAGAATATGCAACGGAAACTGTAAAATTATATAATGAATTGTACCCATGGCGAAATATGTCACCAACAGTCCACAAAATTCTGTTTCATGGAGAAAGCATTCAACACCATTTATTGCCAATAGGAGATTTATCAGAAGAAGCTCAAGAAAAAAGAAATAAAGATTATAGATTCTTTAGGGAACATAACACTAGAAAATGTAGTAGAGAAGCAACAAATGAAGACCTTTTTGGAATTTTATTAGCCACATCGGATCCATATATTTCCAGCTTCCGGTATGTGTGGACTACAAAATACCCAGATATAAGTCCAAATTGTTACTATTAAATATTAATAAAAATTCGGAAAGAGAAAAATATTTACAATCTGTTTTTACAAAAATTGTATAATACTCGTATATAAAGAAATATATAAAAATTGTAATCTAAAAATAGATGCAGCATAATTCGGAGAATATGCAACGGAAACTGTAAAATTATATAATGAATTGTACCCATGGCGAAATATGTCACCAACAGTCCACAAAATTCTGTTTCATGGAGAAAGCATTCAACACCATTTATTGCCAATAGGAGATTTATCAGAAGAAGCTCAAGAAAAAAGAAATAAAGATTATAGATTCTTTAGGGAACATAACACTAGAAAATGTAGTAGAGAAGCAACAAATGAAGACCTTTTTGGAATTTTATTAGCCACATCGGATCCATATATTTCCAGCATCCGGTATGTGTGGACTACAAAAAACCCAGATATGAGTCCAAATTGTTACTATTAAATATTAATGAAAATTCGGAAAGAAAAAAATATTTACAATCTGTTTTTACAAAAATTGTATAATACTCGTATATAAAGAAATATATAAAAATTGTAATTAACCGCAACATTGACCTCGCAGGTATTTTATTATTTTCGTTTTTGGCCTTGAAGCAGGTACTTTTAAACAGGTAATATTCAGGAGTATATAAAGAAAAAAAATTAGGGTTAAAAAAAGGGGAGACAGTCAAAATCCCGAATTACAAAATCCCGAAACGACAAAATCCCGAAAAATTTTAAAATCCCGAAACGACAAAATCCCGATGCGACAAAATCCCGAAACGACAAAATCCCGAAAAATTTTTAATACCGAAATGAGAAATCCCGAAAATCACGAAATAAAATTTAAATTAATGAAGAAATGACATTTAAGTCAAAATTTTCTCCGAAGCGATGTACGCGCCTACTTGCCTTTCTTTACAATGGCAGAAAAGCAAAGTTGTAATATCGAGAGAATTTTGTTGTCTGAAGGTTATAATCTACAATTTGCAAAAAACTTCACATGACCGTGAGGATTCTACTGATTGAGGGTTATGATCCCTGCCGCGGCCGAAGGCCGCCAATACGCGAAAAAACTTGTATGCAAAAAACTTCACATGACCGTGAGGATTCTGCTAATTGAGGGTTATGATCCCTGCCGCAGCCGAAGGCTGCAAATACGCGAAAAAACCTGTATGCAAAAAACCTCACATCACCTCACCTCAGAGCCTCCGAGAGGGCTCTGCTAAAATTTTTTTAATAATGTTTTTTTTTATTTTTTAATAATAATTTTAGAGAAGTAAAATAAGAGTAATTTTTTATTACTTTCTTGGAATTGTTTGCTAGTGGTTTTAAAATGTTCAAGAAGATAAAGAATACCGAAAAACTAGTTTTGTAATTTCGGGATTTTGTTATTTCGGGATTATGTCGTTTCGGGATTTTGTCATTTCGGGATTTTGTCATTTCGGGATTTTGTCGTTCGGGATTTTGTCTTTCGGGATTTCGTTACCAACCCAAAAAAAGAAATACTTATGCATTTAGTGTCTGAAGTATCCTTTTTTTGAAAATTCTACATTTGGAGGGCTCCAGCGCCTAAGGCCGTGGTTTGCCAGGTATAAAACTGGGTATAGGATGAAAGGTTATCTCAATGGCTATTAGAAAAATCTAATTTTTTTTGTTGTCGACCATAATTTTTTTAATTTTTCGTTGTTTTTTTAAAAGAAAAAATGCAGACCATTTAGAGGGCTCCAGCGCCTAGGGCCGTGGTCTGCCGGGTACAAAACCGGGTATACGATTAAAGGTTATCTCAAAGGCTATCAGAAAAATGTAATTTTTTTTTGTTGTCGACTGTTGGGCTATAATTTTTTTAATTCTCCGTGTTTTTTTTTTAAAAACAAATTTTTTTTCAAAATATATATAAATTTTTTTCCCCATTTTTTTAAAACTCTTACCCCATATAATATAATAAAAAAAACCGGAAATCGAAATTTTTAAAAATGGCGGAGATATTTAATTTCAAAGCATCAAAAAATAGACCCCTTTTCAGGGGGCCAAAAAGTTATGAAAAACTCAACGGATGCACTTGAAACTTCACAGCCATTACGAATATATCCTCAATTTATAGATAAGTACAGAAAAGTTTCAAGAATTTACTTTTGAACACGTTTTTTTGCCAAAATTTAAAAAAATTAAAATATTTTTCGACTTTGGAGCCCTACGGCTCTGACTCTGAGACATCTACATACATAGATCTCGGTGCCAGTGCAAAGATATTTCAACATTTCTCTGTCGATTGCAAAAAACATTCAAAAATTCCTATCCGTTCATAAGTTACAGATTTTTTGCCGATGAATTTCTATCAGAGCAGACCTCCGAGTTGACGAAGCAGGAACGCGAACAACAGACGGAGAGCGAGCCGGACCTAGTAGGTCGTCGGTACGTTGTAACGATACAACGACAGAGTTATAACGACAGAGACAACAACAGACGGAGAGTGAGCCGGGCCTAGTAGGTCGTCGGTACGTTGGAAAAGACAGAGACAACAACAGAGAACTAACGGACATTTTGTTTTTCGGACGGAAGTGGACATTTTGTTTTATTACATATAATTGAATATCTCTTTTAAAAAGAGAGCCGGCGGAAATCTGCACGATAGTGACTTAGCTCTAACTAGTTTAAGAATAGGGAAGAAATTTAATAAAGTGAATAATAGAAAAGAAAAAAAACAGTGTTTTTGTTTTCTTTTCCCCGGTCCTCTGCGAATCAACAAATTTTCTGTCACGAACCCTGGACATCCGGTGAGCATACCCGGAGCCGAGAACGGTTCGTCACAGTGGCGCCCGAGCAGGGACTCAACCGCAGAGAAAGAGACAAAGAGACAAAGTGAAGTGAAAAATAAACAATAAGTCCTAATAAAATAAATAATAATAAAATATAATTTTGTAATAAAAGATATAACTGAAAAAATACCGAACGTAAATGAACTTATATAATAAAGAAAAGTGAGGTAGGAACTTTCAAAAAAAAGGGGAAGAGAATTTAGTTAAAAAGTAAATAATTTTAATTATTATTTAGCCCAGTGATTTTTTTTTACACTCAAACAGATAAAAGCAAAGCACCATACCAAGCAATTGTCAACATGCCGACTACCTCATGGGTATACTATTTAAAAAAGGGGGACCTTTACTGCTACGCAGTCGAATTTGGTCTCGACACAACAGGGAATGTTACCGAATTACGAAAGCGTCTAGTGTCTTTCATCACCAGCCAAGTTTTGGACGACGATATACGCGTCTAGCACAATTGGAAATAAAACACCAGCGTGAGCCTTCGCCAAACCAAAAGATTCAAGAAGTCAGCGCCGAGGATCTCCCTCCCAAAGTCGTCATCCCAGAAGTCAAGGACACGCTCAAAAGTCAGAGCATTCGGAATACAACACACACAAACCATAGCCAGCCGCAACAGAACAGCCCACCGATGATGGTGATTGATCAGTCTCGGAAGTGGTCAATTATATATGATGGGACAAAGGATCCAATATCCTTCATAGAGAGGGTTGAAGAGTTGACAGAAGCATACAACATTGACCCTAATCTCATACCCCGGCCTATGCCGGAGCTTTTGAAAGCTACCGCTCTAACATGGTTTCGTAATAATAACGAGCATTGGACCTCTTGGGGAATGTTCAAAAAGGATTTCCTAAAATTCTTTCTACCAGCGCGATTCAGGCAACGTTTGAATGACGATATTCGTAACAGACACCAAAAGATCAAGGAGCCCTTCAAAACATATTTGTTAGAAATACAGAACCTAATGCGACATGCTGGTTACTCCGCAGAGCAACAACTCGAACGAATTTTCCAGAATGCTCACCTAGATTATCAATGGTACATTCGCTGGAAGGATTTCGCCACGTTAGCCGAGTTGATTTCCATGGCCGAAGATTTTGAAAGCATCAAGGAACGCCAGTCAGAACAATCCCGAAAAGAGCAACATCGATTAATCATCCAGGATACGGGAGCCCAAACCACGCAACCACCTGGATCACAAGCTCTTAACTACGATCGTGACGAGGTGTTTATTAACCCAAGATCGGCTTGCAGAAAGTGCGGGCAGAAGGGACATTTCGCTCGTCGTTGCCAGAATCCACAGCTCCTTTTCTGTTGGACTGGTGAACGTCGAGGAGTGCGCACAATACAGTGCTGTAACAAGCCGGGAAACGCTACGGAATGGTCCGAACTGAGGATAGGCCATCACCCCACGAATACATCCTCCAATACCTTACAAGACGAAGCCAACCGCATTCGTGCTCACGTTCAGCTGAACGGCATACCTGCTGCCGCCACCATCGACACTGGAGCTTTCGCAAATTTTATGAGTAGGGCGTTCGTAGAAAAACTTGGGAACCAATATAATTATGTGCCCATGGAAGCAGACGTAACCATGGCAGATGGCTCAGTACAATTACTGCACAAAGCCGTAACAACAGAATTAACATTGGGAAATTTTGTAGGCCAATTCCACTTTATGATTATGCCTAAAGCCACCGACGATGTAATCTTGGGAATGGACTTCCTACCCTAGCCCTCGTTCAGTTGCGGTGTCGATATTACTAAGCGATAAGTCGCTTAGTAATAGGAACCTAACGAATCGCAGGATCACCACGGACACCAAGCCTGGGAAAACTATGAAAGTCGCCGAATTTCTAGAAACAGATTTACAACCGTTTTCAAACAGGAAAGGAAAACACAATGTGGTAGCTGACGCGCTGTCACGACAGCCGAGGGAAGCATTGCAGCGAGTAGTAGTAAACACTATACCGACACTTTCCACGTAATCCAAACAACGAAGACTGTACTCCCTGGAAACTCTGTGTACCAACGCCTTTACGTGAAGAAGTACTAAAACAAAACCATGACGCTCCCAGCGCCGGTCATCTAGGGATCCGCGAAACTATACATCGGATCACTAACCGGTATTACTGGCCAGGTATGTTCCGCGACATAAGTCGCTATGTGCGGACTTGCGACTCGTGTCAAAGTGCAACGATATAAAACAAATCAGCAGGCACCGGCCGGGGAAATGCTCATCCGAGTGCCCGAGGAACCATGGGCAACGCTATGTGCTGACTTAGTAGGACCACTACCGCGGTCTAAGCATGGGAATTTGATGCTTTTAGTAATAATAGATAGATTTTCAAAATGGACGAAGCTAATACCGCTGCGAAAGGCCACAACTGAGACGCTAATAAAAGGATTTCGCGAAAGGATATTGGCCAGGTATGGGGTGCCCAAAGTGATTATCAGCGACAATAGGACGCAATTCACCAGCCGAAACTTCCAGCGATATATGGAAAACATCGGAGTTCGCCGGCAGTTTACAGCTCCCTACACTCCACAAGAAAATCCGACGGAGAGAACAAATGGTACGGTGAAAACTATGATAGCCCAACTAATTCAAAACCAACAGAAGACTTGGGATGATCTCTTACCAGAAATCTCACTCGCCATTAACCCTGCTGTCTCGGATTCTACAGGCTTCAGTGCAGCCTTTTTGACACAGGCCAGACAACCGCTTTTGCCAGGCGCCTTGTATGATGCGGTTACTGTCGGGACTGGTGCAGATCGAGCGGGAACAGTCACGACAGCCCAACAACTCCAGGAGGTTATAAAAATAGTTCAATACAATTTAACACGGGCTGCACAAGACCAAGCTCGACACTATAACTTACGACGGCGCCATTGGGTACCACACATTGGGCAACAGGTTCTAGTCAAGCAACATCTGGCCTTAAAAGCAGTTGACGACTTTAACTCGAAACTAGCACCAAAGTACTGCGGGCCGTACACGGTTATTGGGCTTACTTCACCCGTAATCGTCCGACTGCGACAAAAGGCGAGCACGCAAGACCGCGTAGCCCACATCAGTGAATTGAAAACCTTTTACACAACTAACGACTCAACCCAGGCAGAAGTGTTAGCCAAACCATTGATGAACCTTTCTCTTCTAGGCACAATGAGCGATCAATCCAAGCCATCCCAAGAGGAAAGATTCCAGCGATCCATTGTAAAATTCCGGCAACGGCCGACAGCTAAGCTTTTTGATCTGCCGCAGCGGCAATGTGAAGGTCACCGAGCTCCCGGCGGCCCAGTAAGGGGAAAGTGTGAGGGTGAAAGTCGGTCCACCTCGTTTTCACCCCACCAACAATGACCACGCACTCGCATACTCGCATCTTTAATTTGTAACGATCATAAATCGTTACAAATTATTTCTTAATTATTAACCGCTTCAAACTCATAGAGCTTCATAGCCTAGTGGCTAGAGTAGTCTACTCACGACCAGAACAGTCCAGGTTCGAATCTCGGTACGAGCAACATTAAAAAAAACATTACAATTTATTTTTTATAATAATAAAAATATTCCGTCGCCATATAATTGGTAAAAATTATAAAAATACTAACTTTGAAAGGAATTGAAATCGTACCATCGATTTCTCACAGTGCAAATAAAAACATAAATTAGCACACAAACAGGTACATATAGACGAACATACACATCAACAAACAAATAAAGAGACGATTACAAACAGATGCACGTTTCCCTTTTTGCTTTCATTTTTGCATGAAGTGCATATAATTCCCGACCAGTTTAACAAGCTTAATACTCTTAAGACACGTTTTTGCGCTCATCCAGCAACCTGAGCTCAAGACAAAATCTGTCATATACAGGTGAGATGGGTTTATAGCCCTCCACATTTAAATACAGAGGTTTATTTGATACAGGTTCAAACCCGTCTCCGTTTACGAACCAGTTCGCTGGGGAGTTTTGTGGTCTTGTGACCAGCTCTTTTTGATTTACGAACCAGTTCGCTGGGGAGTTTTGTGGTCTTGTGACCAGCTCTTTTTGATTTACGAACCAGTTCGCTGGGGAGTTTTGTGGTCTTGTGACCAAACTCTTTTTGGCTGTTACGAACCAGTTCGCTGGGGAGTTTTGTGGTCTTGTGACCAAACTCTTTTTGACTTACGAACCAGTTCGCTGGGGAGTTTTGTAGTCTTGTGACCAGCTCTTTTTAAACCTTTTTTTTTTGTAGTATATAAGAAAAACCGCGTATTAGTATTAGTAACTCGCTAGAAATTGTAAGCAACCGTCAGTTGCCAGGCACTCTGCCTGTCTATAGAAAACTCCTGTACTCCGGCATTTCCATCTTTTGTAAGCGACCATCAGTCGTCGGGCACTCTACCTGTCTATAGAAAACTACTAATGTACTCCTGCATTCCCATCTTTTGTAAGCGACCATAAGTCGTCGGGCATTCTGCCCGTCTCATAGAAAATAAGTAGATTAAGCGAAAAACCTTCTGCCTCGTCCGAGCTGAGCTATCAGTTAGCCAGTGAATTGATTGACACGTTAGTCAATCGTGTGGAATTCGGTAACGGTGGTGAACTTCCCGGAGGGTTACGAGATCCCTCGATAATGGACACTGGGGCCGCTGAGGATACCCCGGCTCTAAAGAAAAACTCGTTACAAATTTATGAATTTATTTAAATTTTAATTTGTAATTTATAAAAATGAATTTTAAATAAGAATGTGATAGAGTTAAGATAATGAAGTATTAGCTTAAGAGCGATTATGATCACCCTGTGGGAATAACAATAGTCAGTATGGGAAAACAGTGAGCCGGGCCTAGTAGGTCGTCGGTACGTTGCAACGATACAACGACAGAGACAGCGACAGACGGAGAGCGAGCCGGGCCTAGTAGGTCGTCAGTACGTTATAACGACAGAGACAACAACAGACGGAGAGCGAGCCGGGCCTAGTAGGTTATCGGTACGTTGGAAAAGACAGAGACAACAACAGAGAACGAACGGACATTTTGTTTTTCGGACGGAAGTGGACATTTTGTTTTATTACATATAATTGAATATCTCTTTTAAAAAGAGAGCCGGCAGAGATCTGCACGATAGTGACTTAGCTCTAACTAGTTTAAGAATAGGGAAGAAATTTAATAAAGTGAATAATAGAAAAGAAAAGAAACAGTGTTTTTGTTTTCTTTTCTCCGGTCCTCTGCGAATCAACAAATTTTCTGTCACGAACCTTGGACATCGGGCGAGCATACCCGGAGCCGAGAACGGTTCGTCACAATAATTATAATAAAATGTTTTCATCCACAGTATTCATAAATAAAGTCAATTATCGCGCTTTATGATAAAATGTATTAAAGGGTTATCGCATTCATAAATAAATTTAAACTTAAGAATATATATAAAGAACCTTAACTCAGTGCATCTAAGAATAAATTTATTAACCGACGTCATCTTTGTGAAACCAACTAATAACATTCGTTCTATTTATGAATAAATTCACGCAAAAGTAATAGCATTTATAAAAAAATTTTTTGGTTTCATTTATTGGTTTCACGAACAAATATATTAACATTTCATGAATTTATATACATTACAGTCAATAATATTCGTTGCCTTTAAGAAGAAAAATTATTACGGTAAATTTATTATTCATTAAAAATTTCTTTTATGAATTCTGTCCGAAAAAGCATTAAAAAGGGTTTTATTTTCACGCAGAGTATGAAATTTCAAAGGCAGTATGAAAACGCAAACTGTTCCACATGAAAACATTGAAGTGTCCAAGCGTAAAAAGAACTTAAACGGTTCAATTTATAGCATCCAGCAATAATAAAAGCGCAAAAAAACAATAAGGTCGAACAATAACCACACCCAACAACAATTAAATCAGCTTCAACACCATGGACCATTTCTGTCATTGCTGTCGCTGTCAATTGTCAGAACTGTTCTTTTCTGTACCATCACTCCTAGCCGCTTTCTTTGTTTCCTCAAATGGTCCGACAAAAAACAGCAGTATGTAAAGATCGTTGAATTGTTGAATGAGGCTGAAACTGAATCTGAAACTGAAATAATATCGTACAATAACAAAAGTAATAGTAAAATTACAAAAACGACTGCACACCAGCGGGACAAGAAAAATAAAAAGCCAAAATGGGGCAAATTTTCTCCTCGCCACTCATTTCCGTTTCCCAAAAGATTCCTTTAAGTGAGCTCAAATTGTTTCCTTAATAATAACTGTCATTATAAAGCGTCTTGTCACAAAGCTATTTATTGTTTATTGCGGCATTTTTCTAGTCAACACTAACCCCATCACTAACACCAACACCAACATCATCACCAATACCAATGCGAACAACAGTAATTCAACCAACCCACTGCCGCGGGCCGTGTGCCGCGTTTTAGACTCTTTATGATGACGTCACTTTCAGCAAAAAGGCATGTTGTTGCATGGTGGCCAAACTAGCGTTGCTGGACACGAGCCAAGACGTAATTCGTCACGACTCCACGGAACGAAGGCAGGAAGAGGAAAACAATTACTGAATGCTACACAGAGCCAAAACACCACATAAAATAGAACAAAAACAATCAGATTTCTCTATGCTTTTCATCCAAGAAGGAAGCTTTATTAAAACCATAGAGAAAATCTGATTAATTTAAAATTTAAAAAGAAAGTCATATTAAAATACTAATTCAATAAGAAAATCTGTTGTTCATAAAGACGATCTTATTAAAATACATATTCGATAAGAATATCTTATTGTTTTCATAGAGACGATCTTATTAAAATACATATTCAATAAAAAAATCGTATTCTTTTCCAGTCTTATAAAAATAAAAATTTTTTTTCATGTTTTTTTATTTCATTTTATTCATACAAGATTTCAAGAATATTAATCACAAAATTTCATGGTTCAAGCCTGAAAAGTAATATGCTGTTATTTGTTATTTGTTTGCAAAGTATTGTATGTATTTATAAAGACGGAAAGTACTCACAACTGAGAAGCAAAGATCGTCCATTATAAACAACGCCAATGTAAAAAAAATTAATACGAATTATAGATCTGAAGTAAACCTGACAGCAAAAATATTACTCTCAAAGTTCCGGCCAGACAGACGATATTTTATAAGAAGTGTTTCTTATTAAAAGAAGTATATAATAAGAATTCTTCATACTTTCATACATACTTGTTTATTTCATGAGTTTTTGACATTTTGAAGTTTTGAAAAATATGAATTTCTTATTAAAATCACGAAATTTATAAGATTAACTTTTTGTTTCAAGACAATAAGATTTTCTTTATAAAAATAATAAGATTTCTCTATGAAAAAAGCATATTATTTGTATGTTTCAATAAGATTTCATAGTAAAATCGCTCAATAAGGAGATCTTATTATTTTTATGTGGTACTATTTTTCTCTGTGTACATTATTTTTTGGCGGCATTTATGTTTATTGCGATAAACGCCTGCTGCGCTGTACTCGTTGCGGTGTGAAAGTGGCGAATGATTTGCGGTCGAAATGCGCCCGCAAGAAAACCGCTAATTGGACGATGTCTAGCGTCATTGTCAAAGCGGTAAAAAAGGAAGGGAGCGGAAGCAAGAGACAGAAGAAGAGAAAGTAGCGATAAGAAGAGAAGGAGAGAGAGAGAGAGAGAGAAATGAAGGTTTAAAAACGGCTCATAGATAGCATAAAAAAAGGATTCTAAGTATCTCTCAATCAGCTTTCATTTTGCAACATTTGGCGTTAGTAACACACAAATACAAAACTACTTCAGTGGAAGAAAATAAAAAATATTACTCATATTTCGACTATTAAATTTAGTTAAAATTCTACAAAATCCTACAATAAAAGTGCCCCTTTGCCACAACCAATTGTAACCAAAACCGGAGGTACACCGGAGGTAAGATGTTATACGAGTAACAGTCCAAAATAAAAATATCTAGCTTCTAAGGCTAACCGTAGTTATTTATTTAACCGTAACGTAGTTATTTATTTAATTTTATTATTGCAATATGCTAAAAAATCACGAAGAACACTACCAAAATGCAATTGCTTTCCATGACAAATTTGCGACGAATTCTTCTATGAGGTGTGGTGAATTCAGACGATATGGAGCTCGTCTTGACATTTTTTAAAAAGTTCGAACTTAGAGTAATTTACTCAATTTGTTTATTGGAAAATGCTTAAAAATCAGGAAAAACATTACGAAAATGCAATTGCGTACCATGCAAAATTTGCGATGAATTTACCTACGAGGTGTGGTGACTCGTCTCTACTTTTTTAAGAATTCCGAACTAACAGTTATTTACTTAATTTTATTTTTGGATAATGCTAAAAAGTCACGAAAAACACTACAAAAATGCAATTGCTATTGTATGTACAGACGTACAGAGTCACTACAAAACTAGTATAAATGGATTCAGGGATGGTTAAAAAGTATATTTCCGTTAAAATCTGGAATTCGAATTTTTCGCGATTACAATACTTCGTTTACAGCGTACAAGGAAGTACAAAGAGATAAGCGAACAGCAAACGGCAAAACGTGAAGTACCTCAAAAATGTGCAGCTTAAAGTCAAATTATTGCTCAAATGATTACTATTGGGACCCTACCCCTATACGAAAACCGATTAGTAAAATATCAAAGAGTAAAAATTCTACAGGACTGCGCAATGCCTCTGTCCTCAGATCTCGTTGCACTTCTATTACGGTCGTTTTATTGTACCGTTTTCTAAACAACTCTTCATCGTCCTGTGGGGGTAGTTGTCCTCAAAGTGATAAACAATTTTTGAGCAACAACAGCAACAACCGTTGCTTTAAAACAGCTTTTAAAGTAACAATATCAATACAATATTAATATAGTATCTATAGCAGGGTTTCTCAATCTAATATGATTGACAGCACACAAGAAATATCTGGAAATATCTGGCGACAAGTCTGAATATAAAATATATAAAAATCGTGCAATGTTAATTATTGGTCAAAGACTCTTGCGGCACATTCAACAATTTATCGTGAAACACTGGTGAGCCGCGGCGGACAGGTTGAGTAACACTGACGCAGAGGTTGTTGAATAATTCATCATACTTAAAAGTCGAGTTTAAAGTTTTGTCTTTTTGCGTCGTCCACTCTTATTATTTCCCTCCCCTCTCACATTTCTACAATTCTTTGTTGTTTACGGGCAAGGCAGCTTCTTTCAAAACATTAAAAAACAAAACCGAACAAAAGCAGAATGAGAAAAAAATTTGTTTAAAAATACTACAGAAAAAAAGCTTCTCGTACTGCTCGTAATGATTTACTGGAACATTTCCGATGCACAAACAACAGGAAGAATAAGAAGAAGAAGAACAATCACAACGAACTGTCCATCCAACCACAATCAGCCCTAGCTGCAGCTTCGTTTACTTTATTTTCTTTCACTTTTTAATTAAACATTAACAAGTAAAACTGGCGAATGTTAAATGTCGAATTGCAGCAAATGAACGACTGCTGCTGACTGCAGCCGTACCCCTTTCAACTCCCGCCTTCATCATACACCACCCTTCACGATTGTTCCTTTTGAGTTATCTTACGCGCCAAACTTATTGAACTGAAGCGGTACGAAAATACGGGCAAAGGAAGTGGCAGATCGGCGAATCTGCTCCGCCATGAAATACATAAATTGGATTTAATTAATATCTGTGCAGGTTGCTAAGTACGAAGACCTGATAGAGTAATAATACACACCGATATATCGACGCACGCATACCGGCATACACTAACCCATTCGCAATCAAGGCAGAGCAGCGCAGCGCATTAACCATCGAACGACTTCATTTAGGCATCTTTCTTGTTTTTTTTTTGTTATGGTAAACTCTATCGGAGGCGTCCAAAATTTGAGTGAGACAGCCATCAGGACCTTAAGATAAACTTCGAAGTTTTGTAATTGACTATGGACAGTCGATGACGATGGACAGTCTATCAGTCCATCGAGAGTAGGTAAGAAATAAAACTGTAAAGGGCTCACCCAGTAGTTCACCGAGGACTTCCATTCCATTCCATTCCATTTTATTGAATCAATTAAAACTTTTTGAGACCTGGGATTGAAAATTTCCGAGTCCTCAGAAAAACTGTACTTGCTGGCGGCTCCGGGAAATAACGCCCAAATGAAATAAAGCAAACTTTTTTTATATATGAAGATTTGAAATTGTAAAATTTGGGTGTTATTTCATTTTATTGTGGGCTTTATTTCATTTTTTGGTAAAAATTTTCAAATTTCTAAAATGAAATAACGCCCAAAATTACGGCGGCGACTGAACATTAATGCTGAAATGAAATTGCAGTTAGCTTTTTTTGATGTAATTCCTTCCCGCGCTCGAAGGCCGCTCACGCAAAAAGACTTTGGCTGCAAAATAACTTGCCAGAGATTATAACCCTCAGTGGGCTTTATTTCATTGGGCCGAAGGCCGGCATGCAGAAGGACCCTGGATAGAGGAAGACTTTTTTAGCAAGGAGATGGTTTTGTTGATTAAAACCCTCGGTCGACAAAACCATCTACTTGCTGAAA
The DNA here is from genome assembly GCA_949752815.1 of Conops quadrifasciatus. Lineage (NCBI taxonomy): Eukaryota > Metazoa > Arthropoda > Insecta > Diptera > Conopidae > Conops > Conops quadrifasciatus. Next base: position 28,559,620 of record OX457078.1, on the reverse strand, counting down.
AGTCTTCCTCTCTTCAGGGTCCATCTTCTTTGCTGAAAAGTCTCCATCTATCCAGGGTCCTTCTGCGTGCCGGCCTTCGGCCAAGCCAGGAATTATAACCCTCAGTGGGCTTTATTTCATTTGGGCATTATTTCCCGGAGCCCTTACTGGCAACTATGGAATTAATGGAAACTCATTAATAAATTAATTGATGTAAATATGCGCTGGAATCATAGTCACTGGAAGCTCTGGAATTAACGAATACGCTCAAGTTATAGCCATAGGGCCATAGGAACAGGTAGTCCCTGAAATCTCTGGAATTATTAAAAAAGTTCGCTAAAGTTCCCACTTAAAGAGATTCCAATCTGTTTTCGTAAACGTAAATTGTTCAAATTTCTTTACTACGCGATACCGAACGTGCTGCAATCTACGAAAACAGATCAGATTGTATGAAAAGAATATGCGAAGAGAAAGCCATGAACATATCCCTAAGGATATACCAAACGGTATTTTGTATAAATAAAATTTCTGCTCTCAACGGAAACGAAATTTTATACATACCTCAAGGACTCTAAAAGCATAAAGAACACGACGAAAATAACAATGCAACAATTTTGTTGTATTGCTTCCATTGATATTTCGAATTGAGTACACAACACATACAATGATATCCCGAATACGACGGGACGTGCGACAGTTTCGTAACGCAACAAACTTTGCATTTCGCGAGACAGAAAAAGGAAACAAATGCAGCAACGAAAGACATCGATTACCGATTGACAGACGTGTAATAGCGTAAGTAACGAGAAGATGGGTTGGGTGGAGAAATTGCGACACTTGACACTTGAATGTGAGAACTCTTCGGTGATATCGAGGACAAATAAAAAAATAAAAAAGGTCACCACTTCAAAAATAAAGTGGTGGTAAAGGCGTGAAAAAATGGTCGAATTTTCATATAAAAATTTTGAATTTTTATTTCGCTCTTATGCAACAAAGTTTTCAAAAAATTATAGCAATCTGTAACTGAGAAGATCAACAAAATTATTGAAAATATTGAATAAAATCAGTGCATAAGCTTTCTGGACATGACTTAGTCGCCGTAGAACTAAACACTGAACACAAGTTAGTCGACCAAAATCAAACGAGATTTTCCAAGATTTGATCCCGTCTCGGATCACGTCTGATGTGAAAAAGTCCTTCTCATTTTGGATTTCTTATAAGCCAAAAGAGATTACTTCATTCAATTTCCCTCAAATCTGAAGACGAGATCGGTACAAAAACGGTAAGTGCCTGTCTCTCTTTGTGAGCGTACAACCACAAACAACAACAAATTAAAAAATATTGAACTCGAGAAAAGCTTGGATATTTTTACTGACAAATAAATTTATACCATAGTTCTGAATTAACTCAATTGTTGAATGTGTATAGGCATTTTAAATATAATTGTTTTGAATTAAAAAACATAAATGTAATATAGAAAAACTTATTGACAAAACGTAGAACGACGAGATCGGAGCGTCAATTTAAAATTTGTAAAAAAAAATTAAAAGAAAATCGGAAATTCTATTAAAAATGCGTATCTTTCCTTTGTTGAAAAGTAGTAGAAAAATAATTTACAGAATCGATTGATTTTGTAAAAGTTTGATAAAATATACGGAATGGATCACTTCCTTAAAAAATTTGCAGGATCTGTAGATAGTCTAAAAAAAGATGAAAAGAAGCAAGCAAATGATTTTTCCGTTTATCGTATCTAGTTTTTAAACCTGGAGGTCAACGCGGCTAAAGGCTCTACCTAAACCACAATAAAAATCTTTCGGTTAAAATATGAGATACTTAGGTTCAATTTTTAATCTCTCCCCCCCTCCCCCCAACACACACATTCTTCGCCCATCAAACCATTTATAATACATACATATTTGCAAATTCGCAAATACTTGAGGAAGGTAAAATGATAAAATTTCCGCAATAAATTGCTTACTCATATTATCCTGTGGTGCCTTTATGGATAACCTCTGTCTGGAAGCACAATGTTTTCTCTTCCCACTTTCCTTTCATTTGTCCATTCTTTTCACATTCCAATTCATTGCAGTCATAAACTTTAATAACAAATATTGTTTAAATATTTGCGTAATTTTTGCATACTTTGTACCATAACGTTATAGTACAAAATTTATACTATACGGTATGAAAACGAACGCAGTAGAAAAAGAAAAGCAAAAACAAGAAACGGAGCAAAAGCGGAAACCAGGCCAGCAACAATCAAAACAACCAACACTGGCACGATACAAAGTAAAACGAACGCTTTATTGTAGATTAGTATTTTTATTAAATATGTAGGCGAAATTTGTCCGCATAAACTTCGTCGTTGTATCGTAGTAATGTATGTATCGTATATCTCACATTTAAGGTAATGGCCCAATGCACGCTTGCTTGCTTCGCTTTCTTCAACTTTAGAGCAAGCAAAATTTAAAGCAAACAAAGTATGTAAGGCCACATATAAAATAGAAGCTTGTTTTCTTTGTTTCCCAGTTTTTCATAACGACAAAAAAAATACTGCTACGTAAATTTTAAATTTGACTCTCTAGGTCCGATCTCTGCATTGCAAATAATCCAATAAAAATCAAAAGTTGGTTGTTTCTAATTTCACAGATTTATTTTGTACACTTATTATTTTCTACACTTATTATTTAACACTGGTCAGCTTGCTTGTTAGATGGCACGATGTATTTCTCTCAACAATCAAATTCGACCTATATCTGAAATTATCAAAATAAAGAGCCATTTTCTACCGTTAAGTAACCGATGCAACTTTCACTCTCCCACTCTCTTTTTATCTTATTCAGAAAACCACTACTTGAAAACGTAAAAGCTCTGTTGAATAGAACATTGTTTAATTGCTTTGTTTAATTGCGACTTTGCTTTGAGACGAATAAAGCCAAGCGTGGATTTGGTCCTTAATAATAGACCAAATAGACCAAATAAAGATCATGCCAATAGAATAAAAATTGAAAAGTTTCGGGAAGAAATAGCTAACGAAATTAATTATTAAAATAAGTTTTTTGTACTTATTTTATTAGACATTAAATAGTTATACATTAATATACATTTATATTTTTATATACATAAATACATATACATTTAATAGATAATTACTAAATGAGAAGCTATAATATAAATGTATACATAGTATATACTATGTAATATATAGTAGTATATGAAGTACATCCATGTATAATATACAAGTATATACTACATATATGTATGCACATAGAAAAATATTCAAAGAAAATTAATTTGCATATTTAAATTGCCAAGGAACCGAGCCAGTAGCGAAGTTGAAATATGGAACAAAATCATTTCGTGTATTCGATGGTCTTGCAATTTGGGTATTCGTATTCGTATCTGCTTGAACTACGTCGCTCATAGCTTCTCGCTCAACATATATTTCCTGAAGCAAATTTTCACGTTCCCGAAAGCAAAGTGCACGCGGCTAACGTGATCTTTGCACTTTATTCCATTTTGTTTTATCCCAACGTACACCAAATGAAACAAGAAAACAAAATGTTTTGTTTTGTTAACTTCTGTTTCGCTTGGTGTGTGTTGGAATGAAAAACGTTTTCTTGCCTTATGAATCAAAAACGTTTTGTCTGATCCGGTGTGGGTTCAGCCTTACGCAAGGCGAAAGATGTATAATATGAACAGCTGATGCTAGACCGCAGCTACCGAACGACTCAATTGAATTTTCACTGAAAAATCCAAGCATTTCTTGAATTTATTTAATAAATTCTTAAAATAGCTCCAATCTGGTAAGGATGTGGCGGCTGAGTTTGTGTACAAAGAAAATGAAATTGCAGCTAAAGCAAAATAAATAAAAATGCTCACATTTCACATACAAGAATATCGGTTCTGATTCAAGCATCGCAAAGAGTTCCTCGTCTTGTCAGACAATTGTGACAAAATTCCAAGGAATTATATAAAAGCTCAGAGAGATGATCTTCAGCTGTAAATTAAGGGCAGAGTGACAGGGATTTGACAGCCGAATGACAGCCACGTTAAGGGAATAACCGCACTATAACGCTAGTAGCCGCTCTCGTTCTCTCGCCTTACCTCACCCTAAGCCCCCGAAGTCCACGAGATTCTCTTACGGGCGCGAGAAACGTACCAGCTGAGTTGTAAATCCTTCATTTAAAGATTATATAGACATTACATTATTAGGACACTACAAGAGTAAATTTCATCAAAGTGACGTTCGCTGAAATTTCTCTAGAGCAAGGCTTCTTAAACTTTTTGGTGTGGGGACCCTATAATATTAACGAACATTTTGTGGAACCCATTAGTACTGCAAGCAAATCTTTTTGCAGTTTTAGGACATTAATTTTAAATTTTAATTTTAAGACATGAGACAAAATTAAATTAAAAAATTGAGTTAAATCAACTTTTTGTTTTTGTAGCCACCTATCTATGATTCGTGAAAATATTTAATAACAATTATATTAACGTGCAGATTTTTGATCTAAGTACTATTCGTTTATGGGGTCAAGTCGAGATACCACCTCTTGATGGTTGAGGGATGGTACCACTCGCGGGCATTGCATGTGCGTACACTTGTTTTGTGCTACGGAGTGTGTACTGCTGCTGGCTGTGGGTCAACCGGTAGCGGGGCGGCCCCGGTGAATGATAACTGGCCTGCGAGCAATGCGCGGGAGGGCAGGGCAGGAAAATGCGCAAAATATAGCCTCCTTTCTGCCAGGACCGTTAGTCGCGGCGTATGTCGCTCCTGCAAGAGGTGGCCCTGCACTTACAGAAGACTACGGATCTAGACTGGGAGGTCAATAAACATCCCCCCTAATCCAAGGTGTTACGCGACCCGTGCCTATTGGACGGTTTGCAGTCAGGGATAACCGACTGTATTCTAACGGAGCCACACTGATACCTGGGCGCCTCAGTGTGTAACGGTGCCCTTACCATGCTAGCGGGGGCTATAGCATGGAGGACATTCTTTCCCCCACACTCGTGGGACCAAAATAGAAAAACAAAAACTAAAAACCAAAGAGGTCGGTCCTCTTAAAAAACCGAACCCTGGGGGTGTCAAAACCCCCATCAAAAACGTGGTTGGTGATAACACGACCAAAACTGTTGAGGAAGGAGCTACTACCCACAGTTCAAAGGTTTTGACGTCAGGCCAGAGAGCTGGTAGTGTTCCGGATTTGGGCAGAGCTCTGGAGGGACCAGGCTCTAGCAAGGGTAGGGGCGCTGCACCACAGGCAGCTAGCTTACCTCCGCTAGTGCCGTCGGCAATGCCAAGAGAGCTGTGTCAGCTCCCGTGGCAAAGGCATTCGACGTGGCTGGCAGTTCTAAGGACACGGGTGTCCCTGTCGGCCAAAGGAAGCACGCCCGGCCCTCGCGCATAAGATATCAGAATCTGCGTGCCGCGCGGAGGCTGATACAACAACATGGGGAGGCAGATCCAACAACTCTTACTGCGGAGCTGAGATCGTCTCTGGCATGGGCGAAGAACGTTACTGATACACAGTACGTCCGGCCCATCACGAGCAGCCAAGAGTCTGCTAAAAGAAACCGGTCCCCTGCTAACCATCAAGCGTCTGGGTAAAAAAGGGCTAAGGTGCCTAGCGCCAAAGCACCTGCAGTCCCTACGCCCAAAACGTTCAGCGAGATGGCCAAAACTTCGCTGACCCTGGCGGTTATTGACAGGGGTGACGAGGACGGTGGTATCTCAAGGGATAACTAGAGGTGGGTTGAAAGTGCCTTAGCTTCAACCTTCCTTCAGGTCCTAAGAGATATGCCGGGCCCCGTCCCCAGTTGTCAGGATGCTGGGTGGTTCCAGGGTCGGGTAAAACTGATTACGTTTGGTGACCAGAGGTCTGCAGATCTGTACAAGGCTGCAGTCGGAAAGGTTGGAGAAATCTGGCCTGGCTGCTCACTAGACGTAGACGTAGTCAGCAGGGAGAGTATCCCCAGCCGTCCGAGGGCGCACGCATGGATCCCATCAGCTCCGGCCGATGAGGCTTCCATACTCGAGATTATTCGAGTGTGCAACCCGGACATTTCCACCAATAATTGGCGGTTGACAAAGCTGGGTGAGGTGGACGGGGCAAGGAGGCATGTGAATTTTGCGCTGAGATCACGTTTTTGCGCTAAACGCGGAATCCATGCCTCATCTGGAGAAGTCGAGTGGGGCTATCTACTTCGGTTTTAGCAACATTGCTCTGAAAATGTACAGAGCTGATCAAAAACCTGATCTAACGAAAGGAGAGGAAGCTGACGTTCGCGAAAAAGCGTCGTTCGTCCCTCCAGAACTGCACCCGTTTCAGTGCTCGGACAACGCGATGAGCGTTTAAGAGGAGGAAACTCTTCTGGAATCCGGTTCTGAGACAATGTGTTTCAAAGCCCTCTTCGATGATGACAGTATTCTCGACTCAGATGAAGAGGTGGAGAAAATAGTGGTGGAGGTGATCGATAGTATTGCGGATGCTTCGTTGTCTGCAGATCAACCTCCACCACTCTAGGGCTGCCTGTGCAGCATTAGTGCTTCGTCTGAATGCAGATGAAGCAGACATTGTCTTCATCCAGGAACCTTGGGTTGTTAACAACCGCATTTCTGGATTGAAAACACCAGGGTTTAAGACCTACGCTATGGCTACTGCAGGTGGGTGTAGAACCTGTGTCATGGCCAGGCGTGACCTAAACATTTTTCTTCTATATAATTACAGTTCGAGAGACTTGACTGCAATCAACCTGGATGTGGACGGGGCGGAGCATTGGCTGGCGTCGGCATACCTACCGTACGACGCGTCGAAGCCGCCACCTACAGACGAGCTGAAGCAGTTCGTCAGTGACGCTGACAAAAGGCGGAAGGGCCTGGTAGTGTGTTGTGACGCCAATGCACATCACACACTATGGGGCAGCACTGATGTAAACGAAAGAGGTGAGTCACTTTTGGAGTTTATTATACAACACAATATTGCAATCTGTAATAGGGGGTCCTACAAATGAACCTACATTTATTGTCAAAAATAGGCAAGAAGTTCTGGACCTAACCTTGGCCTCAGACTTTATTGCAAATAGGATCGATGGCTGGAAAGTCTCTCGGGTTCAGTCCTTTTCAGACCATCAATACATCGAATTTAACTTCCTGGTTACACAGGGTACTCGGGAATTTCCTCCTAAAAGAAATATTAGGGGAACTGACTGGGACATTTAGAGACGAACTTTTTCAAGGTTAATAAGGGAGGTTCCCTTCACGGAACCCAGGGATGCCGGGGAGCTTGACTCTCAGGTCAACGGCATCACACAGGCTTTCAATTCATCATTGAACGAGGCGTGTCCTGTGACAAGGCCATCGAAGAAAAGGAAGACACCGTGGTGGTCACAGGAGCTAAGGGGGGCCAGGGAGTCTTGTAGGAAACTTTTTAATAAGGCCAAAGCCACTAGGGCGGAACAAGACTGGCTCAACTACAAAGAACAACTTAGGATCTTTAAGAGGTCCATTAGGAAATCGCAAAGGGCATCATGGCAACGTTTTTGTAGTAATATAGAAGCTACTTCAGATGCATGTAGGCTAAGGAAAATCCTGGCTACTAACCCAACTTCTTTGGGTAATATTAAAGGGAAAGACGGAAGGTGGACAGCCTCCAGTGCTGAAACTCTGCGGCTTCTGATGGACACCCACTTTCCGGAGTGTAGCTCTACGCCGGCTGTGCAACTACATACACAGGCCGTAGTGACACAGGACGGACTCAGTGCAATAACAAAGGAAAAGATCCGGTGGGCTATTAGTAGTTTTAAACCCTACAAATCCCCCGGACCCGATTGAAATCCAGAAAGTCTGTGATATCATTACTCCCAGACTGGAGAGACTTTACGTTAGTTGTCTTACTCTCTTATATATTCCTTTAATTTGGAGGGAAAGCAAGGTAGTATTCATTCCGAAAGCGGGTAAATGCTCATATACAGAGCCTACCGATTTTAGGCCTATCAGTTTGACCTCGTTCTTATTAAAGGTCATGGAGCGACTCTTGGATGCTTATATACAAGGTAGGATTGATGAGATTGGTCCTGGCAATTATGCGAGGAGTCAGCATGCTTACACAAAAGGGCGGTCAACGGAAACCGCCTTGCATGCGCTCACGAGTATCATTGAGAAATCCTTTCTCCATAAAGAGTACGCTCTTGTAGCGTTTTTAGACATTGAAGGGGCTTTCAGTAAAGTGAAGCCGATAAGCATAATAGAGGACCATTGTGGGGATTGTAGCGCAACTGTTGTCAAACAGAAGGGTCACATCCCAACTGGGTTCCTCGGTTATAACGATGTACGTTAACAGAGGAACACCTCAAGGGGGGGTTCTTTCACCTAAGCTATGGAATATTAAGGTAAGCGATATGCTTTTAGGGGTGGAAAGCACCGGTTGTAAGGTAGTTGGCTACGCAGATGATGTGCCAATTGCTTTTTCTGGTAAATTCCCATTCACTCTTAGAGACATAATGCAGCACTGTCTAAACAAACTAACTGAATGGACAAGAAGCTGTGGTCTGTCGGTGAATCCTAGCAAGACGGACATTGTCCTCTTCACTAAGAAATATAAACTACCAGTGCTGACATCGCTGGTTATCGATGGAGTCCAGATAACCTATACGGATAGGTCTAAATTCCTAGGACTAATACTAGATAGGAAGCTGGACTATAAGCTAAACATTGAGTGCAGAACTAGGAAAGCTATGGTTGCACTCTACTCTTGTAGGCAAATTATAGGCAGAAACTGGGGTTTTTCTCCGAAAATTGCGCATTGGATATATGTGGCTATCGCTAGACCCATTCTCATGTATGGGGTAGCAATATGGTGGTCAGCGCTGAAAAAGTCGTCAAATCTGAAGCTCGTTAGTAGAAGGTTGAGTCAGTCCGGCCAATGGACCAAGTGTAACTACGGACATAGCTCTATTCTGAACAGTACTATGAATTCGGCGGATTTGGTTGACTACCAGATCCCTAAACCCTTGCTTGAGAAGAAATTCTCTACGCATATACCCCAGAGGTCAATGTGGGAAGGAAATATTCCTGGAAGAAGAGGGTACTTAAACTTTTATACCGATGGATCCAAACTAGATGAAAAGGTTGGGTTCGGTTTGCTTTTTCGTTCCTGAGTACTGTAGCGTCTTTCAAGCAGAAGTACTAGCAATTAAAGAAGTGACGAAATGGCTTCAAGTTAACGTTCCTTCTACAAGGAACATCAACATTTACACAGACAGTCAAGCGGCCATTAAAGCGCTAGAATCCATTCACCTAACTTCCAAGGTGGCAATAGGGTGTAGGGAATCCCTGGATAAGCTGGGTGACTTCTTTAATATACACCTAATATGGGTGCCTGGTCACAGGGATATACCGGGTAATTGTAGAGCCGATGAACTGGCATGGGCTGGAACGGTATGTGGCGACTTCTGTTCGGAGAAGATTGGCATGCCGTTATCAACATACAAACTTCTCTCCCTATAAGAAGCAATTAGAATTTCCAACTTAAGGTGGGCTAACAAGGACAACTGCGTTGTTGCAAGAATGATGTGGCCGACACTTAACATGAGGAGATCAACACATCTCCTGTCTCTTCAGAGGAAGTGCATAGCAGACGTGGTCGCTTTACTTACGGGGCACTGCCTAATAGGAAGGCATGCAGCAAGGCTGGGAGTGGCTTCAAATGACTTCTGTAGAAGTTGTATGGACCCGGAGGAGGAAGAAAATATCTTCCACCTACTCTGCGGCTGTGCGGCACTTGCCAATAAGAGATTTAGATTTCTAGCGTCTCACTTCTTTCAGTCTTTAACTGAATTAAACGATATAGACTTGGCGGATTTGAGAAGCTTTGTCGGCAGCTCGGGCTGGTTTAGGGCGACTTGACATTAGCGAGCTACCTTTTTAGGGGTAACTCCGGGTTGGTCTGACGAGTGGACGTCAGTCAGGTGGTATCACAATGGGCCTTACTGGCCTAAGTGAGCTGGTAATTAACCGGCTGCCACTACACCTAACCTAACCTAACCTAACTATTCGTTTATCGCTCGTTCTGCGTCTAAAATCGACCTCTTAAGTAGGTGAACTACCATGCAGGCCAGAGATAAGGAGGACACTCGACTCGAACGCTTGTTCAAGACGTCTTGACAGTTTCAGGGGTTGTCTGAAATGCTTCCATTTGATTTCAAATCAAGCGGTAACTTTCGGAAGCACTGTTGAAAAGATTATCACATGATTCTAGGCTAATTCATCGCGCAGCAATTCATCGCAACAGCAATTCATCGCAAGACAAATTTATCGTACAGCAATACATCGCGTAGCAATTCATCGCAAAAAAACTTATCGCGAGCCGAAGCAGAAAAATTTATTTTGAGAATCGCGCGATTTTGTAATTGCTGCGATGAATCAGCCGGGACCTTATCACCAGAGCTTGAAACTTTTATAACTTTTATTAAAAAAGTCTTTGAATAAGAGTTATTCAGTGACTTTAATTTTTAAAAGTCTTTCATAACAGTTATTCAAAGACTTTTATTTTTAAAAGTCTTTCATAACAGTTATTCAGAGACTTTTAAAATAAAAGTCTTTGGATAACTCTTATTCAAAGACTTTTAAAATAAAAGTCTTTGGATAACTCTTATTCAAAGACTTTTAAAATAAAAGTCTTTGGATAACTCTTATTCAAAGACTTTTAAAATAAAAGTCTTTGGATAACTGTTATTCAAAGACTTTTATTTTTAAAAGTCATTTACAAAAGTCTTTTTTTGATGATGCGGTGCTCAAAACGACTGAGGCTTTTTACACGTGGTAGGTGAGTGACAACCCCCAAAGTGACCCTCTGGGGATAGGAAATGTCGTGAAATGGATTTTGGACATGGTGGGCGGTGGGTGTGGACCCCCAAGGTGGTCACACGGGGGTTTTTTGACCAAAAATTTGTTATTGCGCAAATCGATAGTAAATATCGTGAAACGGATTTTGGTCATGGTGGGCGGTGGGTGGAGACCCCCCAAGGTGGTCACACGGGGGTTTTTTGACCAAAAAATTTTTATTGCGCAAATCGATAGTAAATATCGTGAAACGGATTTTGGTCATGGTGGGCGGTGGGTGGAGACCCCCCAAGGTGGTCACACGGGGGTTTTTTGACCAAAAAATTTTTATTGCGCAAATCGATAGTAAATATCGTGAAACGGATTTTGGTCATGGTGGGCGGTGGGTGGAGACCCCCCAAGGTGGTCACGGGGGTTTTTTTACCAAAAAATTTTTATTGCGCAAATCGATAGCAAATATCGTGAAACGGATTTTGGTCATGGTGGGCGGTGGGTGGGGACCCCTAAGGTGGTCACACGGGGGTTTTTTGACCAAAAAATTTTTATTGCACCATTCGAAAGGAAATGTCGTGAAACGGATTCTAGACTTGGTGGGCGGTGGGTGGGGACCCCCAAAGGGGTCACACGGGGGATTTTTACCCAAAATTTTTTTTATTATAGGAATCGATAGTAAACGTTACGAAACGTATTTCGGATAAGGTCCGAGGGGGATCGGGTGCCCCCAAAGGCCCCCAAGGGCGGGGATTTCGGCAAAACAAAGTTTGTACCTAGGTATGTGAGTTCATGGAAGGATCTCCTGTTTTGGGACACCCAAAAGACTTATAAATGACTTTTAAAAATAAAAGTCTTTGAATAACAGTTATCCAAAGGGGAGACAGTCAAAATCCCGAATTACAAAATCCCGAAACGACAAAATCCCGAAAAATTTTAAAATCCCGAAACGACAAAATCCCGATGCGACAAAATCCCGAAACGACAAAATCCCGAAAAATTTTTAATACCGAAATGAGAAATCCCGAAAATCACGAAATAAAATTTTAATTAATGAAGAAATGACATTTAAGTCAAAATTTTTTCCGAAGCGAAGTACGCGCCTACTTGCCTTTCTTTACAATGGCAGAAAAGCAAAGTTGTAATATCGAGAGAATTTTGTTGTCTGAAGGTTATAATCTACAATATGCAAAAAACTTCACATGACCGTGAGGATTCTACTGATTGAGGGTTATGATCCCTGCCGCGGCCGAAGGCCGCCAATACGCGGAAAAACCTGTATGCAAAAACTTCACATGACCGTGAGGATTCTGCTGATTGAGGGTTATGATCCCTGCCGCGGCCGAAGGCCGCTAATACGCGAAAAAACCTGAATGCAAAAAACTTCACATGACCGTGAGGATTCTGCTGATTGACGGTTATGATCCCTGCTGCGGCCGAAGGCCGCCAATACGCGAAAAAACTTGTATGCAAAAAACTTCACATGACCGTGAGGATTCTGCTGATTGAGGGTTATGATCCCTACCGCAGCCGAAGGCTGCAAATACGCGGAAAAACCTGTCTGCAAAAAACCTCACATCACCTCACCTCAGAGCCTCCGAGAGGGCTCTGCTAAAATTTTTTTAATAATGTTTTTTTTTATTTTTTAATAATAATTTTAAAGGAGTAAAATAAGAGTAATTTTTTATTACTTTCTTGGAATTGTTTGCTAGTGGTTTTAAAATGTTCAAGAAGATGGAGAATACCGAAAAACTAGTTTTGTAATTTCGGGATTTTGTTATTTCGGGATTTTGTCGTTTCGGGATTTTGTCATTTCGGGATTTTGTCGTTCGGGATTTTGTCGTTCGGGATTTTGTCTTTCGGGATTTCGTTACCAACCCATCCAAAGACTTTTATTTTAAAAGTCTTTAAATAAGAGTTATCCAAAGACTTTTATTTTAAAAGTCTTTGAATAAGAGTTATCGAAAGACTTTTATTTTTAAAAGTAAAAGTTAACAGTTAACTTTTACTTTTATTTTTTAAAGTAAAAGTAAAAGTTAACTTTTATTTTTAAAAGTAAAAGTTAACAGTTAACTTTTAACTTTTCAAATAAAAGTTAAAAGTTGACTTTTATTTGAAAAATTTTTTGAATAAGAGTTATTTTCAGGCTCTGATTGAAAACATACATATATGCCAGTTATTGTCTGATTTTCACTTTGTGTATGTATGCAATCGTATTGATTGCCGCATTTATTCATATTCGAATTCGCAGGTGTGTTTATATTTTTTCTCTTATTTTTTCTAAATAGGTATGTACATACTCTTTTTCCTCTTGCTTGCACTACATTCCGTTTTCCCCCATATTTTATAAAATATTTTTTCTACTGCTTCATTTCATTCTTCCTGTTCATCTCTTCGCTGTAATTCCTGGGAGTTTAGTTTACTTTTGCTTAACAAAACCACTTCAATTTCGAACACTAAAACCTCGCTCACAAGCACGCGTAATTTACAGTCTATTCAGGCATTCATACCCGCTTCCATTGAAATCCATACACATACACCCACACCAGCTCACACCAATCTTCCAGTAAATCGGCCCATTTCCTTCCACTCACGCATTTTCAAATACATTCCCGTACATGACTCTTGAAATGCCGTATTTTGTTTGTGATCAACGCGATCCCAGCAAGAATGTATGGAAAGAATGCCAGGAATGCACCTCTGACTCGTTGTTTTATCGCAAAATTTTGTTAACTGATAAACAATCCACAAGAGACCCTACAGACTCCATTACATCCAGAAATATGAACCGTTTGGTGCGGTTTTCACGCTGACACCATTGTACCTTATTTCTGCATCGTTACCGTACCATGATTAATGATTATTAAGATGCAGTAATATGACAAAATAACAACATCCCGGTTATTTTGTAAATCCCGAAATGAAAAAATTTCATAGCGACAAAACTTTGCCAACACTTAGCAATTACGATTTAGGGTCTCTCTAGAGCAATAGAGAGTGTAGAGTTAGTCTTCTTCGCAGAGGTACTCTAGATAAAAAGGAACCTTGGTTACTGAGTAAGTTTTGGACTTATTGACCGTTTTAATTTAATCGTCTTCTGCGGCTGTAGGCCGCTTACCCAGAGAACTTTAAACGTAGAAAAAATTTGGTAGCCATGAAAGTGTCGGATTTGCTGAATGTTGTAATCCTTTTTTGCGGCCGTAGGCCGCTGACGCAGGACCCTCTAGAAATTTGATCCTAATTTCGTTCTGTAATTAGAGAGTGTTGTCGCATCGGGATTTCGTTGTTCCGGGACATTTTTCGAAAGGAATTCCGTTACCAATTGAAATGTCGTTACCAAACAATGATATTTTGTGTGAAAATACGGATGACATTGATCGGGGTATCAAGATGTGGTTTCGACAAGAACGCAACGTTACGTACTAATTGCCGTCGCCATAGGCAACCATCAAATTCTTAAAATCAAAATATGGCGATATTATGTAATTTGTCACCTCTCGGCTATTTTCTGTGGAGTCACGTCAAGTCACTCCAGCAACAATTGATGCCTTGGAGGCCACCATTATTCGTGTTATTTGTGATATACGGCCAACGGTTCTAAAAGTGGCCCAAAATGCGATTCATCAAGAAAAACACTGTGGCCAAATTCCTGAGATCACTTTCCAATGTTAATGCCATAACATTCAAATAATAAAAAATATAAATATTTAAATAAATAATATAATTTAATTAAAATGACATTTTTTGTGCTGTTTTACAATATGAAATTCTATCGGTCTTAAGAACACACCCAATATTTTCATTTCTACTTGAAAATTACTTAATGGCCGTATTCATACTCCTTGGCTTAGGCATAGTCTTGCCTTAGCACTAGTCTTTGTCTTACCTATTAGCCACCTTAGTCTTTGATTATCCTTAACATTATCCTTATCCATACGGTGAAGCCCTTTCTTTATCTAATCATTTCGACCAGATATCAATAACTTTCTGAAAGTTGTTTAAGAAAATTACGGGAATTTTTTTACCGCTTTGTTGAGGCAAGATATACAAAAGTATGCGTCTTTTTTGGAACTTTTTTAATTTTGTGGCCAATAGTTGAGGAAAACGAAATGCTTTATGGCAGCCTGGTGGGTTTAGGGAAAAATTTTTTATATGAAAATTGATTTTTAGAACCCTACTTTTAAGAGCGAAAGATGCGCACAAAAACAAGAACATACATTTTTCATATAGCTTCCTCTAACCCACAAGGTTGCCCTAAGGCAGCTATTACAAAACGGTACCAAAACCACTTATAATAATAATTTTACATAAAACAAAAATTGTTTTCTCAAAATATATATCTATGTACCTACAGAAACATTTCGAAATCTGTTTGGCACTTAAAAAATTTCGAATTCCTGAAAAATGTTCAGCAATTTATTTGTCCGATCACACACCATGCGTACATAAAACAGCCTCTGGCACTTGTTTTAAAGACCTGTTTTAAAAGGCGCGCATTGTGTAGCTGCAAGTCTCCCTAATGGCTTGCATAACGGTTTATTCCAAAAAGGCATAAGAGCGAAATTTTGCAGCAATTTTAACGATGGCTGCTTTGAGGCAGCTTTATGGGTTAGAGGGTTAAGTTTACTTCCTGAGAGAATAAAGGTAATGATGATAAATTAATGAATCCTTTTGTGGTAGAAATTCAGGTCTAATAGTTTGTTTTGTATACCAAGTCTTTTAGCTTTCGAATAATTTTTTACAAAAAATGTGTTTTCTTATTTTCTACAATATTTCCCTTTTTTTTACAAACAAACTTTAATGACGTTTTCCAGGGACCAATAATTAACCAATATGAGATGACATTGTTTTTATGAAACAGCAGCTGGTTTCGACGACAGCGAATGGAATTCAATAAATAAAAACAACGAGAAAATACATTTGTTTCTTTGTTTCATGTGTTATTTCATTGCTTCGATGATGATGACTCCGTTCTAGACTGGGAGCAGCACAGAGAGTGGGGGAGAGAGATCGAGCATAACGTGAGTTTGTATAGTGAGATCAGTGGACCAGTTTGTGTATGAGGGGCTCATTTTTCAAATAAGTACAATATAATAATTTATATACAAGTAAAAGTATTTTAGAAACTGAATTTTACTAATGAGAAGGACAAAATTGCACTATAACTTCAACTTAATTAAGGTCTTTATCTAAATACCGCATATATTTTTTTTTATCTGGGTGTTAAGTTATTTGTTTTTCTTAACGAGACTACCTACCCCTTTTTTATATATTACCGTCAAAAAATGGGGAATAGCTTAAAACTTTTTAACACATACTGATCCTATTGATATCGACTTCAGTGAGTTCATTTATACTATTAAAAGCAAAAAAATAAAATGATTCATAAAAAATAAATTTTATGACTTAATTAGAATAAAACGAAACGTGTAAAGGTTTCTATAACTACTATCCGAAGATTCTTAAATTCTTCGGAATTTAAGAACTTAATTAAAAAAAACAAAAACTGGCTCCGGGAAATTCGCCCAAATGAAATAAAGCCCACTTTTTTATATGAAGATACGAAATTATAAAATTTGGGTGTTATTTCATTTTTTTTTTTGCTTTATTTCATTTTTTTGTAAAAATTATAAAATTTCTGAACATGAAATAAAGCCCAAAATTACGGTGTCGACTAAACTTTAATGCAAATAAAATTGCAGTTAACTTTTTTGTATTTAATTCCTTCCCGCGGTCGAAGGCCGCTCACGCAAAAAGACTTCAGCTGCAAAATAACTTGTGCAATGGAATAAGTGTCGGACTTATTGAGGCTTTTTATTTCTGCCCCGGCCGAAGGCCGGCACGCAGAAGTACCCTGGATAGAGAAAGGCTTTTCAACAAGGAGATGGTTTTATTTAACCTGAGGGTTTTAATCCTTGCCACGGCCGAAGGCCGTCACGCAGAAGGACCCTGGATAGAGGAAGACTTCTCAGCAAGGATATGGTTTTTTATGCTGAGCGTTTTAACCTGTTCGCGTTTCGACCTAATCGCGTTTCGACCTGTTGCTCGTGAAATCTCCTTTCTCGGTTTGAGTATCGGCCAGTGACGAATGGTGACATGTCAATGCACATGCGTACTATAGGCTTTCTATGAACTTTGTCAGCTTATGTAATAAATAAATTCCAAGTTTGTTGCACAATTTTTTTTAATTGCACCACCGTCCTATAATCCGGCGTAGCTCTTCAGTTATCGACCAATTCGGTTAATGAGTACCTCTATACCCTTTTATAGCCTACATTGGAAAGGACAATGTATGCTTTTAAAAGAAAACCACAAACAAAAGGAATAACGAGCATGTAATTTAGTTAAAACCAACCACTAACCACTATCAGTAGTGGACACATAAAATGTCACTTTAGCGAAAAGAGCAGATAACATAACGGCATCATGCTGACTCCTTAAGTCTTTTTGCATGGTTTTTTGATCTGGGGGCTGCCTGAACACAATATACATACAATAATTTTACTTAAAATTGACAAAATTTTATTTACTGAATCAGTTAACCTTTACCGGACTGAGGAGGTACCCGTGTACCTTTTGCATGTTTGGAGCAACATAACTTCGATTCTATAAAACAAAGAGACTTGAAATTTTGTGACATCTCCAAATACGTAATTTAGAAGATGATATAATATTGGCGTCTTTCTCTTTCTCAAAGTTTTTCTTACAAAATCCGTCGATTTATTTCTGACTCCCTATCATGACTGACGAGTCATCCTCATCATAATAACTTATTGAATTATGGATAATGTAAATAATGTATTACATTTAAATTATTGACAGCATGGGTTGGAAATAGAGTGTTTATTACACACGGGCGTCGAGCATATACAACAAAACCAACGAGCATTTTCTGGTTTTCCTTTGTTTATATTCAAGGACCTGCAAATATGACAGCTACCTACGAGGTATTCGGCTACCCACTCGGGAAAAACAGCTACGCTTCGGTGTATTTTTCTCTATTTCCAAAAATTTGCACTTAATTCATTGATTTTCATTCAAGGTACCCGGGTACCTTGTCAGCCAGAATATATTTTTGTTTTCTTCAGGTTAAAGATCGACAAATGTTATACATAATAGTAACTAAAAAACAATTAACAATTTGTTCGAGGATGGCGCTAGAAAGTTTTCTCAGAAGAGAGAAAGAAGTTATTATAAATTTGTGACTTATGATTTGAATTCCATTGTCATTGTGAGTTACTAGGTTCGATTAAGATAGATTCACTTCTTTTAAATTGATCTCTTTAATATTCCAATTGTTTTTCTCTCCTTCTGAGAGAGTTTTTGTATTGCTCTGGAGAGAGTGAGAAGTGTAAAATAAGTTTTTCTCTTTCTTCTTTTTTTTTAAATTAATTAAAATTTTTATCGATCGAGAAAATGAATCGAACCGTATAAATTTAGAATGTATAAATTCGTTCGTTCTCTCTCATAGACACACACACTAACACACACTTGCCACCGCTCTGTCTTCTCTCTGTTATGAACCGTGACAAGTCGTTCCTGCTGCCTGTTATGCTATAATTATTATTCTTTTCTATGTCGGTGTTGGGTGAAGCGGAAAAGGGGTGGGTGGTGTTAAAAGTGTTAAAAAGCGGTGTTAAAAGTGGTTAAACGCAATAATACAGTTGCTGGTGGTACCATCATTCTCACTTAAAACAAGAATAAATATTTCCGAATGTTTGAAAATTCATTTGGTTTAATTACATTTACACTTTGCGCGTTAATTAATTATTATCACATTCATAAATACGTAATTTTTGTTTTTTATCTATAAGTTTTTTATTATGCATTAGAAGAACTTTTGAAGTAAACCGTATTTAAGAACGTATATAGCCACCAGAGTTTTAAATTCACTATACTTTTTAGACTCATCATTATCTTGAAACATGGCATAAAGAAAACGATAAAAACATCTGGGGTCATGAACTTCTTCTTATTCCTTTTTTCAATTTCAAAGATCTTTCATTTCCCCCTTTTTTAAAGTACGAGGGCGGTTTAAAAATTTAGTGACTTTTCGAATTTGCCGCACAGTAACTTTAAATGCGACAAGGCTCCCATCAACAAATAGACTGTTGTACAATTTTTAGCAAGCAGTGCCGTTTAGTTTGTGTTTGACAGCCATTGAAAGCAGGTAATCTCGTGAATTTAAAAAAAGCGAATTTCGTGTGCTGATTAAGCATTATTTCTTGCGTAAAAAAAACCATCACCAAAACCAAGGAAAGACTTGATAAATGCTATGGGGCCTCTGACCATCAATTTTAATGGTTAAGAAGTTTGGTTTGGTGGTCGTACCAGCACAAGTTACGCCGAACGTTCAGGTCGCCCAAAAGAGGTGTCACGGTCACGGAATTGTAGATCAAATCCATGGGATGATATGGGACGATCGGAGAATAAAAGTGCATGAGGTGGCTGAGGCTAGAGGCATCTCAACTGAGCGGATGGGTTGGTAACGAAATCCCGAAAGACAAAATCCCGAACGACAAAATCCCGAACGACAAAATCCCGAACGACAAAATCCCGAAATGACAAAATCCCGAAACGACAAAATCCCGAAATAACAAAATCCCGAAATTACAAAACTAGTTTTTCGGTATTCTCCATCTTCTTGAACATTTTAAAACCACTAGCAAACAATTCCAAGAAAGTAATAAAAAATTACTCTTATTTTACTTCTTTAAAATTATTATTAAAAAATAAAAAAAAAACATTATTAAAAAAATTTTAGCAGAGCCCTCTCGGAGGCTCTGAGGTGAGGTGATGTGAGGTTTTTTGCAGACAGGTTTTTCCGCGTATTTGCAGCCTTCGGCTGCGGCAGGGATTATAACCCTCAATCAGCAGAATCCTCACGGTCATGTGAAGTTTTTTGCATACAAGTTTTTTCGCGTATTGGCGGCCTTCGGCTGCGGCGGGGATCATAACCGTCAATCAGCAGAATCCTCACGGTCATGTGAAGTTTTTTGCATTCAGGTTTTTTCGCGTATAACGGGCTTCGGCCGCGGCAGGGATCATAACCCTCAATCAGCAGAATCCTCACGGTCATGTGAAGTTTTTGCATACAGGTTTTTCCGCGTATTGGCGGCCTTCGGCCGCGGCAGGGATCATAACCCTCAATCAGTAGAGTCCTCACGGTCATGTGAAGTTTTTTGCATATTGTAGATTATAACCTTCAGACAACAAAATTCTCTCGATATTACAACTTTGCTTTTCTGCCATTGTAAAGAAAGGCAAGTAGGCGCGTACTTCGCTTCGGAAAAAATTTTGACTTAAATGTCATTTCTTCATTAATTTAAATTTTATTTCGTGATTTTCGGGATTTCTCATTTCGGTATTAAAAATTTTTCGGGATTTTGTCGTTTCGGGATTTTGTCGCATCGGGATTTTGTCGTTTCGGGATTTTAAAATTTTTCGGGATTTTGTCGTTTCGGGATTTTGTAATTCGGGATTTTGACTGTTTCCCGAGCGGATACATCACATTTTACATAATTATTTGTAATTATGTATTAATTACATGTTATTGTATTAAATAATAACGAAATAATAACACAAAATAAGTTTACCTTTAAAATGTTAGCACTTAATTGGGGCGGCAATTTGATTAATCGCCTCGGCCGGCATGAACCCTAGCTACGCCACTGGCTAAAAGAAGACTATGTTGAAAAATAAAACGCTCATTTGCCGAAAAAAATGTCTTTCTCAAAAAATCACTGAATCAACCTAGGGCTCCGGGAAATAACGCCCAAATGAAATAAAGCCCACTTTTTTTTATATGAAGATTTGAAATCGTAAAATTTAGGCGTTATTTAATTTTTTTGGCTTTATTTCTTTTTGAATAAAAATTGAAAATGAAATATGCCCACTTTGGGCTTTATTTCATTTTGTTGTGGGCATTTCATTTTTTTGTAAAAATTATAAAATTTCCGAAAATGAAATAACGCCCAAAATTACGGCGTCGACTGAACTTTAATGTGGATATGCAGAACTTTAATGCATGCAGAAAGACCCAGAATAGAGGAAGAATTTTCAACAAGGAGATGGTTTTGTTGACACTTTGCCTGCGCAGAAGGACCCTGAATAGAGGAAGAGTTTTCAACAAGGAGATGGTTTTGTTGGCTGAGGGATTTAATCCCTGCCACGGCCAAAGGCCGGCACGCAGAAGCACACTTTTTGCTTGCGCAGAAGGACCCTGGATAGAGGAAGACTTTTCAGCAAGGGAGATGGTTTTGTTGGCTGACGGTTTTAGTCCCTGCCACGGCCGAGGACCGGCACGCAGAAGGACACTTTTTGCCTTAGCAGAAGGACCCTGGATAGAGGAAGGCTTTTCAACAAGGAGATGGTTTTGTTGGCTGAGGGTTTTAATCCCTGCCACGGCCGAAGGCCGGCACGCAGAAGGACCCTGGATAAAGGAAGGCTTTTCAACAAGGAGATGGTTTTGTTGGCTGAGGGTTTTAATCCCTGCCCCAGCCGAAGGCCGGCATGCAGATGGACACTTGATGGTTGAGATGGTTTTGTTGGCTGAGGGTTTTAATCCCTGCCACGGCCGAAGGCCGGCACGCAGAAAATAATTTCGATTATTGGTTAATTTCTATTTGATATGCGGTTTCAGAGTTAGATTTCTTTATTTTTTAACTACTTAAGAACACTAAAAATTAGAACATTTTTAAAGTTCAAAGAGATAAGAATTAATTTAAATTTATACGTACTTTCGTCGACATTAGAAATTGTTAAAGAGAGTGTTCTTTTTTCTATTTTCTTTTACTCAGTCTATTCTTTATTCATTCTTGTACACGAATTACTTTCAATCTAAACAAAAAATCAAAAAGAACTACGAGTTTCTCAAAGTGATTTTTTTTCTTGCAATTGATTTTGTACGATTGTTGCTATTGTCTTCTTAATTCAATAAGATTTAGGAAGAGAAACACAGAAGAAGCAAAAGAAGTTGAAATATAAGAAGATGATACTGAAGAATTAAAAGTTATAAAACGAGGAGGGAGTATATTTAATACAACTGCTTCTTTGTACTTAATTAAGAATTCTTTTCAATTTTCTTTTACAATTTTTAATTAAAGCTACAAAAGTTTTGGTTTATCCCTGGCTTAAGGTATTTTACTGATTTTTATTTGGCAAAAGGTAACTTATGAGGGTTTTGGTAATGAGTATGTTTGTTTAAACGTTCATAGACCGGATTTCTTCTGACAATATTCAGTATAATTTTCCAAAAATTAGTGAATTTTTTCAGAAAATAAAATTATTAAGTAGTATTCACATATTATTTTCCTCTCTAAAAATACCCTAATAAAAAAAATAAAATAAAAAAGTAATTCTCAAGCTGTCCCTTAATTTACCAGATCCTTGAAATAAAAGCAGCTTTTTCGGCAGCGAAAATCGTCAGTGAAATAAAGACTCCTTCGATTAACTTCAAAGTCAAAGAACAAATTTAAGGTGCCACAGAAAGATTTCGATCTCCAGAATTTAATCTCTCTCTCTCTCTCTCTCTCTCTCTCTCTCGCTCTTACGCCATATACTGAAGATCTGAACCAATACTGCAAGTACTCGTAGATCTTAACCAATAGCTGCAAAAGCTGTTTTAAAATACAATTGATTCAATTCTGTCTACAAAAGTTCTCTAAAAAAGTTGTCTACAAAAGTGCCTACGAAATAATGAATTTAACAAAATAACGGTAACGATATTTGAATTTGTAACGATTGTATATGCTCGAATTTTTTCTTTTAATACAAAAGAGTCACGTTAACTTATTTTGCAAGTAGTTGGGGGAGCCCAACGCGATTTCTTATAAAGCAGATCCCCGTGGTCGGTGCCTAAAAAAGACCGACCGATCTTCAGTTGATTGCTCTAAAGCGCTTCTAGCCTTTGAATCGACAGCCGCGAGCAACACAAAGTAGCTCATAAACTCGACAATAATCCTTGTTGAATCCGAAGCTAAAAAGAAATTTTAAATGTAAGAAGAAACAAGGCAATGAACGAGTGAAGAAAAGAAAAGCAAAATACTGCCGACTAGAGCCTGCCAAGGACTCGGTCCTAATCGAAGTATGATTCCAGAAATTGACTTTTCGAATACGCTTAAAAAAATGTTCAGCCATTGGATTGAACACTTCAACTTCAAGAATGGAAAAAACATTTTTTGAACTCAGAATTTGCCTTTTTTTACTTGAAGTCTAAAATTTTCAACCACTGAGTTAAAATTTTTAAATTGTTTAATTAAAAAGTATGTAAAACTTTAGAACTTCCTTCTTGTTAATAAAAAAAATGGAATGACTGTGATAACTTTGATATTTAAACTTTAAATCGAATCACTTTTTGAATGACTTTATTTGCAACTTCATTAAATTTTCTACAATTAATCAACAAATACCGATAATTTGGTGTTATAATTAAAACTGTATTAAAACGTTCTGTAATTAAAACTGTACGCCAATTGTCGGTTTAATCAGATTAATTTCAGGTATCAAAGGCGAATTTTCCACTGTTTGGCGATTTTATGATAATGTGACTTTTGTCAATTTTGTTCTCTGTATATTAAATGTTTGAATATTTGAATATTATCTAAATACGAGTATTTCTGTTTGGCATAATCAGATTTTGACCAGACTTCCACTAGTAAGTTTATTCCCATTCTATTTATAAATAAATCAAATTTGCTTTTACACCATTTCGGAAATGTTGAATACCTAGCATAATTTACAGCTGAACTTTGGGAATTGAGGTTTGCTTTGAACTTTCACTTTGAAAATAACCTTCAGTGTAATCAAACAGAATTGACACTTTAATCCAGCAAAAAATTGAGGATAGTTTGGATGGAATAACATCGACTTTTATCGTTACCAAATGAAGCTTTTAATACTTTCGTATTCTGTTGTGTGAATTTTCAATATTTTAACAAGTGTTCTGCACGTAGTAGTATATAAAAAATCGTTTTCAATAAATTTAATCCACTTTAAAGTTCAGTTTTTGCGCTAAAATGCTAGATTAGATTAATATTTTTTTAAATTATCGTTGGATAACGCTGATTTTTGCCCAAATTAAGCTTCTTAAAAACTTCTTAACATCCTTCCATCTATCCTTTCTCTTTAAAACGAATTTCCTTCTTCTTCTGAGAGTCTTAGTTTGTGGACAAAGATTTGCATTACGTGTATGAATTTGTCTTCTGGAAAGTTATATACTCCGAGAAGCGTCGGCATCTATTTTTTATTTCTTCAAACAAATTTATCCTTTACCTTCTAAACTGCTCGTTTTATTTTATTTATATATTTATCTTGGTTTTTTGTAGTTATTAAAATTTTTTAATTTAAAAAATCTTTTTAGACTTTTGCGAAATGTTTTCAGTTAAGTGTATTTAAAATATCTGTTCATGACTTCAACGCAAAGTATACTCATGAACAGATTGTATGTTTGTTGTCGTTGTTGAGATAATTGTAATTATAAATCGTATGGCAAACTAAAAACCCCACAAAAGCTTGCAGCTTTTAAACATTTGAAAAATTGACTAAAGCAAGCTAGATATTTAGAATAGAAGAAAACATTAAAATGTATGCACATTCGTATGCATCGTACGCATGAATGTATCGTTGTATTGATTCGAGTATATTCCATTTATTAAGGCAATAATTTTATTTATTAAACATTATAGAAACACATTACCGTTTCGACTTGTTTAGAAACGCCTGAAAATATGCAGCAACGTTTTACTCTGTTCGTCCTTTTCCTCATAATATTTTCGAAAAATATAAAGAGCGATAACGAAAGGTAGGTAGGTAGAGGTTCAAATTTCATTTGAACGAGGATTAAAATAATTACTTCGATTTTGATTTAGATTAATTTACACAAGCCATAGGGTGTTTATGTATGTACATACATACATACATACATACAAACATATGTATGTGTGAATTAATGAGAGTGGGTGATTCTCAATAATGTGAGAGAAACAGAGATAGTGCATTAGAAAATGGTTAGGTAATGGAATGATATAATTTACTTTGATCTCTACACACGAGTCCAATACCCATACAAACTACAATGTACTTATGGACGAGGTCTGTTTAGAAAGTATCGCGAATTTGGTTATACGTAACTCCCGCGGGTTACGTATAATCGATTTACAATTTTTTGTGGCGTTATGTTGGTACTCATGTCCCCCAGTTATGCTGACAAGTTTGGCCACTTGTTTAGTTAATTTTTTACAGCTATTTTGCTTGGAGGTATTTTGGCTCGTCTTCGATTTTTGTCAATCATGCCGATTGGGATGATTGAACTTTGGTTTCTACGTCATAACCATAAGCCCATAATTTTTCACCAGTTATGACCCTCTGGGGAAAATTTGAGTCGTCGCGGACAGAGTTCAACATCTCCTTAGCAATTTTAATGCGATGCTGTTTTTGGTCGAAATTGAGCAATTTTGGTACGAATTTCGCGGCGATCCGTCTCATGCCAAATTATTGGTAAAAATCGAATGGCACGAGGCAATCGATATGTTTAGGTCCTCAGTAACTTCTCTAACGGTGATTCGACGATTGGCCTAGTTTCTTCACTTTATCAATGTTTTTGTCTGTTGTTGACGTGCTCGAGCCTCTGGCAGGCTCTTCGTCGTTCACATCTTCTCGGCCTTCTGAGAACATTTTGTAATACTGATAAACGTTGCTTTGGTCCAAGATAGCTTCACCATATGCCACAGTCAACATTCGGAATGCGTCCGCGCACTTAATTTTGTTTTTCACACAAAATTTGATACAGATCCTTCGATCCATTTTATGGAATAGGCAGCAATCAAAAGACGAGCCAAAACACGTCCAAGCAAAATAGCTTGTCACGTGTCAATAGTCAAAAATTAACTGATCATTTAAAAGTGGCATTATTTAAAAGTTAGCATAAATGAGGGACATGAGTACCAACATAACGCCACAAAAAAGTTGAAAATCGAATATACCTAACCCCCGGGAATTCAAAATTCGCGATGCTATATGAACAGACCTCGTACCCTACACCCGCATCTGTCAAAGTGATAATAAAAAGTGGGTGGGATACGCCAACTTTTATTTCATTTACAGATAGTAAATTCTAATCTATTAACTCATTTACGACAACGCTTTTTTCCACAAACGGTTCATTATATAGTATGGTATACCCGTCGGCGTGTCACGCTCACTTTTGGTGAGATGACTCTCACTAAACGGTAAACGCGGCACTGAAATTTCAGCTTGAGATCCGGACTGCAAGCTGATAAATTCAGTTCTCAAATTTAAGGCATTAATATTTACCTAAAAACTAGTCATGTTAGTAAACCGATTTTTTCGACATCAGAGAGCTCTCAATGGAAGACAATATTCCTGCTGAATTTCAGGATGATGCTTCCACTCGTTTTCCTGTAAACGTCGTTGTTGTCCCCAGTGGGCGGACCACGCCCATTTTTATGTATGTATATTTAAGTCTGAGACGATGGACTGAGGAATAAAATTTTAGCTTTATATTTCCTCTACACGCTGAGAAATTGAGCTATAAGCACGGGAAAATTCACATTTGCTGTAAGAAGTGGGCGTGGCACTAATCAGATTTTCTTCATTTTCAATAACAAATGAACGCGCCATTGCGGTTTCGACTTAAAGTGATATTAACAAACGGATGATATTACCGGAATACTATATGTTATTAGGATTACTATTATTTCATCAGTATATTTTTGGCTCCGGGAAATAACGCCCAAATGAAATAAGGCCCAATGCGGGCCTTATTTCATTTTGCCAAATTGGGCGTTATTTTATAAAAAAATGAAATAAGGCCCAACGTGGGCATGCAGAAGGACACTTTGCCTGCGCAGAAGGACCCTGGATAGAGGAAGACTTTTCAACAAGGAGATGGTTTTGTTGGCTGAGAAGGCATGCAGAAGGACACTTTGCCTGCGCAGAAGAACCCTGGATAGAGGAAGGCTTTTCAACAAGGAGATGGTTTTGTTGGCTGAGGGTTTTAATCCCTGCCACGGCCGAAGGCCGGCACGCAGAAGGATCCTGGATAGAGGAAGGCTTTTGAACAAGGAGATGGTTTTGTTGGCTGAGGGTTTTAATCCCTGCCACGGCCGAAGGCCGGCACGCAGAAGGACCCAGGATAGAAGAAAACTTTTCGGCAAGGAGATAGTTTTGTTGGCTGAGGATATAACAATCTACTTGCTGAAAAGTTTTTCTCTATCCAGGGTCCTTCTGCGTGCCGGCCTTCGGCCGGAGCAGGGATTATAACCCTCAGCCAACAAAACCATCTCCTTGTTGAAAAGCCTTCCTCTATCCAGGGTTCTTCTGCGCAGGCAAAGTGTTCTTCTGCATGCCGGCCTTCGGCCGTGGCAGGGATTAAAACCCCCAGCCAACAAAACCATCTCCTTGTTGAAAAGCCTTCCTCTATCCAGGGTTCTTCTGCGCAGGCAAAGTGTTCTTCTGCATGCCGGCCTTCGGCATGGGATTAAAACCCCCAGCCAACAAAACCATCTCCTTGTTAAAAAGTCTTCCTCTATCCAGGGTCTTTCTGCTTGCATTAAAGTTCTGCATTTCTGCATTAAAGTTCAGTCGACGCCGTAATTTTGGGCGTTATTTCATTTTCAAAAATTTTAAAATTTTTACAAAAAAATGAAATAAAGCCCACAACAAAATGAAATAAAGCCCAACGTGGGCCTTATTTAATTTTCAGTTTTTGTTGAAAATGAAATAAAGCCCAAAAAAAATGAAATAAGACCCAAATTTTACGATTTCAAATCTTCATATAAAAAAAAAATTGGGCCTTATTTCATTTGGGCGTTATTTCATTTGGGCGTTATTGACCGGAGCCTATATTTTTATTTTATAATAATTTAATTACATGCATTTTTATTTTATTTAATATGTGTAAAAAGTCTTTTTTAGTAATAATGTTAGTAATATTATTTTATAACTATACCTATGTACGGGCGCAATAGACCTACAGAGGAACCGAACCCTAAAAAATTGGTAACGCGGCGCAACGCTCACCTCATGGGTGGTGTGGAAATGCGTAGTTATTAAGTTATATTAATTAAACCAACATCAAGAAGCCGCAAATAAATACATCCTATTAGGAACAAAATTAAAAATATTAAATAGTACATCTCATAAAAAAAATGTAAATGAAACATTTCTCGTCACTTTTCTCGCGATCTTTGACGTGTGGTTTCTCAGGCAGTTAAATCCCACAATCGCAGAGTCTAATCCCAAGAGCCTGAGCGTAATTGCCATCAGACGAGAAAATGAAGTGCGAATTACCATAGAGACGCTTCTGCGGATAACCATAGTTGGTATCCTCATCAGGAATAAATTTCCAAACAATAAGTCTTATCTGCAAAAGAGAAGTGTCCTTATTGACATTAGAGTCTAATTTTCGCGTCAGCAGTTAACCTCGTCTTTCACAGGAGTGTATAATAAGTTCAAGTAAAGGCTTTTGGGCCTGCTATTTGGCCTATTATGACCTAAAAGTGTTCCACGCAGTTGTAAAGTCTCACACATGTACGAGTATACTTTAATTTTTTTCTAGAAATGCAAACGCACCCTATCTTATTTCTCACGCTGAACGATTTCCGTGCTTAAGAAATCGTTAACATAAAGAACGAACTATATGGACTATGTATTGAACTAAAAGAACGAACAAACTATGTACATATGTGTGTAAAGAACTATGTATGTAATAAACTAAAATAACTATGTACTGAACTAAAATAATTATGTACTGATCTAAAAAAAACTATGTACTGAACTAAAAGAATGAACTAGTACACGCTGAACGTCGTTTAAGAACTGAACTTACTGAAAAAACGATCGAGCTATATAAACTAAAAGAACTTAAGAAACTACCTTTGTAGTTCACAAAATTTGATTGGACTATAAAAAGTTCTCTCTATCATGAACTATAATGCCCGAGCCTAGTCGTATTTTTGTATTTAACTCTACAAAAATATTAACCAACTTTGAAATGGCCAGTGTTTCGGCTGTAAAGGAATTCTTTCCAACTTCTGAGTACAAAGTTTTCATTTTGTTCAAATAATTTTAAAGCGTGTACAAAAGGAGTGATTATATGGAAACTGTAATATTTATATGGGAACTGCAAGTCAATCAAATAAGGATGATTAAGGCCTTGTTCGATCTGTGGTTAAACTTATTAAACTACTAAAAAATGAAAAGGCACGACCGCGTTGTTTTTACTCTCTGTTATTAACAACAGAGTGAGTTTATTGTATGTATTGTAAGAATGTATACTAATATTGAAGAATGATTAAAGGCCTTAACACAACAATGAGTTTAGTCGTTGCTAAACTACTTTAAAATATTTTAGTACGACTTTAATTTAAAGTTACTGTAAACAATTAAAATTCATTAAATTAAAGCGTGAACAAGCCTTGTATTCGTTCCTCACGAATACGTGAAAGAGTATTACACTGTGCTAAATAGAACTCTTGTTGATGCAAATGTTTTAAAAATCAGTTGTTGGTTTAACAAACTGATAGTAATAAAGGGAGAAATACATGTGCTACGTATGCGTCTAAATTTTATACGTTGATCTTCGTCCTTGAAAAAGAATTTTCCAAGAAACAAAAATAATCTCGATGCTTAGCATCGCTGATTGAAGTCTGTTATTGGAAGCAGGAGGGAATATACAAACTTATAAAAGAGTTATCTAAGGAGATGGTTTTTATTAAACACACGCTTGCCAAATTCAAATCAGGACAATCATTTCCGGTAAAAAAATCAGATCGCGGCTTACAAAAAAAGACGTAGAGTAATCAAGAAACGCAAGAAGCGCACCAAAATTGACTTTCTGAAGCAATTTAATATATTAATAAATAAATAAATAAATTAATATAAATTTATACGTATATTAATAAATTATTAAATTATTACATGTGTTTGTCTATGCTTTTCCTTTGGTTTTGCTTATATATATTAATAAATTTAATATAATAACTAATATTTATATAATCACCATAATTATGAAGCAGTTAAGCCAGATTTGCGGCTGGAATTAATTGAGTCACAATTTAACAATTATCTCAAGCAGTTGTTTCTTAATGTTCCAAAAATAGAGTTTTATAAATCTTTATAGAAAGCTAGTTTCCAAATTTAATATAGAACAAGTACTTTCTATGTGAACAAGTACCTTAGAAAGAATTCTATCAGAAATATTCTGACAGATGAATATTTAACATCTCAGAATTTATCTTCTCAGAATTAATACGTCGCAGTTTGAACCGCAACATAAGGGACGTTTTAAAATACAGTTGCAATTTCATTCATAACATTAATATTTGTATATTGCTTTTAAAATTTTAATTTTAAATTTAATTTTAATTGAATTTATTCAATAAATTATATTGGCCTGCTAAATTTTTTCTTTTGATTTTTGGCTCGCTCCCAAAAAAGTTTGCCCATTTTTGGGGTTTAGAAGAGGATCAGTGGACCCAATTACACTACAGAAATAGTGTAGTTTTTTACGACTATATAGTTCAAATTTATAGGAAAATTTAGATAGCATTTAGACACCGTCCTTAAACACCGTCCTAAGCCGGTCTTTAGATGATCGCTAGATGGAGTTTATATGGCCTCTAGAATTTTAAATAGGCAATAGAAAGACTTTAGATAGCTTCTAGACAGACTTTTAAAGGATTTTACATCTCCTTTTAAAGGGGAGGGAGTTTACAATATTTACATACTCGTATAATGTCTTTAAAATGTGGAGCCTTCGGTGTGCTTTAGCTGCTATACTGGAACGTATGTGCTTCAGCGTTCTGTTGAATTTATCTCCCGATAGTTAAATGAGATGGATAGACTGTAAATAGATCCTCGTTTGAAATTTGGGTCCAGAACGCCCAATTTATTGGCTTTTTGTGTTTCGGGGGGTCTTTGTGGAAAATGCCGACCAGTGGCTATACATACATATATCAGGATGTGCCCGTAGTATTATTTCGCAAATAGTATTTTAATGTAAGGATGAGTCCTTGCGCTGCACATACATATGTAGATTGGTTGAGCAAAATTTATAATTTTTTAACAGAGAATTCTTATTTTCCATGTTTGTCCACAATTGTCGTAAGTTCTTGAGCTCCTGGCACGATAAAAACAGTTTCGATTTGCTTTAAAATATTGTTTTGTTAACAATCACTTTTAAACGTGGCGTTGAACAATTTAAATTTAAATTATAAAATTTTAAAATTGATAACAAAATTTTTATATAAATCAAAATTTGATTAATAAGTAAAGTAACGTAATTTAAAGTAAAATATAATTAAATGCCCTACAATATAGAATTTCTGTATTTATTTAAATTAATTGTAAGTTAAGCACATAAAATAATAATATCCAGTTCTTAATATTGACACAATTAAGTCATAAATAAATACGACCATACACAAGCTTGCTGCAATCAAGTAAATACATACCAAGATAATAGCGTAGGACAGTAAAAGAAAATGTTGGTATTATTGAACATAAATATATTAAATAAAAAAATTAATTGTTTTTGAGAATTTTTTTTCTTTTCATATTATTCCGTTTCATATAATTGAATTATGGATGAATGTCTCAGGTACAAACTGAGTGCCTGCCTTTCGGCACAGCCGCGTCCCTGCCAATTGGCTTGTGTGTGTCTGACTGTCAGTTTGAAATGCAATGTGTTTGTTGCCAGAAATGTTTGTAACTGAGTTTATATCGGTTTTTTTGTATACATTGATTACATGCACTTTTCATTCATTATGCATCTAAAATACAAATCTGTGTTTGTATACATGCATTTCTGTGATTGTGTATGTTTAACAAATTTCATTTAGTGGAGCCAATTTGTGCCACACTCCGACTGAAGTCGAGAAGAAGTCACCGTTCATTATGAAAACTTTACACGCTTTGATTACAAGCAGCGTGTTGGCAGAAGGATGTTTGTTGGTGTTTGTCGGTGTTTTACTACACTTGTGTTGATTACAGTGCGTTTGTGTAAGATCATAAACTAGCTCTACGTGTTTTCGAGCGCGCGTGTGTGTTTATAAGCAAGCGTTAATTATATGTATGAATTAATCACGCGACTTGCACGAGAGACATGATAAAATTAAATTTTGTTCATTCAAAGAATATTTTTTTGTTTATGTGCTCTTATGAATATGTATCTACAAAATTGAAATAAATGCATGAAAGATTCTATTTGGGTGCAGAAAAAAATTTTCTACAAAATCCTGTTCAGTTTTGGGTTAAAATGGGTCAATTATACAGTTTACAGACTGGTGTGAAGTTAGTACTTTTTTTTGGAGAATTGTTTTTCAGAGACGTTTGTTGGAGACTTCGATTGGAGAGAAATAGGGTTGCCATATCAGCGCCAAATATCTTTTCCAATATGAGGTGAGAAAACCATTGACACGAACCTTTTGGTTTAGACATTTTTCTGATTAATGGCGTTTCTGATTAAAGGTTGTGTGCTTAGGATTGTTGCAGTTAGTTTACAACTGTTTCTTGTTGTTCGTCAATACCTTCTGGTAGAAAAACAACAAGAAACCGTAGTAAATCTATTGCAATAATTCTAAGCGCACAAACTGTTTGAAAGTCACGCCACGTCACCCGGCATTTACCTTGTTACAACAGTTGCAATAGAGCTCCAGCACTTTTTGATTTAAAAAAAAATCTCGGACGATTTTTTACTAAATTAAATTTTATAGGATAGAGAAGGCTGTCAGCTAACACCCTGTATACATCCTACAGGCTGGGCCTTTACTTTTCGCCAGATATTAATTTTTTCTATTGGCTATATTTCCTCTTTGGAGAAATTATGCTCCAGCACTTTTTGATTTTAAAAAAAAACCTTGGGTGATTTTTTACAAAATCTCCAAAGAAGAAATATAGCCAAAATAAAAAAATTAATATCTGGCGAATAGTAAAGGTAAAGCGTGTAGGATGTATACAGGGTGTTAGCTGGCAGCTAACAATATAATAATATAATATAATATAATAATATATAATAATATAACCAAAAGAAAAAAAGAGCATAATTTTAGGCGTTTTTTACTTCATATTGGAAATTATGAAGGTTATGTGGCAACCCTATTTCTCTTTAATTGAAGTCTCCAACAAACGTCTCTGAAAAACAATTCTCCAAAAAAAAGTGCTAACTTCTCACCAGTGTTTACAGAGAGAAAAATTAATGAATATAAAAAATGGTATTAAAAATTCAAAATTTAAATTATCTCCAAAAGTACACGAGTTTTGGTAAAATAT
This sequence comes from Conops quadrifasciatus, assembly GCA_949752815.1. Classification (NCBI taxonomy): domain Eukaryota; kingdom Metazoa; phylum Arthropoda; class Insecta; order Diptera; family Conopidae; genus Conops; species Conops quadrifasciatus. Next base: position 28,526,517 of record OX457078.1, on the reverse strand, counting down.
TATTTAAAATATACGCCAGATATTTTTATACATACATTTCAAATTTTAAAGAGCTATAACTCCTAAACCAGATGAGAGCGAACAAAAATTTTGTTGCTGTTGTTGCAATTTTGTTGCAAAAATTTTTGTTGCAAATGTTTTATTGCCCTCGTATTTATAGCTATGAACACAGACGAGAGAAAGTGCCTATAAAGTCTCTTTTGTGCACCTTGGTCAGCAGATCATAGTTGCCGGATACCACAACAGTGAATGTTCACTGAAAAATCTGAGTAAAATACTACTTTACGGCCATGAGCCATATATTTTTGTAAAATTTTTTAAGGTATAGATTTTCGCTTACTGAACCTAATAATGAAAAAACTTTTGCTCTAAATGCAATTAATAACTAATGTTTACACACAGAAAAAAAAGTCCCATAAAATGGGACGCCTTTTGATTTTATAGTACAGGAACTAAAAGGTTTTCTCTATTAAAATAAAACTTTTCTATTTAATTTGATAGTTTTTGAAAATTAAGGTACTATTATTCCAATGAGACGCATACTATTACTTGTTTCATAGTACGAAGATTTCATTTTACTAGAAATAATTTAAAATTAATAGTATTTCCTCTGTTGTATTTATAGTATGTTACATATAGCAATATAATTTCAATACTTTCAACCAATTATTGTTAAAGTTTATATGTACCATTGTTTCAATGATTTTACCAGATTAATTTTATAGAATGAAAAGCATACCATTGCGCAGGTAATAGTATCCATACTATTGAATTTATGTGTTTACTACTATATTAATGGGTTATGTTTTAAAAAATACATACATATATAAAAACTATTAAAGACCATTACTTTAATCATATCAAAATATCATATATGTATATTTCATATATAATATCATTATATCATATCAAAATATGATGTCACATGGTTAGGTTAGGTTAAGCGCTAGCTGGCACAACAGTGCCTTACATAGACCTTGCGGCCCTTTGTGTTGCTAGCCTATGTTGGGTTCAATAAGTCTTTACGAAGTCGCTAAGTCATTATGTCGTTTGTTAGCCGCTAGCTACGCCTTAGAGAAGCGCAGAAGGTCATCAAGAGGTGCCTCCGCTGCTTGGCCAAGGCCGTGGCACCAGTAACGGCCCAGGCATTTGGCTCGACTGTCAGCTAAGGCTGGACATTGACAGAGCAAATGTTCCACAGTCTCTCTTTCTCCAGGTTGTTCACACTTCTTGCAGGAGTCGCTGGCAGCCTGTCCAATCCTATAGGCGTAAGCTGCGGTATAAAAGTGCCCCGTAACCATCCCCACAAGTAGCCTACAGTTGGCCATAGTGAGTGACAGTAGGTAATTCGTCCGTCTGCCGTCGTAGTGGCTCCACATGATCTTTGAAGCTTTGCAGGTAGTGAAGACCTCCACCGTTTTCTGCTACTTTTATTATTTCGGAGTCGCAATTAAATTTAAGGTTTTGTAGAGGCATAGGAGCCGTCACCATATGCTCCGTTTGTAGTGTGGCTCCTATCTTTGCTAATTCGTCCGCCTTTTCATCTATATAATAAAAATGGATGTTTGTCTGTGTGTAACAAGACACTAAAACTAGAGAACCAGTCGGCCGATTGAACTGAAATTTACACAGAATATGGGTCTCTTAGAGCCCGATGTAATAGGATAGGATTTCCGTAAAAATCCGATAGGTGGCGCGCAAGAAAACTAAAAAAAATTAATTAACTTGAGAACCAGTCGGCCGATTGAACTGAAATTTACATTAAATATGGGTCTCTTTGAGCCCGACGTAATAGCTTAGTTGGAAAAAAATCCGACAGATGGCGCGCAAGAAAACTAAAAAAAATTATTTAACTTGAGAACCAGTCGGCCGATTGAACTGAAATTTATACCGAATATGGGTATCGAGCCCGATGTAATAGGATAGTTTCCGTAAAAGTCCGATAGGTGGCGCGCAAGAAAACTAAAAAAAATTATTTAACTTGAGAACCAGTCGGCCGATTGAACTGAAATTTACACCGCAAGTGTATCTCTTTGAGGTCGATGTAATAGCTTAACATCACAAAAATAGCAAAAAACTTATTTCGCCTATACAAAGTATGCATAAGGCTCATTTGACATACATATTTGACACATACGAAATAGATGGCCCCCATTTTGAAACGACTTTCAAAACACAGAAAGTTTTACACGCGTTCAATGATTGCTTTTATTCGCGCTGTATAAAAATCTCTGACTGCTACAAGCCCTGCTGAAAACAAAAAGGAAAACGGCAGTTGTGCATACGTTTATGCCTAGGTAACACAAACACAAAGCGAAACGCGGCGCCGCAGAGCAGAGAAAATAATTTTCAGTGTGTTTAATTATCAGAATTATGGTTTGTTATCGCGAGACGGTCACAATCTTTTTCTAAGGTAAAAGGGACCACGCACATCTAATTAAGATATTGATTCTGGGAATCTTATGTAAATCAATAAATGTGTTCAAATGAAAACCAAATGGGACAGTTTACTCAGGATAGCGTATGCACATGATGAGTGCATTAGGATTTAATATCTGCTCAGTAAGATAAAGTACCAGATGGGTGTACCTGATGTTCCTTATCATGTAGGTAGTTTTTATCTTTAAGTTATACATATGGTGTGAACTGCGTTTGTAGCATGCTATAAATAGTTATGAGATCCTTTAAAATAAATCAGTACAGAAATTTCCATCAAAGGCGACGTATTTCTATTTCGCTATATTTTTTAAACAGTGAGTTGATTTATAAAAAACTCCCAAAAAATAAAGTGAGGAAAGTTTAAAAAAATTGATTTGCAATAGTTTCGACATCACAGTAACTATTGAGTGAGTAGTAAAAATTACGTGAATTGAGAAAACGAAATGAGAAAAATTAATTGATTCGATTTTTGCCATTTGTAGCATTCAGTCGTCATCCGATTAGATTAACTTGCTTGACAAAATGCCGCGAAGACGCAGGGTACATTTTCGTAGACATGGAAGAGGATACGAGTGGCGACGAAATGCCGAATTAAATGAAACTCCAGAACAAAGAGAAGAACAACGACAAAACACAAGAGAACGAGTGGCAAGATCACGTGCTAATCAAACTGATGCACAAAGAGAATTACGCCAACAACAAAATGCAGTTCAAACAGGAAGATCACGTTCACGTGAAACAGTCGGACAAAGAGCCGTGCGATTGGAGTTAGATTCAATTCGACATTCTCAACGGCGATCAACAGAAACAAACGCACAAACTCAATTTCGACGTATAGCACAATCAGAGAGAACTGCGCGTGCACGTTTAGCCCAAAATACAGAACAGCGTGTGCACAATCGCTCAAATCTACGCAGTTCAGCTTCAGTCAGAGGACGTCGTACTATTGTTGACTTGAAACGCAGCGCATTTGCATACGATCCCACAGTCGATTACAGTTCGCTTCCATCAATTACAATTGGCGCAATGGATGTAGTTTGTCCTTATTGCAATGCGAAACGAAACAAAAATGAAGCTCCCGGAATGTGTTGTGCAAGTGAAAAAATTGAGTTGCCTGTGTTACAACCGCCACCAGAACCATTGTTAACATTATTATCTGGAGTAGGAGCCGACAGTAAACATTTCCTTGGCAAAATCAGAAAGTACAATTCATGCTTTCAAATGACATCGTTTGGTGCAACTAAAATTCACCACAACGCATTTATGCCAACGTTTCGCGTACAAGGCCAAATCTACCATCAAATTGGTTCTTTGATGCCACTACCAAGCGTGATCACAAGTTCTTACAAATTTATTTCATGGAAGATTCGGATGACCAAAACCAAGTGCAACAACGACAACAACATAACACAGGCACAAAAGAACGAATAGTAGCTGAATTACAACTAATGATGCATACAAGCAACGCTTTGGTTAAATTGTTTAAATACGCGTACGAATATTTACTTGCTCATTCCGATGAACATCGCATTGCTATTCATGCAGACAGAACACCCGCTGGACAACATCCCGGCCGATTTAATGCGCCCACAGTGAATTATGTTGCTATACTTATGGTTGGAGATCAAGCTGCCCGACGAGACATAGTTATTTATCGGCGACGGGGAAATGAATTGCAACGCATAGCAGAAACGCATCGCTCTTAGGATGCATTGCAATATCCAATCATTTTCCCTTACGGCGAAGATGGCTACCACTTCGAGTTGCGACAAATCAATCCAACAACACGTATGTATTACATTACAATGAATAGAATATCATATGAAGGCAGTAATTTCTTATAGCTTCCGGAAATTTTATCTTATTTCTTCAGGTGAATCAACCACTAAGAAAGTGAGCAGCATGGATTTTTATGCGCATCGACTGATGGTACGAGAAAATCAAGAAAATTATATACTGAAGTGCCGTGAGCTGTTCCACCAATTTGTTGTCGACATGTATGCGAAAATTGAAACTGAACGATTGGTCTACTTACGATTGAATCAGGCGAAATTACGCACAGAAAATTATATACATTTACGTGACGCAATCAACAATCAGAACGACATCAATCCAAATGACATTGGCCAACCAGTAATCCTGCCAGCAACTTTTACTGGAAGTCCAAGACATATGCAAGAATATGCACAAGACGCCATGGCCTATGTACGTACGTATGGACGACCGGATCTGTTCATTACGTTCACCTGTAATCCCACGTGGCCAGAAATTGTTTATGAATTGGAAACCGGCCAATCACAAATTCATCGCCATGATTTAACTGCCAGAGTATTTAAACAAAAATTAAAATCTCTGATGGATTTTATAGTTAAATCACATGTATTTGGAGAGACACGTTATTGGATGTATTCGGTGGAATGGCAAAAAAGAGGATTACCACATGCACATATTCTCATTTGGTTGAAAGATAAGATAACGACTGATTTGATTGATGATTTCATTTCTGCGGAAATACCTGATCCGACGATTGACCATAATTTGCATGACATTGTGACCAAGAACATGATCCACGGACCATGTGGAACACTTAATCCACATTCACCGTGCATGAGTGAAGGTAAATGTACAAAAAAATATCCACGACAGCTATTGCGAGAAACAATTACCGGCATAGATGGATACCCTTTATACCGTCGACGTTCTGTGGATGATGGAGGTCAAATGATCACAATGAACTTGCCCAACAATGCAGTTGTGGATATCGACAATCGTTGGGTAGTGCCTTATTGTCCGTTGCTATCGAAATCATATAAAGCGCACATCAATGTGGAATTTTGCAATTCAGTAAAATCCATCAAATACATTTGCAAATATGTGACGAAAGGTTCTGATATGGCTATGTTCTCAATAAACAATGCACACGATGAAATTACAACATATCAAATGGCACGATACATCAGCAGTAATGAAGCAGTATGGCGTATACTTGGTTTTCCCATACATGAACGTCATCCAGCTGTAGTTCACTTGGCAGTTCATTTGGAAAATGGTCAGCGAGTATACTTCACGGCAGCAAATTTACAACAACGAGCTACATCGCCACCGGCAACAACTTTGACTGCATTTTTCGATTTATGCAATTCAGATATGTTTGCCAAAACGTTGTTGTATACAGAAGTACCAGCCTATTTCACATGGAACGCAATTTCGAAGAAGTTTCAACGACGAAAAAAAGGAATTGCAGTAGACGGCTGGCAGAATGTGTACCGCTCCGATGCACTTGGCAGAGTATATACTGTTCATCCGCAAAATGAAGAGTGCTTCTATTTGAGACTGCTTCTCATCAATGTACGAGGACCAACATCATTTCAAAATATTCGGACAGTAAATGGACAAATTTGTGCAACTTTCCGTGAAGCATGTCAACAGTTGCAATTGTTGGAACACGATACATATTGGGAAGATACTATGCAAGATGCAACATTAACCAGTCATCCGAAGAATATACGCGCATTATTTGCAATCATATTGGTGGCATGTTTCCCTTCTAATCCAAAGGCACTATGGCAAAAATTCAAAGACGAAATGACTGAGGATATCCTATATCGTTGTCGGCAAACAACCAACGATGCAACATTGGACGTCTCCGACGCAATGTATAACGAAGCACTAATTGACCTGAAAGACAGATGCTTAGCGATCGTGAATAAAACACTTTTTGAAGTCGGTATGATTTCTCCAAATCGCTCTGGCATTGATGTATTAGACAGAGATCTGCGCCGAGAAAGTGATTACGATCCGGTCACATTATCAGCATTTCTCGCAGAAAAATTGCCACTCCTTCAATTACAACAACGAACGGTATACGACACCATCATCGCAGCAATTCGAGCTCAAATCGGCGGACTTTATTTTCTCGATGCGCCAGGCGGAACTGGAAAAACTTTTGTCATATCATTGATTTTGGCAAAAGTGCGTTCGCAAGGTGAAATTGCATTGGCTATTGCAGCTTCGGGTATAGCAGCGACATTATTAGATGGAGGACGTACAGCACATTCCGCACTGCAATTGCCTTTGAATTTGCATCACGCTGAACATCCCATCTGCAATGTAAAAAAGAATTCAGGAATGGGAAAAGTGCTGCAAACATGCAAAATCATTGTTTGGGATGAATGTACGATGTCACATAAGAAATCATTGGAAGCATTAGATCGACTACTGCAAGACCTCCGCAATAACACACAAATTTTCGGGGGCGCTTTGATTTTGTTATCCGGAGATTTTCGTCAAACGTTGCCAGTCATTCCGCGTTCAACAGCAGCTGATCAATTGTATGCGTGTATGAAATTCTCAAATCTTTGGCATCACGTAAAATTATTAAAATTGACGACCAATATGCGTGTACAATTGCAACAAGATACAACGGCAGAAAGATTTTCGAGACAATTGTTGAAATTGGGAAGTGGTAAAATGGAAATAGACGACATTACAAAATGTATTCCGCTGCCAAATAACTTCTGCATATTCGCAATGGACTTGGATTGGATTGAGGAAACACAGAGACATACACTTCCATTGATACAGTCATGAATCCGGATGATGCCGTCAATTATACCGTTGAATTCTTGAATTCACTTGATATTCCCGGCTTCCCACCACATCGATTACAATTAAAAATTGGGGTGCCAATTATTTTGCTTTGAAACATTGACCCACCGCGTTTGTGCAATGGAACACGATTGACTGTAAAGAAATTAAACAGCAACTTAATTGAAGCCACTATAATCACCGGAAAATACAAAGGAGAAGATGTTTTGCTTCCACGTATTCCCATGATCCCGACTGAGATGGCTTTCGAATTTAAACGATTACAATTTCCGATTCGACTTGCCTTTGCTATGAGCATCAATAAAGCTCAAGGACAGTCGCTTCAAGTTTGTGGCATCAATTTGGTCGAACCATGTTTTTCGCATGGGCAATTGTATGTTGCGTGTTCACGTGTCGGAAAACCGAGTTCATTGTTCGTTTACGCGCCAGGCAGAAAAACAAAAAACATTGTATATCCACGCGCTTTAGATTAATTACTATTAATTATTACTTATCTATTATAACTTATTAAATAACTAATTATTGTTATTACTACTATTATTATTTTTGAAAGATTTTTTAAATTTTCTATTTTTTTAAATAAATAAAAATAAACAAATTTACAAAATTAAATTAAATTTTCTGTGTGGGGCAGCGAAGCGCACCGGGGCAATGCTAGTTCCCTATAATCCCCGTGTGTCCAGGAACCCAGTAAATATGAAGGCTCTTGTCTTTCATTAGTCGGTCAAGTGCAGTTTTACATTCCCATACCATCGTTGAGCGGATCCAGTCTGCGCAGAGGGCTTTAATGGCCCCCTGGCTGTCGACATATAGATTTATTCTTGAGTTTGGTGTCGTGAGTGTGTCGGCCAGGGTGGCTGCCATTTTGATGGCAAATATTTCGGCTTGAAAGATGCTGCAGTGGTCAGGCAGCCGGAACGCCTCTTTGAGCCCCAGCTCTGCACAGTGCACACCGCAGCCCCACCCCTTCCTTTAGCTTAGAGCCGTCAGTAAAGATATTAAAAGTTTTGCCACTGAGGCTAATGCCCTTTAGCCATCCCTTTTCTTTAATGGTTACTTTTGGCTTTATGTCAATGTTTATTCTGGGTGTTACGTAATCTATTGGTTGCGTGGGCCTATCTATTCCCTTTAATTTACAATGGCCATAAGACAGAATATTTCAGCTGCCCCATAGCTTTCAGCCTTAGGGCGGCTTTTTTTACGTGGTTTTAGATCCACAGATCTACGGGTGGAAGTTAAAGCAGGACGTTTATTGAGGCAGATGGTGTGCTTCTCATGGCACCGTGATGCACATCCCAGCCAGCCTCTGAACCCTGTCTAGTTTATCGGTGTATGTCTTTTTTGTCGTGGCAGACCACCACACCAAAGCCCCATGGAATAATATCGGCCGTACTACTGCTGCGTAGACCTAATGCATTAGAGAGGGAGTGAGGCCCCATGACTTGCCGACCATGTTTTTGCATGCATAGAGGGCCACTGACGCCTTCCTTACTCTCTCTTCAACATTAGCCTTCCACGTTAGCTTGTTGTCCAGTATTACTCCTAGGTATTTGGTGCAGCTTTTTGCTGTCAGTCGTTGTTGTCCCAACATTGGAGGGTTCCAGGTTGGAATCTTGTATTTTCTAGTGAAGAGGACTAGTTCTGTCTTACCCGGATTAACACTGAGGCCTACTTTGGTTGCCCACGTAAGGATCTCCTTATCGTGCTTTCCATTATTGAGACAATCGTGTCTAAGAATTTTCCAGTGATGAGTACGGCGATATCGTCTGCGTAGGCCGTTAGTTTTGCTGGTTTCCAGGACAATGTCAACTGCAATAAATTGTGTTGTCCCACCATGTATTTTGCGCTTAAAATTTAACAAAAATAGTCCCGATGGATAAAAAAGAAGCTTATAGTGTCCGGAATTTGGTTTGAAAATTTATGGTCAGCCTACACATTCATCTATATATATAAAAGAAAGTGTCCGAAGCGATGTAATCCCATAACTCGAGAGTGGCCGAACCGATTTTGATGATTTGTACTTTGATGGAAAGGTATTTTCTCAGTACGGGTTTAAAAAAAAAAAAAAGAAAAAAAAATCGAAAAAAAAGGTAAAAAAATCATAATTTCAAAATGTCTTATTTTGACCACCCAGCGTGTTACGACAGTTTTTTTTTCGATTTTTTTCAATTTTTTTTTTCATTTTGTATCTTCTGGATTATGAAAGTTGAAGTGGCATTGTTAGAATTGCATTGTCTTGCAATAGTTTCGTTGTATTTTTGGGTGGGACGAAGTCCGCCGGGGCTACTAGTTACTTATATTTCTGTTTATAAACTTACTCCGAATCTGGCATCTTAAAGACATTGAAATGATCCCTCAATTTCCTTTTTTATATCGATGTTTATTTAAGATGTACAAGAACTACCTTTTGACAGCAGACCACTGTTGCTAAATATCAGTGAAATTTCACTGAGAAATCTTTACATTTATAAAAATGACTTTAAATACTTTATACATGGTAACGCTAGTCAGCATAAAAATTAATGCGTTTTGAAAAGAGACCTCATATGGAATTTGATTCTGCTGAACTTTTTCTATAAAACGACGCGCAAAAGAGAGCATTACAGGCAGAAAATGCAGAAACAGTAAATGTAAACAGGGCAAATCGTTACGTCGAAATTCGCTACGATCCTCACAGACGGTTTGAGCGTGAGCGAGAGGGGAACAGAGCGACGACACTGACCTTTGTAGCTTTTTCTCGTGATCGTTTTGTGATCCTACTGTAGGTAAACAAATTTTTTTAGTGCCTAAATAAGCAAGACGCCTTGCCTTGTCCTGTCGTTTTTAAAATGCAACCAATGATAAGAGTAGCAGGTATCAATGATGTGAAAAAGGGTTAACTGTAATAGCCTTTTCTGTTGGAAAAACCGAAGAGAACATTCCTGAAACAGAGCTATTTCGCTGTACCAGCTACGCAAGTGTCTGTATAGCGGGTCTTTAGTGCACTTAGTTTAGTTTTAACCAAGTTAAGAAATAAATTATCTAATACATCAGTAAATAATGTACTACTAACAAAGTTAAATTTTAATTTACTACATGTTTAGATTTCGTTCATATTTAATTAATTTTTAGACCAGAATAAAGATTTTTCTTATTTAAATTTGTTTTTTGTTAAACTTGTACGTTATATTACATCAAAATTTTCATATCGCATATCTGTCCTCTTCTGTACGACTGGAATGGCAATCGAAATTAGCCGAGAAATATATTAGAAATATATCGATTGGTGCAATAACAATTTTTTGGTCAAGACTCACCTCACACCATATACACCTTTATCAAATTGCTACTTGGCATATCAATACATAACAATGTATATCTACGTATAAATCAGTATAATATATTCAGATGCATATGTATCCCTTCAGTTTGCTCACGAGCGCTCGTGAGCCGTATGTTTAGCTCTCGGCTTACGAGCGCTCGTGAGCTGTATGTTTAGCTCACGGCTCATGAGTGTGAGCTGTCTGATGTCGCTCAGCTCACGAGCGTGAGCCGACTGAAATTTTTCTTCGGCTCACGGCTCACGAGCGTGAGCTTTCTGAGGTGCTCACAGCTCACGAGCGTGAGCTGCAAAAATTTTTCGTTAGCTCACGCTCGTGAGCTGTGGGCCGAAAAAAAATTTCAGTCGTCTCACGCTCGTGAGCTGAGCCGCTCATGAGCGAGGAATTCCGCACTCTGCATAAAAGGCTCAGAAATTATTATTTTTTATTGAAATTTTAAACTCCCAAAACGCACAATTCTACACCGAGAAAAATGAGAAGTGAAACAATTGAATATTTTGTATTTGATTATAATAATTGCCATATTCAAAAGTACGTATTTACATCTAAGATAAAACATATTCATTTTAAGCGCAAAAATATTAGGTTCAGGAAGTGGCTAGAAATATTTTCAAAAACATCTTTATTTGTCGAAAATATTTAAAACAAACTCCGTGTTTATTACTTCTAATACTGCATTGATTAAGAACAAATAATTCTATATTCAATTTAAATATTTATTATATTAAAACCAAAAACTCACAAAATTTATTTTAATGACAAATTTTTTGATTTAAATATCCATTTTCTGGTTTCATATTTTAGAATGTTTCATGTTTATTTTTAATATTTTCGCTTTTACTTAAAAAACCATAGTGAAAAATATTTAATTCAGAGTTATATTATTTGATTTTACTACGTGTTTTCCCTCGGTGTATGAGTCTTTTCTGAGTCTTATTTATAAATACAAAATAAGAATTAATTGTAGCAATTGTAGCATTAAAGACAGGAACTACGACAACAACAACAAAAGGTGGTAGAAGCACCAAGAAAGACATTAGCAGCACGGGCACCAGCAACCGCAACAACAACAACAACACAAGCAATGATAGTGCCTTTAGAAGTGGTTAATCAAACGTCAAAAACAGTCGCGTACACACCGAAAAAAACTTCCCATAAAATCGTCAGAGAACGCCTATTGATTTTATAGTACAAGAATCAAACGGATTTTCTTATTAAAACAAAACTTTTCTATTAAATTTAATAGTTTTTGAAAATTAAGGTACTATTATTCCAATGAGACGCTTACTATTATTTATTTAAGGTAGCACCACTAAATCCCACATTACAAAATCCAACAGGAACAAAATCCAACATGTCAAATTTTAAGGATCCAACAGTACAAAATCCACCTGTACAAAATCCAACATTTCAAAATCCAAATATATATAAAATCCCACATTTTAACTTCCACTTCGTTCAGTATTTCAGACGTCCTTTTAAAAAAAACAGTTTTGCTGACTTGTTGAAAAAGCATTGTTGTGGCCGAAGGCCGCCATGCTGAAAGACAGGGTCAAGAAAACCTAACATTACCAATAGGATTTTTTGATTGAGTGTTGTAATCCTTGCCACGGCCGAAGGCCGCCACCCCTGTGCAAAAAGGTTTTGTATTACCAAGAGGATTTTGTTCATTGCGGGTTATAATCCTTGCCACGGCCTAAGGCCACCACGGTAAAAGATCCTGTATGCAGAAAGACTTTAAATTATCGAGAGGATTTTGTTGATTGATGGTTATAATCCTTGCCGCGGCCGAAGGCCGCCTCGCAGAAAGACCCTCTTTGCAATTTATACAGTTTTTTCGGAAGCTTTAATGAATTTAATAATTTTATGGTGGATTTTGTGCCTGTTGGATTTTGTGTAGTTGGATTTTGTTCAGTTGGATTTTGTACAGGTGGATTTTCAAATGTGGGATTTTGTGATGTTGGATTTTCAAATGTGAGATTTTATACCCAACCCTTTATTTAATACTATGAAGATTTATTTTTACTAGAAATGCTTTAGACTTAATAGTATTTTATGTATTGTATTTATAGCAATATAATTTTAATGGGAGACGGAAAAAACCCCGAACAACAAAATCCCAAACGACAAAATCACGACCGTTTTTAGCAATCCCGAACGACAAAATCCCGACGCGACTAAAACCCGAAACGACAAAATCCCGAAAAAATAGCATTGCATAGCGTTTTTTTTTTGCTTTTCGTAAAATAAGCGCTATATCCGAAATTTTCCGCGGAGTTTTATTGGCTGATTGTAAACTTAGCAGCAAACACAGCGGTTTGTTTACCCAGGTTTACAACTCGCGGCCGAAGGCCGCCACATGCAAAAACTCTGTATGCGAAAATTATATAAGCAGCGAAGCCGAGTTTCTGCTTACCCAGGGTTACTACCCCTGCCGCGGCTGAAGGCCAGCACTCAGAAGGATTTTTTAATAGAAAAAAACTTTCCAGCATTAAGATGGTTCTGTAGGCTGAGAATTTTAATCCCTGCCTCGGCCGAAGGCCGGCATGCATAAGGACACTTCTTGCCTGCGCATAGTTTTGTTTTGTTGGTTGAGGGTTTAAATCCCTGCCCCGGCCGAAGGCCGTCGCGCAGAAGGACCCTGGATAGAGGAAGACTTTTCAGCAAGTAGATGGTTTTGTCGGCGAGGGTACACACACGAACACACAAACACACACAGACACAGGAGAGTGGATTGATCTGTGAATTCAGTAGTAAACCTTTAGATCGGCTCCTCTTTAAACTAAGTTTATTGTGTGTTAGCTAAAATTTTAATTAAATAAAGTGTTTATTATAAATTGTAAAGTGTATTTTGTAATTGTAAAGTGTAAAGTGGATATTGCGTGCGAAAATGTGGCAGTTGCGGATTTTCGTGGTGCCAGCTTGGACACAGTGGCTTTCTTCTAGATTTTCCATAATTTCGAATTGATAAGTCTTTTATATACTTTTGCACTTTTCGGTATCATTTACTTACTTGTTTTTGGTTTTTGCATTAGTCCCGCGTAAATAGTTTTTCGACCTGATTGCTGCTGGTTGTCTCAGCAGTAAACGACACTGTTGGTCTTTTCTAGTTCAACTTGGTTTAGCTGAGTGTAGACTTTTGACTATTGCGAATTCTTGACTATTGCGACTATAGCAAGGTCGCCTCAGAGCGCATCCCAATGTGGTAGTGTTGGAAAAGATGAGGACAGTGAGCATTGTGAAAAGAAGCAAGAGAATGGTTTGATGCTTCTGGGAACCAAATTTATAGAGCTGGCAGGAATAGTGAGAAGTGCATAAGCGTGCGATAGCTGAGTCTGGGGTTGAGGGCGGGCGCAGAGAAGAGATGAAATGCGCTGAAAAAAGTACTTTGACTTCGCCTAAATTTGGGACGCCAGTCGTACGTAAGGTAAAGTAGTAGTGGGAGTAAGGTTCTGCCAAAAAGCAAGCCACGGCTCAAGAGACCCAGACCGGAAGCGATCGTAATTAAAGCTTCTGAAGGCAAGAGCAATGCGGAAATTCTGCTAAAAATTAAGGCGGATCCGAAATTAAAGGAGGTGGAAAAAATTGTGACCAGGATTAGGAAAACGGGAAAAGGCGATCTTCTGTTGGAGTTGGGAAGACAGGATAGCGGGCAACCGCTCACACCGGAAACTCAAATTGATGTCAGGGACATTGATGAGGTAACCAGTAGAGAGGAAATTCTGGAAGCCTTGAATACGGGTTTTCAAGGTGGGAGTCATCAAGTCAGTGAAAACGGCATACAGAGGAACACAAACCGCAGTGCTACAGTTACTGACAGCAGTGGCTATCAAGCTGTTAGAAGTCGGAAAAGTGCGTATTGGATGGGTGGTATGCCGCATTCGCGAAAGATTGAATGTTTCCAGATGCTTCAAGTGTCATGACTATTGACACATAGCAAAGGAGTGTCCCAATTTGAAGGATTGCACCACACTCTGTTTCAGATGTGGTGGTCATTTAGCCAAGGCATGTGCTAATACTCCGCGATGTATACTGTGCCAAAGAGAAGGCGAACAAGAGATTAATCATGTCTCAGGTGGTTTCAAATGCCCATCCTATCAAAGGGTTATTAATAATAATATTAGCGGGAAATTAGACTGGAAATGAAACTTCTGCAGCTGAATTTAAACCACTGCGAGGCTGCCCAGAGATTGTTGTCACAAACAATAATTGATTTATCCGTAGATATTGTTGTTATTAGCGAGCCGTATGCTTGCAATTTGGATGCAGCATGGGCGGTCGATACATCTGGGAGCGCTGCTATTTGGAATACCAGTAGTGTTTTACATATGACCGTGCGTCGAAAGGGAGTTGGTTTTGTCTGTGTAGAAGTGAATGAGATAAATATATACAGCTGTTATGTTCCACCTAGCGTTGAGATAAATAGATTCAATACTTTTCTGGACAATTTGACCGATGACGCTCGCAGAAGAAATCCGGTAATTATAGCTGGGGACTTTAACGCATGGGCATGTGAATGGGGTTGCCCAAGAACAAATGCGCGAGGAAGATCTCTTTTAGATGCTTTCGCGTCTCTGGAGGTGGCGCTACTGAGCGTTGGAACTGAGTTCACTTTTAATAGAAACGGAGTCGGATCAGTCATCGATATTGCGCTTGTAAGCAGCGGAATATTCCCTACGATCATCAGGCTATAGAGATCGAAACTCACGCAAGAGGGACTGTAACGCAAAATTTAGTCAGAGAAATATGGTGGAAACCAGAAACCTTCGACCGCGATTTGTTTTTGGAGGCTATTGGCAACGGTTGCATTGGTGGTTGTGCCGAGGAAGCAGCGAATACGCTAATGGAGAGAACTAAGGCAGCCTGCATCATTGGTTCGTAAGGGCTCGTATAAAAGACGTGCTCCTGTGTACTGGTGGAACAGCGACATCGCTAAACTCCGTAAAGACTGCATTAGTGCTCGTAGAATGTGTTGCAAGGCAAGAGGAGGCGAGGAATACGAACACAAAGCGACAGTTTACAGAAATAAGCGGAAACTTCTTAGAGGGGCCATACACAAAAGTAAGAGGGAATGTTTTTTGCAGCTGTGTGATGATGTCGACATAAACCCTTGGGGTCTGGCATACCAGATGGTGGGGAAAAAGCTCAAGAGGTCGAAACAGCCTATGTGCCCTCGTTTAATAGCTGATATTACAAGGTGCCTTTTTCCTGTTCAGGGTGGCTTTACGACAATTGAGCTATGGGTTAATCCGGACCAAGTACCTAAAGTTACAAATGGGGAGGTTCTTAAAGCGGCGGGAAGGCTTAAGGCAAGCAAAGCGCCAGGCACAGATGGTGTACCGAATATTGTGCTCAAAACACTGGCGAAAAAGCGTTCTGAGCTTTTAACAGTGGTCTGTGATACCTGCTTGAGGAAGGGAAAATTCTCTAGGCTCTGGAAGAGGCAGCGGTTTGTACTACTTCCAAAAACTGCAAATCTGTCTAGACCGTGTGAGTATCGGCCACTTTGCATGCTGGATTCTGCAGGTAAATTGCTGGAGCAAATAATCAAGGAGAGACTGTAAGCTGTTATGCGGAACAAACTGTCGGACTTAGGTTAGGTTAGGTTAATAAAAGGGACCCGTCTGGGTCATCCAGTGCGAGCACGGATACACTTAGGCCAAGCGCCTCCGTGTAATGCAAGGAAAAAGAAGTTATAATGATTTAAATCTCGTGATGCCTTTGCTCAAATAGCCTCGTACCTATTACGAAGCTTTTAATAGCCTTTCACCCTTTGCTACCAACATCCTTGAGGGTGGTAAATTGTGTTGAGCCCAGTGTTATCAACCTTATTCTGCAGAATGCAGGGCAGTCACACAGATAATGCTTTAGGGTTTCAGGCTCTTCCAGACAGGATCTACAGATCTCGGATTCCAGATTTCGGAATTTCCAAATGTGGCCTCTAAGTTCGTTATGACCCGTCAGGATGCCTATGAGCTTCCTTAACTAATTTTTACTTCTTGATAAAAGTTTCTTAGCTTAAGTCACGTCAGGCTTTCCCCAAAGTAGCTTTGCTACTTTGGAGCTTTCCGACTCATTTCATGCCCTAAGGTGTAGGTCATTTGCCCATTCCGCTGTTTCTTTTTGTATAGCTTGAAAAGGTTTTTTAACTGCTGGGGTAACCTCGTTTAATTGAGTGCCCTACCGCGCTAGCTCGTCAGCCTTTTTGTTGAATTCTATGTTACAGTGTCCGGGCGCTAATATCAAGTGCACAGAGTGTAATTGACTTAGAAGTGTTATAGCCTCTTTAAAGCTACGCACCACTTCTTAGGACGTCCTGTCGTTTGTTATAGCTTTGATAGCTGCTTGGCTATCCGAGAAAATTTTACAGCAACTACCCGACAAGCTGTTATTTAATAGCCATTTCACCGCCTCCATAATGCCAAACACCTCTGCCTGAAAAACAGTGTTCACATTATGTAGCCTGAATTTATTTCAAAATTTATTATTATTACAAAAGAATCCCGATCCAGTGCGCCCATCCATCTTCGATCCATCCGTATATATATGGATGTCTCGGTACAGTCCTCCTAGCAGTTTGGAGTTCCAGCTCTTCCTGTTCGGAATGGTGGACTCCACTGGGATTCTGAAAATTTCTTTTTGGATACGGTCGCACTCCAGATCCGCGCGAATTATGTTTAATTGGTTAAGTATGGTCTGATGTTTAGTGGTATAATTTCCCTCATACCAGGAGCCTAGGACCTGAAGTCTAGCCGCAATTACCATAGCCTCATATTTAACCTGTATTTCTATAGGCCGTATGGAGAGGATGGCCTCCAATGCCTTAGTGGAAGTGGTGACAAGTGCACCGCTGATATCGATGCAGCAAGATCGCTGTACTCTCTCCAGCGGCTTAACGTTGCACCTAGTATTTAATGCGTACCACCATACTACCGATCAATATGTCAGGATCGGGCGGATAAAGCTAAAATAAAGCCATCTAACAATTTCTGGCCTCAGTCCCGATCTGGGTCCTATATACCTCTTGCAGGTGGCCCATAAACCATATGCCTTGGCCACCCTGCTTTCAATATGTTGCTTCCAGTGCAGCTTTTTGTCTTGAATCACTCCTAGATACTTGACTTTCTCCGTAAGCTTTACCTCTGTGCCTTCTTTCATTGGAAGAGTGAACCTGGGGATCTTCCTCCTTCTTGTAAATTGGCATAATTCCGTTTTTTCAGGATTTAAATTCAGGCCCCTGGGTTTCGCCCAATTGGCAATTACTTCCAGTGCCTTCTGAATTCTTCTCGATAAGTATTGCGGATATATTCCGGTGGCTATGATCACTATATCATCCGCATAGCACACAACCAGGAATCCTTCCTCAGATAGCTTTTTGAGGAGACTATGTACTTCCAAAACCCATAATAGCGGTGACAGAATTCCTCCTTGAGGTGTCGTAGTACTCTCCCTTTTACTTGTATGCCACATTGTTCACACCAAATGTACCTATGGCTTAGCATGTGTCTTATCCATCTAGGTATGGATTGGTCCACATTGAATAAGCCTAAGGACATACTCAAGGTGTCTGTGGTGACATTGTTAAAGGCGCCCTCTAAGTCTACAAAGGTAGCGAGCGTATATCCTTTACGGTCCAAAGTGCTCTCTACCGATTTACCCTTGACGTACGCGTGCTGCTTAAACGTCAGGATTTCTTTTGGAATTTCATTTCATTTCATTTCATTTATTAATATATTTACAATAATACACCAAGAAACAAGTTCGTTTTTACAAGTTTTTTTCTTGGAATGCTTTCCTTAATTATGTTGTCGCAATTGCGCTCCATAACTTTAAGCATAAATGATGTAAGACTGATTGGTCTGTAGGATTTTGGCGATTTATAGTCCGCCTTACGGTTTGGGTATGAAGACTACCTTTGCCTGTCTCCATAACTTCGGCGTATAGCCTAGTTGGATACATGCCGTATATAAGGTGGCTACTCTGTGCTATCTAGCATCTCCACACAGCACTGAAGCATTGCTGGGAAGATACCATCTGGCCCTGCTGCCTTGTACGGTTTAAAGTCAATAATGGCTTTCCTTACCATGTGGCTCGTAATAGTCACTCCCTCCCTTTTTTCCAAAATTTCACATTCTGCTTTTTTGATTTCCAACGAAACAGTTAGGAAAATGTTCATTCATCAATATTCGTATCGACTCCTCAAAATTACTAGCATGGTTCCCGTCCCGTCCTAGTGACAGGCACTAGACCAGGTTGCGAGTGAGTCTTCGATAGGAATTTCTTAATTTTGGCCGCATCGTTTACAGAGTCGACCTGTTCAGGGAAATGTCTCCAAGAGCTTCGGTTTGTCACCCGGAGTTCATCTTTATATGTTTTAGCACCTCTTTATATTTATCCCAGTGCGTGCTTGTATTAAGTTTTTTGGCCCTGTTAAGCAGCCTCCGAGAATAACTACTCAGGTCCCTTAGCTCAGGAGTTAGCCAAGCTTTGTCTAACAAGTTGTGATAGAGTCCCTAATATTGTGGTGACCAATATTAGGCCAATGCTGTGTTTCCATTAGCTTTTTGAATTTAGGCCAGTTTGTGGCCTTTTTATTCCTGTATAAAACAGTTTCTTGGTAAATCTAAGATTCTAAAACATATGTAGGAGTGATCTGAGAATGTATGTTCCTTGGAGACTTGCCAATTCCTCACACTTTCCACAGTGTTTTTTATCACAAATAGTTACATCTAATACCTCCCTTCTATTCTCCGTTGGTGGTGGTTCTGGTGCGTCAAACGGTAGGTACAGCGAGGCTAGCAGCAAGGAAGATCCTGACTCCTCCACTACCACTGCATCATTCGATGTTAGACCTACGGAAGAAACCAAGTTAAAGCCTTTTTTTCAGATTATGCAGGTCCTGGGTCTTCCAGGGCCCGCATTATAGGAGATTTGGAACGAGTTGCTGCTCTATCCAGAAACCTTGTTGTCTCTTTTGGGCGGTGGGTGAGGACCCCAAAAGGGGTCACATGGGGTTTTTACCCAAATTTTTTTACTATAGGAATCGATAGCAAACGTTACGAAACGTATTTCGGTTAAGGTCCGAGGGGGATCGAGTTGGATCGAGTGCCCCCAAAGGTGTCAAAAGGCTCGGATTTGAGCAAAACAAAATCTTTACCAATTGATATAGGGGAGTTCATGGAAGGATCTCCCATTTTGACACCTTTGGGGGCACTCGATCCCCCTCGAACCTTAACCGAAATACGTTTCGTAACGTTTGCTATCGATTCCTATAGTAAAAAAATTTGGGTAAAAACCCCATGTGACCCCTTTGGGGGTCCCCACCCACCGCCCACTATGTCCAAAATCCGTTTCATGATGTTTCCTATCGATTTGTGCAATAAAAATTTTTTGGTAAAAACCCCCATGTGACCCCCTTGGGGTGGCGCCACCCACCGCCCACTATGTCCAAAATCCGTTTCATGATGTTTCCTATCGATTTGTGCAATAAAAATTTTTTTGTAAAAACCCCCATGTGACCCCCTTGGGGTGGCCCCACCCACCGCCCACTATGTCCAAAATCCGTTTCATGATGTTTCCTATCGATTTGTGCAATAAAAATTTTTTGGTGAAAAAAACCCCGTGTGACCCTTTTGGGGTGGTCCCACCCACCGCCCACTATGTCCAAAATCCGTTTTACGACATTTACTATCGATTGGTAAAAAAAAAATTTTTTGGTCAAAAAACCCCCGTGTGACCACTTTGGTGATCCCCACCCACCGCCCACCCAATCAATTTAATTTAGTATTAATATCACATACATATCATATATTTCCTATCAAGTGTAACAATAAAAGTTTTTTTGCCAAAATCTGCCTACATGTCTTCTTCTTCTTCTACTTTAACTTACACTCTATCATACACACAGTAAGGTCTCAATCGCCAGCAAAGTACTTCAATTCCTCCAACCTTAATTCCTCAAAAGGAATTGAAATTTTCAATTCCAAATCCAATTCCAAGGAATTGGGACTTATAATTCCATTCCATGTGAAAGGAATTTCTTTGCTCAATTTCAAGTCCAATTCCTTTCAAAAGGAATTGAGGCTCACTCAATTCCATTCCTTTTGCTTGAAAAGTACTTAATTCCACAGTCCTCATTCCTTGGAATTGGAATTGAGGTGGAATTTAATTCCCAAAGGAATGAGTACTCCCCAGCTCTGGCTGCTCTTATCCGTTCTGCCACAGCGAACGGTATCTTGTTTACGATAGTGTTCTGACCCAGTGCGGAATTGTCAGTAAGTGCCCACCCAGCACGAACAAGTGATTACCGTGTGATTACCAAGTCATTACTTGGTAAGCGGTAGTAAGAGGTAGACAGTGACTACGATTAAATATATTGCGCGTTTGGCAATTTATTGCCAAATACGTTTATTGTCGTTTTTGCGATTTAGATTTTTTCGCCGCGATTTTCGTCGCGATTTTTTCGTCCCGAGTGAGCAAATCGGTTTTGCATAATAATCGCGAGTGTCACCAGTTATGGTGAAAAGCCCGCAGCGTGCTGTTAAAGCAGCAGCTGACATGGCTGAGAGCTCGGCCTCTGAAGTGCCGGTGATGAAGCCGCCGAAATCTACAAGCCCGGTGGTGAAGAAGAGGAAGAAGAAGACGCCTTCAGACCGGTCCGATGTCGAGATGTCGGACAGCTGCAGCAGTGTGTGTGGCGCTGAGACTGCTGGCAGCGATGCAAAAAAGTAGTGGTACAGGTAAGCCGTAGGCTAGCCAGTAAGCCAGAGGGGGAGGGTCGCCCAAAACCGAAGGTTTTGTAAGGACCACTGATGTCAAAAGGCGTTTCTGACGCTGGGTCTGCCATAAGGCGGCTCAGAGCTGTCTCCGATGCCTTGATCACTGTCGTTTTCAACGAAGATAATGTCGTGGTCAAGGATGTTGCTCGCCAGATAATTGGCTTATCTGGCAGTTATGAGCAGATTCTAATGGAGCTCATTGCTGAAAATGAGCGTCTTAGGGGGCGTATTGACGGCATGGGTGCCGGCAGTGGTAGTGTGGTGGCACGGGTGGTTCCCCCAGTTTCGGTTGGTTCCCCAAGCAGTGCTGTTAGTGCTGCCTCTGGGTTACCTGTTGCACCGACTGCTGCACCGGTTCTCAAACCAGTTGAGACGTGGGCCTTGGTTGTTAAGAGCCGGAAAGCCGGTGAGACCTCCAAGGAGGTGGTTGAGAAGGTGGTGAAGCAGGTTGGCCCACCCTTGATGTACGAGTGCACCATGTTAAGGCATTGCGCAGGGGTGGCGTAATTATACGCACCCCGTCCGTCTCTGAAAGGGATAAGATTCGTAAGAACGCTAAGTTCGACGAATTAGGCTTGGATGTGAGTGTGAATCAGAAGCCTGGCACCAGGGTGGTAGTCCGTGGGGTTCCTTGTGGAATCAGTGATGAACTATTCATGGCTGATCTCTACAAGAAGAACCTCAAGGAGCGTATGACCCAGGAAGCCTTCGAGAAGTGCGTCAAGCTTGTCTCGCGCACTGCGAAGACGGTTGCTGATGAAGAGACTTCTAACATCACTCTGGAGTGCAGTGGCCCTGCTGCTGCACTCTCGACTGCTGACGGAGTCTATATCGCGTGCTTCCGCCTTCGTTTGAGTGGGGCCAGCATTATGTACGGCTGCTTCCGTTGTGGTAGTCTTGACCACAGAGTGTCTGAGTGTCGTGTGGAAGACATTGTCTGTCGTCAGTGCGGGCAATTAGGGCATATCAGCCGGTCTTGCCGCAATGCGGTATGTTGCCGTGACTGTGCATATAGGGGTAACCCGACTGGACATCGCATGTTGACAGCGGATTGCCCCCATTTCGGTGCCTTCATTGCCCGTCTTAATGCCAGACATTGAGATGATTGGGAAGGTTATTCATCTAAATTGCCAGCGGTCTTATGACGTTATGTGTGAATTTGGTGAATGGTTTTGTAAGTCTGGCAGCAGCTTCGCTCTGGTCCAGAAGCCTTATGTTCTCCATGGGAATGTAAGAGGCATTCCGCCGTGTTTGCGCTCATTTACTGATGCTAGAGGGAATGCTGCTGTTATTGTGAATGATGTGAATGTTGAATGTATGGTTGTTGAATGTGGTGATGTGGGTGTATGTGTGATTGCGGAAGGTACCTTTGGCAAGATTTTTCTTGCCAGCGTGTACTGTAAGTATGGGGAGGAACTGGGTCCCTTCATTGAGTATATGGATGGGGTGTTACTACGAGCGAGTAACTTTCCTCTCATCCTTGGTGTGGACGCCAATGCATCATCTCCGCTCTGGTTCAGTAAGCTGCCCAATTATACTGGGCAGCCGAACCAACAGCGAGGTGAGGTGCTTAGCGAGTGGGTGACTGCTCGCGGCGTCTACGCTCTCAATGAACCAAGCGCGCTGTATACCTTTGAAGGACTTAGAGGTTCGAGTGATATTGACGTGACGTTTGTGAATGAGGCTGCAATGGGTATGTTTGAGTTTAGTTGGATGGTGCGTGATTGGTCAGTAAGCGATCACAATCCTATTGAGATTGAATTCGCTTACTTAGGTGCGGCAAGAACGAGTGTTATGTCGAAAGGATGGCGCACTAGTAGTGTTAATTGGGCTGAGTATGGTGAACGTGTGAAAGAGGAGGTTACTTCGGTACCTTTGAATGTTTTCAATACTTTGGCCATTGATGAGCAGGTCACCTTTTTGAATGAGGCTGTATGGCGCGTCAATGATTTGCTCCTTGTGAAGAACCGTAAGGTAAATCATAAGGGTGTCAAATGGTGGACGCGTGAGTTGTCTGATAAGCGCAGGTCGGTCAGGCGCCTCAGGAGTCAATTCCAGAGAGCTAGGCTTTCCGATGCTGTGAATGTGGTTCAGCTTGGGATCGCCTATAGGCGATGTATTAATGAGTATAAGCGTATGATTCAGAGAGTGAAACTGAGTGATTGGGAAAGGTTCGCGGAGCAGTACAGTGATGATCCTTGGGGTTGCCTGTACCGTATCTGCCGTACCGGGCGTAAGAGTATGGAAGTGAATTGTATCCATGTTGGTGACACAGTGTTTTCAACATGGAAAGACTGTGTGAGTGCACTAATGAGTGAGTTCTTCCCTAGGATGGGACCTGGGCCCGACCCCCCTATGGGGCCGGACCCTGGTCCCCCTGACTTAGTTGAAAGCGAGGTTAGTAGTAGTATCTCACAAGTCAGGTCTAGGAAGTCGCCTGGGTTTGATGGTCTGACCGGAGAGATGGTGAAAGCTATCTGGAAAGTCATTCCGGATTACTTGGGTGGCTTGTATGCGAGATGTATGAGTGAGGGATATTTCCCAAGTGAATGGAAGAGTGCAAGAGTGATTCCGCTGCTGAAGTCGCCTGACAGAGTCAGGTCTAATCCTCGTTCATATCGAGGTATTAGTCTGATTCCGGTTCTTGGCAAGGCGCTTGAGAGGATCATGGTCAATCGACTTCAGGAGAGTGTGAATGCGGAACTGTGTCCTCAGCAGTTTGGCTTTACTAAAGGCAAATTTGTTGAGGATGCATGGATGTATGTTAAGAATGGTGTGAGTGAATCTAGTAGTAAGTATGTGTTGGGTTTGTTTGTAGATTTTAAAGGTGCGTTTGATTACCTAAGCTGGGCGAGTGTGATTGCAAGACTGCAAGAGTTGGGCTGCCAGGAGCTTCCTCTTTGGAGGAGCTATTTTTCTGGCAGAAAAGCGTGTGTGGAAGGCAGAAGTGATTCTGTCTGGAT
Source organism: Conops quadrifasciatus (assembly GCA_949752815.1). Lineage (NCBI taxonomy): Eukaryota > Metazoa > Arthropoda > Insecta > Diptera > Conopidae > Conops > Conops quadrifasciatus. Next base: position 28,502,409 of record OX457078.1, on the reverse strand, counting down.
GAATGTGGTCCGAGGTTGCCCACAGGGATCCATCTGTGGTCCATTTATATGGAACCTCATGATGGATTCTCTTCTAAGGCGCCTCATTGCGATTTGCAAGTGTTGTGCGTATGCTGATGACTTGCTCATTTTGATTGAGGCTGATTCGCGTGCCGCTCTGGAACGTTTGATCGCCTTGGTCATGGCCATTGTGTGTGAATGGGGTGCAAGTGTTGGTGTGGATGTGGCAATGGATAAGACGGTGATGATGTTGCTGAAAGGCAGATTATCACATAGTCGGCCTCCATCTGTCCGTGTGAATGGGGTTACCCTTAGGTATGTGACTGAGGTCAAATACTTGGGGATATCCATGGGTGAGAGAATGAATTTCATTCCTCACCTAGTTCGAATGAGAGAGCGATTGACATGCGTGTCTGGACAGGTGCGTCGCCTTTTGAAGTGTGAATGGGGCCTCAGCAGGCGTGCCATCCGCATCGTATATGGCGGCCTGTTTCTTGCCTGTGCAACTTATGGGTCGTCTGTATGGGGCGAGGTGGTCACGTCTGCTGTGGGGTATCGCAAGATACTCACTTGCCAACAACTGCTTCTGCTTGCGTGTCTGCCTGTGTGCCGCACGGTCTCTACCGAGGCCATGCAAGTTTTGTTGGGTGTGGCCCCACTGAACCTGGAGGTGCTACGTTGTAGCGCATCCTACAGGATAAAGAGGGGATTACCGTTGCTGAATGGCTGGTTAGCCAATCAGGAGGTGGGGAGCATGAGTGTAAGTGAGCGCAAAGGGCGCTTGTTTGAATGCGTCACATCTAGATGGCAATCTAGATGGGACAGTAGTGTGAATGGAAGAGTGACATATGAGTACATCAGTGATGTAAACTTCGTTGTTTTTCAGCCATGTTTCCGCTTCAGCATGCACCTCGGTTTCTTCCTCACGGGTCATGGGTCCTTTAATGCTTTCTTGCAAAAAAGGAACCTTTGGCCTAGTGAGTCTTGCGACTGTGATGCACCTGTTGAAGACTGGAAACATGTGCTCTGCGAATGTTCACTGTACTCTGACTTTAGGGACAGGGCGGCTATGGGGATCAGATGGACTGACGGGGGTTGGAATGTCAGTGAAATTCTCTCCACTGAAGAGTGTGTGCGGTGTGCTGACAGGTACGCCTGTCGTGTGTTTATTGAACGTCGCGCTAGGAGAGTTTAGCTGGATATTCTTGTGTGTGTTTTATGTATGCGTGTGGTCATTGTGTGCCCTTGGTGTCTAGTGTGGAAGTTTCTGTGAGTTTGAGCGTTTCTGTATGGTGTGTGCTTCTTGATGTGTTTGTGAGAGTGTTCTTGGTGTTCTAGGTGACTGCGTGTGTGCCTGGGAATAAATGGCTGTATGAATGTTATCGTTGCCGTTCTTGGTGAATGCGTGCATTGGAATAAATGGTTGTATGGATGTTGCTGTCGTATGCGTGCTGTGTGTGTTTGTGTATTCGTCGGCTGTAGCTAAGTTGCGCTGAGTACGCCTCTTTTTGCTGCACTGCCGGTGATACCTGGGGTTACCAGTCCTCGAGTACATGGACTCACTGGTAGTAACTTTAGTTACGAAGTCTGACCGGAGGCTTACCGGTACCACGGGTGCCGAGGAGAACTGGAGTAGGTCTCAACGCTCCACCTCGGCATTATGGACCTTTGGGTTTTTGTTAGGGGTCCGATTGGGCTTTTGCCTTGAACCTTGGGTGCCGCTCCCCGATTGAGCGGAAGAGGTTGGGATTGGCCTCGCTCCCTGCAGTGAGGAATTTCGCGATCATGTGCGCGAACTTCAGACTGCCTCCATCACGTGTAAAAGGGGCTGCCCCTACTAGGCCCTGCTTACACGTTTGTTCCAATCTCCTATCGTACTTTTTTCGTAACGGCAACCAGTCCGGAGCTATAAAGGAGCTCAACTGGTGGTAGTTTTGACTACGAGGTCTGACCAGAGGCTTCTTTTCTGGTACCACGGGATGTCAGTAGCCCCCGGATTATATCCGAGCTGACATGAGGTAGGCCCCCTTGTGGGAGTGTCGTGGTGGCTGTGGTTAAAACCCAAACGTACGCGGGGAGAGCCTGGCTCGATGTGGAGTTGCATTGCAACCGGGTGCCGTGACCCATAGAACGGCAGAGGTATTAGATAGGCCTCGACCCTCAACCAAAGGGCAAGTCATGCCCTTTATGTATGACTTCAAATTGGCACCTGTTGGTTGAATGGATGGGAGATGGGTGCATGGAGTGCATATGTTCTGCATGTGCACTCTATGTATCTTGATTCCCATTTGTTTTACTGATTGGGGCGGTGGTCGGCGCTTAATCCGACTCCAGTGTGATGGCACACCGTGGGTTTAAGCCTTTTTAAGGCAGGCACCCACGTTAAGCACCAGAGACATCTGCTCTTATCGCACAGTTTTACAGAATGCGGCGCTTGTGATGGCTGGTATGTTTCCATTGGACCTGATAGCGGGGCGATGAGGACTAATGACGCAAAGCGAGGCAATAGTTGGAGAATGGCTAGCACGGTGGGGGGTTGCACAAAATGGAAGGTTTACATATAAGCTTATACCATGCCTGGACCCATGGTTGAAGAAAACCCATGGTAACATGGACTTTTACCTAAGTCAGCTTGTGACTGAACATGGCTGCTTTAAGGAGTATTTACACCGATTCGGATTTGAGAGAGATCCTTTCTGCAAATGCTGTGAGTCACCGGCGGTGGAGGGTGCGGAGCATGTCTTTTTTATATGTCCCCGCTATAGTGACATGAGAAGCCAGTTACAAAGGCAGATATGCGCACAGATTACGCCTGAAACTATAGTCGGTCTGATGTCAAAAGATCTCTATAATTGGAATTTTATTAGACAGTTTGTTGCAAAAGTCAGGAGTAAAGGAGGGTAGAAAGAGTGCGAAGGACACAACAAGGACTTGGCCTATAAAGCCCGCCCCCCACGATGAAATGCTTAACTGCGTGGGGTGGATGAACAGGAGAAGAGGTGGTCTTAGTGAGTAGGAGTCTTCCACTACTGGCGCTCAGAGGTACTAGCACCAGTGCCCATGATGGGTTTCCACCCGACAAAAAAAAAAACAACGAATACACACACACAGAGCGTATTATGAGTCTATGCTTTCGAACACTGTTACGGACGCTCTAAATAGGCATCCTGTCATTATAGCTGGTGAATTTAATGCCTGGGCCGCGGAGTGGGGCAGCAGATATACCAACGAGAGAGGCAGATCACTGCTGGAAGCCTTAGCACCTTTCAACATGGTACAGGCAAATAATGGCAATGTTAGTATAATTGCCAGTAAATAATGTCACTTTCTGTAGAAATGGTCGTGAATCGATCATCGACATAACTTTTTTAGCAGTGCAATGTTGTGGAAAACCTATTGGCAGGTGAGCCGAGAATTCACTTTTAGTGATCTCCAAGCCTTAACTATAAAAATAGACGAACAGCAACTTAGAGCGAGAAGGGTCAACCAACCAGAGCATAGTTGGAAAGCGAGTACTTTCGATCAGGAACTTTTTAACTCTGTTTTTGTTGAGCCGGAGGAATCTCCAACTAGACCGGAAGACCAAGCGCTTCAGTATTTCATATGTATTTAAAAAAAAAAAAAAACTGTTTTGTTGACTGGTTGCGCTAACTGCGCAGCAGCTGTCAAAAGCTTGTGATGCCACGATGGTACGAAGAAGAATAAAATATCGCAGACAACCGGCTTATTGGCGGAACGAGGGCATAGCAACACTACGTGCCTATTGCTTACACGATCGAAGGCGTCTCCAGCGCTGCAGACACCCGGGAGACAGGCGTCTGCTTCGCGAAGAGTTTGCAGAAGCCAGGAAAAACCTGCGGGACGCAATTAAAAAATTGAAACAGGAGTCTTTTAAAAGACTGTGCGACGAAGCAACCTCAAACCCGTGGGGCGATGCCTACAGAATTGTGATGGGTAAAGTGAAGCATCGCACAGAGGAAAGATGTCCACGCCTTCTTTGCATTATTGTGACAACTTTATTCCCACAAAGGCCAGAAAGAAGTACTCTTCCCTCGCGACAATACTTCAGTGAAGTAGTTGTTACCCCGGAGAAAATCATTGCAGCCGCAAAGTGGATCCTGCCGAATAAAGTACCAGGACCTGACGGTGTCTGAAACGTAGCCCTAATTGCAGCTATACGAAAGCACCCGCGGTGGTTTGCGAATGTAATTGAATCTTGCATGCAAGGTGTTTTTCCCACACTATGGAAGAGAAAGAAACTCGTCCTTATTCCTAAACCCGGCAAAACACCTGGAGACCCATCGGCCTATAGGCCAATATGTTTACCTGACACAATAGGTAAACTACTAGAGCGAGTTATATACGAGAGATTGTTGCCGTTCGCGGAAGGCCCACAAGGCCTTAATGCGAATCAGTATGAAGTTTATAAGAGGGCGCTCAACTATTGACGTTCTTAATGCAGTGATGTCCATAGCTAAAGAAGCTATCCAGTGGACGAGGTGAAAAGGTGGGATAAAGAAGTACTGCGCAGTTATCACCCTTGACATAAAGAATGCGTTCAATACGGCATCCTGGACACATATTCTTAAAGCGTTGGAAGAAACATGCGTGCCACAGTATCATCAGCGGATCATTAGCAGCTATCTGTGGGACAGAATATTAATAAATGACAGCAATGACGGCCCGCAGTCATACTCTGTAAAAGCCGGTGTTCCTCAAGGATCGGTCCACTTCTGTGGAACGTACAACGGAGTACTGAAGTTATCGGCCGATAAAGACGTTCATATTATAGGCTTTGCTGACGACATTGCAGTCGTAGTTGTAGCAAAACACATTCAGCAGTTAGAGGAGAAAATTAATGCTGTGACCGAGAAAATCCGCCAGTGGCTTAGCACGGTAGGCTTAGAGCTAGCCGATCACAAAACCAAGCGGTGCTAATTAGTAGCCGGAAGAAAGCCGAAACCTTACAGCTGAGACTGGGTAATGCCACCATACAGTCTCGTCGAGTGATAAAGTACCTGGGAGTATTTGTGGACGACCGTCTTTCTTTCAAAGAACATACAGAGACTGTGTGCAAAAGGGCAATGGCTCGCCAGGCAGCTCTAGCGCGGATGCTGCCAAATGTTGGAAAACACGGTCTTTCTGTATAAAATAAAATCTTTCTGTATATAGGGTTTTTGCGTGGAAGATTTCGGCCACGACAATGTGTTCTCAACCAGTCAACAAAACAGTTTTTTTTTTTTTTTAAATACATATGAAATACTGAACGAAATTGATGTTTAAAAAGTGCGATTATGTATTTTTGGAATTTTCAAAAGTTGGACTTTGTAGAGGTGGCTTTTGTATAGTTGGATTCTTAAAATTGAAAATGTTGGATTTTTTCCTGTTGGATTTTGAAATGTAGAATTTAGTGGTGCTCCCACTTTTTTGGACCATAGGGCTTGGCTGTTCATAAATTTTTTTTACCTTTTTTCTCCGAAATGAACTTATGGCATCGACAGAAGTACAGACCTAGAGTACAGAAATGCTTCTTTTCGTGAGCGACCTTCGCCTCGTGAAGGGATTAAATTGGCTCGTAAGACCAAAAATTACACAGTTGCCAAAATTGTTTCATTTATTAAGCTAATTATTTAAACGTACAATAAGAAAATAACAATTCTTTTTTAGTACAGACTGATATACACAGTAATTTCACAAATAAATAAAATTGAAAAGGCATTAAAAAGAAAAGAAAAACTAACAAAAGCAGTGTATATTTGCTTTGTATATTTGTATATAGTGTACATTTCTTATTAAAATTTTATAAAATAAACTTAACTATACGACCATGAAGATAGAATCTAAAGGACAGAGGCATAGAGAATGAAAGAAAACGAAGACGAGAAAGAAAAGTAAATTATATGATTCAAATATTGGATGAAAAGTGTTCAAATACTGCATGCCTGAATTGCGTTTTCCCTGTTAATATTTTTAGGTGAATTGGTAAAGAATTGTACAATCTTGCTGCGTTGATAAAGAATAATCTAGTGGAGTTAGCATAATCAAAGTGAGGTATGATAAGGATGTTACTTCTGCCCGATAAACCAAATTGTAACTTCTCAAAAAGATAGTTTGGCGTTTTGCTATGTATAAGACCGTGCAAAAAAATACAATTTCGAGCATTTAGATAGCTTATTATATCGCAGCCCAGAATACTAAACCTTAATTGGCCTAAGTGATCAAACTTTCGTAATCTAAATACATATCGAGTAATCTGATTAAATGCAAGTTCTAATTTTAGTTGAGATCGAGAATCAAGCTTGCTGTACACCAGCTCAGAGTAAGTTATAATTGGTAATATTAGTTGAACAGCAAGCTTGCGTCTTGTCTCTGTCGGAATGTACTCAGCTGATGCTCGCAAATTGCGCAAAATAAAATACACTCTTTTTACAACATTATTTGGGTTGGTAACGAAATCCCGAAAGACAAAATCCCGAACGACAAAATCCCGAACGACAAAATCCCGAACGACAAAATCCCGAAATGACAAAATCCCGAAACGACAAAATCCCGAAATAACAAAATCCCGAAATTACAAAACTAGTTTTTCGGTATTCTCCATCTTCTTGACCATTTTAAAACCACTAGCAAACAATTCCAAGAAAGTAATAAAAAATTACTCTTATTTTACTTCTCTAAAATTATTATTAAAAAATAAAAAAAAACATTATTAAAAAAATTTTAGCAGAGCCCTCTCGGAGGCTCTGAGGTGAGGTGATGTAAGGTTTTTTGCATACAGGTTTTTCCGCGTATTTGCAGCCTTCGGCTGCGGCAGGGATCATAACCCTCAATCAGCAGAATCCTCACGGTCATGTGAAGTTTTTTGCATTCAGGTTTTTTCGCGTGTTGGCGGCCTTCGGCCGCGGCAGGGATCATAACCCTCAATCAGCAGAATCCTCACGGTCATGTGAAGTTTTTGCATACAGGTTTTTCCGCGTATTGGCGGCCTTCGGCCGCGGCAGGGATCATAACCCTCAATCAGCAGAATCCTCACGGTCATGTGAAGTTTTTTGCATACAAGTTTTTTCGCGTATTGGCGGCCTTCGGCCGCAGCAGGGATCATAACCCTCAATCAGCAGAATCCTTACGGTCATGTGAAGTTTTTTGCATTCAGGTTTTTTCGCATATTGGCGGCCTTCGGCCGCGGCAGGGATCATAACCCTCAATCAGCAGAATTCTCACGGTCATGTGAAGTTTTTGCATACAGGTTTTTCCGCGTATTGGCGGCCTTCGGCCGCGGCAGGGATCATAACCCTCAATCAGCAGAATCCTCACGGTCATGTGAAGTTTTTTGCATATTGTAGATTATAACCTTCAGACAACAAAATTCTCTCGATATTACAACTTTGCTTTTCTGCCATTGTAAAAAAAGGCAAGTAGGCGCGTACTACGCTTCGGAAAAAATTGTGACTTAAATGTCATTTCTTCATTAATTTAAATTTTATTTCGTGATTTTCGGGATTTCTCATTTCGGTATTAAAAATTTTTCGGGATTTTGTCGTTTCGGGATTTTGTCGCATCGGGATTTTGTCGTTTCGGGATTTTAAAATTTTTCGGGATTTTGTCGTTTCGGGATTTTGTAATTCGGGATTTTGACTGTCTCCCCATTATTTATATGATCTGTACAGGTAAGGTTACTATTAATTGAAAAACCAAGATTGATAACTACGCTAACTATTGTAATTTCAGCTGATGCTCGCAAATTGCGCAAAATAAAATACACTCTTTTTACAACATTATTTATATGATCTGTACAGGTAAGGTTACTATTAATTGAAAAACCAAGATTGATAACTACGCTAACTATTGTAATTTCAATTTTTTATCATCAAGAAGAATATCAGGGATACGCTGTGGATAGCGTGAATACTGTTTTTAGCAATAGGAAGAACTTGCGACTTCAGAGGGTTAATTTTAAGGCCATTCTTACAGGCCCATCGATACAAATTAAGTAAGTCACAGTTCAACCTAAATGCCAAGTCCTCTTTTAGATTCTGTTTACCTGATATATAGAGCTGGACATCATCCGCGTAAGCATGAATACACGCGTATATACACACCGAAAAAATGTCATTGACGAATAACGAAAACAATAATGGACCCAGCACAGATCCCTGAGGCACACCACTACCAACTACTTTGTACTGCGAATACAAGTCACCAATTTTGACCCTTTGCCTTCTATTGGTCAAGTAAGAGAGAAGTAAATTAGAAGCGCTATCCGAGAAACCAAATTTATATTTAAGTTTCTGATAAAGCAGTGCGTGGTTAACACTGTCAAATGTCTTAGAAAAGTCTAGCAAGCAAAGTAAAGTGAGACAACCAGAGTCGTAATTTGGTCTGATATCATCTAAAATTTTTAACATGGCGGTAGAACAACTGTGACCAACTCTAAAACCAGATTGATTTGGAGAGAGCATATTATTTTCCGTAACGTATCGAGATATCTGATCCGCAATTAGAATTTCACAGGCTTTTGATATAGAGGACAAAATGCATATAGGCCTAAAATCTGAAATATCACGAGCATTGCCTTTTTTGGGTAGTGGTAAAACCACTGCAGTTTTCCATGCTTCAGGAAAAGTAGATGTGGTGAGGCAGTGATTAATTATATGCGTAAGTGGACTAAGTATGCTCGGAAGTATTAACTTAATAAATTTTAAACTTATTCCATCATCCCCAATCGCATTAGATTTTATCTTTAATATACTTTTTCTGACATCAGTCTCAGACACATTCGTGAAGCTAAAAGTGGAATTATTTCCAGCACTTGTGCCAAGTACAGGCGGCAAAATATTGGCTACTTTAGCAGAGGATGAAAGAAAAAAATCATTCATAACATCCGGTTCTATATCACAACTTGGCATTTGTTTGTCCCCAGCTAATCCTCTAAAATTTTTCCAGAGTTGCTTAGATGGCAACGTGGCATTTAGTTTAATAGCATAATAACTACGCTTAGACTGTTTGGCAATGAATACAGAATAATTTCGTGCACGCTTATATGACTCCCAGTTTTCTAGAGTGGGTTTCCTTTTCCATATACTGCGTAGCTTATTTCGCTTTCGTATGGCATTCTGGACCCGCTTCGTAAACCAGGGGCAATAATAATTTTTAACGGAAACAGTTCTTAGTGGTACATTATTCTCAAATATGCTATTCACTAAATTCGTAAAAATTGACAGCTTCCTATCAACCGAAGCGTGGAACCAAATCTCATTCCATGCTACCATGCTTATTTCCCGATAAAGATTTTCGTAATTAATAGCCTTGAAATCGAAGTAAGAAAATTTGTTCGGAACGATAGAACGCTCAAAATGAATGTCAAATGTGCAAAATATTAGGTCATGGTCAGACACGAAATCTAGTTGGTCAAATAGACGAACGGAAGACAAGTCTGACACAATAAAATAATCAAGCAAACTAGGGACATGATTTGCCATGAAACGCGTAGGCATGCCAACATTAACTACAGAAAATTGGTCTTTCTGTTGCTATTTTATCTAGTAATGAGCTAGAAATGGAGTCTTTGCAAAGTATATTTACATTAAAGTCTCCGCATATTATAAACTGTTCAAACTCTATCGAAAATTTATTTAAGTTAGAAAAAAATTCATCGACACTAGAAGATCTATGAGGATTATATACACAGGAAATAAATACCTTTTTATAGTTATCAGAAACGCACAGGTTAATATATTCCACACCATCACTCGACGATTTATCCAAAAATTTTACACGTAAATTGCTACGACAGTAAATTGCCACTCCGCCTCCTGATTTGCCTATCCTATCATTCCTGAATAGATTGTAATTGTTTATATTGTATGCAGAATCGTTGACTTCATTACTGAACCAAGTTTCTGAGACACAGATAATGTCAACAGCCGACTCTGCAAAAACATATCTAACATAATCCAACTTGATAGAGTTTAAACTTCTTGCATTGAAGTGAACAACCTTCAAACCTGTGTGCCTACGGCACAAGATTTCCACTAGACATTTATTACATTCACCACCGATTACACGCAAAGTTACAGCAAGTCACTAAGAGAAAACGCATCTCATGCATGCCATTTTGGACAGATCGATAAACCAGACAAGGTTCTCGTATAAATGAAAAGATTGATATGACATAATTTAATGTTCTGAAATGAAATCGAAAGATGCAGTGACTATTAGGAAAAGAGTAAGTAGCAGAGAAAAAAAATAGAGAGGCCATAAAAGAAGAATACAATAATTTTGAACACTTTGATAACTAAAAAAAAAGAACTAACAAAATAACAGCAATCGGAAAAATCACAACAAAATATATACTTTAGCCTCAGTTCATTTCTTCACAGCCGACGCAACAGCCTCGAGATCCAAGTTGTTTTTTATCTCCACATATTCCTCATTCTCTGAAGCCTTAACAACGTCCCCTTTTAACAAACGCCGCGGTTAGCTTTCCTTTTCTCTTTAAATTTATCGCGGCATGCAGAAGATCGCGAGTACTCTTCACCAAGCTCTCATTGAGATAGCAGCTCCCTTCGCAGTCGAAGCCAACGTCCCTTAGAGAGAGTTCCCTCCCTGAGCTCTTACGGTACAAGAGCGTTTGTTGTAAAACAGCATTTTTCTCAAAAGAACTAGCAAACTTCAAGATAACCGGAGAGGGTGTGAAGTTTTTCCCTCGCTTGTTGCGTCCAGCACGAAAGATGCTCTTAAGAGTTGGTGGCTTACATCCAATGGAGAAGCATAGTTTATTATACATTAATGTCAGGTTCTTTTCATCGCCCTCTGGGACTCCAAACAATACTCCATCAGCAGCCACCTGACTACGCTCAAGAGAAAAGATTCTGTCATTTGTTCTCTCCATTTCTTCTTTAAGAGCAACAAGATCAAGTGATTTAATTTCTGCCACAGTTTTTTCTGCATTGTTCATACGTTCAGAGACATTTTTTAACTCATCTCTGAATTCATTAATTTTTGAGACCCACATATCCTCAATATCGCTCAGCTTTTTATTAAATTCATCACGCAGAGCAGCAATTTCCGTGATCAGCAACTCACTTTGCTTACTCAACCGATCGTCAAGCTGATTAAGAGTAAGACCTAACTGTGTTTTGCTTGTGTCCAGCGGTGAGTTACTCTGTAGAGGCGACGAGAGAGCATTTTTTGCCTGCGATGCTTTTGATCTGGAGATCATTTCTCTTAGTAGTCAAATTGGCGCGAAAGTAAGAAATAATGTGTAGAATTCGTAAAATGTTTTATTTTCACAGAAATCTTTACTTAACCACTTTCGAGTTACTTAAACTTGTGACCAGCAATGAAAACAATTATAATATGCCCGCCAACATGACCAAATATATGGTGATGAACCGAGTATTTAGTTTTTTCCGGAGAGCCGAAATGAACACGTCTACTCACTAGTCAACATTCCTCACTCCTCTTCCTCTTGTTTTGCAAGTAAAGTCTCTTTATGTGTGCGTGAAGGGTTTAGATTCACCAGAAAGTCCAACATCGGCTTCGTAGTTAGAGCATTTCTGCTTTTAACCTTCCTATACCTGCCTGGCATTGGACTGACACTCTGCTACTCATTAGTGCACCAATAATTGGTTTTCAGTACGTACATGTGTTAGTTATAACGCTTTTTTGGTCTGTGTGAAAACGGTCTACTACACCATTATTAGTTGCGAAAGAGAGCAAGAGTTCATCAGAAAGCGGTTAAAAGAGGTGGACATAGTAGAAAACCCCGATTATGGTGTTGAGGATTTAAATAAATAAGATTTGAGAGAAATAAGATTTGATTTGATACAAGATCTGAATATGAATACTGTATAATGATTAGATTTTAGCGAACACTTACATATATACCTACTTAAAGATACTTACTCGAGAAAAAACGATACTCCTCGCTAAATTGTCAAAAGTAATTTTTCTCAGAACATGAAAATATGGTATGCTTAGAATGCTACAGTTATAAATCAGCAAAGAAGAATGACTTTAAAATTGTACATACATATCTACATATTTACTGAATACAAGTAGGTATGATCAGAACTTGAATGTAAACTTAAAGAAAATAAGTTTAATTTTTCATTAAAGCGTTAACGTCATTATGAAAATTAATACATTAAAATTAGAAAGTATTAATTTTCATAATAAGGTTCAAATTGCCAAATCCACCGTCTCAGACTTAAATATACGCCGAAAAATGAGCGTGCTCCGCGACACTGGTGACAAAAACCAAGATTACAGGAAAACAATTGAAAGCATCATCATGAAATTCAGCAGGAATATTATCTTCCATTTAGAGCTTTCTGATGTCGGAAATGAAAAAATCTGACTACCGCCACGCCCACTTTTTTGATAAATATTAATGCATCCAATTCGGGAGCGGAAACTCTCAGCTTGTAATCTGGATCTGAAGCTGAAATTTCAGTGCCGCGTTTACCGTGTTGGTGAATGTCATCGCACCATACCGTAATGCGCCCACTGGTATACCATACTATTAATAAAGTGTTTGGTGAAAAAACCGTTGTTGTAATTGAGCTAATACTCGTAGATCAAGGTTTACTATCTATAAGTCATATGAAAATAGGCGTCACCCGCCCACATTTTATCATCACTTCGGCAGATGCGGGCTTAGGGTATATGAGCTTTGGCCAGACCAAAGTTAATGCTCTTACTTGTTAAAAATTAAGAGAGCAGTATTAGAAATTTTCTGAACTAATGAATACTCATCATTTTCAAAATCTTCCTCTCTCTGTTTTCTCCTTTGTTTCGATCCTTTCTCTTCTATAACCTCTTTCCCTGATGCTTTCCCCGATAATTGATTGCACCTCCTTCCTTTTTTTAATATATTTTTTTAACCACGCGTCATAAAGAGATAGAGAGAGAGAGAGAGAGAGAGAGAGAGAGATGGCGAAAAGTACAGCTAATTTTAGAATATCCTTGCTTTAAACTTTACCGCCTTTTTAAGGCTATTTCGTTTTATTTCTCTATGAAAATTTTGTATTTTTGTTGTTATTATTGTTGTTGGTCATTTGCAAGTGGTCCTGCGGTTTGTTGCATATGCTTCGAAACAAACATCTCGGAAGTTGGGAATTAATTTACGCCATTAATCAGCTCCTGAAAATCCCAACAAACTGCAACACTTAGCAGAACATTAATCAGGATTGGCCGCGGCAACGTTTTGCAGCATAGCAACGTTAGCCGTTGGCTCCGAGTTTGCTTCATCGAATGTGGTCGTCGTCCGTTTCCTTAAGCGCCGTCGTCGTCTATAATGCAGCCGCGCAGGGTCAATGAGTTCGCAGACAAGTTGTGTGTGCAGAAGGTACAACTTATATCATGCTCTTATTTTTCTAAAGCTCTACCGGAAGATTTGTACCAGCAAAATATTGTCACATGGTGACAAACTATTTCAAACTAACTAACTCATTGGGTGAAATTTCAGCCGACAGCTTCCATATAATTAAGAAATAATTGCATTTATCTGTAATGTGAGTAACTTAGATAACAAAGAGAGGGCGTGAAGAGCACGGACAATTGGTCTGAAATTTCAATAAAACACAGAAATTTATTTTTAAACAATGGAAGAAATGTCAGCCGAGAATCGTATCAGGCTTAAATTATTGCAACTTCACACTGAATTTTTCATGTTTTCTTTAAAAAAGGAAGAGGGAAAATCCGGACACATGTACTTCCGTTAAAAAACTGAAAAATATAATCAAATTTTATTAAGCGCAACAAAAAAAATTTAATTTATTAAGTGATGCTACTAGACCGTTTTTAAAAAACTAAACTCAACGTGTACCAACCAAAGCCCACTCAGAGCCTGCAACTGAAGCTTCGTAACTGGAACGACGCCAGCAGCAACAATGCCGCGTTCGAATCACACTCACAGAACACAAGCCGCAACAGTGTGAGTCGTGCTGGTGGCGGTGGTGTCTAGCAAGAGTTTAGCTAATTAAATAAAATTAATTCGGTCATTTTAGTCTACCACAAAACTTTTCAAATTACTAGCCAACAAAAAAAATGAAAATCAAATTTAAAATTCGGTGCTTGCGTGTACTTCTAAGCCATTTGCTAGCAGACATATTAACCCGCGCAGGCCGTTAACGCCCGCAGGCTGTCAGTTGTCGTCGTCTAACGCCACAAAGGCGCATCGCGGTTGCTTGTTTCGAATCAATTTTTAAAATTTCAAACAGGACTTTCACAAGCCCAGCAAGTGTCGCTTTTTGATAAGCGGATGAAGAGAAGGGGGATAGACAGGAGGGCTAAAAAAATCTAAAAGTAAACCGGTCTACCGCTTTATCAAGTTGCGTCCTGTAGCATTGAACGCATGACATTTTTCTTTACTCGATACCAGAGATAATAATATAGGACACTCTTTCTACTACATGCGCATTTGATTGATACAATCGCAAAATCGTCCAAAATTAGCCGGAATTTGGTACATTCTTCCAAGAAAACTGTAGCAGCGTCTTTGCATCGACGCATTAGTATTGACGTCCGAGGGCGTTTTGTTAAAAATGGCATTAAATTTGTTGCACATCTTTGAACTTCTCTCCGAGAACTTTTAACTACTAAAAAGTAATTTAAAAAACATTTCCTTGACTTGACTTTCCCTGACATTTGCATTTACTTTCATAGTGTCATCTGTCAAGTGTCATTTGCATTTACTTGGCTACATTATCATGGGACACAACAACCCTCTTTGCACCTGTCTAATGGCAAACAAAACTGAGAAAAGGCAAAAAAACAGTACGGAAAAATCTCACGTATAGTGTAGGTACGTGGGTTAACAGGGCATAAAAAACACGCGTCAAACCGAATTTTATGAGATGAGTCATTGAGTGGCCCATCTCATTATCTCTGCTCGATACAAAAAAAATAAAGAGTATCTGCAGCGCGATTTTGAAGAGAAAATTTTCATTTCGTTTCAGTGATCCCACTCGCTCTCTCTCGCTTTCTACTCTCTCTTTATACTGACTTCTTCAGTTCAGAAGCATTGTACAACTGCTCTGTCAAGTAAGAGATTATTTTTAAAGAGTTAGAAGGTTACATTTTGTATTACGAAATATTGCCGAATTTGTTCCGAAACTTTTCGCAATAGAAAGGAAGACGAAAATGATTTTATTGATTAAAAGAACTTGACAGACAGATGACAAGAATTGAAGAACTTTAAAAGGACCCTTTCAGTCCTTTGCCAAGCATTTAATTTTACCTAAAAACAAAACCTTAGATTTTGCTTATCTCTCAGTCACTGAAATGATTTTTTAAAAACATTTTCCACCCACAAACCTTTCCGTTTTCCTTTTTTTAAATATTGATTTTATATTCTTTGACTGAACGAAAACTGACCCACAGAAAGCTGGTATCTCTCCATGCACTGGTGTTTGAGATTTCAGGTCAATACCGTCAGATGAACAGGCAGGCGAACAGACAGAAAGAGATTCTGATAAAGCTTGAAAATGGTTTTAAAAGTTATTTTGTGTGCCTGTGTGTGTATGTGTGTATATAATAAATGAGGTATCAAAAAAGCCGTGAAACTATGTAAATAAAAATCCATTTAGACAAGCTGTCGCCAGCGTTCGACTCTATGTCCACTCGACTCCACTCCACTCGAAAAAAATTTTATCTAAAAAAAGGATTCTTCAACTAATTATACCCTACACCCGAAGGGATGAGGGTATATTCACTTTGTGCCAGGGACCGAAAATAATCATTATTTTACAAAATTCAATGAAAAAAATCGACATGTTCTAAATGCCGGAGAGCAGAGTGAAGTACACCAAAATGACACTGGTTACATGCTTTATTGAAACCAGTAAAGATTTTTATTTTTTGAGCGTTACCCATAAAAATTAAAAATAATTATTATTGATTGATTTTTATTTTTTCGTTCGGGTTTAAAAATTATTGTTTGATTTTTATTTTTTTGCTCAGGAATAAAAATTATTTTTTGAGTTTTATTTTTCTGCTCAGGAATAAAAATTATTGTTTGAGTTTTATTTTTCTGCTCAGGAATAAAAATTATTTTTTGAGTTTTATTTTTCTGCTCAGGAATAAAAATTATTGCTTGAGTTTTATTTTTATTTTTCGAAATAAAAAACTCAAAATGATTTTCAAACTGCCGAAACCTTAGTCAGTCAATATGTTATCGATATTTCGGACTCTTCATCTGATGAAGAGACCTCAATCGAGTTCAAAAGAAACCCAATTCGGGAAGTTGACCTTTGGGATTGGGTATCGTGTATTGTGTTTAAAGCTTGATCGATTGGCTTCAATCATGACACTTCCTGAGATGTGTTTGCTTCCCATTCATCCGCTCCATTAATCTTTGTAGTGAAATTTTAAATATTTATTAATAATTGCATTCGAGCGTAAGAGTAACTAGTTTTTACCTTGGGTTTCAAACTTAATATCTTGCGAATTATTTACTTCAAATGGAAATTTTTGAGGCAACAAAAACTTTATCACTGTACTCACAATAACAAAGTTGTAGGACAGGCAGGTACAAAGACGCACATGCATTTTGAGTTTTTTATTTCGAAAAATAAATATAAAACTCAAGCAATAATTTTTATTCCTGAGCAGAAAAATAAAACTCCAAAAATTATTTTTATTCCTGAGCAGAAAAATAAAACTCAAAAAATAATTTTTATTCTTGAGCAAAAAAATATTACTCAGACTATAATTTTTATTTTCGAAAATTAAAATAAAAATCATAAGCTGATTTTTTCGATCGAGCAAAAAAATAAAAATCAAAGAATAATTTTTATCGCTGATCGATAAAATTAAAATCACAAAATAATTATTAAATTGTGATTTTTTTATTTTGCTTATAATGATTACGGTCCCTGCTTTGTGCTTCCGTTTGTAACGCATTAAAGGAGGCGTGGCAGGTATAGAAAGGTATATATATATTCTGGCTCAGAATCACCTCCTGAGTCGATTTAGCCCTGTCCGTCCGTCTGTCTGTCTGTCCGTCTGTCTCTCTGTCTGTCCGTCCGTCCGTCTGTGGAAATCACGATAACAGGAGAACAGGAGAAATTTGGCATGAATATTCTTTGTTATCCTACGCTGTTTGGTATTAAAAATGGGGAAAATCAGATTAGTGACACGCCTACTTTTTATAAAAAATATGCACTTATCCGTGGTTTTAGCTCAATTTCTTTGCTTGTAGCCCGAATTTTCAGCTAAAATTTTATTTCTGAGTCCACCACCTTAGACTAAAATATATTCTCAAAAATGGGCGTGACACGCCCACTTATATACTATACCATATAATAAGGTGTTTGGTAAGAAAAACGGGTTTGTAGATGAGTTAATATATCAAAATTTTCTCCCCGTAAATTAAAAAAGTAGGTGTCACCCGCCCACTTTTTATCACTTCGACAGATCACTTCGGTATATGAGCTTCGGCCAGGCCGAAGATAACGCTCTTACTTGTTTAAAGTTGATTTCAGTTCATTTTTTCCAACGAAATGTTATGTTCTCAGTTTAGCTTTCGAATCATAGAATGCGAGAGTAGAAAAAAATTGAAGTGAAATATAAAACAAGGAAGAGCGTTATCTTCGGCCTGTCCGAAGCTCATATATCCTACACCCGCATCTGTCGAAGTGATAAAAAGTGGGTGGGTGACACCTACTTTCTTTTTATTTACAGGAAGTAAATTTTGATCTATTAACTCATTTACAACACCACTTTTCCCAAAAAACACGTCATTATATGGTACGGTATGTCAGCACGCGTGTCACGCCCATTTTTGGGAGTTTATTTTGGTCTGAGACGGTGGACTCGGAAATAAAATTTTAGCTTCAAATCCACTCTACAAGCTGAGAAATTGAGGTTAGCTTTCTGTGCTTAGAACAGGACAGATTAATTCATATTTAGTATGAAAAGTAGGCGCGGCACTGATCCGATTTTCCAAATTTTTAATACCCACTAGCCTAGGATAACAAAGAATATTCGTACCAATATTCTTTCAAGATATTTCATGGCAATATCTCTATTCGTTCTTCTGCAATCGTGATTTCCACAGTCGGATGGACGGACGGACGGACAGGGCTAAATAGATTCTGAGCCATAACATATATACTTCGCTCTACCTGCCACGCCTCCATTAATGCGCTACAAACAAAAGCACAAAATGAATATACCCTCATCCCTTCAGGTGTAGGGTATCAAAATTGCAACCAAATTAAATTTTAAAACCGAGAAAAACCATTGTATTTAAATAATACTTTATTGTATTTAAATTATTTAAATTATATAAGAAATGTTCTAGTTTTCTTCAGAGAAAGAAATCAAACAGAAAATCCTTACATTTTAATTGGAGTTCGATGATCTTTGACAATTGAGACCAAAATGTACTTTTTTGAAGAGTTTTAAAAAAGTGAAACCGCAGCTTATTAAATCTGCTGACAGAAGTCAGATCCTCAGATTTTTTCATAATATCAGGTTTTGGAGATGTCCTGTTCTTATTGTGCGAAGAACACGGGCATTTGCTAAGTTTGAAGCTAGGTTACATCAATAGGAAAATGTCAGTAAGCTCATGCCAAACTAATTAATTTTAATTTGAATACATACTCGTATAATTGGTTAAATTGGTATATGTATCCAATTGTTAAAAATTGGTTACCAATTGTAAAACTGTAAAAATTATCTTCTTCAAAAAAGTTTAACAAATAAAGAAATTTTCTACAATTTAATTAAATTTTTTACTATTGTAAATTAAATTACTGTTCTAAATTATTATTTTTATATATTAAAATTATTAAAACAAAATATTATATATTTCATTTTATTATTTTATTTACGAGTATTAATTAAATTAATTAATAAAAATTAATTACACAAATTAAATTACCTAAATTTAATTACTTTCCGCATTTAGACTAAAGAAGAAGAAGAAGAAGAAGCGAAAGAACCACTTAAACTATGTAGTTTTTAAGTTTCTGTGGACTTCACTTCTATCACTAAATCTGGCAGTATTAGAAATTCTCGTCATCTCCTCCTACTGTCTCTTTATTTTCTACCAACTCTTCTTCCTTCCGTCCTCTCCCGGAAACTGTATTTGACGAGCAATGCAATTAGCAAGTTTAATAAAATAAATTTAAAAACACTTAATATAACTACCATAATTTTACCATAATTTTTTCTTATCTCGTCGCTGAGGACAAATACTCCTTCCACGTTGCAATAAAAAACACAAAAAGAGCAAATACAAAAAATACGCATACAACCACGTTGGCTGCCAACGAAATGTTTCTTTTAAACATCCGCTTCCAACGTCTTCACCTAAACTTCCGGACATACCACTTGGTTAGTTTTAGCTGCCTGCTTTCGGTTTCATCTCAAAGCGCCAAAAGGGTGCTCTATAGAAACACTCAGAAGTTAACGAAAAGGGATCGCAAGTTGGGGAGGAATAAAGAGAGAAAGCCTAAAGAAACTCCAAGAATTTTACTTGCTAAGAGATGAAATTATGGCAAAATTTAGTTCTACTGGATGCTTTAAGACCAAATTAGGTAATGAAAAAGGAATAAAAGAACTGATGGAAACGTGTAACCTAGAAGTTAAAAGTGACCTGTATATTTTATCACATGATACATATGTATGTATGTATTTGGTTCTAGGACGAATATGCAAGCGTCTCTCAGGCAGAGATAATAGCTATTAAATGGTGTGTAAAATTTAACCTGCTCAAAAGCTACAAGAAAAAAAATATTGCAACTCTCACGGATAGCTAAGTTACTCTTAAGGCTTTAACATCATGCCGCATAAATTCAAAGATTGTATGGGAAGAATTTCAGAAGTTGAATACTGGTAAATAATGTCTACTTCCAGCGGATATCTGGGAACACAGGGTAGAGGGTAATGAGAAAGCAAATCTGTTGGTATAGGGGGAGAGGGTCTGATACCGCCTTAATGAGACAAGAAACCTTCTGTGCCGTCGGCAAATAGAAACTGAGGAAAATACTTATAACCTCAAATAAAGATACTGGGAAATCGACAAGGTTTCAAACGAGAAGGGAACTTCTTGGTGCGTTTTAGAACTGAGTAAAATCCTCAAATTCTTTACAGGGACAGGACTATTTCAAGAATTGTAGTCCTTCGAAAGAGGCACAATAGGCCAAAGACCGGCTCCTATCAACACTACATAACATTCGGTCTAAATGCGCGTCAACCAACGACGCAGATCAACTTCGCAGATTCAACCCATGACGATTTGCGCTGCCAATTTTTCCTCTTGGTTTTAGTTGTTTATTTTTTGGAAACGCTTCTGCGATATGGATGATCTTTCGGTCCATTTAACGATTCAATAATTTCAATGGCGAAAGTGACGTTTTGTATGATTGTTTAATTAACACATGATAAAAATTAATATTTGGTAAGACTTAAGAAATTATGTACCTAAGTATTAGAGATTTTAATTTTGGAAGACAGCTTGCTATCGTTATACCTTTTTCTCATTCATCTCCGCCTCTAATTCGAACCTAAGGTTACCTAAGGTTATTTTAAATTTTCTTATACCTTTTTCCCTCAGAATGACAATTTAGAATTTAAGTTTTGGACGATTTCATTTTTAATGGCAACCTTGAAGAAATACATATGTATATCTCCTGAGTTTTATGCCGTTTGATCTACGCTATATAATATTTTGTGGGTTACAGTGTTAAAAACACTATACCATAGAATACGAGGTCTGTTCAAAAAGTATCGCGAATTTTGAATTACGCGGGTTGCCTATCTTCGATTTTAAATTTTTTGTGGCATTATGTTGGTATTCATGTCCCTCACTTATGTTGACAAGTTCGGCCACTTTGAATGCTCAGTTAATTTTTGACAGCTATTTTGCTTGAACGTGTTTTGGCTCGTCCTCGATTTTGGCCTATTCCATAAAATGGCTCAAAGAATCTGTATCAAATTTTTGTGAAAAACAAAATTAACTATGCGCAGACGCATTCCGAATGTTGACTGTGGCATATGGTGAAGCTATCTTGGACCAAAGCAACGTTTATCGGTGGTGCAAAATGTTTTCAGAAAGCCCAGAAGATGTGAATGACAAAGAGCATGCCGGACGACCGAGCACGTTAACAAGGGACAAAAACATTGATGAAGTGAAGAAAATAGTATTGGCCAATCGGCGACTCACCGGTATAGAAGTTGCTGAGGACCTAAACCAAAAACAGCATCGCGTTAACATTGCTAAGGAGATGTTAACTCTGTCCGCGACGACCCAAATTTGCTCTAGAGAGTCATAACTGGTGACGAATCATGGGTTTATGGTTATGACGTGGAAACCAAAGTTTAATCATCCCAATCGGCATGATTGGCAAAAATCGAAGGCGAGCCAAAACACCTAAAATCAAATAGCTGTCAAAAATTAACTAAACATTGAAAGTGGCCGAACTTGTCAGCATAAGAGAGGGACATTAGTACCAACATAACGCCACAAAAAAATTGAAAAAATTTAAATTTAACTTATCCATTTTGAGTTATATTGCGCAATTTATTGTTCGTTTTTTTCAGTAATGCTAAACGAACATAGATAGCTGTTAGCTTCATAAAAAGTAACGAACACAAAAACAATAATGCCAACAATAACATTAGCAACAGCAAAAGCTATTACAATAAAAATGTCCACAATTTGTTGAAATATTGATAGACTTTGTGGCGAAGCACTATAGCTTGTTGATGTCAGCCAACCGAATGTCTCTTCTTATTTCAAACAGTTTGGTTGGTCGAGACAAAAGTAGAAGAAGGGAAGAGAATTAATCCAAAACCTGAAAACCATTGAATTCTAAGCAAAAGGAAAATTTTGAGGGAATCTTACCAGCACCAGTAAAGTGAAGATTTACGATTTATTCAGCAAAATCTTGTCCAGTATCTATGACGTGATACAAGAGACATCGGCCGTTCACGGGCCGGTGGCATGGTTTATACAATTTTAGAATAAAATATCTTCGATAATTTGAGAATTGATGAGAGAATTCCAAACCTCGAAAAAACATATTTCTTTCCTTTCAAATACCAAATAGAGAGTAAAAAATAATTAACACTAAAGATAATTAATTTTATGAAAAGTTTAGCAGAATAATTTAATACGAAAGAGGCAAAAAGAGTATAAGTACATAATTAGTTTATGTTACGAGTATTTAAGCCGTAATTTAAAATTTTAGCTATATCTGAAGAGGTCTGCTTTTATTTTGAGAAATTGAGATTATAGTCGTAGACCAGTCATTCCCTAAGTGGTCCATATCGACCACTAGCGAGGTCCATTCCGTCCTGCAAGGGCTGTAAGGACCAGTACAAGGGTCAGTAAAGACAAAATTTGGGGAGCAAGAGAGTAAATAGAGTCAACGAAAACTATTTATTTTATGTTAAAATCTTATTTACTTTAGTCATATTTATCTCATTCACTTCCCTTTATTGGAAAATACTCCATTTTTTCCTTTTGTGATTTTTTTTAATTAATTAATAATTTTAATTTAAAATTTTTTTACACCATTTTAAATAAATGGCTCTGTGTCAGCACACATTTAAACACACCTCAACTTAATGAATTTTTAAGCCAAAAATCAAAAAAGGGACCTATTATATAGATGATATAATTCCACAATATGTACTGTAGCTATTGCTGCTCTCAGATGTTTTCCGATTCAGACTCTTGATATTCAGACCATTATGTATGACAATAAGAATCCATTAGTCAATTGATTTTTGATCTAGATCATCAAACGATTAATCAAGCAGTCAGTTTTTACTACCAGTAAGTAAATTGTCCAAGAATTTGTAAAATATCCAATCCAACTCTTGTCCAAGAGTTGTAAAATAATCGCAGTAAGTTCACATGATACTCCGAGGATGATCCCGGGGTTAACGAGCTTGGGTTAAAGAGCTTTATCAGAATAAAATAATTAATACTTGTAATATTTCTAATTTTATTAATTTATTCCTCCTTTTTTTGTATGTATGTAGGTACATACATATATTCCTTAATACTGAGCAAGTAATTAGAGCGGTTTTTTCCAGACGTAAATAAGCGTAAAAATGGGGTAGTTATTAAAATTCCAAACGTTGATTACAAAAACCGAAAAATATAAATAAAAACGACAAAATCGCTTCTAAAGTATCGCACAACAACGCACGTACTTGTAGTTGTTAATGGTTTTCATGAAAACGGACTGGATTACTTTAAGCACAAGCTTAATATACTCGCATACAGGCATACACACATACACACACACATGTTTATACATGCGCATACATATACCCACTCATACCGACACACTCTCTCACATAAAAGCGCAAATTTCCTGCTTTACTTTGTAGAGTAGACGCCAATTCCTTGGGTTTTCAATGTCGATGCTTGAACGTGTTGGAAATTTCAAAACGACCAACGATAACAAAACAACAGAAACAGCAAATAACCACGGGAAAAAATAACCACAATAGAAAATAACCACATCAAATGCAAGAAGAACGCCAACAGCAACAAAAACAACATCGGCTAAGCATATTAATAGACACATCTAAGCACGGTCGCTTTAAAAAAGTGAATTTACTCAATGAAAAACAACTTCGCAATCACTATGAAAAATAACCAAAATTAAGCTAAGCATAATTCGAGATTATAATGATATGACGATATCAAGATAATTTCACTTAATCTTTAAGAGTTTTTTACAAAATTATATAGACATTTATAATATACATACATTTATACGGATATACAGTGTATGCTTACTTTGTTTTTGTTGTAAATTGTCTACATTGGGGCCACAACAATTGAAAACAGTAAAAAAATGTCCTCCTACATTTTCGAGAAAAACGACAGAAAAAAAACCAAAAAACTCTCCTTTTTTTGTTAACAGAAAGGAAACTGCGCTATGCTCATTTTCTAACTAAAAGCCTAAGAGACGGCTGAACTCATGTACGTACATATGTATCTAATATATATATATGTGCACTTCGTATGTGTATCATTCTCTTATATATATTATTTTAATATTAGCAATAATTAGCATTAAAACTGCTCTTTTTCGACTGTCAATTTTGTTTTTGTTTCCAGCAGAGCAGTAGCAGTAAAAACTCGCACAACAAGTTGAAATAGTGAAAATTCGCTGCAAAAATAGTTTAATTACAAGGAATGATAGTAATGGCGAGAAATAGAGAAATTAAGCCAACATACCATTGTTTTGTCGGTTGGCGTGAAATAAATCCGCGTGATGGAAATTTTCACCATTTGTAAGAGGAGCCCAGGCGGGTATTTGCCAGATATTATGTTCCATTACTTATCCTAATGTTTGGACTTTGGATTGAAATAAAAATAAAAAATATAATATTAATACAAAAATTTTCGTTTTTCTTTAGAAATGACACATCTTATTGAAAGGCATAGTAAATCACCCAAACGTGTAGTATTTAGAGATCTCCAGGTCCGGATTCCTAACGGCAACAATAGAGACGATACTGTATAAGAAATATTATTAGGAAAATTGTAAAAGCCGATCGAACTTATTGATTTATTGTTTTATTTATTTAAACTTAAAGTAAGCACATTGCTTTATAGTTTTCCAAAAAAGTTAAAATTCAAAATAAAAATATTCAGGAATTAGATAAAAACTTTAAAATTTTGCGTTATTATTACAGAATAAAGAGTATTAAAATTCGAACAGGCATTTCAAAGAGGTTCATGCTGTATGACGATCTTGAAAAGCTTAAATGAAGAGGCTCATATCGTCTCGACGTACGACGAGGGACTTTAAATGGAATGTTGGCTAACAAATATGAGGAACCCATAACACCGGATAGAAATTTCACGCTAAAAATAGCATTTTGCATTATTCTCCGATTAACGAGTGTTGGCAAGTTTATAGTTTTAGTCGGGATTCATAGGATGGTAAGTTCACGGATTCATCCTAGTAAAGGTTACGAATACAAAGGAGCAAGAATCAAAAAAGCACTGATTCCATTTGCGAGATGTAGCAGTTATAGTTTGGGCTCCAAACAGGCATACTCCAGAATTGGTCTCACCAAAGAGGTGTACAGTAACTTAGTAATATAGGGGTCATAAAATTTCTTATGCCATCGCTTTATAAATCTCGATGTGCTATTTGCTTTTCACGCCGCTTATATGACTATTAAAGCTTAGTTTTCCATCTAGAAGTACTCCTAGTTCGTCTAGTCTCAACTACATGAAAATTCGATAGTGTAATTACGACCCATAGTGTAATTACGGAACGAAGGATTCAAACAGCGGGCAAATGTAATTTGTTCATACTTCGTTAAACTTAAATCCATGCAGATAGTGTTACCCCATTCAATCAGGGAATCCAAATCAGACAAATAATAGCACCTCTACCCTTACAATAACGGTTGGAAAATCATTTATGAAAACAAGGAAGAGCAACGGTTCCAAATGGCTCCTTGACTCCAGAAGGCACGGCTAACTTGTTAGATAACGTATTATTGAACACAATTGGTTGAGTGCGATTACTTAGATACGATTGCATCCAACATACAAGAGATCGAGGAAATCAAGATAACTTCAGTTTCATAACAAGAAACTTATGATTTACTACATCGAAAGCTTTACTTAAGTCTGTATAAATAACATGCGTCTGCTTACAATGCTTGAAATTATTTATTGTTTTCGACACAAATTCCAACAGGCTTGTTGTAGTTGATTTCCCCACTCGAAAGCCATGCTGGACAGGAAAAATTAAAGAACAAACAGAGCGAGCAATTTGATCAGTAATTACCTTCTTAAAAAGTTTCGGAAGAGGACTGTGCTTTGCAATACCACGATAATTATTTATTAGATGTCTATTACCAGACTTATGCACAGGAATAATAAACGATGACTTCCAAGCACTAGGAAAATAACCGGTAAGTAGACAGAAATTAAAAAGTGCTGTAATGGGCAATGCTAACTCAGCGACATATCTTTTAGGGTATTAAAAACAATAAATTCGTCGATGACAGGCTGGACAATAGAACTCGAAGAAATATTATGAGGATATGTATCCAAGCAATAACTCGACGAAGAACCCGTTGATTTGGAATAGTCGGCGATGTTTATCTCCAAACCGCCAAAAACAGGGGTGATTTTAAAATCCATAATGTTCCCGATATTATTGATCGCAGCTAGAACCATATACCTACAGATGCTGAAAGATATACTGATCTTCCACAAATTAAGAAAATGTGTTAAAATAGTGTTCATGAAAGTGGGTAAATAGACTTTTAAAAGTCAACGATTTCAGATCCATCAATTCCTTTTAAAGTTTACAATGGGATAGAATGTGCATTGGGAGAAGTTTAAATAACCTTGCCTCAGCACATATAGAATGTATAGAATATAGAATGACTTTCCAGAGTCTCTCTGAATGCGCTTATTGCGTATAGAGAAGTCTAGAGGTGAAGGAGAAGGTGTAGGTGTAGAAGTCTAAGTCCCTTTAGTAGTGATGTTGTTACTGTTGCTGCTTCTGCATTTAAAACTTAGCGCATGAACTAACTTTTTTTATTAAATGCCTTAACTACTTCGTCAGAACAACATTTGCATACACACATAAACCTAATCGCCTAAACACCCACCATCCAAGGCACACTCACGTAAATTTCATTCACTCTTTATGGTCACACCTCTCACTTTTTTTTTATATTACTGAGAAAACCACTACTTGAAAACGTCAAAGCTCTGCCGAATACAAACATTCTTCAATTGAGCAGTGACTTTGCTTTGAGGCTTGTAAAGCCAAGCGTGCACTTGGTCTTTCTCCATAAGGTTATACAGATTGAAGAGAGCACGCTTTGAAGCAAAGCAAGCAAGCGTGCATTGGGCCTTCAGCTTAAGAATAAAGAACCAAAATTTTTCTTTGCTAAAACCAAAATGAGTAAATTGGAGCGTTGTGACAAACACAATGCGTCCGCTCTGGCCGTACATTCAGTACTGAACTCTGACCATGACCAACAACAACAAGGACACCAGTACTTGTAATAAAAACAACAACAATGATTAAAAAAGAAATACGTGACATGCTTGTAAATCGCTGCATAGGGTGAAAGAGCAATGTTTTGGCACTTCCCGCTTATTGTTGTTATTGTTGCTGTTATTTTTATTTATTATTATTATTTTATTATTATTATTATTATTATTATTATTGTTATCATTATTATTATTATTATTATTATTATTATTATTATTATTATTATTATTATTATTATTATTATTATTATTATTATTATTATTATTATTATTATTATTATTATTATTATTATTATTATTATTATTATTATTATTATTATTATTATTATTATTATTATTATTATTATTATTATTATTATTATTATTATTATTATTATTATTATTATTATTATTATTATTATTATTATTAATATTATTATTAATATTATTATTATTATTATTATTATTATTATTATTATTATTATTATTATTATTATTATTATTATTATTATTATTATTATTATTAATATTATTAATATTATTATTATTATTATTATTATTATTATTATTATTATTATTATTATTATTATTATTATTATTATTATTATTATTATTATTATTATTATTATTATTATTATTATTATTATTATTATTATTATTATTATTATTATTATTATTATTATTATTATTATTATTATTATTATTATTATTATTATTATTATTATTATTATTATTATTATTATTATTATTATTATTATTATTATTATTATTATTATTATTATTGTTGGAATATACTTTACTCAAATCTACTTTCACAGTAAATGTACATATATTGTATGAGTATCTATGATTACTTTATTAGAAAAATTTTGTTCGAAAATTTTTCATTCTTAATTTTTCCGTCTATTGAATCACTTGAATAAAATTTTTCATTTCAAATATAAATTTGTCGACTTTCTTCTTTACTGAAGTTAGGACCTTTCATCAGGTTATGGGCCCAGAATCCATGCAGGATTTGGAAAATTCTATAGTCGCAAATTAATTGACATTTTGTGGGTAACAAAATGATGGCTTCGTCCTTATACCAAATCGAGAAATTGGATGGACGGAATTATGAAGCGTGGAGCGTTCATATGGAAAGTATCCTTATCCATTCCGGATTTTGGAAGTACGTGAACGGGGATATTATTAAAGGGGAAGGTGCAACTGCTGCAGAAAAGTTGGCGTAAGATTCTACTGACGAGAAAGCCCTTGCGACAATTATTCTAAGCGTGAAATCGTCGCAACTTAATTATGTAAAAAACTGCAGGACTTCGTTGGAAGCTTGGTCAGAGCTTAGAAAAGTACACAAGCCAAGTGGTCCTTTACAGAAAGTATACTTGTATAAGAAATTGTTGAACTTGGACATGAAGGAAAGCAAAAATATGGCGGACTATTTAAATAATTTTTCGGAAATAATCGATAAATTAGCTGATGTGAACATTCAGGTCCAGGAGGAGTTATCAGTAATTATTCTGCTATCAAGTCTTCCAAAAAGCTATGAAAACTTCGTCGTCGCTATGGAAACGAGAGACCAATTTCCTTTACTTGATGTGCTGAAAATAAAACTATTGGAGGAATGGGATCGCAGGAATCAGCAAGACGTTGACTCCAATAAAAATCAGCAAGCTTTCGGTGCTTCAACAACTGGAAAAGGTGAGAAAGGAGAGAAAACGAAGGTCCTCAAGGGAAACTGCTTCATATGTGGTAAGAAAGGTCACTACGCCAATAAATGTAGATCCAGAAAAGAGCATAGAACATGCTCACTGATTGCGATGGCAAAATCTAAACACATAAACGAGTCGAGTACTTGGTGTATCGATAGTGGGGCAACAAGCCAAATGTGTTCGAATCGCAAATTGTTTACAGAATTCGAGGATAACGATGATGTTATCATGTTAGCCGATGAAACACAGATCCGTGCCAAGGGAAAGGGCATAGTGAAGATTAGATTTAATGGGATAACTGTTGAATTTAGAAATGTTTTATATTCTCCAGATTTGCATAGTAACTTTATTTCTGTTAATCGCTGCGTCGATCATGGCCATAGTGTGACGTTTAACCATAAATCTGCTGTGATCGTTGATGCTACCGGATATCGGGTAATTAAGGCCACAAGAAGAAACGGTCTTTTTATTTGTCAAGCCGATGAAGAACAAGAAAAGTTATGCAGCGCAATTTCAAGCAAAGAGTTGTGGCACCTGCGGTATGACCACCTTAATTATCAAAGCTTGAATGAATTACATAAGAAGGATATGGTAAGGGGTTTTAGTATTAAAAACGATTCTGTACAGGAAGTCTGTAAAACGTGTATGGCTGGAAAGATTCATGCGGCATCATTTCCAAGCAAAAGCGAAACAAGATCCAATGAATTACTGGAGCTTATCCATTCGGATTTGTGTGGTCCGATGAACGTTGATTCTTTAGGCGACTCTAGATATTTCTTAATCTTCATTGACGACATGTCTCGAAAGGTATTCGTGTATTTCCTGAAACGCAAAAGTGAGGTCTTCGAAATATTTAAATTGTTCAAGAGCATGCTGGAGCGTCAAACAGGTCGTAAAATAAAGTGTCTAAGAAGTGACAACGGAGGAGAATATGTCAACAAGGCTTTCAATTCTTATCTCGACGAGCATGGTATCCAACGTCAA
Source organism: Conops quadrifasciatus (assembly GCA_949752815.1). Lineage (NCBI taxonomy): Eukaryota > Metazoa > Arthropoda > Insecta > Diptera > Conopidae > Conops > Conops quadrifasciatus. Next base: position 28,472,724 of record OX457078.1, on the reverse strand, counting down.
TTAACGGTGCCGTATACTCCTCAACAGAACGGTGTCGCTGAGAGAGCGAACCGAACATTAGTGGAAATGGCACGCTGTATGCTAATTCATTCAGGATTAAGCATAAAATTGTGGGCAGAGGCTATATACACAGCAGTTTATTTGCGAAATCGATGTCCTACAAAGGCAGTGGCAGACAACACTCCACATGAAGTATGGACTGGTCGCAAAGCAAATGTAAGTCATCTTAAAGTATTTGGTTCATATGCTTTCGTCCTTAAAAAAAACAAAGAAAGGGGCAAATTTTATGCAAAAGGTTCAAATTTAGTAATGGTGGGATATTCACGAGTGTCTAATAATCGTAATGGCTTTAATGGCTTATCGTTTATATGATGAGAAGAGACAAGTAGTTATTGAAAGTCGTGATGTTCGTTTTGATGAAAAATTCAATAGTCAAGGAAGGGATGGAAATAGTTGTACATCTGATAACGAATTTATTACATTCAATCCCGAAAACGATAGAGAAAATAATAAAACTGAAGAGCTTACGAGAATCGTTTCTGAACAAGAAGAAGGAGAAGAAGAACCAGAACCAGAAGAACAAGAACCAGTTGCAGGAGAAGAAGACAACGCAGATATATCTGCAAATGAAGAAATATATGAAGAATGCATAAATGATGACATTTCGCTCGAGGAGGAGAATTATACTGAAATAGCTGATAATGGAACTATGAAGAGGGGTCCTGGAAGACCAAGAATTGTCCGGAGCGGAAAGCCGGGAAGACCTAGGAAAGTTCCACATTACTTACATAATACGATGGATGAGCCAGTACCGAAATCGTACCAAGAGGCATTATCAAGCAACCATAGCAAATATTGGAGAGAAGCCATGTCGAGTGAAATTTCATCCTTACAAGAAAAGAAAACATGGTCCTTAGTTGATCTTCCACAAGGACACAAGGCCATCAAGAACAGATGGGTTTTCGCATTGAAAAGGAACCAGAAGGGTCAAGTGGTTCGATACAAGGCAAGACTCGTGGCCAAGGGTTGCAGTCAAAGGTATGGCATTGATTATAAGGAAACTTTTTCGCCAGTAGTTACATACGCATCAATTAGACTATGATTAGCCTTAGCAGTTGAGCACAAGATGAAGTTGCATCAAATTGATGTAGCTACCGCATATTTAAATGGAGAATTGCATGATGAAATATATATGCAGCAACCAGAAGGTTTGGTAGATAAGCGTAATTCTAATAAAGTTTTACGTCTGCATAAGGCCTTGTACGGATTAAAACAATCCGGAAGGGAATGGAACACTAAATTGAACGATGTGTTAAATAATTTAGGTTTCAAAGCGTGTGCAAGTGAAGCTTGTTTATACAAAACTACGCGAAATGGTAATTTGATACTTATAGCAGTATACGTCGATGATTTAATCATTGGATGTCAAGACAATGATGAAATTTTAATAGTTAAAGATCAAATTAGTAAAGAATTTGAAATTACAGACAAAGGTTTGCTGGATCATTTCTTGGGCATGGAAGTGCAGCGTGATGGAGAAGTCGGTAATATTGAGATAGGTCAAGAACTTTATATAAAGAAATTGTTGCAACAGTATGGTATGGAGAACTGTAAACCAGTTTCGATTCCACTAAATCCCGGATTTCAAATAAGTTGCAACAAAGATTGCAAGAAAGTAGATAAAACGATGTATCAATCGTTAATAGGATCGCTTTTATATTTAGCGTTAACAACAAGACCAGATATATTGCACTCTATATCAAAACTGGCTCAAAGGAATACTGATCCCCATATTAAGCATTTTGTCGCAGCGAAGCAGATTTTAAGGTATCTAAAAGGTACAGCCAAATTTAAGCTGAGATTTTCCAGTGGTAGTACCGAGCTTTTGGGATATATTGACGCAGATTGGGGCGGTTGTGACACCGATAGAAAATCGTATTCTGGATTCGTATTTTTCCTTGGAAAATGTGCTGTTTCCTGGGAATCAAAGAAACAAACGACGACAGCGTTAAGTAGCACTGAGGCTGAATATATTTTAATTTCAAATGCATCGAAGGAAGCGGTTTATTTAAGAAGATTACTTCAAGAGCTAGGTTTCTGGAATGACGAGAGTATTATTCTAAATGTTGACAATCAAGGAGCAATGAAATTAGCAACTAATCCCGTTTATCACAATCGGACTAAGCACATTAGCATAAGACATCATTACATCAGAGAGGTCGTAAAATCCAAAGAGGTTGAGTTAATTTATTGTCCTTCTGAGGAAAATGTTGGTGATATATTTACAAAGAATCTTCCTAAAATCAAACATGTAAAATTTGCAAATTCATTGAATTTAAAATAGTTTAGTTTACGTAAATATTCATGTTTGAGGAGGGGTGTTGGAATATACTTTACTCAAATCTACTTTCACAGTAAATGTACATATATTGTATGAGTATCTATGATTTCTTTATTAGAAAAATTTTGTTCGAAAATTTTTCATTCTTAATTTTTCCGTCTACTTAAATAAAATTTTTCATTTCAAATATAAATTTGTCGACTTTCTTCTTTACTGAAGTTAGGACCTTTCATCAATTATTATTATTATTATTATTATTATTATTATTATTATTATTATTATTATTATTATTATTATTATTATTATTATTATTATTATTATTATTATTATTATTATTATTATTATTATTATTATTATTATTATTATTATTATTATTATTATTATTATTATTATTATTATTATTATTATTATTATTATTATTATTATTATTGTTATTATTATTATTATTATTGTTATTATTATTATTATTATTATTATTATTATTATTATTATTATTATTATTATTATTATTATTATTATTATTATTATTATTATTATTATTATTATTATTATTATTATTATTATTATTATTATTATTATTATTATTATTATTATTGTTATTATTATTATTATTATTATTATTATTATTATTATTATTATTATTATTATTATTATTATTATTATTATTATTATTATTATTATTATTATTATTATTATTATTATTATTATTATTATTATTATTACTATTATTATTATTATTATTATTATTATTATTATTATTATTATTATTATTATTATTATTATTATTATTATTATTATTATTATTATTATTATTATTATTATTATTATTATTATTATTATTATTATTATTATTATTATTATTATTATTATTATTATTATTATTATTATTATTATTATTATTATTATTATTATTATTATTATTATTATTATTATTATTATTATTATTATTATTATTGTTATTATTATTATTATTATTATTATTATTATTATTATTATTTTTATTCATTTCTCTTTTTCAAGGTACATATAATATATTCTGGTAGCCTTAGCCTATTACAAAATATATAATCTATTGACGAAATTTATATTGTATGCTTAAAAAATTCCTAGTTATATGACAAGAATCGATTATAACAGATTTTTGCATTGGTCCTTTGGAGAAACCTATCAAAATTGGGCATTCGCTCTATTGAGAAAAATTCCTGCAGCATTGATCCCAACGTTATGAAGAGTCATTTTTTATCACATCAAACAATTTACAATAAACCCTGTTCTGATAGAATCAATGAAATTTCTAGTCATCCTCCTCGATTAACAGAAAATTTTGAATTTACTGCTGTTAGCGTATTTTGGATGAGATAAATATTAAATTCCTTAAAATAATCTTTCCTTATATCGTTGGGCACTTTACACATATTGTTAATCATTGCTTTACCACTTCTACTTTCCCCAGTCTATTAAAAAAAGCCTTTGTTTTTCCATTAGCAAAAAAATCTAATGCCTGTGAGGCAGCTGATTATAGACCCATTAGCATACTCTCTCCGCTGTCTAAGGTCATTGAAAATCTGATGGCTGAGCAAATATCTGACTTTCTTAACATACACAGTTTATTGAATCCACTTCAATCTGGATTTAGAAAAGGTCATAGTTGTACAACGGCCATACTAAAAATACTCGAAGACGTAAGACCCTCATATGACAACCATTTGTTGACTTTGTTATGCACGTTAGACTTCTCCAAAGCCTTTGATGTTGTTAACCACGATCTTCTTTGTTGTAAATTGAAATATTTATTTGGTTTTAATGAATGTGCAACGCGACTGTTAAGATGTTATCTGTCCAATAGAGTGCAAAAGGTCAACGTTGATAATAATTTTTCTCAGTTTATGGAAGTCAGATGTGGTGTTCCGCAGGGTTCAGTTCTTGGTCCGCTCTTGTTCTCATTGTTTGTGAATGACATCTTTCAGGTATGTAGATTTGTCTCTATTCGTGCGTATGCTGATGACGTCCAAATTTATTTGTCGGGTCTATGCGATTTGAAAGAAGACCTAATTCGGCGATTGAATGATGACTTGCAGAGTATATTTAATTGGACGGTAAAAAATGGTTTATATTTGAATGTTGCTAAATCGTATATTCTCCCTATATATAGAAAACCACTAAACTTTAATGATTTTCCTGCAGTGGTAATCAACAATAATCATTTGAATTTTGTTACGAGCGTGGTGAATCTCGGATACTGCATAAATACAACCTTGTCCTGCACTGATCACATCAATACGGCTTTGCGTAAGATTTATTTCACTCTAAGAAATCTTAAAGCTGTTGCCATATATACTCCCATATCCGTCAGAAGAAAACTTGTCGTTCAACTTGTTCTACCAATTATAATGTATTTTTCTGTTGTTTATAGAAAACTTGATTCACGGTCGTTGTTAAAGTTATCTATAGCCTTTAACTACGCGACTAAATATGTGTTTGGATTCCGTAAATTTGACCACCTGTCGAATTATCGTTATGCGTTATTGGGCTGCAATATTGAATGCTACCTTAAATCTAGAAACTGTATATTTATGCATACTTTAATTTATACAAGACGCCAAAATATTTGTTTGACAAACTGCATTTTGGACTCTCGCAAAGGAGTCCTTTGTTAATTATTCCGTCTTTTAGATCTCTGAATTCCTCAAGGTCGTTCTTTGTTAACGCTGTCAAGCTATGGAATTCCCTGCCAAATCATATAAAGCTTGTAACTGCTAAAGACAGATTTAGGCGCATGATCAGAGAACATTTTTTCATATGTGAGCCATAACTAGCTTTTTCTACTTAATTTTTTTTTCTATCCTGTCTCTATATGTAACTTCTGCCTTTCAATTCTTTAATTTCTGTCTTCTAAATTTATAATATGGTTATATATAATTTAACTATTATAATTATTAATTTAAGTATATATTTATTGATTTAATTTGAAGTATGTATGTATATATATTTTGAGTGTACTAAAAAAGAATTTAATTCTTATTGTACAGTAAACATTTTTGAATAATCTGAATAAACTGAATCTATAATGTTTGGTTTTAACCCAAGGACGTCAACGTCGATTCGCAGTTGATTATGGACGACTCCTTCCGCACTAATAATTATGGGGATTATCTTGACTTCATTTAGATTCCAGTTGCGCTTAAATTCTACGGCTAGCTCAGCATATTTGTTGATCTTCTCACAATAACCGCGACCAATATTCCTCGTTGCTGGAATCGCCACATCAATAAAAATCCCCTTCCGAGTTTTTTTATTGATAATAGTGATATCTGGGCGATTATGGAGCCTCGTATGTTCAGAGTAGATGGTGCGATCAAAGTAAATTTTCACCTCTTCATTCTCTTGCACAGGCACCGGTCGATACCTATAGTAAGGACTTCTGCTGTGCGGAATCTGGTACTTATTGATAAGCCTTCTATGAAGGATGCCTGCCACGATGTTATGCCTTCTCGTATACTCGTATGATCCACCGTCTCAGGGCAGCTTTTACATCTGCGACATTCATCGTTGTTGATGTTAGAGTCTTTCATCACATATTTCCTGTAGTTTTTTGTAGGAAGTACACGGTCTTGTATTGCTACCATGAACGCTTCAGTTTCAGCAAACAATTCTCCGTTAAAAAGCCATTTGTTTGACGCTAATATGTCAACATTATTACTTTTTATAACCGTGTAATACTGACCGTGGAGGGGCTTTATTTCCCAGCTTCTTTCTCTCATCATCTTATCTTGTGCATGCCTCTCGAAACCTCACAGTAACAAGATGAGAGCTGCTTGCCTTTGAAAAGAAATAATCTCGTGATGATTGGGCCTGATTATCATGCAGCGTTTGCAAATCAATTAATCCTCTCCCGCCTTCTCTCCTCGGCGTCACCATTCTCTCGGTGCATGATTTGGGATGATGAAATCTGTAGGATGTTAGAATTGTTCTAATTGCTCGCTGCACCGCTGCTATTTCAGTGGGAGTCCATCGTATTACATCAAAGCTATAGTTTAATATTGGGATAGCAAATGTATTTACAGCTTTTATAAGATGCTTCCCACTGACGTTAGTTTTAGCAATTTTGTGAATTCGTGCCTTATATTTTCTAATGAGCGCATTTTTCACTATCCCATGAATAATGCGTTTGTTTTGCATATATCCTAAATATCTGTACAGCTCACCGCCTTCCATCTCTTTAAGGTTAAGCGGGACTGTATCTTGAGTCCTGCTCACTTTGCCTCTGACTATGCTTATCATTCTGCACTTATCCAGGCCGAATTTCATATTAATGTCATTACTGAACATAGACACTATTTCTATTAGCTGATTCAAGTGTTGCTTTGTTGAAGCATATATTTTTAAGTCATCCATATATAGCAGATGGCTAATAACTTTTTGGTTAGAATCGCCTGTGATTTTGTACCCATATCCGGTGCTATTCAACATATTGCTTAATGGATTAAGCGCTAAACAAAACCAAAGCCCCGAGAGGCAATCTCCCTGGTAGATACCACGCTTAATCTCAATGTGCCTCGTTTCAGTTACCTTACTACTTGAGCTTATTTCAATATGAGTTCTCCAATGCCTCATTCTGGATCTCATAAACGCCACTATATTAGGATGTATCTTGTATATCTCCAGTATCTCTAGCAGCCAGCTGTGCGGCACACTGTCAAATGCTTTCTGGTAATCAATATAACAAGCATAAAGGTTTCGGGATTGCTTAGCCGTCTGTTCCAGGATGATTTGATCTATGGTTATCTGTTCCTTGCACCCTTTGGAATGTTTACTGCATCGCTTTTGCTGTTCACACATAATGTTATTACGAGTCAAATTATGACATATTAGTAGATTTAAACAGGCAGTCATAATTTTATAAATTGTTGGAAGGCATGTAATTGGTCTTCCATTAGCAGGATCGGACCTAAAGCCTTCGCCCTTCGGTATTAAGTATGTTATGCCATTCATTAGCTCATCTGGAAATTCTGCTGGATTCTGAATACACCTATTTAACATTGTGGCAAGTCTCTCATGGATCGCAGGTAATCGTTTGTACCAAAAGTTCTGTACTTTGTCTATACCTGGTGCTTTCCAATTGTGCGTCTTCGCTATTACCTCTTTTACTTGCTCATTCGTTAGACAATCTTGCGACATGTCCTCCAGATGTCGATATTTGTCTCTTTCGTTGGTGATCCATCTCGCACTTCTATTATGATTGACTTCACAGAACCATATTGACGACCAATATTTTTCTACACTTTCCTTTCCAGGAATCTCGCTATCACTGATATTTGCATTCAGTCTTAACGATCTATAGAACCGTTTTTCATTGAATTTAAAAATCTTATTATTGTCACGTCTTTGATTTGACACTTTATATTTTCTTTGTTTTGCTATTTGAACAGAAAGTTTTTGTTTTACTGTATCCCGGATTAGTGTAGCATTTGAGTTGTTAGCTTCAAATCGCGAGTGTCTCATATGGGTCTCAAAGATTCGATAAATTTTGTTCCGGAGTCTTCGTGATCGACCACCATTTATGAAATTATTAAGTCTTCCTAAGTCCTTCCGTAGGCTTTTAATTTTATTCTCAATTCTGGTCATAACTGCATTCTGTCGATTTGCCTTATGCCTTCTTGATCTCTGTCGAATTTTATAGCCCATTTTCATGCATCGTAACCGCAGAGGCATAAACAAGTGTATGAATCTCACCCAGTGTATTTGCTGTCAACACCTTCTCTGCAACTACTTCATCGTTAACATACTTAATTATCTTACTTAATTTGCGGCTAGGATTGAGCTTCGGAAGGGTAGGCCTTTCTAAGATATCAACCTCTTTGAATACATCATATTGTTGTCCGAAAATATATTTAATATCCGAGAACATATCTCCTACAAATTCATTCTGTGGCTCTTCTCGATATTGTTGTCTATTATCTTCGGCACAGTGAGTTACGGTACTTATATTGTTAGTTTGCGCTGGAGGACCTTCTTGGGCAGTAGGTGCTGGTAACATCGTTGATTTTATAGCATCTCTGCGGGCCGCGGGAATGAGACTGTTTCTGTGTATTGCCTTGATCTGATCAGATAATCTCTGCTCTGAAACGTCAAATTCCGGGTGATTTGCAACAAACATTCTGCGGACACTAACATTCTGCTGGGTGATTGTATAGTAAATGCGCAATAAGTCTTCGTTTATTTCACTTGTCCATTTCCGGCGCTGTCTTGGTCTTCCAGCTAGGGTGAGAGCTACGTCACGTTGCGCCTGCTGTTCATCTCTAGCGTGGTATTTAATTTCCCACCTACCCGACATATATGCAGAGACGCGCTCTCTAGGGATGCAACTCCCCCCGAGAGTTATTATTATTATTATTATTATTATTATTATTATTATTATTATTATTATTATTATTATTATTATTATTATTATTATTATTATTATTATTATTATTATTATTATTATTATTATTATTATTATTATTATTATTATTATTATTATTATTATTATTATTATTATTATTATTATTATTATTATTATTATTATTATTATTATTATTATTATTATTATTATTATTATTATTATTATTATTATTATTATTATTATCATTATTTTTATTATTATTATTATTATTATTATTATTATTATTATTATTATTATTATTATTATTATTATTATTATTATTATTATTATTATTATTATTATTATTATTATTATTATTATTATTATTATTATTATTATTATTATTATTATTATTATTATTATTATTATTATTATTATTATTATTATTATTATTATTATTATTATTATTACACGATCTTACGGCTATTAACATTAAATTTTCTAGACCTAAGTCTCTGAACGATATGACATGTGTCCAATATAATGGCTTTCTGCGCTTCTATAATATGCTTCTCGGGGATGTTTAGGTCCTTCACGTGCCTTTTGAAGTTCTTTTCCACAAGTCCTGTTGCACTGATTATAAGTGGTATAACCTTAATGCTCGTCACACTAAATTGGCTTCTTAAGTGGAATGCTAGTTCCTCGTATCTCCTTCTCTTTTCATCATAAGCCTTTTTTATATTTTGATTGTTTGGGACGGATACGTCAATCAATAACGCAGTTCTCTCGAGCTTATGTATCACTGTCAAATCCGGCCGATTATGCTCAACGCAGTTGGTAGTGCGGAGTGTTCGATCATACATAATTTTTACCATCTGATTCTCCAAGACGGTTTCTGGCGTATACCTATAATAAGGTTGTGTTTCCTGTAGGAAGCCATATTTCCGGCAAAGTGCTTGATGCAGTATTTTAGCAACGTTATTATGTCTCCTTAGGTATTCAGTTTGTACCATGCTCGAACATCCAGAAATAACATGCTCGATTGTTTCACCATCCCTACCGCACATTCGGCAGGTATCTTCTATAGTAGTATCCCTTATTATATATCTGATATAATTTCGCGTCGCAATGACTCCATCCTGTATAGCAATTATGAAACCTTCAGTTTCAGAAAACAAC